>OZ010678.1:18796232-19471232 GCA_963932185.1 Troglohyphantes excavatus
TTGAAAGGAGTTGGGGAATATTTTTGTAAATAAAATTTTTAGTTCCATGAATCAACGATAGGGGAACTTAAGGACCGAAAACGTGTATAATATATGTAAAACAATTGTGACAGACATAAATTAATTCAGTCATTAATTACAAATGATGCCTACTTTAATTCATCAAATGTAAGGTATACCGAATCAATTGACTATTTTCAACGTGCTGAATTTTTTTTGTTTATAACAAGTTGCATCCGATGATTATCATTATTATGACGAAGTTAAGGTTATTTCCTTTGATATTGATCACTAAATTAAAGTGTGTGTCTTGCGAATTTTTTTTTTTGTTACTTATATTATACCTGTTTTCGACTTAGACAGCGATAATATTCCCTCAATAGGTCAGTTTTAAAATTTTCCTAAAGTTTTCCCCTATTGTGTTTCCCCTAAAATTTTCTTCCCGTCTTTTCAGTATTATTAATATGATATTTTTTTGTAATTCCGTACAACGGTTTTGACTAAAGATTTACTTTAAACAGGGAAACATTTTTAATAGCCAAACATTCACACTATCTTAAATTCTTTTATGCACAAACACAAGTACCACTTTTATATGAACTGTCACTTTGTATATTCAAATAACCTTTTGAACACCACTACAGATGAATAACCATCCCAAAATTTTCCCGCTGCCTTCCACACTCCCCAGTCTGAGCAACCTGTTATAGGGCCCCATCACCAAGTGGGGAACACCAAGCAGGTCAGGCTGGAGGAAGGCAGCCTTTGCCATGCCCCTCCCCCCTCTTTTGGTCCATGGTTTGCTGCTTACTTCAAATTCCTCCCCATTTTCAAATACGCTTCTTATACAGATGAAGACCGCAGTCATCCAGATTTTAGATGCACAATTTTAAATTGAACTTTTCTACAAACCAATTGAAGACTGTCTTGTTTTCTGTCCAGTTGAAGCAAACGGGAACCAGTTCTCCTGCAGTGTTCTTGCCATTGTCCAGCCTCTGATTCTCTGGAGCTTCGCGTGATAGATTGATTTGTAATTTCTTCTGCTCAGATTTAAGAGATAACTTCAGTTTCTCTTGTTTAAACTTAAATTTTTAGAATAGATAGATTTTTATTTTCCCCCTTTTGGACTACTCATTCGCGTGAAAGAGTCTTTTAGTGTATATTTTTGTGTTTCACATTGACCTAATGTTAATTTTCTTCCGAGAATTAATATCCGCTAGCAAGTACCTTTACTTGCATATAACTTAGACCAAGTAATTTTCCTGATTCTTAACAAATTAGGAATTATTATCCGATTTTTTCTCATTTAGACCCTGTTGCTTAGGTTTCTCTTCTGTCTTTGGGCTTTTTTTTTTTTTTTTTTTTCCCTCTCTGGGGGTGATTGGGTTTTCTTGTTGCGATTGGGGTTTGCATGGTTGAGTGAGTGAGCGGTGGATCGCAGAGAATGAAAGTCGTCGATTTTTGTTCTTTATTTCCGATTTTTATATTTAGATGTCACATTCGATGATTTGGTTTCAGTCCGTCACTGGACCCAGGCACCAAGAGTTAATTGATATTATCGAATTTTTTATAATGCGGGAACATCAATAAAACTACTAAATTACGCTGGTAATCGGGATTGATTCTGATTGGCAGCAATTTTCATTAAAAAAAAGATTTGATATTCCATATTAAACCAGTAAATAAGTTGTAGTAAATGAAGACGAATATAAGATTTTTTTTAAATCTTCAATTTAGTGACTAGAAATATCCACGTAAAATTTTTTATTGCTTTACATTTAATGATTAAATTAATACATTGTAGGTCAAAAAGTGATCGTTTTCTAAAGTTTCAATTTATATATTATTCAATGATATATTAAACAATATTAATTTTTATTACTATTAGAAAATATCTTATACAAATATTAACAGTTACAGTATTTCTTGTAGTACATTTTCCTCTTTTTCCGATCGTGAGATAGCCTGATTTCTAAAGTTAACTTCACACTCGCCTCCAATCAGGTCACTTCATTTTGACTTTCCGTAAATCAGGAATGGATTTGGAATGTTGTGTTTTGTAGTTTGCATAAATCCTTTTTATGTGTTAATTACTTTTTATCCTTTTAAATGTCTTTCTGTACTTTAACTTTATTGTTAGCACAGCGCGTCATTTTCCTCTCGTTATTTTTGTATGTATGTTTTCAGAGTGCGATATGTAAATTCTCATACAAATTGATTATAATCGGGTTTTTTCATGTATGTAAATCATATAGTTGTAGATAAGAGGTAGGCATTCACATGTTCAGTGCCGCTGATCTATAACTGTAACTCCTGGATTGAGCAAGACCTTTTGTTGACTTGAAGCCAATTGAAGGGTATTTAACTGTACTCCACTATCGTCGCTACCGCATTACTTAGTATATTTTGCGTGTTGCGTTTGACAGATATTTTTTAATTTTAATTTTCTTTTGAAATCCATGTTAAATGCAATCTGCTATTAAAACAGAAAGTCATTTTCAAAAGCAAGATCATAAACTATTTGTTTAGTATCATAAAAATTAATTTTATTAAAAGTTTATGAACACCTAATATTTCTACAATGCTGTGATATTAAAAAATACCACTAAATCATTTAAAACAAAAAATTGGGATTACGGTAGAGCGAGCTGCTTCCACATTGACTTCAACGCGTCCATTAAGGAAACATAATTCCAGCCTTCCAGAAGTTACAGTTAAGAGTTCAGTGGTCGGTGCTGTCCTGTGTGACGGGGCGAAGAAATTTTTCTTTTTCATCACAATTGTGCCTACATAATTGTTTTAGATTTTTCAAGCTAGCTTCTTATTCTATTGGCTCTAAAGGAGTTGGAGAATAATTCTGTAAATAAAAATAATTTTAGTCCATGAATCAACGATAGGGGGACTTTTAGTGCTGTCCCAGCTGCAAATTGGTATAATATATGTAAAAAAAAAATTCAACAGACATATACATAATTTTAGATATTAACCTCAAATGATCAATCAAAATCAAAATAAGTCTCCAGAATCATTTGACTATTTTGAATTTGCTTACTTTTCTTGTATACAACAAATTGCATTCGATTAGTATCCTTTTTTTGACGAATAAAGGATTATTTAATTTAAATTTGATTACTAAATTAATTTGGATGTCTTGCGCAATTGTTTTTATTTATATTATTATACACGTTTTCGACTTGGAAAACGATAAAATTCCCCTGTAGGTAAGTTTTAGTATATTTTTTTCAGAAATTTTCCTTTCGTGAATTCAATATCCTTAATATGATATTTGGTGTAATTCAGTTTAACAGTTTTGGCTAGAGATTTAATCTAAACAGGTGAACATATTTCATAGCCACACATTCACACTCTCTAAGGCTTCGTTATGAACTACTAAAAGTACCACTTTTATAAACTGTGATTTTGTATATATAATTTAAGAATAGCATTAACTTCATTGTCGCGGACGCCAATTGTGAAAACTAAATAGCGCTGGTAATCGAACTTTACTCTGATTCCCAGCGATTTGAAAAAAAAAGAGTTTAAATTCCATCTTACCCAGAAAATTAGTTGTAGTAAACTATCAGATATTCCAATAATTGTTATACGAAGTACCCAATAGGCATCGACAATAATGCCCATTGGCTAGCATGAGAAATTCCCAATGCCTAGAAATGTCATTTTTGAGGAGCAGAAAGCAATATGTAATCTCTTACAAACGTTTGCAGTTTTTTCGATTTTTTTTTAATTCAGCAATGTTGATATTTACGACAATATTTTAAACGGAAATATCTTAAACTTAAGTTATTGTCTTCAAAGAGACACAATACCCAAAACAAAATGTAACATTCTCAATTTTTTTGCCAAAATTTTAATTTAGAATCTTTTAACTATACTTACAAAATTCTAGAAGAAGGTGTGTGTTTTATAATTCGTTATCTGAGTTTTTATGCTGAATGTCAGGTATGTTACTGAAGGAACGAAAACTTGAAATATATTTTCTATAAGTGTTTGGTTTTCCTTGATAATAAGGTTTTCGAAACTCTGAGGCAGTTATGTAGTTTTAATTGATATTGTAAAATATGTGCATATTATAAATGAGCAGGAGAATTAGCAATTAATTGTAACGGAGTAACAGTTTTAATTTAGGTATAAAATTAAAAAAAATGAGTTTTTATAAAAATTCTGTGTTATTATGAATAACTATTCATATAAAATTCAAATACATGTATAGTACAAAATTTCAATACTTTATTTTTATATTATATTTCACAAGCTCTAAAAAAAATTGGAGAAAAGTATAAAAATTTTGAAAAACCTAAGCTTTTATAAAAAAAAAAATTAAAAATTTACACTTTGTAAAAAAATACAAACACTAATGAAATTTTTGTGTTAAATATTTTTTAATTATAAAAATTTAAATAGTATACATTAAATTTAATTCAAAACGTCTAAAAAAATTGATGATACCGAGTGGTACCGAGATGGTCGCGGACCACCACATTAGTATAATTTTTACTTTAATAATTCATATATTAGTTTTATTACTTGGCGTTGAGTACATTTGCTATATTTTTTGTTTTTATTTAACAAAAGTGTTTTATTTAATTTTTTTTAATTTAATCATATTTTTGTTCTACAATATATTTTTATCATTTAATTCATATATATTATATATATATAGTATACAACTTTTAAAATCTTAATGACTAGAAACATCCATATGAATATTTTTAATATGAGTCTCACATGGAATGGTAAAATTAATACGTTGTCTGTCAAAAAAGGTGTCTTTATTCTAAGATTTCACTAGAAATTAAGAAAAAAAATATTGAATCGTACATTCAATAATATATATATATATATATATATAAAAATTAATATTGTTGAATGTACGATTCAATATTTTTTTTTCTTAATTTCTAAAGTGAAATCTTAGAATAAAGACACCTTTTTTGACAGACAACATATTAATTTTACCATTCCATGTGAGACTCACATTAAAAATATTCATATGGATGTTTCTAATCATTAAGATTTTAAAAGTTTTCTTAATTTTATAGTACCACTGATCTCTAACTGTAACTTCTGGATTGGGCAAGACATTTTGTTGACTGGAAGCCAATATGGAAGCAGCAATACTGTGCCCCACTTTCATCGCTACCGCAATATTTCGTATATATTTCATCTAAAAATAAGCCCACATGTCTTATTTTAATGCCTGAGGTTTTTTCTATATTTCTTTGAAACCATTTTAAATGCGCAGTGTGAAGTGGTCGCAGTTACGAAAGCACAATCCCTCTAACTCAAACTATCAGGAGATGTAAAGGTTATAAGTGTTTAATTTGTTAATATATTAACCTACAAGTGTCCATACGCCCTCTGCAGCATGCACAAGACGTTTCACGTACCTCAATGTGGCTGTGTCATAGGTACATCCTCTCGAGTCAGACTGTTGCGCAAAGGCTTCCTTTTACCACGAGTTTGAGACTTAACAAAAATTTGAACGTTCAGTGTCTACTATTTATTCACGAGGACATCTACTTAAGTTGACGTCGTACTAGATTATGTCACAGAACTTCGAAAATGATTAAATATTTTTATATTTTTTTTTATAAATAACACTTTTTAATTTAATAAGTGGTAGTAAAAATATATACAATTAATTTTTTTTTTAAATTTATGTAAATTTTAAGGTGTGATGAATATATTTATTTTAAATTGATAATTTAGTTGAACAACTACCGTATTTTTGCATTTTGAAATATTATAAAAGAAATTGGATTTTTTTTAAGGTATTAGTTTTGATATTTGTTAAAATTATTTTTCATAAATTTCCTGAATGTCATTCGTTGTTATAAAATGTCCAATCGATCAAGAATCTAACGCCCTACATCCTTAAAACTAGTCGCTTTCGGGTACTTGTATAATGATCAATAATTATGAACATATTCACGACTGAATATTTACAATTCTGACAAAGGGGCAATTCGGGGCAAAACGTTTGTTCATTGTAAATATAACAGAGGAAATAATCAAACAAATTTAATGACACTGAAATTGTTACGACGTAATTTAAATTTACTCGCCTAGTAGTTGATAGTAAAAAATACGAATAAAATTATTCCCAGTAATCTCATTTCAGTATTAAGAAAAATAATTAATTTCAGTCCCTATTGAAATATGCCCGACCGCCAACTTGGTTAGTACAAGACTGCTCTGTTCGCCCATAGACTCGCTGCTTTGGAAGTACTCTACAATTAATTTTATTTAATCTAACTCAAAACTCGTCTCCCTTTTCCTATTCTCCTTTTTTTCTTATTTTTTTTCTGGTAAAATGCGAAAATCGCATGAAGTTTTAAACACCGACACATAATAACATCTCTAGAACGCCTTTTCTCTATAATAGTTTTTTTCTTTTTAAACCCATTTTAAATGCAATCCGTTATTAAATTAGAAAGACATTTGCAAGTCAAAGTAGATAAAAAGCAAGAGAAAAAACTATTGGTTTGGCAATATAAAAATTAAATCTATAAGAAGAAAATATAATATTTCTACAATACTATGTAATAAAAAAACACCACTAAATCACTTTAAAGAAATATTGTGACACAGCATGGCTCCTTTCAATTGGCTTCAACGCGCCAATAGAGGAAACAAGGTTTGAGCCTTTCAACAGTTACAGTTAGAGTTCAGTGATTAGTTACCTTGAAACAACACATTTTACAATTTCAATCGTCTAGTTGACAATTTAAACAACTTGTGAATTGGAAAATGATCACTATCACAACCAAATGTCCGGACATTTGATCGCGACAAAAAAATGCGCATCGTCTCCAGAACATGAATAACATTCATTGTATATTTACTTTATTCACGAGGATATCTACCACATTTAAGTTGACGTCGCACAAGATTTTATACACCGTTACAGTTACACCTGACGAGTTGTTATTTTTTTTTAATTATAAATAATATTATATTTTTCAATAAGTGGTAGTTAAAATATATACTCACAAATTTAATATTAAATATATGTAAACTTTAAAGTGTGGATGAATATATATATATATATATATATATATATATATATATATATATATATATATATATATATATATATATATATATATATATATATATAAAGTTCAGTTGAAACACTACCGTATTTTAACATTTAGAGATATTTTAGAATAAATTGGCGCATACTTTTTATAACGCATTTGTTTCGATGTTTGTTAAAATTATTTTTCATAAACTTCCTGGATGTCATTCGCTGTTATAAATTGCAAAATCGCGCGAGAATCTAACGCCTTAAATCCTCAAACCTAGTCAATTTCGGTTACTTGCATAATGAGGAATAATTATAAACATATTTACGACTGAATATTCACAATTCTGACGAAGGGGCAATTCGGGGCAAACCGTTTGCGCATAGTAAATATAACAGAAGAAATAATGAAACGCATTTTATGAAACTGAAATTGTTAAAGCGTAATTTTTATTTTCTCGCAAAAGTAGTTGAAAGAAAAAAATACCAATAAAATTAATCCCAGTAATATCATTTTAATTTTAAGAGAAATAATTAATTTCAGTCCATAATAACATATGCCCGAACGCCATCTTGGTTAGTACAAGATTGCTCTATTCGCCCATAGACTCGTTGCTTTGGAAGTACTCTACAGTTAATTTCATTTCATCCTATTCAAAACTAGTCTCCCATCGTCTAGTGTCATTTTCCTTACGTAGTTTTTTCTTAATCTGGTAACAATGTGAAAATGTCACGAGGTTTTAAACCCCGACACATGGATGTGCACTATGGGAAGTGAATACTTTTTTTAAAATATATATTAAAAAAAAATTAAAGTAATAAAAAATATAATTAAATAGTCTGTTAGAAACGAAAGTCGTTTTAACACACACAAAAAAGTACGATTACATAGTAGATTACGATAAAAAATCCTCATATAGAACAACTGAGCTAGAAAAATATAATTATAATCTGAAGCAAAGAAGTTTTTAATTCCAAAAATGGATAATATATGAAGTATAAAATTATTAACCGTTCAAATTTTATGTATCTCAGGATTTTTAATTATTAACGGCAAATTCTTTGATTAAATTCTTACATCATGTTCCTCATTTCTATTTGAAACTAAAATTCAAATCATGCCCACAACCTCTTTAGAACATACTTCATCACACATTTCTTTTATCTTCCTTGTACATGAATCCTCAATATCCATGGTATCTCTCAGCGTCATCGGTATCTAGAGATAAAATCATTATCTACTGCTCTATGTCGTTAACATGTAAATATTATGTATTTCAGGATTTGTAATTATTGACAGCAAATTCTTGATTAAATTCTTACATCGTGCATTCTCTTCATTGCTATTTGAAACTAAAATTCAAATCGTGCCCACAACCTATTTAGAACTTACTTCATCACACATTATTTCTTCTATCTTCCTTGTAGATGAATCCTCAATATCCACGGTGTCGATCAGTGTCATCGGTATCTAGAGATAAAATCATTATCTACTGCTCTATGTCGTTAACATGTAAATATTATGTATTTCAGGATTTGTAATTATTGACAGCAAATTCTTGATTAAATTCTTACATCGTGCATTCTCTTCATTGCTATTTGAAACTAAAATTCAAATCGTGCCCACAACCTATTTAGAACTTACTTCATCACACATTATTTCTTCTATCTTCCTTGTAGATGAATCCTCAATATCCACGGTGTCGATCAGTGTCATCGGTATCTAGAGATAAAATCATTATCTACTGCTCTATGTCGTTAACATGTAAATATTATGCATTTCAGGATTTGTAATTATTGACAGCAAATTCTTGATTAAATTCTTACATCGTGCATTCTCTTCATTGCTATTTGAAACTAAAATTCAAATCGTGCCCACAACCTATTTAGAACTTACTTCATCACACATTATTTCTTCTATCTTCCTTGTAGATGAATCCTCAATATCCACGGTGTCGATCAGTGTCATCGGTATCTAGAGATAAAATCATTATCTACTGCTCTATGTCGTTAACATGTAAATATTATGTATTTCAGGATTTGTAATTATTGACAGCAAATTCTTGATTAAATTCTTACATCGTGCATTCTCTTCATTGCTATTTGAAACTAAAATTCAAATCGTGCCCACAACCTATTTAGAACTTACTTCATCACACATTATTTCTTCTATCTTCCTTGTAGATGAATCCTCAATATCCACGGTGTCGATCAGTGTCATCGGTATCTAGAGATAAAATCATTATCTACTGCTCTATGTCGTTAACATGTAAATATTATGTATTTCAGGATTTGTAATTATTGACAGCAAATTCTTGATTAAATTCTTACATCGTGCATTCTCTTCATTGCTATTTGAAACTAAAATTCAAATCGTGCCCACAACCTATTTAGAACTTACTTCATCACACATTATTTCTTCTATCTTCCTTGTAGATGAATCCTCAATATCCACGGTGTCGATCAGTGTCATCGGTATCTAGAGATAAAATCATTATCTACTGCTCTATGTCGTTAACATGTAAATATTATGTATTTCAGGATTTGTAATTATTGACAGCAAATTCTTGATTAAATTCTTACATCGTGCATTCTCTTCATTGCTATTTGAAACTAAAATTCAAATCATGCCCACAACTTATTTAGAACTTACTTCATCACACATTATTTCTTCTATCTTCCTTGTAGATGAATCCTCAATATCCACGGTGTCGATCAGTGTCATCGGTATCTAGAGATAAAATCATTATCTCCTGCTCTATGTCGTTAACATGTAAATATTATGCATTTCAGGATTTGTAATTATTGACAGCAAATTCTTGATTAAATTCTTACATCGTGCATTCTCTTCATTGCTATTTGAAACTAAAATTCAAATCATGCCCACAACTTATTTAGAACTTACTTCATCACACATTATTTCTTCTATCTTCCTTGTAGATGAATCCTCAATATCCACGGTGTCGATCAGTGTCATCGGTATCTAGAGATAAAATCATTATCTCCTGCTCTATGTCGTTAACATGTAAATATTATGCATTTCAGGATTTTTAATTATTAACGGCAAATTCTTTGATTAAATTCTTACATCATGTTCCTCATTTCTATTTGAAACTAAAATTCAAATCATGCCCACAACCTCTTTAGAACATACTTCATCACACATTTCTTTTATCTTCCTTGTACATGAATCCTCAATATCCATGGTATCTCTCAGCGTCATCGGTATCTAGAGATAAAATCATTATCTTCTGTTCTATGTCGTTAACATGTAAATATTATGTATTTCAGGATTTGTAATTATTGACAGCAAATTCTTGATTAAATTCTTACATCGTGCATTCTCTTCATTGCTATTTGAAACTAAAATTCAAATCGTGCCCACAACCTATTTAGAACTTACTTCATCACACATTATTTCTTCTATCTTCCTTGTAGATGAATCCTCAATATCCACGGTGTCGATCAGTGTCATCGGTATCTAGAGATAAAATCATTATCTCCTGCTCTATGTCGTTAACATGTAAATATTATGCATTTCAGGATTTGTAATTATTGACAGCAAATTCTTGATAAAATTCTTACATCGTGCATTCTCTTCATTGCTATTTGAAATTAAATTCAAATCGTGCCCTCAAACTATTTAGAACGTACTTCATCACACATTATTTCTTTTATCTTCCTTGTAGATGGATCCTCAATATCCACGGTGTCTCTCAGGGTCATCGGTATCTAGAGATAAAATCATTATCTCCTGTTCTATGTCGTTAACATATAAATATTATGTATTCAGGATTTGTAATTATTGATAGCAAATTCTTGATAAAATTCTTACATCGTGCATTCTCTTCATTGCTATTTGAAATTAAATTCAAATCGTGCCCTCAAACTATTTAGAACGTACTACATCACACATTATTTCTTTTATCTTCCTTGTAGATGGATCCTCAATATCCACGGTGTCTCTCAGGGTCATCGGTATCTAGAGATAAAATCATTATCTCCTGTTCTATGTCGTTAACATATAAATATTATGTATTCAGGATTTGTAATTATTGATAGCAAATTCTTGATAAAATTCTTACATCGTGCATTCTCTTCATTGCTATTTGAAATTAAATTCAAATCGTGCCCTCAAACTATTTAGAACGTACTTCATCACACATTATTTCTTTTATCTTCCTTGTAGATGGATCCTCAATATCCACGGTGTCTCTCAGGGTCATCGGTATCTAGAGATAAAATCATTATCTCCTGTTCTTTGTCGTTAACATATAAATATTATGTATTCAGGATTTGTAATTATTGATAGCAAATTCTTGATAAAATTCTTACATCGTGCATTCTCTTCATTGCTATTTGAAATTAAATTCAAATCGTGCCCTCAAACTATTTAGAACGTACTTCATCACACATTATTTCTTTTATCTTCCTTGTAGATGGATCCTCAATATCCACGGTGTCTCTCAGGGTCATCGGTATCTAGAGATAAAATCATTATCTCCTGTTCTATGTCGTTAACATATAAATATTATGTATTCAGGATTTGTAATTATTGATAGCAAATTCTTGATAAAATTCTTACATCGTGCATTCTCTTCATTGCTATTTTAAATTAAATTCAAATCGTGCCCTCAAACTATTTAGAACGTACTTCATCACACATTATTTCTTTTATCTTCCTTGTAGATGGATCCTCAATATCCACGGTGTCTCTCAGGGTCATCGGTATCTAGAGATAAAATCATTATATTCTGTTCTATGTCGTTAACATATAAATATTATGTATTCAGGATTTGTAATTATTGACAGCAAATTCTTGATAAAATTCTTACATCGTGCATTCTCTTCATTGCTATTTGAAATTAAATTCAAATCGTGCCCTCAAACTATTTAGAACGTACTACATCACACATTATTTCTTTTATCTTCCTTGTAGATGGATCCTCAATATCCACGGTGTCTCTCAGGGTCATAGGTATTTAGAGATAAAATCATTATCTCCTGCTCTATGTCGTTTACATATAAAGTTATGTATCACAAGGTTTGTAATATATTGACAGCAATTCTGGATTAAATTCTTGCATCATGTTCTTCATTGTTATTTGAAATTAAAATTTAAATCGTGCCCGTAACCCTCTTTGAATATATACCTCATCGCACATTATTTCATCTATCTTCCTTGTAGATGAATCCTCAATATCCACGGTGTCGATCAGTGTCATAGGAATTTAAAGATAAAATTATTATCTCCTGCTCTATGTCGTTTACATATACATTTTATGTATCTCAGGATTTGTAATCATTGACAGCTAATTCTTGATTAATTTCTTACATCATGTTCTTCATTGCTATTTGAAACTAAAATTCAAATCGTGCGCGTAACCTTTTTAGAACGTACTTCATCACACATTTTTTCAATCTTCCTTGTAGATGAATCCTCAATATCCACAACGTCACTCCGTATCATCGGTATCTAGAGATAAAATCCATATATCCTGCTCGATGTCGTTTATATCACTGTCAACTAAAGTCAACAAAAAAATTCAAAGCTTCTTCGGTTATTTAAAATGTCCGTGACATTTTAAAACAAAATAATGTTCAAAATAAAACGGAATTCAAGCATACGAAAACGATCGAAACTACGTCTGCTTCAATGAATTTCAAAATAGGAACTGTCTGTTCATGAGCTGTTGTTTGCGAACAATTTACTCCCCCCACCCCCCGGTCAGACATGTGTCAGGCACCTGCTTTAGTTGCAAAGTGGCAATGTTTGGAATATATAACAGATATAAATAGGTATCTCCATTGCAAAGTGATGGGAGTTAGGTAGGTGTGGTCTGTATCATCGTCATATTTTTAGGACATTCGGAAAAACAAATTTTATCATCTACATAATATTTTTAACAATCATTTTTTACTGGTATAATAAATAGTATGGGATATTATCACAATAAATATGTGTATGATTTTTCTTCGAACTTAACACATTTAAAATTGTGCATGTTAAAATTGTAAATAAAAAAAATGCCGCTTTGAAAATGTAATAAAAAATCTAACTTTACATTAAACTTGCGATAAATGTTAATATATAGTTATTGATTTTTAAGCTATATATTGTCTTTAAATCAAATCAAAATATGGAGAATAATTAAATAAGGACCATCCAGCTAGAAATTGTCTGCAAAAAATCTACAGAAAAATAAAATTCTGCAATTTTTCTGCAAAAATCTAACAAAAAAAATTATTAAAAAAAAAAATGCAGATTTTAAATGCAAATAATTTTGACTTTTAAAAGTAATCTGCAAAATTCTACAAATTTTATTGCGTAAGTTTGAATATTTTTGACTTACAGGGTTTTTTAACATTCAATATTGTTTTATGTCTGCAGATTTTTTGCAAATTTTATATCTTTTAAATATCGGATTGAAAATTGTTGCTTTTGTGTATTTCAGATGTGATGTCTATAAAATATATTTTTTAAATTCGAAATCAATATGAATGACTTAATTTGTAAAATCCGGCAGCTCCGGTTTTAAAAAAATCATTAGCTTGTGAACTGCACTTATATTTGCTGTCTTTTTTTTAGTACAATTAGGAAATATGGGTTAAACGTCATGATGGGATTTTAACGTCATGATGGGATTTTAAAACCCTTTAACGCGTCTAAGGGTTTTAAAATCCCCATTATATTAAAAATTGTATACAAAATTTAATATGTGTGAATTCTTAATTAAACGTTTTTTGTGTGAAGAAATTGAGTTATTTAATAATATTTTTATACTTATTACAACTTTTTGAAATCGGCGCCAAAATTTATATATGTTTTTTTGTAAATTGGCACCAACTTCAAAAAGTTTTAATAAGTATAAAAACGATATTAAATAATTCAATTTTTTCAACTTGTTCATAAAATTAAATAGTATTTTTTTCTTTTTAGCTATTTTTCTTAGTCGGTTTTCCTTTTTTTATGAAAGATTATATTATTATTAGTATAATATTTTCACAAACGAATTTAAGTAAATGAAAATCCACTTTTAAATATATTTCATATTCGTATAAATGCACTTTAAAAACACAATAACCACTTTTCTCTTTAGAAAGGAAAAAGAAATGCGATATTCATAACTATTTCACGTCTTCCTATTTTCCGCACTCCATAACCCAGCTCATATTTACTTGAAATTTTAATTAAAATTCCTACCAGTATTTCTATGTCGCTGTGAAAACTCGACAAAAATTAAGAGGACACGAAGCCTTGTCAATACACGATGACATATGAATATCTAATATCTCCCCTGCTTACATATTCCCCGACGGTTTATCACCGAACCGCTTTAATTAAAAATTAATTTGATTTTGCTTCAGAAGGCAGAATGAAATTTTGAGTTATTGAATTCTGGAGGATAAAAAGGGACGAATTGAGATAACTTTTAATTATATGAGTCTAAGATGAATTTCTAAAGATTATTGAGATGAGGTCTCAGAGAAGAATAAAGTAAAAATCTCCAGGTATCAGCAGTGTTATAGTGGAAATTTAAGATGAATAGTGATGCAAATTATTTAATTTCGGATTCATGGCCGATAAGAGGATTGAATTAATATTAGTTCACCGTATAAAGATTGCAGTATAACGTTATTGTTAAAAAGGGTAATAAATCGAATACCAAATTGAAAAGTTAATGAATTTCTGACTACACTTTTAAATTAAAAAATATATTAAGGGAACTGTGCGGTTTCAGATGAACAAAATAATATAGTTTTTTTGTGCTAATAAAAAGCAGTGGAACTACAATACTATTAATTCAATTGGAATGAAATTTTGTATACATGTGGGAAAAACAATATTTAAATCACAATTTGTTTTGCATTTCATGTACTTTTTATTAAAAAATATAAAACTGTAGGATATTAGGGTAATAAGTTAATGGGTACAGTTTTCAATAAAGAATGACCAAATTTTATTTTATGTAGAATACATTGTAATTAAACTACTGAAACTAATTTTAATTTTGTTTATGACTAGAAAAAAAATAACAATACTTTATTTGAAAATAGAGAATTTTTGTTTTCTTTTTGACAATTATTTTCTTACAAATATTTTATTATTCTAGTAAAACAATTAAAATTTAGGTTTAAGATGTATATTTTACACTTTACTGATGGTACAAAAAATTTCATTTCGACTGGTAAGTTATTTTTGGAGAAAAGTGTAGCAAACATAGAAAATGGTAAATTCTTCAAAAACTGTGAAAAATAAATTTACTGGTACCAAAATTCTCCAGCAAATACTTCTTAATTATTTAAAATTAGGGAGAGCTCAAAATATTGGAAGCAATTAAAATTTTCAAATAATGACTGTTTCCAAAAGGGTACGTCTCCACTTTTGTTTATATTTTATTTTCGGATTATATAACGTAATATATGAAGTTTTTCGAAAACTTAGTATCTTACGATAGGTAAAGACAATTTAAACCCCACATGCTATAAACTGAAAATCGGATATTTTGAAGGCTTGTAACTATCCCCTGAATAACATTACATACATTTTTAGTTGATAGCTGCTAAGTAATTCAGTGTTTCATTAGGTAACTTTAAATTTACTGTAAATATTTAGTGCAGCACAGAGCGTTATTGAAATATATTTAAAGTACAGAACCTTGTTGAATTTCATTCAATTCATGGAGGCATATATCATAAACCATACACTGCAAATAAAGAATGTGCTTAAAAATGAGTAAATGGACGTACTCATTTTTCTTTGAGTACAATTGTATCGTAAATGAGCAATGACGTACTCTAATTTAAGTAACCGTAATTTCTCGAAAATGAGCAGTATGGTTTAATATTGCTAATCGAAACTTCTTTTCAAGCCATCTCAACAAAACGACCAGACAAACTTAAAATAGGTGTTCAGCCGATGGTTTTCCGCATTATAAGTTATCTCTAATAAAAAAAATAATAAAGTGTTACGCAATATGGAATTTTTCTAGCGTTATTTAACCAAACTTAAGATTTGGGTGGGTATTAAACAATCGAGGAACTTTGATGAATTTACTTATTGTTTTTACTTTATTCAGTAAATTTTCCGTTTAAATATCACGTGAAATACAATTTTTTATAAATTCTTTTTCGCACCAAAAATATATATTGATTATAATCCGTTTATTTAGATGGATTCAGATTTTATTCCCACAATATTAAGCAAGAATTTACATTTCGAAAAAAATAATATTGAATCTTAATATGGTAATGATGTCTACATAAATTAAAATTTTTAAATATAATTAGATATGTTTAATCTGTTAATATTCAATAAAAAGAATTAACCTATGTTTAAAAACATTTTATTATCAATATGTCTACCAGTATTTTAATTAAAGATTTACTCTTATACATTTTAAAATACTAATTTTCTTTAAAGATGTACATCAAACATGTAAATAAATAAAACTGAAATCGCACTTTCGATTTTCAGTTAATTAAAGAATTGAACGAGTTGCCATAACCACTTACAAAACCATTAAAAATGTTGCACACAATATTTTTTTTCTAGAAAATTGTCACTCGACTATATTCTTTTTTTATTTTATGATTTCTTGCGATTTTATCGATGCCTACTGAAGGAACTCATGTTGTCGCAGCACATGCTGTAAAATCTGCCTTAAATCGAAGGTAAGGACCTTTTTACGGTTGTGTCAAAACTTCGGCTCGTAACTATTTCTTTTAGGGCAAAGATAGTATTTTTCGAATAGATTTTTCCTTCGTATTGAATGCTTTTTTTTCGCGAAAATCTTCAGTTATCATAATAGTGGACTATTCTGTTTCCTATAGCTGAAATCACCCAGAAGTTTTTTTTTTTATTTATATCTGACTTTTTCAGCTATTGTGTTTCCGTATAACTTTTTCCGTCACAAATGGGAATTATTTTCTTTTTCGAATAGTCAGCAG
Source organism: Troglohyphantes excavatus (assembly GCA_963932185.1). Lineage (NCBI taxonomy): Eukaryota > Metazoa > Arthropoda > Arachnida > Araneae > Linyphiidae > Troglohyphantes > Troglohyphantes excavatus. The sequence continues at coordinate 18,813,232 of OZ010678.1, forward strand.
AAAATTTGAAAGACAAAAAAAAATCATGTATTGGTTGTTTCGTATGTATAGCTAGAACATTTTTTAGATGATGAATAAGTTTTGGCTTTTAAAAAAAGCGAATTCTGTCTTTAACAACTTGATAGTTAAAGGTCAATTTTTTTCCAAGTATATAAATATGACTCAAGTTCAATGGTTTTAGAAATAAGACAATTCCCAAATTTAAACTGTCATATACTATAACTTCATTTTTGTTAAGTGACTCAATTTGGCTCAATAAAGTTAATTTGATTCAAGTTCATCAATGTCTTTAGAAGTAAGACAATTCCCAAATTTAAACGGTCTTTTACTATAACTTCCTTTTTTTTAAGTGACTCAATTTAGCTCAATAAAGTCTATTTGATTCAAGTTCATCAATGTATTTAGAAGTAAGACAATTCCCAAATTTAAACGGTCTTATACTATAACTTCCTTTTTTTTCAAGTGACTTAATTTGGCTCAATAAAATCAATTTGATTCAAGTTCATCATAGTTTTTAGAAGTAAGACAATTCCCAAATTTAAACGGTCTTATACTATAACTTCGTTTTTAAAAAAAAAATGACTCAAATTGGCTCCATAAAGTCAATTTGATTCAAGTTCATCAATGTCTTTAGAAGTAAGACAATTCCCAAATTTAAACGGTCTTTTATTATAACTTCCTTTTTTTAAGTGACTCAATTTAGCTCAATAAAGACTATTTGATTCAAGTTCATCAATGTTTTTAGAAATAAGACAATTACCAAATTTAAACGGTCTTAAATTATAACTTCCTTTTATTTAAATGACTCAATTTGGCTCAATAAAGTCAATTTGATTCAAGTTCATCAATGTCTTTAGAAGTAAGACAATTCCCAAATTTAAACGGTCTTATTATAACTTCCTTTTTTTTTAAGTGACTCAATTTGCCTCAAAAAAATCAATTTGATTCAAGTTCATCAATGTCTTTAGAAGTAAGACAATTCCCAAATTTAAACGGTCTTTTATTATAACTTCCTTTTTTTAAGTGACTCAATTTAGCTCAATAAAGTCTATTTGATTCAAGTTCATCAATGTTTTTAGAAATAAGACAATTACCAAATTTAAACGGTCTTATACTATAACTTCCTTTTTTTTTAAAAAAAAATGACTCAATTTGGCTCCATAAAGTCAATTTGATTCAAGTTCATCAATGTCTTTAGAAGTAAGACAATTCCCAAATTTAAACGGTCTTTTATTATAACTTCCTTTTTTTAAGTGACTCAATTTAGCTCAATAAAGACTATTTGATTCAAGTTCATCAATGTTTTTAGAAATAAGACAATTACCAAATTTAAACGGTCTTAAATTATAACTTCCTTTTATTTAAATGACTCAATTTGGCTCAATAAAGTCAATTTGATTCAAGTTCATCAATGTCTTTAGAAGTAAGACAATTCCCAAATTTAAACGGTCTTTTATTATAACTTCCTTTTTTTAAGTGACCCAATTTAGCTCAATAAAGTCTATTTGATTCAAGTTCATCAATGTTTTTAGAAATAAGACAATTACCAAATTTAAACGGTCTTAAATTATAACTTCCTTTTATTTAAATGACTCAATTTGGCTCAATAAAGTCAATTTGATTCAAGTTCATCAATGTCTTTAGAAGTAAGACAATTCCCAAATTTAAACGGTCTTTTATTATAACTTCCTTTTTTTAAGTGACCCAATTTAGCTCAATAAAGTCTATTTGATTCAAGTTCATCAATGTTTTTAGAAATAAGACAATTACCAAATTTAAACGGTCTTAAATTATAACTTCCTTTTATTTAAATGACTCAATTTGGCTCAATAAAGTCAATTTGATTCAAGTTCATCAATGTCTTTAGAAGTAAGACAATTCCCAAATTTAAACGGTCTTTTATTATAACTTCCTTTTTTTAAGTGACCCAATTTAGCTCAATAAAGTCTATTTGATTCAAGTTCATCAATGTTTTTAGAAATAAGACAATTACCAAATTTAAACGGTCTTAAATTATAACTTCCTTTTATGTAAATGACTCAATTTGGCTCAATAAAGTCAATTTGATTCAAGTTCATCAATGTCTTTAGAAGTAAGACAATTCCCAAATTTAAACGGTCTTTTATTATAACTTCCTTTTGTTAAGTGACCCAATTTAGCTCAATAAAGTCTATTTGATTCAAGTTCATCAATGTTTTTAGAAATAAGACAATTACCAAATTTAAACGGTCTTAAATTATAACTTCCTTTTATTTAAATGACTCAATTAGGCTCAATAAAGTCAATTTGATTCAAGTTCATCAATGTCTTTAGAAGTAAGACAATTCCCAAATTTAAACGGTCTTTTATTATAACTTCCTTTTTTTAAGTGACCCAATTTAGCTCAATAAAGCTCAATTTGATTCAAGTTCATCAATGTTTTTAGAAATAAGACAATTACCAAATTTAAACGGTCTTAAATTATAACTTCCTTTTATTTAAATGACTCAATTTGGCTCAATAAAGTCAATTTGATTCAAGTTCATCAATGTCTTTAGAAGTAAGACAATTCCCAAATTTAAACGGTCTTTTATTATAACTTCCTTTTTTTAAGTGACCCAATTTAGCTCAATAAAGTCTATTTGATTCAAGTTCATCAATGTTTTTAGAAATAAGACAATTACCAAATTTAAACGGTCTTAAATTATAACTTCCTTTTATTTAAATGACTCAATTTGGCTCAATAAAGTCAATTTGATTCAAGTTCATCAATGTCTTTAGAAGTAAGACAATTCCCAAATTTAAACGGTCTTATTATAACTTCCTTTTTTTTTAAGTGACTCAATTTGCCTCAAAAAAATCAATTTGATTCAAGTTCATCAATGTCTTTAGAAGTAAGACAATTCCCAAATTTAAACGGTCTTTTATTATAACTTCCTTTTTTTAAGTGACCCAATTTAGCTCAATAAAGTCTATTTGATTCAAGTTCATCAATGTTTTTAGAAATAAGACAATTACCAAATTTAAACGGTCTTAAATTATAACTTCCTTTTATTTAAATGACTCAATTTGGCTCAATAAAGTCAATTTGATTCAAGTTCATCAATGTCTTTAGAAGTAAGACAATTCCCAAATTTAAACGGTCTTTTATTATAACTTCCTTTTTTTAAGTGACCCAATTTAGCTCAATAAAGTCAATTTGATTCAAGTTCATCAATGTCTTTAGAAGTAAGACAATTCCCAAATTTAAACGGTCTTTTATTATAACTTCCTTTTTTTAAGTGACCCAATTTAGCTCAATAAAGTCTATTTGATTCAAGTTCATCAATGTTTTTAGAAATAAGACAATTACCAAATTTAAACGGTCTTAAATTATAACTTCCTTTTATTTAAATGACTCAATTTGGCTCAATAAAGTCAATTTGATTCAAGTTCATCAATGTCTTTAGAAGTAAGACAATTCCCAAATTTAAACGGTCTTTTATTATAACTTCCTTTTTTTAAGTGACCCAATTTAGCTCAATAAAGTCTATTTGATTCAAGTTCATCAATGTCTTTAGAAGTAAGACAATTCCCAAATTTAAACGGTCTTATTATAACTTCCTTTTTTTTTAAGTGACTCAATTTGCCTCAATAAAATCAATTTGATTCAAGTTCATCAATGTCTTTAGAAGTAAGACAATTCTTAACTTTCAACGGTCATATTTTATAACTTCCTTTATTTTCCTTTTCGTTTTTCTTTGAGTACAATTGCATCGTAAATGAGCGATGACGTACTCAAATTTAAGTAACCGTACTTTCTCAAAAATGAGCAGTGTGATTTAATATTGCTAATCTCAGCTTCTGTTCTAGACATCTTAACAAAGCAACTTGACAAACTCAAAATAGTTGTTCATAAGATGGTTTTCGACATTATTAGATGTTGATTACTTAAATGGAAACAGTGTTATTTCAATTCAATTCTCTTACTTCCCATGCTTTTGGCAAATCTTTTTACATTACTTCTTTTTATAACTTATTCACGTCGCCCTGGTAGCTTAATGGGCTAGACTCTGGACATCGGTACCTTCAGATCTGAGTTCGATTCCTGGTAAGTCTTAGTTGTAATTGTCTATATTTATTGAAAGGGATGGATGAAGGCAACCTACGTAGGCTAGGAGCCTCTGATTTTTTCATTATGTTTTACTAATTTTTGAGTTCATGTCTTTTTAAAAAATGAAACAAATGTATTCGGAACTATGATAAGCATCGAATGTACTCAAAAATGATTATATTTAACTTATTTTTGAGTACCTACTTATAAAAGAGCAGAAGTTCTACAAGGGTCAACAGTAAGGAGAGAGGGGACATGTGTATTCTTTATTTGTATTTTTGACACCAATACTTTAACTTTTCTTTTTTCTTTAAGGGAATATTTTTTATGAGGAATAAGCTACCAGTAATCTAAATATAATATGACTTATATATATTTTACAATATTTGTATTTTTATCAGGTTATGTTATTGTCTTCAATGTTGTGTATTTTGCATCTTATAATAATAAAATATGTACTACAAATCACTTGTTGTCTCTACTTATTTCTAACACACACCATCTACTGATGTTATTTTTCAGGTTTTTTCTAACGAACTCGCGTTTAGCCTTAGGGCCCCCAACCCCCACCAATTAATTAGTAACTTCTTAGTTAAACTTAAACCCCGCTAACGTTATTCTATTTATTAGACCTAATTCGATGAAGGTGTAAGGACCTCCGGTCGACACACCGTAAGGTTAATTCCGATTTCCGATATTTTTATCAGGTCCCAAAAACTGAAATAAATAAAACTGAAATTTGCTTTTCAGGTTAATCTAATAAACAATTTAATCGCATAAATATATATTTACCATATTGCAGATGAAGCAAATAATTATACAATACCGGTTTTGTGGTAAATAACGTTCATTTATTTTTATGAAAAAGAAACAGTGATGAATTTGTGATGTTACACATCATATTTAAAAGGTTCACTTTTCTCAGTTTTTTTTCGAAAATGAGATAGTGGTTCAATCTTATAGTTTCCAAGGAGTACTATAACCAGGGCCTTGGCAGTTGCTGGGCTCGATGCTAACTTAGTAGTAGGTCCTTTTTATCATCCATACAAATTTATAAATAAATTTTCAGATTTTTTTTTTTTTTTTAAAGCCAATAAGATTATTTTGTTAACTGCAAATATTTGATGAGGATAATTTTTTTTGAAAATGGCATATTTAATCGATAAAATTTATTTAAATATTTATTCGATTTGTTGCATAAAAAGTTTATTATTTTTAATTTTGTTTTAAATCTATATAAGCCTAGTTCTCTATTGAATGAGATTAAATTTATAAGTTATGCCAGTCGTGATATTTATCAGGGAATGGACCCCGCTAAGAGATTAATGATAGAAGGTACAGGCCAAAGTCCTTCTGAAAGCACTTTTGTACATAACAAATTTTATAGTCGGATATTTTTAATCAAAATTATACTCAAAAATGAGTACAATGAGAAAAAAGAGCAGATGCTGGTTTACATAGGCTGTCTTCATAAATCACTTTCATAAAATATCAACAATTTTAATAAAGACTTATTGGGAATCGAACCCAAATCGCAACGCACCGCAGCAAAAGTGTCTTATCCGTTGTACTACCAGGGCGACGTGAAGAATTTATAAACAGAAGACTTGTTAAAACGAAGTGTGTAAAAATAATGGGAAGTAAGATAATAAGATAATTGATTTGTAATAACTCAGTTTCCATTTAAGCAATCGACATCAAATAATATGGAAAACCATCTTCTGAAAACTAATTTAAGTGTGTCAGGTCGCTTTATTAAGATGGTTTGAGCAGAAGCTGAGAATAGCAATATTAAATCACACTTCTCATTTTCGAGAAAGTACGGTTACTTAAACTTGAGTACGTCGTCGCTCATAAATGAGCGATATATATATTTTTTCGCTATGAGCGTTCCAAAAGTTACAGTTAGAGTTCAGTGCCACACACTTGTGCTGCAAAATGATCTAATCAACAGCACGTTAGTTCAAAACCAGAGATTTTTAATATTAAATAGAGAGCGCCTTCAATACCAGACTCTCGTAAGGCCGCGGTGTCAACATTGAAAAGAAAAACCAACATCACTAGCGCTGCCGCATTTGGCGTTCAGACATCTGCAGGAGTTTCAAATTTGGCACACTTTCTTCTCTTTTGGTGATAAGGAGTTCTGTCCGTATTCAACTTCTTAACATATATGTAAGAAGGAAAGAAGAATATGTAGAACATATACGTATTTACTTATTTTCAAACAATATGCGCTAAATATTTCCTCTTTATTAACGAAACGAAAATATTTTATTTGTGTTCAATACTCGAAGAAGCGAAACTCTTTATATTTCTCAGGTTTTATTGTTCATATTTTCTTATTGAAGAATACAAAATAACAATTGAAATAACTTCGCTTATGGCAAATTTTTTACATAAAAACGTAATGCAATTATTTCAAAACTAGAAAGTGAGAAAAATCTCCTTAATATATCTGTTAAACTCCCTTAAATTGTGCCACTCGTTTAAAAAAACGATATTTAAATACAAAATTAAACACAAAACCATATTACAATACTTCGATATCGTTTAGTTCTTAAAGTCGCCAAGGCCTGCCAAGTAATATTGGCGCATGAATGAATTGGCATTTCCACCTATCACGTGGTTTCAATGATGGACACACGGAAATCAGCATTTTTATTCCTCTATTTGTATCTATGCTCAAAACGTGTACAATAAAAATTACAGCCAACAAGGCCTAGTTGTAATTAAATAATACAGCGAAAATTATTTCATTCATATTCTTTTTAAAAATATATTTCTTTCCAAACATAATATTTGTTGCATGTAAATTAATCATTGAACACGCAACATTTAGTAATTAAAGTAATTATATGACTGCTCTTTTGAAAATTGCAAATTTCTAATATCAAATATTTTATTTTATAAACTGGTGGTAAAAAATATTTTTATTTTTATTTATACCGATTGTCGTTCTTAATTTAAAAATTTGCTCATTATTTAGAAAGTACGGTTACTTAAATTTGATACGTCATCGCTCATTTGCGGTGCAATTGTACTCAAATAAAAGCGAGTAGGTAAGTACCATTTTTTTTTTTTACTGTGATATCTTTTATTTAACTTAGTGCAAAGAACGGGTATTTCTTCATCATGGCTGAATAGGCTCCGCCCCTTCAGATCCGGACATGGTGTGTGTACTTTTCTTCGTTTACTATTGTGTGTAACATTCTTAGATCATGCATCGCTCACTGCTGTGACTTTTATTCTCATGTTCCACATTGATACCGGAGTAATGTCATTTATTTGATGCACTTCGTTAACCTGCACAAACGAGAGAGACGGGTATTTCTTCTGTTATTTCATATAATTTCCAATTACTGTATTTTATTTTCTCCTTTACTTCTTGCTTTACAATCATTCCGGTTGTTCTAAAAATAACGATCTGACGGAATGTTATGTCAAGGGCCACAGGTTTACCTTTAAACTTCTATCGGCTTCCCTTCCGAATATATCGTCTGATCACATTCCCTGCTCTCCAAACACCCACACAGACATTGTTTTCCCGGATTGAACGATTTTCCGGGTCCGGCCAATCATATCTCCTCAAAGAGATTGCGTCATCGAATCTAAGGGGAGCTCCTCCCCCTCCGAAAGGATTTTCTCACTTCTTTGCACTCCTTCAGTGGAGGTGGAATACACAAGGGTTACGATTGCAATGAAGTCCTGCAAACGATATCTGCAATTATCGTCTGTTTAGTTCTTCGAATAACGCTGACAGGGAAATGTCTTAGGATGTTTTACAATTGGAGGAGGTACTAAACTTCGAATATCAGTAAGATTTTTTTAATCTTTAATATATTTTCTTTAAAATGTCACATGCTTTTTCTATATTATTGTGCATTTTATTTTTATTATTTCGATACATTCTATCTGAATTGTGCAACACGTATAACTTATTATCTTGAATCTTTATCTTTATTATAATATATATTTCCGAATGTTATATATACTTTATTTGATATATATATATATATATATATATATATATATATATATATATATATATATGTATATATATATATATATACTTTATTTGATATATATATATATATATATATATACTTTATTTGATATATATATATATATATATATATACTTTATTTGATATATATATATATATATATATATCCATCCTTGCGATTGATCATTAATTATTTTCATTTTATAAATGAAAGTGTTATATTTTTTTATAAATGCAACAGTTGAGGACCATGATTTATATATTGAATAATATTACTGGTACTTGTTGATGTCTGATTATGTCTTGCTGAAAGGCGTTAATTGTTTAAAAATGCCGTTTCTCTATATTTTTGTAATTATTTTTTTGTAGATTTTCTGATTGTCCTTGACCTTTGCGCGATGGATCCATTTTAAAACAAACTACACTGGCTGGGGGCTAATTCCTAAATAGAGGGGGGGGGGGAGAGAAAAAGTCACTTTGGGAGGCTAGACAAATAGTTTTCAACATTGTGAAAGGACGACTTACCTTAAAATAGGAGGCGTGTAACTGTCTGATGAACGGATCGTTTACAATTCTTCCTCATAGTAGGCAGATTCGCAGATACTCTCTTAATAGTCTCTTGTGGGGGTTTAAATACTGTAAAGCCAAGCTTAAGACGATCTGTAGAAACCATTGGTCACGTGTCCAATGTTCGAAACTATGTAACTGCCTGTTATGCCGCAGATAGGTAGTTACAAAGTTTATTTAGCAGACTTTAGACCTCGCATGTTTAAAAAGATGTCCTCTATCCGTAATCAAAATTGTCTCAAGCCCCTCGCTAGATCCATAAAATCTATCTGTCACATGTTGTTCCAGCCAACAACACTAAACGTTAAAATACACACTTCTTTATGGCATTAAAAATTCCTAAATTAAATATAATTGTGAGTTATAATGAAATTTATATTGACCCTAGCTATAGTTCAGGGTGTTTTTTTTACAAAAGGCATAATATTAGATTGTGAGAGTTAGGGACTTTTAGTTTGGGGGGACAGGATAACAATCTCCTTGTTAAGCTATTATTTTTTAAATTGCGGACTTTCATCTGAGCCGGCAACCACACTGGTGATTTTTGGACGCCCAAAAGAGTAACAGTGCATTGCAGTGAATGTAACGTAATAGCCGAGAGTGACTGGTCGTACACTGTTAAACTACACTGTTAACACTACATTGTATAAAAAAAGGTACTTAAATATTATAACCTGAACACACTCGTTTTTCTTTGAGTACAATTGCATCGTAAATGAACGATGACGTACTCGATCTTAAAAAGAGTGTACAATTGTATCGTAAATGAACGATGACGTACTCAATCTTAAAAAGAGCGTACAATTGCATCGTAAATGAACGATGACGTACTTAATCTTAAAAAGAGCGTACAATTGTATCGTAAATGAACGATGACGTACTCAATCTTAAAAAGAGCGTACAATTGCATCGTAAATGAACGATGACGTACTTAATCTTAAAAAGAGCGTACAATTGCGTCGTAAATGAACGATGACGTACTCAATCTTAAAAAGAGCGTACAATTGCATCGTAAATGAACGATGACGTACTCAATCTTAAAAAGAGCGTACAATTGCATCGTAAATGAACGATGACGTACTCAATCTTAAAAAGAGAGTACAATTGCGTCGTAAATGAACGATGACGTACTCAATCTTAAAAAGAGCGTACAATTGCATCGTAAATGAAGGATGACGTACTCAATCTTAAAAAGAGAGTACAATTGCGTCGTAAATGAACGATGACGTACTCAATCTTAAAAAGAGCGTACAATTGCATCGTAAATGAACGATGACGTACTTAATCTTAAAAAGAGCGTACAATTGTATCGTAAATGAACGATGACGTACTTAATCTTAAAAAGAGCGTACAATTGCATCGTAAATGAACGATGACGTACTTAATCTTAAAAAGAGTGTACAATTGTATCGTAAATGAACGATGACGTACTCAATCTTAAAAAGAGCGTACAATTGCATCGTAAATGAACGATGACGTACTTAATCTTAAAAAGAGCGTACAATTGCGTCGTAAATGAACGATGACGTACTCAATCTTAAAAAGAGCGTACAATTGCATCGTAAATGAACGATGACGTACTCAATCTTAAAAAGAGCGTACAATTGCATCGTAAATGAACGATGACGTACTCAATCTTAAAAAGAGAGTACAATTGCGTCGTAAATGAACGATGACGTACTCAATCTTAAAAAGAGCGTACAATTGCATCGTAAATGAAGGATGACGTACTCAATCTTAAAAAGAGAGTACAATTGCGTCGTAAATGAACGATGACGTACTCAATCTTAAAAAGAGCGTACAATTGCATCGTAAATGAACGAGGACGTACTTAATCTTAAAAAGAGCGTACAATTGTATCGTAAATGAACGATGACGTACTTAATCTTAAAAAGAGCGTACAATTGCATCGTAAATGAACGATGACGTACTTAATCTTAAAAAGAGTGTACAATTGTATCGTAAATGAACGATGACGTACTCAATCTTAAAAAGAGCGTACAATTGCATCGTAAATGAACGATGACGTACTTAATCTTAAAAAGAGCGTACAATTGCGTCGTAAATGAACGATGACGTACTCAATCTTAAAAAGAGCGTACAATTGCATCGTAAATGAACGATGACGTACTCAATCTTAAAAAGAGCGTACAATTGCATCGTAAATGAACGATGACGTACTCAATCTTAAAAAGAGAGTACAATTGCGTCGTAAATGAACGATGACGTACTCAATCTTAAAAAGAGCGTACAATTGCATCGTAAATGAAGGATGACGTACTCAATCTTAAAAAGAGAGTACAATTGCGTCGTAAATGAACGATGACGTACTCAATCTTAAAAAGAGCGTACAATTGCATCGTAAATGAACGATGACGTACTCAATCTTAAAAATAGAGTATAATTGCGTCGTAAATGAACGATGACGTACTCAATCTTAAAAAGAGTGTAAAATTGCATCGTAAATGAACGAATCAGATTACTTTCTCAAATATGAGCAGTGTTATTTAATGTTGCTAATCTCAGCTTGTGTTCAAGCCACCTTAAAATGAGACCTGACACACTTAAAATAGTTGTTAAAAAGATGGTTTTCCACATTATTCGATGTCGATTGATTAAATGGAAACTGAGTTATTACAAATCAATTATCTTACTTCCCTTTCTTGTCAATCACCTTTTCAACATTTCTTCTGTTTATAATAACTTATTCACGTAGCCCTTGCAGTGCTTGTAGACTGGCCTGCGATACCTGAGGATTTGGGTTCGAGTAAGACCTGGTTGTAATTGTTGAAATTTATTGAAAGTGATTTATGAAGGCAGCCTATGCAGGCAAGCCACAGCTCTTTTTATTCATTTTCGAGTACATGTCTTTTTCAAAAATGAAACTTATGTATTCGATAAGCATCGAATGTACTCAAAAATGAGTACATTTTACTTATTATTTATGTACCTATTTTTGACAGTGCACCTACGAAAATCTTTATATATTATTCTCTTACGCGGTGATTGAAAAACGTTGTTTTTCTCTACGCGGAATGGCAACAGTTAGATTGTTTACAAAATTATGTTGCGCTTGGCGGAGCGTCAACGGAGAAGGGGCCGGAATCTCCTAGTAATGTATATTCTTCAATGAAACAGTCTAAATAAAAGTTGGAAAACGAAAGAGGATGTCACTGACATATTATATATAAATTAGAAATGTGTTATTAATCATTATAACAGTTTCCAGATGTCGGAAACACAGATGTATTTTAAAAGTAATGATCTTAAAAGCCAAACGATTTTTTTTTAAGAGATTGGTTATTTATTGGACATTTGACTTGTTACACACAGTATTTGTTTTCAAGAAAAATCTCTCCCAACTCTATTCTTTGTTTTATTTTATCCTATCTTCCAATGGTTACTAAAAGATGTTTATGGTGTCATGGCACACACAGTAACATTCCCCTTAAATCGAACGTAAGAACCTTTTTTACGACCGTGTCAAAAGTTCCGATCTCAAGATTTCCTTTTAGACTCGAGAAAGTATTTCTCCGAATCGATTTTCTTTCGTATTGGGTTCTTTTTTTCCGATGAAAATCGTCAGTTTTCATAACGACTGGGTATTTGGAGTAGTTTGATGTTTACAGCAAAAAATCACGCGGTTTTCTTTTTTTTTAAAACTTTTTTCTGACTTTGAGGTTATTGTGTGTCGATAGAATTTGTAGAAAATGGGAAATATTTTTAGGTTTCGAATAGTCAGCGGAAAGTTTGAAGAGTAAAAGGTATTGTAGTATCTCAAAAGTATTGAAAGTATTTCCTACATGATGAGAAATCGTTAGTTCAGAAATAGTTTATACTGTAAATCAGGGTTCGCGGTTACACTTTGTAGTTAATTTTTTTGCACTGAATCTATTTTAGATAATTATGTTATAATAACTAAGTATGGCTTGTGCCGAAGCTGATTCTAGCAATATTGAATCACGCTACTTATTTTTAGAAAGTACGGTTACTTGGATATAAGTACGCTATCGCACATTTACGATGCAATTGTACTCAAAGAAAAACGAGTAGGTTCAGGAACTCAATTTAAGTATGTTTTTGTTTTACTTTGTAGTTTTCCAGGAAGCGCGCTATTCTGGATAACGAACTCAGAATTCGTCTGCAAATCAGTTGACCAATAAAAGCCATGAATCCGGTTTTCATCTTGCGCGCGCACTAGATAACGAGATCGTAGTCAGGTTTTACCAGTAATCCCTTGTGGACACGTGATCCCAACAGCAACTACAATTAGGAGGATTTGGAAATTTTAAAAAGGGCAATTTTCAAGACTTTGCACGTATCTGCGCTTAATTTTCTATCGAGCAGCTAACAAAGAATTTGTCATTCGTTAAAACAAAAGTTTTGACTAAATTTAACATTCTAAAAGCGTAAGTTTTATACCATAATTAAGAGCTTCAAGAATCTCATTTCATACTTTGCCTAAATATCATTATGCACTGTAAATAGCCTAAGTAAAGTATATAATACATTAAACGAATTCGTTTCATACTTTATCGGAAATCGCCTTTTGCCGGTAACATATTATATAACCTGTACACGTCAAAATGACATGTACTCTCATTTAAATATTAGTGCTGAGAAAATATTACAAATGCAGTGTTTTAAAAATCCATTGTAAAATATCCATTGTATGTTACAAACACACAATTTTTAAAGGAAAAGGGTACATGTATGTTCAACTTCTTTAAAAAACTAAATTTAAAAAAGCAATATTTTAACTTTTTTAATGGTAGTAACTGATAATTTTTAATTTAAAATTTTTGGTTCGTTTTTTCACAGAGTTTAGCCCTTGTTCGTTTTTCATAGAGTTTAACCCTCTAATTTTTTTTCTTATTTAAAGTAATTATTTTTTTCTGGTTAATTTTTTTGCCGTTGGACCGCTGAAAAAATATACAAAAAAAATCCTAAGTGCCTATTTAATTAAATAAATAATTAAAACCATTATGTAGCGTATATGCGACAACTTGTGTAATTACTAAAATAATTTTCAAAAAGTATGAAAATATAGTTAAATACAATCAACACACCTCTAGTATTAGCTAGGATTTTTTATAGAGACAGATTATACTTATGAGTAAGAAAACAATCATCGAAAACTTCACGAGCCAGTTTTAGAACAACATACCTCGAAACAACTGATTGCTTTTATCACAGTCATTTTTATAAAGATAAGGGACCTAGTGGCGGCTATAAAAATTAGGCACATGGTTCCCTAACTGCCAATACTTAGTTAACATAACTCTCAATAAATGCAACTAGTGGTTATTTTAAAGTTGTGTAGCATATATGCAACGCTAGAGGGTTCAAATATTAGCTCTGGGGGAATATTACAAATGCAGTTTTAATATATTATTCTATTCTATTTTATTCTATTGTATGTTAAAGTACACACAATGTTTAGAAATGCAAAATTATTTTCTACATATTTCTTAAATACTAAATTTAAATAAAACAACATTTTAACTTTTTAAGTGGTAGTAAGATATATTGGATAATTTATCTGAATATACTAAATTTAAATAAAATAATATTTTAACTTTTCAAGTGGTAGTAAGTGATAATTTATAATTATAACGGGAAAAACTAAATTAAAATAAACAATATTTTAACTTTTTTTAGTAATAATAAGTGATAATTTTAAATTAAATTTATTTCGTTTGTTTTTATACAGTTTAAATAAACTTTAAAACTGCTTTAATTTCATGCCAAGTCCTTTCCGGGCACACCAGTATTATCACAGTTGCATAAAAATATGTATTTAATGAGCAAAAATTTTAAATCTTCTTAACTTTATTCCTAACACTTTTAAAAAAAGTTATTTATTTAAACCTGTTCTTTTTGTGTGTTAATTTTATATTATTATAGAGCTAGAGAAGTATTCATACAAAAACGCTAAATTAAATTTTTACAGATGTAAATTGCTCACATATATAGATTATATTTGAAATTGAAGGAAATTCTAGGTTTAAATATATTAACAGTTCGTGTTAATTTATTTTTCTAATACAACGTCCAGTTTTCTGTTTGAAATGCAAAGAAACACGTTATTCCTAATTATTCTAACTCAAACTTGCACATTCAATAACTACTGAAAGATGTTTATAGTGTCACTGCACACAAAGTGAAATACACCTTAAACCGAATACAAGAACTATTTTTACGACTGTGTCAAAAAGTTCGGCGCGTAACTTTTTTGGGAAAGAATATATTTTTCGAATCGATTTTTCTTTATATTAGATATTTTTTCACAAGAAAATCTTCAGTTTTCATAACGACGGACTGTTTTGTTTGGTTTTATATCTATAGCTGAAATAACCCAGAACATTTTTTTTTATTTCTTAGGGGATTTTGGAGTTATTGTGTTTCGGTAGAACTTTGTTCTTATTTTCTTTTTTGAATAGTCAACAGATAATAAGAAGAGATTAAAAAAATAAAATAGTTAAATGAAATCCTGATTTTAGCATTTCAAAAGTACTTATTATCGCTCGGTGATCTGAAATTACTAAGAGCCCCAGTTGCTCAGTTGGTAAGGCGTTCAGCTACTAATCAGAGAATTGGTGGTTCGAATCCGTGAAATGGACTTGACATAGAAAATTAGTGATGTTGCGATCGGAGGGTTGCCAGCTTCGCTACAAAAATACTAGAAAGTCGTCCAGAATATCCAACAAATTATACTGGCGTGTATACGGGACTGGTGCACGATCAATCTGATCGGGGTCCAAAGTCCCGACGTCTATTGAAGGCGTTGGGTGCCAGTTCAGGTGTTTCCTCGTCATCTGACCATGGTTCTAAAATACCGAGGTGCATGTATGAATGTGTGTGTGAATATGTATGTGTTCCCGGGTCTTTCCTTCGAGATTGACCCCAAACCGTCGCCAATAGCCCACTGTGCAGCTCTAGTGCGACGTTATTTAACCAACCAACCTGAAATTACTAAACTCTAACTGTAACTTCTAGAAACTTGTTTCTTTTATGGGCTCGTTGAAGCCACGGAGTAAAGAAGAAGGTGGAGGTGCGAACAAGTCTAAAACCGGTTTGCAATGTGAAGTAAGCAATCGCTCAAAAAGTAGGAACTGGCGAAGTGTTTGGAGCTATTCCAAAGCACTACTTTGTACCAGTACTTAGCGATAATTTATTTTTCCCTCGTTGGAAAACTACTGCAAACTAGGTTTGTTTGTTCCTAGTTTTGGATTGCTAACTTACGTCTCATGAAATCTCGCCAAATCATCTCCACCTTTTTCTTTACTCAGTGGTTGAAGCCAATGTGGAAGCAGCCATACTGTGACCCAACATTTTTTAAAAATGATTTAGTTGTGATTTTTAATGCCATGACGTTATAGAAATATTTAATGTATATAAATATTACATTTCCTTCTGATATAATTCATTTTTATATTGCCAAACAAATAGTTTTTGCTCTTGCTTTTTAACCACTACGACTTTGACTTGCAAATGACTTTCTATTTTAATAGCAAGTTTCATTTAAAATGGGTTTCAAAAGAAAATAGAAAACTCAGCCAAAAGCATCATCACATCATCAAAAACATGTCATCTTATGTTATTTATGTATATTCGAAATATTGCGGTAGCGATGAAGGAGGGGTACAGTTGTTACCTCTTCAATTGGCTGCAATTCAACAAAATGTCTTGCGCAATCCAGCAGTTACAATTAGAGACCGGCGGTATTTGTTCGTTTGAACAACTTTTGTTGTTCTTTTTGCACACTTTGTTAACGTTTCTTTTTTTTAAAACTTCTTCACGAAGGGATAAGGCTAGAACGGATAAGGCTCTGGACTGCCTGAGGATCTGGGTTTGAAAAAGAACTCGTTGAACATCCACTACTTGTCGCCAAGGCAAAAATTGGTACGAAACTTTTTCCTATTCATCGACCGTGAGCGCGATGGTGGTTGGTTAACAAAATTGGCGTGTTTTCGCACATTTGGCATTTAGATTCGTTTAATGAAATCGAAACATTATAAGTGAAACATATACTTTTCACTGCTTTGTACCTGCCTAAATAAATCAAAAAGGACTATACAATTTTGAGGGAAGACACATGTGTCATCTTCGCAAGTTTTCATCTGCATCAAAATTATATTTTTTGCAAAATATTAGATAGCCCCTTCTTCCACTCGCCCCTTCAATTCTCAAATTTAAACGGTCTTATTTTATAACCCCCTTTATTCTGAAAGCGACTTAAATTTTGTTCCATTCAATCAAGTTTACTCCATTATTTGTTTATTATGAAGGTTTCAACTTGACCAATTAGCATACTAACTTTAACGCGTTGGTTCGATCCTGTGCGACGGACTTGACTGAGAAAAGTAGGGATCTTGTGATCGGAGGGTTGCCAGCTTCACTACAAAAACTAGGAATGTCGTCCAGAACTTCTACAAGAATTATCGGGGTGTATATTGGTTGGTTTGGTTTGGTTAATTAACGTCGTACTAGAGCTGCACAGTGGGCTATTGGCGAAGGTTCGGGGTCTATCTCGAAGGAAAGACCCGGGGACACATACACATTCATTCATGCATGCACCTCGTTATTTTAGAACCATGGTCAGATGACGAGGAAACACCTGAACTGGCACCCAACGACGTCGGGACTTAGACCAATAGAGGTCGGGACTTTGGACCCCGATCAGATGTATCGGGCACCAGTTCCGTATACACTCCGTTAATTTTTATGGAAAGTAGAAAGCATTATATTTATAATAAGTAATAGATAAACATTTTTATAAATATTTTTTTTGTTTTAAAGAGGCTCTGAAAATAATCTCTTTAAAATAAACGTTTCAAAAGGGTAATAGACTGTAAACGTAGAGATTTAATAATCTCTACGCTTAAACTATGTTTACATTCTATTACACTTTATGAGATATAGGACAATTCAAATGATATGAAATTAGCATGTCATATATTGGTCAATTATTTATGACTTAAGGATGGG
This sequence comes from Troglohyphantes excavatus, assembly GCA_963932185.1. Lineage (NCBI taxonomy): Eukaryota > Metazoa > Arthropoda > Arachnida > Araneae > Linyphiidae > Troglohyphantes > Troglohyphantes excavatus. The sequence continues at coordinate 18,830,865 of OZ010678.1, forward strand.
GGCTCCAAATTGGAGCAAGCACTGCGACCGGAGGTCTATTGTACTTTCCCCTGGAATAAATCTTTGATCACTTAAGAAAAGAGATCCGTGGCTGAAGCAAAATTCAGCAATGACCTAACAGGAATATCCTGGAGCTCCCAAGGCTCAAGTAAGTGACGTCCCAAGTGCTCAAACCTATGGGCGGAGAAGAAGTCGCATTCACAGAGAATATGTACAACAGTTTCATCATTATTCCTACATCCCCTACACAAAGGGTCATCCTTAACCCTCATAATAGTTAGATGCCTTCTGAGAGTACAATGCCCAGTTAGTAATCCAATTGCCCTACGAATACCAGAGCGATGGAGCTTTAACAGCTCCTTATGACGAGAGCTAGGACATCCACTATTAAGTTCTCCAGCTTGTCTCTGGATATATTGGTCAAACAAAGAGAGCATTAAGATTTCGTATTAAGGAGCACCAAACACATACTGTTAAATAAGAAATAAAGAAGTCCCCCCATTGCCAAGTACTCTTGGGAACATGGTCATATATTTAATTTTTCTAACTCACATTTAATTTGCAAACCTAAATCTCCAGTTGAACTTGACTTCCTGGAGGCGTATCATATTTTTAACAATATAGATTCGGTTGTCAATGAAACGTTTGCGGTCCCAGTATTTCCCGCTTGTTGGCACACAATAGTTAACTCCAACCGATTGTAATAGTTTTTTGTTCTTCGGCAACACTTTAGATTTCTTGGGTTTATTTATATTTCATTACACACAGACTTTGCGTTTTCCGCTGATGAAGGGTGATGTATCTCCCAAAACATGTCCGGATTATACGGACTTTTATTGCGTATTTTAACGTTGCATTTGTATTTTAATATACTTAACGCAATGTTCTATAATACGAGTTTTTATCTTTATCTTAATTCAAATGTAATTCATAAACGAGTAAGTGGGTGTAATGACCTATTAGCTGAGGGCGATTAGCGGCGCAACTGGCTGCTGGGCTGGTTGTGGCCGTTGTTTCAAATAAGGCCTATTAGCCGAGAGCAACTGGTCACGCGACTTAGCGATCAGTCGCAGACCGTTTTGTGATCCCCCAACCACTCTGAGAATTGTGGTCGCCCATACACCGCTATTAGCAATAGGCGATTAGTCGTCCAAACACTGCTATTAGCAATGGGCGATTAGTCGTGCAACTACACTGTTTAAAATGGGCACTCAAAAAATAAGTAAAATGTACTGATTTTTAAGTACATTCGATGCTTATCATGGCTCCGAATACGTAAGCTTCATTTTTGAAAAAGACATGTACTCAAAAATGAGTACAATGAGTAAAAATGAATAAAAAGAACAGTAAGATAAAAACTCGTCTTATAGAACATTGCTTCGCCGTGGATCGAGGTTTCTCACCCAACGTCGTTGAAACGGCCCTCCATAAACTTAAAAATCCACTTAAAAATTCTAGTCTTTCTGAGCGCTCTAATGCTTTAATTGTTTTACCATATTATCCCCAGATCAGCCATCAAATTTCTAAAACAAATTCTCGGTATGTTCGACATACGTTCCATTTTTTCACCATCAGTAAGATCACCTTCACACAATTTAAAGACCCTATTGACGATCTTAATACCTGGGGCATATACAGGATTTCATGTCAATGTGGCATGTCATATATCGGTCAAACAAAGAGAGCATTAAGATTTCGTATTAAGGAGCACCAAGCACATACTGTTAAACAAGAAATAAAGAAGTCCTCCATTGCCAAGCACCCTTGGGAACATGGTCATATATTTAATTTTTCTAACTCACATTTAATTTGCAAACCTAAATTTCCAGTTGAACTTGACTTCCTGGAGGCGTTTCATATTTTTAGCAATATTGACTCGATTGTCAATGAAACATTTGCGGTCCCAGTATTTACCGCTTGTTGGCACACAATAGTTAACTCCAACCGATTGAAATAGATTTTAGTTTTTTGTTCTTTGGCAACAAATTTCTGGGTTTATTTATATTTTATTACACACTGACTTTACATTTTCCGCTGATGAAGGGTGATGTATCTCCCGAAACATGTCCGGATTCTACGGATTTTTATTGCGTATTTTAACGTTGTATTTGTATTTTAATAAAAAGAGCAGTAGCTTGCATCCATAGGCTGCCTTCATAAATCACTTTCAATAAATATCCACAATTACAACCAAGACTAACCCGTGATCGAACCCAGATCCTCAGGCATGCTCCCAATGCTTTATCCTTTAAACTGCCAGGGCGACATGAAGAAGTCATCAACAGAAGAAATGTTAAAAATGTGTGCTAAAAGAATGGGAAGTAAGATAACTGAATTGTAATAACTCAGTTTCCATTTAAGCAGTCGACATCAAATAATGTGGAAAACCATCTTCCCTAAACAAATAAGTGTGTCAGGTCGCTTTGTTAAGATGGCTTAAACATAAGCTATAGTAATACTAAATCCCATTGCTCAGTTTTGGGAAAGTATGGTTACTTAAATTGGAGTACGTCATCGCTCATTTACGATGTAATTGTACACGAGTAAGTACAGGTACTCATTTTTAAGTACTTATTTATCGATTCCAATTCATTCATCGATAAATTCCAATTTTGAAATACACATGTACTCAAAAAGGAGTACAATGAATAAAAAGAGCAGATGCTAGCCTACAGAGGCTGACTTCATAAATCCCTTTCAATAAATATTGACAATTACAACCAAGATTTACCGGGAATCGAAACCAGATACTCAGCCACCGCTGTCCAGAGTCTAATCCGTTGTACTACCAGAGCGACTTAAAAAAGTTATAAACAGAAGAAATGTTAAAAAAGGACGTGGCAAAAGAATAGGAATTAAGGTAATTGAGTTGTAATAACTCAGTTTTCAGCAATCGACATAAAATAATATGGAAAACCATCTTCTGAACGACTATTTTAATTTTGGCAGGTCGCTATGTTAAGATGGTTTGAGCAGAATCTGAGATTAGCAATATTAAATCCCACTGCTCTTTTTTGTGAAAGTACGGTTACTTAAATTTGAGTACGTCAAATTCTCATTTTCAAGTACCTTTTTTTACAGTGTGCATATTGGCAAAATTGAGTTTCTAACCAGATTTCACGATGAAGTAAACTATCAAATAATAACATCTGAATATGAGAATTGTTTCAATTGAAAAGACGGTGATGACAATTATCTGAATTTGTATACATCAAAATAATTACTTGTATCGTTAATTTTTAAATTAACTTTTAAAATACTGTTCCCCACTATCACTTCTACCTCCATATATTCGTTTGTTCATGCTAAAATATGCCGAATTGTAGTGGGTTTGGCTGTTTTTTTCTATTTAGTTTTTCTTTGAAAACCATTCTGAATTCCAATTCTTTGAAATCCATTTTCACCAATAATAAGTGGATTACAAGAAAGAACGGAATCTAAATTTTTGGCGAAATACAATTTAATTCTATAGTTTCTATTCTATTTAGTTTTTCTTTGAAAACCATTCTGAATTCCAATTCTTTGAAATCCATTTTCACCAATAATAAGTGGATTACAAGAAAGAACGGAATCTAAATTTTTTGCGAAATGCAATTTAATTCTATAGTTTCTATTTTATTTATTTTTTCTTTGAAAACCATTCTGAATTCCAATTCTTTGAAATCCATTTTCACCAATAATAAGTGGATTACAAGAAAGAACGGAATCTAAATTTTTGGCGAAATACAATTTAATTCTATAGTTTCTATTCTATTTAGTTTTTCTTTGAAAACCATTCTGAATTCCAATTCTTTGAAATCCATTTTCACCAATAATAAGTGGATTACAAGAAAGAACGGAATCTAAATTTTTTGCGAAATGCAATTTAATTCTATAGTTTCTATTTTATTTATTTTTTCTTTGAAAACCATTCTGAATTCCAATTCTTTGAAATCCATTTTCACCAATAATAAGTGGATTACAAGAAAGAACGGAATCTAAATTTTTGGCGAAATACAATTTAATTCTATAGTTTCTATTCTATTTAGTTTTTCTTTGAAAACCATTCTGAATTCCAATTCTTTGAAATCCATTTTCACCAATAATAAGTGGATTACAAGAAAGAACGGAATCTAAATTTTTTGCGAAATGCAATTTAATTCTATAGTTTCTATTTTATTTATTTTTTCTTTGAAAACCATTCTGAATTCCAATTCTTTGAAATCCATTTTCACCAATAATAAGTGGATTACAAGAAAGAACGGAATCTAAATTTTTTGCGAAATACAATATAATTCTATAGTTTCTATTCTATTTAGTTTTTCTTTGAAAACCATTCTGAATTCCAATTCTTTGAAATCCATTTTCACCAATAATAAGTGGATTACAAGAAAGAACGGAATCTAAATTTTTTGCGAAATGCAATTTAATTCTATAGTTTCTATTTTATTTATTTTTTCTTTGAAAACCATTCTGAATTCCAATTCTTTGAAATCCATTTTCACCAATAATAAGTGGATTACAAGAAAGAACGGAATCTAAATTTTTGGCGAAATACAATTTAATTCTATAGTTTCTATTCTATTTAGTTTTTCTTTGAAAACCATTCTGAATTCCAATTCTTTGAAATCCATTTTCACCAATAATAAGTGGATTACAAGAAAGAACGGAATCTAAATTTTTTGCGAAATGCAATTTAATTCTATAGTTTCTATTTTATTTATTTTTTCTTTGAAAACCATTCTGAATTCCAATTCTTTGAAATCCATTTTCACCAATAATAAGTGGATTACAAGAAAGAACGGAATCTAAATTTTTGGCGAAATACAATTTAATTCTATAGTTTCTATTCTATTTAGTTTTTCTTTGAAAACCATTCTGAATTCCAATTCTTTGAAATCCATTTTCACCAATAATAAGTGGATTACAAGAAAGAACGGAATCTAAATTTTTTGCGAAATGCAATTTAATTCTATAGTTTCTATTTTATTTATTTTTTCTTTGAAAACCATTCTGAATTCCAATTCTTTGAAATCCATTTTCACCAATAATAAGTGGATTACAAGAAAGAACGGAATCTAAATTTTTTGCGAAATACAATATAATTCTATAAGTTGAAAATACAATATCTAAGCACATTTAACATTTCTATAACGATTTGACATTAAAAATATATATTAGTTGGGGGTACAGTATGGCTTCAACCGCACTCTTAGATCCAACGTAGGTAATTGAACAATATTGCAAAAATGATTACCTTTATGTTATTTTTAAAGCTTTTTTCTTTCGTGTTAATTAATCCTCGAACACGCAAATTTCAGTAATTAAAAAATAAATAAAATAATGGACTACAACATTTTATAAATAATTTTTTTTTAATATTATATATTTTAGTTTCTAAACTAGTAGATATAGTACTTTTTATAATATTGTTTAATTGTCTTTCATATTTCAAATCTTCGATCATGGATTCCTCATAGTAGAGAAATCATAAGGTGTTAATTTCGCTAACATCAAAGTGAGGCCAACATGTATGGCCTCAGACACGTGATTTTTTACATAATGCATTCATAAATTATTTCTAGTTCATTCATAAAAATATCCTGTACTTTATGAAGTAACACATTTACTATTATTTCCAATTCACAAGTCAATCGCGAACATTTTTTCATTCATAAATTTTGAAAGGAAGTCACGTGTCTGGTGCCATCAGGTCTGAGATGTTTGTATCACGATAATGACGTCATATTCGCTCTACTACAGTCCATTCATGCTCGAAGTTTCAAACACTTAAAATATACAGATGAAATTGTTATAATTACTTACTTTCAAGAACGGAAAAGAATATGTGTCATTGTATAATTATAAAATATTGATTTTCATTCTTATTGCAAAATTTTATAAAAAATACTTCTATCCCAATGGATGGTCCGTAATTATTGTACAAGTTCTAACAATAATTGTATATGTAATCACCACACAATTCGCCTACTGAACGATCTAATCAACAGCACATTAGTTCATAACGTGTTCAATTAAAAATTAAAGCCAACAAGACACTGTTGTAATTCAATAATATTGCTAAAATGATTTCCTTTATATTCTGTTTAAAAGCTTATTTCCTTCCTTTTATAATATTTGTTGCGTGTTGATAAATCAATGAACACGCAACTTTTAACATGCTCATGAAAAAGGAAAAAAAAGAATAACATTTAGTAATGACACATTTTTGATATTATACATATTATTTTTTTTAAACTGGTAGTCAATACTAATTTGATACATTTGTTGAGTAATTGTCGATCATAATACAAAACTTGAAATACATTGTAAAATTGTTATAAATACGCACTTTCAAGTCCGGAACAAGAATATTTGCCATTGTATAATTATAAAATATTTATTTTTATTCTAATTGCAAAATACTATAAAAAATATCTCTATCCCAATGGATTGTCTGTAATTCAAAAGTTCTATAAGTTAATTGTTTATGTAATGTACTACACACAATTACCCTACTGAACGATCTCATCAACAGTGTATTAGTTCAAAACGTGTACAACTAAAATTTGAAGCCAAAAAGGCGTTGTAATTGAATAACACTGCAAAAATTATTAACTTTAAATTCTTTTTAAAAACCATACTATATATATTACTTTTTAAACTGGTAGTAAGTAGTACTTTTTTATATAACTTTGAATGGCTGTCGCTCATATTGCAAAAACTAGAAATACACTGTATTATTGTTATAATTACGTACTTTCAAATCCGTAATAAGAATATTTGTCATAGTATAATTATAAAATATTTATTTTCATTCGAATTGCAAAATGCTATAACAAAATATCTCTATCAAAATGGATTCTCTGTAATTCTACAGTTCTCACAATAATTGTTTATGTAATTTACCACACAATTCCCCTACTGAACGATCTAATCAACAGCACATTAGTTCAAAACGTGTACAACTCCAAATTGAAGCCAAGTAGACGTAATAATACTGCAAAATGATTTCCTTTATATATTTTTTAAAAACTTATTTCTTTCCTTTCATAACATTGGCTGTGTGTTGATTAATAAACGAACACGCAACTTTTAATAATTAAAAACAACGAACATGTAATACATAACATTTGGTAAATACTAATTTGTTATACTATATATATTAATTTTTGTCCTGGTAGTAAATAGTACTTTTTTATGTTATTTGATTAGTTGCTCATATTACAAAAACTTGAAATACACTGTATTATTGTTATAATTACATACTTTCAAGTCCAAAATAAGGATATTTGTCATTGTATAACTATAAAATATTGATTTTCTTTCTTATTGCAAAATGCTATAAAAAAATATCTCTATCAAAACGGATTGTTTGTAATTCTACAGTTCTAACAATAATTGTTTATGTAATGTACCACACAATTCCCCTACTGAACGATCTAATCAACAGCACATTAGTTCAAAACGTGTCCAACTCCAAATTGAAGTCAACAAGATGACACCGCTTCATCCCTACACATTCACAACAATTTGGGGTCCAAATTGGGGTAATAAACACGGCAGTCGTGGAAATAGGGCGCAACCGTTGTCCACTGCAGCCCTTTGATGACCGTAGCCCCTGCTTGGGGCTTGCATAACCTCGCTTGCTAATGAACCACAAATCCATATCATAGAGAACGGGGCGGGATAATTGAAATTGGTACCGGAGAATTTCGAGGAGAAGGTTTACACACATAATGGGCAGAAATTGAATTCAGGAGCAGAGGACATTAATTGTTGCACATAATGCATTGGTTTGCGGACTCCGTTTAAAATGAGTTGTATTTGTTATATGTACTGTTAAAAATGGGAATCCAAGGGTCCCCGGTTCAAACCTTGCGATGGACTAGACTGAAGAATAGTAAAAAGTAGTGATATTCCGATCGGAAAGTTGCCAATTTCGCTACCAAAATACTAGATTGTCGTCCAGAATATCCACAAAAAATTAACGGCGTGTATACGGGACTGGTGCACGATACATCTGATCGGAGTCCAAAGTCCCGACGTCTATTGAAGGCGTTGGGTGCCAGTTCAGGTGTTTCCTCGTCATCTGACCATGGTTCTAAAATAACGAGATGCATGTATGAATGTGTGTGTGAATGTGTATGTGTTCCCGGGTCTTTCCTTCGAGATTGACCCCGAACCGTCACCAATAGCCCACTGTGCAGCTCAAGTGCGACGTAAATTAACCAAACCAAACCAGAATATCCACAAAAAAATTAACGGCGTGTATACGGTACTGGTGCACGATACATCTGATCGGAGTCCAAAGTCCCGACGTCTATTGAAGGCTTTGGGTACCAGCTCAGGTGTTGTCATCGTCATCTGACCATGGTTAAAAAATATAAGGCATCGTTCCCGGGTATTTCCTTCGAGATAGGCCCCAAACCGTCGCTAATAGCCCACTGTGCAGCTCTAGTGCGATGTTATTTAATAAAATCAAACCAAACCAAACTGTTAAAAATAGGTTTTCAAGAATAAGTAAAATGTACTCATTTTTTAATACAGTCGATGCTTATCATAGCTCCGAATGCATAAGTTTCAATTTTAAAAATGACTTGTACTAAAAAATGAATACAATGAGTAAATATGAATAAAAGAGCCGTGTACTTTGCCTACAAAGGCTGCCTTCATAAATCACTTTCAATCAATATCGACAATTACAACCAAGACTTACTGGGAATCTAACCCAGGTTCTCAGCCCAAGCCGTTGTACTACCAGAGCAATGAGAATGATATAAATACAATAATATACAATGAGAATGATATGATATAAACATAAGAAATGTTGAAAAGGTGTGCCAAAAGAATGAGAAGTAAGATAAATAAGTTGTAATAACTCGTTTTCCATTTAAGCAATTGACATCAAATAATGTGGAAAACCATCTTCTGAATAACTATTTTGAATTTGTCAGTTCGCTTTTTTTAGATGGCTTGAACAAAAGATGAAATTAGAAATATTAAATGACGCTGCTAATTTTTGAGAAAGTATGGTTACTTAAATTTGCGTACGTCATCGTTCGTTTACGATGCAATTGTACTCAAAGAAAAACGAGTTATTTCAGGGATTCAATGGAGAGAGATTGAATTCTGGAGTAGGGCAAGAATAGTGAAGACCATATATATATATATAAGGCGTGCTCGTACTCGCGCTGCGTGACGGAAGGCGGAGAGAGCAACTATTTGACGTCATAGTGGGCGTATCTAATGCTCTCATTTAAACCAATGGCAAGGCTGAACTAGATATGCGCGCGTTGGTTGACGGTGCTGCCATCTATTCGTTGTTTTGTGAACTAGTAAAAAGTGATAAGCTAACTTTATTTGGTTACTTTTACTGAATTTTATGAGTTTAAATTATATTTTAAGAATTGCATTTAGTATGGAAAAAATGCAAAAAAGTTGCTTAATAAATTAAGCGTATTAAAATAATATTAGCTGCCACGAGAGCATGTCCATACATTTTGAAAGAATAAAATAGTGGTCGGAACAATCTGGTCAATGCATTTGTATTGGACATATTAAATGAGTTACAATTTCAATCAAGTAAAATACGGGGACATCACAAAACAAGAACGGATTAGTAGTGAAGCTACCTGAACAAAATTATTTACAGATATTTACATTATTTTGCTATTTAAAAATTAAATCACCAGTTGTTACCCAACCTGGGATCGAACCTAAGTAGCTATGCTTGAAACACACAGCCAATGAGAATTATCAAAAACCGACAGTAAGGCGGAGCTAAAATGACGTCAAAAGTAAGGCGGAGCAAAAATGACGTCATTTAGTTGCGTTCTTTCCCATTTTCAAAAAGCGAAAAACGAGCACACCTTCTATATATAGTCTTCACTATCCTTGGGAGCAGGGTACATTAATTGTTGCACATAATGCATTGGATTGCGGACTCTATACTGAGCTGCATTTGTTATATGGGGTTGATAGCTAAGATACAAGTAGACAAAAGGTGAAGGAGGGAGACATTAACATACCTGCACACTATTAAAAATAAGTACTTGAAAATTAAGCGCGCGGCCCTGTGCGGTGGCATGCGTCGCACCCATAGAGTAATGATACAAATAGAGGAATAAAAATGCTGATTTCCGTGTGTCCATCATTGAAACCACGTGATATGTGGAAATGCCAATTCATGCGCCAATATTACCAATTCATGCGCCAATATTACTTGGCAGGCCTTGGCGACTTTAAGAACTAAGCGAGATCGAAGTATTGTAATATGGTTTTGTGTTTCATTTTGTATTTAAATATCGTTTTTTTTTAACGGGTGGCACAATTTAAGGGAGTTTAACAGATATATTAAGGAGATTTTTCTTACTTTGTAGTTTTGAAATAATTGCATTACGTTTTTATGTAAAAAAAAATTACCATAAGCGAAGTTGTTTTAATTGTTATTGTGTATACTTCAATAAGAAAATATGAACAATAAAACCTGAGAAATATAAAGAGTTTAGCTTCTTCGAGTATTGAACACAAATAAAATATTTTCGTTTCGTTAATGAAGAGGAAATATTTAGCGCATAGTGTTTGAAAATAAGTAAATACGTACATATGTTAAAAAGTTGAATATGGACAGAACTCCTTTTCACCAAAAAAGAAGAAAGTGCGCCAAATTTGGGACTCCTGCACATTTCTGAACGCCAAATGTGGCATCGCTATAACCACGTGATGTGGGTTTTTCCTTTCAATGTTGACACTGCGGCCTTACGAGAGTCTGGTATTGAAGGCGCTCTCTATTTAATATTACAACTCTCTGGCCGCACCCTCCTAAGGGCGACTCTGAGAATGGTATGTATACACTAATGTGCAAAATTTAAAGATAACCGAAGAAACCAAAAACGCAAAGAGGAGCACAAATAAAGTATTTGAGTCTCTAATTATACATTATTAACACTAAACCTACCGACATTTCATGTATACCTAATCCTACCATGAGCGGTCAAATGATCCGCTTCAAAAAAAATGTATCTTAATATAGAAAAAGATTTTAGACAATTGGATAGTAAAAAAAAAAATATGTTTAGAAAAGTTTTATTTACTTTTATGCCTTTCAGCGCATTTGTTTTTTACAAATTACAGTATTTTGTATTGCACATTTTCCGTTGCCGTCAGCGCCGCCTGCCAGAGTCGGTCTGCTCCCGTGCCGCCTGGTTGGGCCGACGCGGTCTCTACAGCGTTGCCTGGTTGGCCCGCAGGACGCTTGGTGCCCATATCTCTGGATTACCACAACACTGTAGATCCACAATTACATTGTGGACTTGTATAACAATTTCAGGAGTGCGCTTTCCGAAGAATATAGTCGTAAATAACATAAATTGTTCAAATAACCGCTCGTGGTAGATTAGGTATGCTATGGATTTCTTTCGGAAAGTAAAGAATAAAGAAAGTTGTGAATATTGAAAAATGGGTTGCATGTATATATTAGGAAAAGTCAAAGAGTTACATGGCGATAGAGTAACGTTCTATACAAGAGATATTAAACGAATTTTCAAAAACTGTCATTTGACCGCGAGTGGTAGGTTTAGTGTTAAATAACAAGGACACCTAACTTATACAAGTTGGCATCCTAATTGAATATACAAATTCCAGGGATAAATTCAATTTTTGTCATTTAATTTTATTAATAAGAATATTATTTTAAATAGAATGGTGGTATAATAAAATTTGTTTTAAATATAAAAAACCCGTTGTTGGAGCCTTAACACTTGCATACTGTTAAGAATAGATACTCACAAATAAGTAAAATGTACTAATTTTTCAGTACTTTCGATGCTTATCATAGCGCCGAAAACAAGAGTGCCAATTTTGAAAAAGACATTCACTCAGATATTAAAGAATTTTTTTATTTTGCAGGTTTTGCCTAGTTTTCTCTATCCAACAAAAAAAGACCTTTCGAAATGGGATAATATTTTTTTTAAACGGTCCGGTTAATGAAGAATTCAGGATAGTTAAATGCCGGATAACCGGATATTTTTTCTTCAAATGACTCCCAAGTGAAACGTCCCCTATCCAACAAAAAAAATTGTCAAATATTTGAGCTAGAACCGAAATCTCGCGCGAACATACATAAAAAAAACATAACAGTCGAATTGATTACCTCACCTTGCGTGCGATTGGCGGTTTTAATTTAAAGTTTCTGGCAGTTTTATTTTGCAGTTTTGGTTGGCGCGTTAAGTCGGTTAAAAAAAGACCCAAACTTTATAGAAATATATTCCATAGCGCTCCTGTTGAAGAATATTTTTTTTTTGTTCTGTATGTATTTATGTTTAGTTTCTAGTTTATGGAACCTCTTGGCGCAAATCTGAAAACTGGCGCCAAATCTTTAAAATTTTTAAGATTAAAAAACCTACGTTTTTAAAATTAACTTGGCTGTAAACGGAATGATTGGTGACAGGATTGTGCACAAAAAATTTCCCATATGTGAAATTCTGATTCTGTTAAAAAAAATAGTTTTGAAATCCGTCTACAGACTATTCAATTTTACATTAACGCTATATGTCCATAGAGTAATGATACAAATAGAGGAATAAAAATGCTGATTTCCGTTTGTGAATCATTGAAACCACGTGATCTGTGGAAATGCCAATTCATTCATGCTCCAATATTACTTGGCGACTTTCGGAACTAAGCGAGATCGAAGTATTGTAATATGGTTTTGTGTTTAATTTTGTATTTAAATATCGTTTTTTTTGAACGAGTGGCACAATTTAAGGGAGTTAGTTTAACAGATATATTAAAGATATTTTTCTTACTTTGTACTTTTGAAGTAATTGCGTTACGTGTTTATGTAAAAAATTTACCATAAGCGAAGTTCTTTCAATTGTTATTTTGTATAGTTCAATAAGAAAATATGAACAATAAAACCGGAGAAATATAAAGAGTTTCGTTTTTCGAGTATTGAACACAAAGAAAATGATATTTTCGTTTCGTTCATGAAGAGGAAATATTTAGCGCAAATTGTTTGAAAATAAGTAAATACCTACATATATTTTAAGAAGTTGAATACGGACAGAACGCCTTATCACCAAAAAGAAGAAAGTGCGCCAAATTTGAAACTCCTGCAGATGTCTGTACGCCAAATGTGGCAGCGCTATAACCACGTGATGTTGGTTTTTCTTTTCAATGTTGACACAGCGGCGTTACGAGAGTCTGGTATTGAAGGCGCTCTCTATTTAATATTACAACTCCCTGGTTTCTGCACTGAACGCAATATTCGCTGTAAAAAAACCATAAAACAGAATGGTACATGACGGTATTGTGCTCAACATTTTGTGTTAATATAAGAAATTCTGATTCCAAAACATTAAAAAAATAGAAATTCGAAAAAGAAATTCAGTTGGCGCGGTTCCGAAATAAACGTTTCTATATGCCAAACTCGTTCGATTCAAGCAGTACTTTTCTCAGTCGACATGCAATCCAAAAACATTTTTTTAAATTACACAGTTGCCTGCAAGTACAAACAAATCACCTAAAGTACTATTAAGCCAAATTTAAAATTGCTTCGCTTCAAACACATAGACAAAGAAAAAAAAACTTCAGTCCTGCTTTTATTAAAAACATCTACTTTATAAAGTAGCACTATATTAGATATTTTATTCAAGAAAATATGTTTGCTTATGTCGGGCGAAAAAAATGCCTTGACAATTGCTATAATATAGTGACTTCAAAATTAAAATTTTACTACCAGGATTTAGAATAAGCTATGCACATTTTATATTTATTTCTGAATAAAATATGTCACTCAAACTCTATATCATGTTTGCCTAAGGGAATGTTTTAAGCGAAAATTTTAGTTTTAGGCTTCGTGAAATTCAAGTATTGCTCTTAATTTAAATAAACTTAAAATGTGGAACATACTTTAAAGATATTCTTTCTGTAGTTCAGACGGATATGGAATATTGATGTAGACATATTTTAGTAAATATTTATTTGTGCGATAAAATATGGCTTTTAAAGCATTTTTGAAAGCGTACATATTCGAAACGTTTTATTTATTTAAGATTGAAGGAGAATTCAGGTTATTTTTATATCAAGAAAAGTAAAGAATTATATTATTATAGTGCTACGATTTTTACTTTCAACACTTGCTATTTTTGTAAATATATTGGGTCAAATATGATTTATCTTTTCATTCGGGTTTTGACTCCCAGTCACATGATTAACGACCTGTTCTTTTCCCCTGTTCTTTAAATTGAACAAGAACTACATGTTCCGGAACATAAAAAAATACTCTTCCGTTAACTTGTTTCTTCACTTAAATTAAGGGTCGAGGTGGCTGAGGGTTTGAATAGCAAACTCATGATCGGAAGTTTGTGAACAAAAAAAAACCTTATTATCGTGTTCAAGTTGAGTGGTTTTGAATATTTTTTTCGAGTGATTTTCAACTTATAAATACAGCCAATATACAACATAGGTTTCAGCTTCAATATACCATACAAAATATTGTTCACTATGTTAAGTTGTTTGCTTATTAGTTATCAAAATATCGATTAGTTTTTAAAAAGTTACTTATCAAAATACTCATTAGTTTTTAAAAGTTACGAATTAAAATACTCATTAGTTTTTAAAAATTACTTATCAAAATACTTATCAATTTTTAAAAGTTAATTAACAAAATACTTATTAAAAAGTTACTTATCAAGATACTCATTAACTTTTAAAAGTTACTAATCAAGATAATCATTAACTTTTAAAAGTTACTAATCAAAATACTCATTAATGTTTAAATATTACTTATCAAAATACTCATTAATGTTTAAATAGTACTTATCAAAATACTTATCAGTTTTTAAACGTTACTTATCAAAATACTTATTAGTTTTTTATTTAATTTTAAGTAATTTTTTGCTAATTACTTATCAAAATAATGATTAGTTTTTTTAAAAGTTACTGATCAACATACTCATTAGTGTTTAAAAGTTACTTATTAGTTATCAAAATATCGATTAGTTTTTTAAAAAATTGCTTATCGAAATGCTAATTAGTTTTTAAAAAGTTACTTATCAAAATACTCATTAGTTTTTAAAAAATACTAATCAAAATATACAATAATTTTTAAAAGTTACTTATCAAAATACTCATCAGTTTTTAAAAGTTAACTTATCAAAATACTTATTAGTTTTTTAAAGTTGCTTATTACTTATCAGAATACTAATTAGTTTTTTAAAATTGGTTATTACTTATCAAAATACCGATGTTTTTTTAAAAGTTACTTATCAAAATACTCATTAGTGTTTAAAAGTTACTTATTAGTTATCAAAATATCGATTAGTTTTTCAAAAAGTTGCTTATAAAAAAACTGATTAGTTTTTAAAAGTTACTTATCAAAATACTCATTAGTTTTAAAAAGTTACTGATTAGTTATCAAAATATCGATTATTTTTTTTTAAAAGTTGCTTATTAAAATAATCATTAGTTTCTAAAGTTACTTATTATCAAAATACTCACTCGAATTTTTTTTTTCAATTTTCTGGAAACTAAATACGAAATGTCATCGAGTTAATAATTGGCTAAAATATCGAATGTTTTTTTTTTAATTATGAGAATATTTAATTGTGATAATAAATATTAACTGAATATGAAATTTTTTTTATTATTCTTATATCAAATTCAAATATGCTAAAAGTATTGAGCCGGTGTAAAATAAATTTCCGATTAAATTTGGCATCATGTACCTCAGCCATGTACAACCTAAAATTAATACAGCTATTTAGTATGTCCATTTAATGGTAAGCGTAGACTTATGTAAAGTCGGTTTTATGCAATTGAATTATAACAAGTGATTTTTTTACGGCAAAAGCCAATCTTAAAATATTTTTTTATCATACATATTACTTTTAGGTTCTAATATACTCGATATTTCACTTTAATCAAGAATTCATAAGAGTTATTTTTACAGTAAAACGACAAGTTTTTATCATGACCCATTGAGCACATTCAGTGGAAGTACTTGTACTAATCGGTGAAACGAAGATATCAGTTCGGTTCTGAATTTATAAATAATGTATCATATCGTTAATGGGAAATCTCAAAAGGTTCTGATTCGAGCACGCGAAATCGCCATTTACGGAGAGAATCTTTCTTTAGGATCTGAGCAGAATTAATAATAAATTCCAAAATGGCGTGTCTTGGAACAGGCGTCGTATATGTATAAACAGACTGCAAAGTAAAACTCAAACAATATATTATATGTTTTGATTCTTAGTGTCGCACTTCTCTGTGTATAAAAGAAGTACACTATTGATCAAAGGTAATTTATTATTAATACATATTCGCGAAAATATTTTAATGGTACGTACTTCGGAAATTCCATTACAAACTGAATTCCATTACAAACTGCATAAATAAATATTTATTCTGATTTTAGTTTGATTTAATTTAATTAAAGGAACAGATATATGCTTGACGTTGTAATAATAAATATTAAAGTGATGATACCACTTTTTTTTATTTCATTTGGTTATCCTTGTTTATTTTGTTAGTGCACTTGAAAGATGTTGCGATAAATGAAAATAAACTAACGCTCGAGGTTCACTGCAAAACAAAGTACCTAAAAATGAGTATCTGTACTTACTCGTGTACAATTCCATCATAAACGAGCGATGAACGTACTCAAATTTAAGTAACCGTACTTTCTCATAACTGAGTAGTGTGATTTAATATTGCTAATTTCAGCTTCTGTTTAAGCCATCTTAACAAAGCGACCTGACACACTTAGTCGTTCAGAAAAGATGGTTTTTCACATTGTTTAATGTCGATTGCTTAAATGGAACCATAGTTATTACAATTCAGCTATCTTACTTGCCATTCTTTTGGCACACCTTTTTAACATTTCTTCTGTTTATAACTTCTTCCCGTCGCCCTGGCAATTTAACGGATAAGGCATTGGGCTGTGATGCCGGAGGATCTGGGTTCGATTCCCGGTAAGTCGTGGTTGTAATTGTGGATATTTATTGAAAGTGATTTATGAAGGCAGCCTATGGATGCAAGCTACTGCTCTTTTTATTCATTTTTATTAAGTGTACTCAGTTTTGAGTACATGTCTTTTTCAAAAATGAAGCTTACGTATTCGGAGCTATGATAAGCATCAAATGTAATAAAAATTATTACATTTTACTTGTTTTTGATTACCTATTTTGAACAGTGTTGAAATATCAATATTTTATCTCAAGTTTCTGCCAATTGTATACGTAAAGAAATATTTCAACTGCGGACTCCGGAACATTTGAAAGTAGGTTAAATTACGTTTAGTCTTTAAATTATTTTAACAATTTTATCCTGGAACAATGCCTCGTATTTGTCAACTATGTTTAGATTGCGAGGATAACACCTGCGGTAGCAGCCAAGTCAACCTTAATAGACGTCAGGACTTGTATCCGGCCAATCGTTATACCCGGGATCGTTACAAACGGATTTTACTGTATTTATTAGACACACAATGTTGTCAAGGGACCCCAAGGCCCGTCCAGACAACGCAATAAAACTACATATACAATAAAATACATGCATTTTAAAGACTACATATATAATAAAATATATATATCATAAGTACAGGTTTGGTTTGGTTTGGTTAATTAACGTCGCACTAGAGCTGCACAGTGGGCTATTGGCGACGGTTCGGGGTCAATCTCGAAGGAAAGACCCGGGAACACATTCACACACATATTCATACATGCACCTCGTTATTTTAGAACCATGGTCAGATGACGAGGAAACACCTGAACTGGCACCCAGCGCCTTCAATAGACGTCGGGACTTTGGACCCCGATCAGATGTATCGTGCACCAGTCCCGTATACACGCCAGTATAACTTGTTGGATGTTCTGGACAACTTTCCAGAATATTTGCAGAGAAGCTCGTAGCCCTCCAATCGCAAGATCGCTACTTTTTTACAAGCTTTTATTTAACTCACACTGTCTGGTGTGATGTGTCCTCAAATTTTGTAACTCAGTTTAAACCCACTTCCAAATGTCACATCGACTTGAAACTTGCATACATGCGTAATCCCTGTGCCTATACAATAATTGTTCTTACTTTTCTTTGTCTAGTCCACCGCACTTCAATCCTCTGATTACCAGCTGAACTCCTTTATCCACTGGTGGCTCTTAACAATTTCAGAA
This sequence comes from Troglohyphantes excavatus, assembly GCA_963932185.1. Classification (NCBI taxonomy): domain Eukaryota; kingdom Metazoa; phylum Arthropoda; class Arachnida; order Araneae; family Linyphiidae; genus Troglohyphantes; species Troglohyphantes excavatus. The sequence continues at coordinate 18,849,020 of OZ010678.1, forward strand.
ATTTCGGTTTAACGAATATCTTTAAAAGTTATTTCCGTTAGAGTTGTTACAGATGGAACGGATCGGATGCGGGTGAAAATGGATCTATGATTCGAAAATAAAAACCACATGGTTTATATTCTCTAATAATATAACCATATTTCACTGGCGTCTACATCCGCTCTGTCTGTAACACCCCTAAGACCTCCATGGCCGAGAGGATAAAGGCGTGAGCTAGGAATCAGAGGGGTCCTGATTCGATCCTGTGCGACGGACTTGATTAAGAAAAGTAAAAAAGTAGTGATCTTGTGATCGGAGGGTTGACAGCTTCACTATAAAACACTAGGAATGTCGCCCAGAACATCCACAAAAATTATCGCGGGTTTACGGGACTGGTGCACGATAAATCTGATCGGGGTCCAAAGTTCCGACGTCTATTGAAGGCGTTGGATACCAGTTCAGGTGTTTCATTGTCATCTGACCATGGTTCAAAAATACGAGGTATCGTTCCCGGGTCTTTCCTTAGAGATAGGCTCCGAACCGTCACCGATAGCCCACTGTGCAGCTCTAGTGCAACGTTATTTAACAAACCCAACTGTAACAGCTCAATGAAAGTGTTTTAGTAGCTTAGACGGTGGAACGTAAGGCTTTAGTACAATAGAGTTCGAGTCCCAAACCGTGCCACTTAAATGTTTTTAATGTATATGCCTTAACAGGAACGCGGGAAAATAGCTATAATAGATATAGAGAAAGAGAAAAATAAAAGTTATAAACAAATAAAATGTGTTTTTGAAAATATCAGGTTTATTTAGACATACAAGATTGTGTCAATCTTAAAGAAATAAAGATCAACAATTTTGTTTTTCTAAATCAAACATCTAACTAATATGTTAGGAATTGCTTTAAAATGTTACTTTTTCATGCGAACATAAATGTGTGTACGAAATAAAATAGAGCCATTAAAACCTCATTTATTTCAAATTTATTCCCAAATTCAAAACCGAAATATAAGAACACATCCCAATAGATTCCTTATCTCTCTCACCGCGATATTCTTGCAATTATCTTTTGTTATGACAAGCTCTAAAGACATCGCCCGACAACTAAATCCCGTCTTTGTCCGAAGATAATTAATAACACTCTACACAGCGTGGCAAAATGATCAAATTAAGCTCACGGCTCCTTGCAATAACACTCGACAATCTTGACGGGATTACTAAAGTATCCAACAGGCTTTCAGGAGTTAACTCCACTACGCAATTAATCGTCCACCAACACAATACAATGCTGAGCATATATGAAACGGATTTGACCTACTGAACTCTAACTATAACTTCTGGAAGGCTCAAAACTTGTTACTCCTATGGGCGTGTTGCAGCCAATGTGGAAGCAGCCATACTGTACCCCAAATTTTTTTTAAATGTGATTTAGTGGTAGTTTTCAATACATTGTAGAAATATTAATTGTATATAAATATTATATTTTCTTCTTTAATAATTGATTTTTTTATTGCCAGACAAATCTTTTTTTTTTTTGCTCTTGTTCTTTAACGACTTCGACTTTGACTTGCAAATGGTTTGGTTTGGTTTGGTTAAATTACGTCGCACTAGAGCTGCACAGTGGGCTATTGGCGACGGTTCGGGGTCTATCTCGAAGGAAAGACCTGGGAACACATACACATTCATACATGCACCTTGTTATTTTAGAATCATGGTCAAATGACGGGGAAACCCCTGAACTGGCACCCAACGCCTTCAATAGACGTCGGGACTTTGGACCCCGATCAGATTTATAGTGCATCAGTCCCGTATACACGCCGTTATTTTTTTGCTAATGTTCTGGACGACTTTTCTAGAATTTGTAGCGCAGCTGGCAACCCTCCGATCACAAGATCACTACTTTTTTTACTTTTCTTTGTCAAGTCCATCGCCTAGGATCGAACCAGGAATCCTTCGATTCCCAGCTGACGCCTTTAACCGCTCTTCCACGGAGGCCCTGACTTGCAAATGACTTTCTATTTTAGTAGCAGATTGCATTTAAAATAGGTTTCAAAAGAAAATAGAAAAAAAAAAACTCAGCCAAAAGCAATACGTGTCGGCTTATTTTAACATCAAAAATGTACGAAATATTACGGTAACGATGAAAATGGGTTACATGGCTGCTTCCACATTGGCTTCAAGTCAACAAACTGTCTTGCTCAATCCAGAAGTTACAGTTAGAGATCAGTGAGTTGCCCGCGTGTGAATCGTAGTTTATAGATGCGATTGCATGTGATAGAGCGTGCTGAGGACATTCATTGACGTACGCAAAGGTTAAGTAGGGCAATTCCCCCCCCCCCCCCCCCTTTATGCCCGTAAAGAAAATTTATTACCTTAAATATGTGGTAAAACGCATAGAGTAATGATACAAATAGAGGAATAAAAATGCTGATTTCCGTGTGTCCATCATTGAAACCACGTGATGTGTGGAAATGCCAATTCATTCATGCGCCAATATTACTTGGCAGGCCTTGGCGACTTTCAGAACTAAACGAGATAGAAATATTGTAATATGGTTTTGTGTTTAATTTTGTATTTAAATTTAGTTTTTTTTTTAACGAGTGGCACAATTTAAGGGAGTTTAACAGATATATTAAGGAGATTTTTCTTACTTTGTAGTTTTGAAATAATTGCATTACGTTTTTATGTAAAAAAAATTAGCATAAGCGAAGTTCTTTCAATTGTTATTTTGTATACTTCAATAAGAAAATAGGAACAATAAAACCTGAGAAATATAAAGAGTTTCGCTTCTTCGAGTATTGATCACAAATAAAATATTTTCGTTTCGTTAATGAAGAGGAAATATTTAGCGCATATTGTTTGAAAATAGGTAAATACGTACATATATGTTAAGAAGTTGAATACGGACAGAACTCGTTATCACCGAAAAAGAAGAAAGTGCGCCAAATTTGAAACTCCTGCAGATGTCTGAACGCCAAATGTGGCAGCGCTATAACCACGTGATGTTGGTTTTTCTTTTCAATGTTGACACCGCGGCCTTACGAGAGTCTGGTATTGAAGGCGCTCTCTATTTAATATTACAACTCTCTGGTAAAACGTTTTTTAAAAAGAAAATATGCTAAAGACTTCTGAGAAAGATCCATATTGTTAGTTTTCAAAATAGTTTATTCCGCTTCTGTTGGGAGATAGCGGCAAAAAAACCGAGGACGCAGAGACACTTCCTATATTATTCATACATCTAATGACCATATATTTATGTGATACCAAGAGTTTTTAGGACATAATTTAGAGGTATGGAATGTGCAAATGCGTGAGATTGATTGATGAATAGTTGAAAACTGAATAGTAATTTATGAGATAACTACTGGAAAAAAGTTATTTAGGAATGGATCAGGAAATAAGAGTTCCAAGGAACTGTGGGTGTATTGCATATATAAGATAAGAGATTATTTGATATTTTATTTAATTTATACTATTAAGGGTGGGTAAGGTTTTATAACTTCCTCCGCCCCCACACATGTACACGGGGTCTTTGTTTTAAATGCTTATGCGATGACATATTGTTTCAGGGATTCCACTAAAAGAAAGTATTGATATAATGTAATTTATACAAATTAAGTTTAACAGCTTTTGAAATATTGTAGTTATATTTTAGGATTAAGACACCCATGTACAAAATTGAAGAACAAGTGAGAAAATCAAAAATGCAAGAGGTCAAAGCAACTATTTAAATAAATTAATTTCTACCACTATTTTAATAAAAATAATTCTTTTATAGAAAAAATTATAAAACCCTATTTGTTTCGTAATCTAAATCCTTTTTCCAATCAAGGCGACCCAAACTTAAATAATTAGGTGTGCCTTATGAATTTAAAAAGAAAGCAACTCAAATATAATGTTTTAATATCCTGAACGCGGTGATGGTGATATTAAGTTCATGAATACATATTAATTTAATACCACTTCTTTATTTAATTTCTTTAAGTATATACGTTATTTTGGCTTTAAAGCCCAAATTTGTAAAACCTAAGGGTAAAAAAGCCAAAAATAAAAGAAAGCGTCTAACGAATCCACCCGTCGCGGAGGACAAGTTGGGCGCACCAAACAAGGAACATGACATGGAACCCTCCGTGGAACCGTCATCGTCTCCACAGCATGAACAATCATCATCAGACCTCCCTGTGAAGGCGATGGTGATTGACAGTACCAATGACAATAACATGGATACAGAGGAAAAGGGTAACAAGGTCTCTCCCCCACCTCCACCTATCCTCCTTAAACCTGGTAATAACACTTTTTCTCATCTCAAGGAACTTAATAAACTTTTCAATGGCACACTCACCTGTGAAAATTCAGGCAAATTCATCAAAATTCATGCCCCGGACACTTTTGTGCGCCAAAAATCACTGGACTTTCTCAAAACAGTTAACTGTGAATTCTTCACCTATGCACCCAAATCTAACGAAAATCTCAAAGTGATAATTAAAGGACTCGTTCCGGAAATCAAAACAGAGGACATACTTGACGAATTGAAAGGTATGAACTTTGAAATTACTAAAATTGTTCAATTCAAAAAAAGACCCACCAAAAAATTAATTGGTGTTTACTTAATAGATCTCCCAAAAAATGATTTTAACCTCAAAATTCTTGAACTTAAAAGACTTTGCTTTTTCGACATTAAATGTGAACTTTTTATACGCAAAAACGCTATTGCTCAATGTTACAATTGTAACCATTTTGGGCATAATTCTTCCAATTGCTCTATGGCAACTCGCTGCCTTAAATGCGGCGAGGGTCACGAGACTAAATCATGTGCCATTCAATGGGTTGATAACCCTAAATGCATCAACTGCGGGAACTTCGGACACGTCGCCTCTTGGAGACACTGCCCGGAATTTCCAAAAAAGAAAAACTCCATCTCAACTGATGCTGTTGTGCCAACACAAAATGCTCAAGGAAAGCGTATAGTGCAAAACACAACACAACAGAAATCCCAAGCAAAAGCTCCAAAAGGACCCCCCCAACAAAATGCATTCCAGGAATATATGCCATTGTTGGAGCTCCTCAAAGAGTTAAATATTATGTTCAATTCCACTCAAGGCATTCAGATGTTAACAGCTGCAATTCGTGATCAGCCCAACATCGCCGATAAGGTCAATGCATTCATCTCTTTCTTTGATGTTAAGAAAACAGCAGCGGACACATGAGGAACGCACTGGATCTTCTCATCTTTCGAAAGTAATTCACTTTTACCAGCGGAAGCACTCGACGCACTCCCCTGGAGGACGTGTTTAGCTCCGCCCATCTTCCAGTTTCTACCCCAAAAATTGTGCGGCTGCATCGTCGCACCACCCTGGTCGGAAATCGGAAATCGGAATTAACCTTACGGTGTGTCGACCGGAGGTCCTTACACCTTCATCGAATTAAGTCTAATAAATAGAATAACGTTAGCGGGGTTTAAGCTTAACTAAGAAGTTACTAATTAATTGGTGGGGGTTGGGGGCCCTAAGGCTAAACGCGAGTTCGTTAGAAAAAACCTGAAGAATAACATCAGTAGATGGTGTGTGTTAGAAATAAGTAGAGACAACAAGTGATTTGTAGTACATATTTTATTATTATAAGATGCAAAATACACAACATTGAGGACAATAACATAACCTGGCTACTAGCTAAGGAGCAGCTGTCGGAAATTTTGACATGTCAATGTGACAAGCAAGTCTTGAGATGCCTACCAGGTGGGGTCGTGGTGAATGGTTCTTGGTCTTTTATGTTTCTGGTTTACCTCGTGATCATACTGTGTGATTTCTTTAAGGTGTTGTATGTCTGAGTTTTCGATTGCCATGTTATAGTTGTGTGAGATAGTCAGTATTGCTGTGTCAATAGTGTCCATTTTAAGGTCCCTGTGTAAGATTGTATTCCTGACATACCTTGGTGCATCTGTTAGCCTTCTAAGGGCTTTGTTCTGAAATGTTTGAAGTTTCTTTCTGTGTGTTCTTCGAACTGCAGCCCAGGCCGGACAGGCATACAGCAGAACTGGTCTGATCATAGTTTTGTAGAGAATTACTTTGTTTCTAAGTGTCATTTTAGAGTTCTTCCCAATGAGGGGATTTAAGCTTATACTTGCACCAGTCGCTTTTGCGAGAGTTTGTTTAATGTGTTCTTTAAAGCTAAGTTTACTGTCTAGGTGTACTCCTAAGTATTTAGTGTGGTGTTCTCTCTTGATCTCTGTATTAAAGATCTCGAGATCGGTGTTGTAATCAACTAGTGTGTCGTGTTTGCGGAAGAGTACCGATACACTCTTTTGAGCATTAATTTTGACGCGCCAGTCTTCGCACCATGATTCTACTGTATTTAAAGCGGCTTGTAGCTTCCCAAATGCTATGTCACCGTGCTTAGATTTAGCTAGTATTGCTGTATCATCGGCAAATTGGGCCGTGATGCAGTTATCGAATGTAGGGAAATCGTTTATGTACAAGTTAAATAAGACTGGTCCTAGTATGCTACCTTGTGGTACTCCTGCTTTAATGTTGGTGAGTGTAGAGAGTGTGTTGTTTACTCTAACCTGAAAAGATCGCTCTGAAATAAATGAGTTTATCATGTGTATCATTTCCTTGGGGATGTTTTGGTTTATTAGTTTTTTTATTAGCCCCTTGTGCCATAAACTATCGAATGCTTTTTCTACGTCTAGAAATACGGCTCCTATCATTTCTTTATTGTTAAACGCTTCTCCTATTTTTTCCACTATCCTATGAACCTGATGCGTAGTTGAATGTCCCTTTTTAAATCCGTATTGGTTAGTATTAATTACGTTGTTTGTTTCCAAAAAAGTTTGCAATCTAATGTTTAAGACCTTCTCAAAGACTTTCGCCAAACAGGGCAACAGACTGATAGGCCTGTAATTACTAGGTTGGAGTGGGCTTTTCCCTGGTTTTTTAAAGAGAATAACTATTGCTTTTTTCCATTTGGTTGGGAAGTATTTTAACCTGAGGCATGCATTGAAGATGTTTGTGATATGTACTATTACCTTATGGGCAATATTCTTAAGGGCTTTGTTTGAGATTAAATCGTATCCAGAGGCTTTTTTAGGATTTAACTTGGTAATAATGTCAGTGAGTTCCTCTGGGGTGGTGTAACGTAGGATGTTGTGTGGCTCTTCTGCTAAGTAGTTTTCTACTTCATTGATTGTGTCAACAACAAGTTCTAAGTTGATTGGTGAGAGATGTGGTGAAAATTGGTTGTGTAGACTGGAGGCAAGAACCTCTGCCATGTCGTGTTCAGTGTAAACAATAGAGCTCGGTCCTTGAAGAGGGCCTATGTTTTGGCGTTTGGTTTTTAGGGCTTTCGCCATTTTCCAAACTGTGTTGTTCTGTAGTGAGAGCCTCATTACTGTGTTTTCCCATTGGGTCTGTTTGTGTTCTTTTGTGAGGGAGCTAACTTTCTTGCATGCCTCGTTCCATTTACGTTTGTCCTGGGGGTGCCTAGTTGCCTGGTAAACCTTTCTACGTCTATTCTTTTCCCTGATCTCGTCTTTTATCTCATGGGGGAGTTTTAATGTTTTTTCTAGTTTGATGGGTTTTGAACAGCTATCTATATCCCTTTTTATTTTGGTGGTTAAGATCTCAATTGCTTCATCTATTTGGTTGATTGTTTTTAAGTTTGGGTTTACAGTTAAGTTTTCGTCCGAGATGGAGTGGAATCTTTCCCAGTTTGTTGTAAATTTAAGTGCTTCCGGAGGTTGGGTGAGGCCATAGAATGTAAAGGTGACTGGGTTGTGGTCTGAAGATAAGCAGCTGTGTACTTTAAGTGTTGGTATGGATGGTATACCCTTAAGGAGCATTATATCTAGTATATTTGGTCTGTGTGACAGAGTGCCTGGAAAGTGTGTGGGTTCTTCTGGTGCGACGATGGTTATGCCATTGTCCAGGATGTATTTTCTAAGTGTGATGCCGTTTCTGTTGTTAGCTCGACAGCCCCAAATAGTGTTTTTGGCGTTTAAGTCGCCTGCTAGTATAGTGGGTAGTCCTGTGTTCAAAAGAGCTGTCAAGTCGTCTGCTCCGATGTTAGAGTTTGGTGGGTTATAGACCGAGATGACGAGGATTTCACCAAGGTTCTCGTTTTCTAGTACTACGGCACATGCCTCAATGGTGTTGAGTGTTGGAAGTATGTATTCAGTGCATTTAACTTTTTAGTCGATTAAAAAAGGAGTAAACTATTTAAAAAGTGGTTTGTTACATGGAGGTGATTCGTACAAAAACGTAAATAACTTTTTAGTCAATTAAAAAAGGAGTAAACTATTTAAAAAGTGGTTTGTTACATGGAGGTGATTCGTACAAAACGTAAATAACTTTTTAGTCGATTAAAAAAGGAGTATACTATTTAAAAAGTGGTTTGTTACATGGAGGTGATTCGTACAACAACGTAAATAACTTTTTAGTCGATTAAAAAAGGAGTAAACTATTTAAAAAGTGGTTTGTTACATGGAGGTGATTCGTACAAAAACGTAAATAACTTTTTAGTCGATTAAAAAAGGAGTAAACTATTTAAAAAGTGGTTTGTTACATGGAGGTGATTCGTACAAAAACGTAAATAACTTTTTAGTCGATTAAAAAAGGAGTAAACTATTTAAAAAGTGGTTTGTTACATGGAGGTGATTCGTACAAAAACGTAAATAACTTTTTAGTCGATTAAAAAAGGAGTAAACTATTTAAAAAGTGGTTTGTTACATGGAGGTGATTCGTACAAAAACGTAAATAACTTTTTAGTCGATTAAAAAAGGAGTAAACTATTTAAAAAGTGGTTTGTTACATGGAGGTGATTCGTAAAAAAAACGTAAATAACTTTTCCTAATTATATCGCCTTGTATATTGCGGCTCCAGATAAACGGCCGCTGTGACATCACATTGTTTACAGATTTAGATACGCCCATTGGTCAATTCGATTTAACTCGTTTGTTGATTCGTTGGTCCAGCTGAAAGGTGTGTTACCCATCGGTCAATTAGTGGGAGCCGGTCTAAACACAGATTCCAATTTTTGAAAGTTAATTTCAATTTGAAAAAACGTGTTTTGGACTACGAAAAAAGTTTAGTTCGACAGCAAATTCCGAGGAAAATTCAGTGATGGCATAAAATTATTTTGTCGTGAACAGTCTTTCATTTCGATGATAGAGGTCGCTTAATAAAATCTCACTGTAAAAAAAAGGTGCTTAAAAATGAGTACATGGACGTACTCGTTTTTCTTTGAGTAGAATTGCATCGTAAATGAGCGATGACGTACTCAAATTTATGTAATCGTACTTTCGCGAAAATGAGCAGTATGGTTCAATACTGCTAATATCAGCTTAATCTTTGTTTGTATACATTCGTAAATGAGAATAGTTTTTGTATACCATGTGTAACTATTGTATACACACACAGACAGTTATATTTTTTTTATCAAAATTACACGTTTGCCGATGGATAGTTATATATCTACAGTTGTCGTAAGTGTGTCGTCTGTATATTGCCAAAAGTGACCATGTCAGAATACGTAGTTTGTGAGAAATGGCTTACTCAAAATTGCTAATTAGTGTGCAAAAAATCAGGACTTCGTATTTTATTCATACATGAATGAATATTTATTTATAAGCTTATTTTTTCTTTTAAACATAAAAGAATCAATTATTTATCTATTTATTTATATTAATTATATTTAAAAAACTGGTATAAAAGTCAATTCTTCAGTTTAAAGTTCGGTCAGAAGGTGAAAGTATAAAAATGGGTTTTGCAAATACGTTCGATCGGAACAAAATTAGATTACATTTCCTATTTAAGGTATAAGTAACAAATTTCTTTTTCGTAGGTATACGGGAAGTTAGAGAATTATGTATGAGTGAATGAGTAGGGTTTTTCGCATTTATATAGATAAATCAACTTAACATTAATTTTATTATTATTTTTTATACAAATTTGTCCATTTTACGTTACTATTACATATATGACCATAAATTAGTTCATTTGGTGAAATTTGTTATTCATTTGATAATTTTTTTATTTATTGGTGATATTTTTATTAATTTGGTGATATTTTAAAAATTTTGAGAATTTTTTTTGGCGATATTTAGTTATCAGCCACTCAGAATGCTCTTCATAGGTTATATAATATTAAAGTATTTCATTGTTTCAATCTTGAAATATTGCAATGTTACATGGGTCATTCTCCAGAAAGTGCTAAAAACCTTGTCCCATCACATATTTTTTATTTTTTCATATATTAAGAATTGTTTAAAAAAAATAATTGAGAAATACGCATATTTCTTTTGAAAATACAGTCCTATTTTTTAAAAAATTTAATATAAAAATTCGAGTCCACAGACATGATAAATCATGTTCGTGAACTGTCCCGCCTCGACTTTTAACATGGTCTTTGGTATCTAATTCCACAAAAGATCATACTTGTTTAATAAAATGCATTTTTTCATTAAAAAATGTTAATCACAAATTTTGTAAAAAATATGAACTTTTCATTTTTATGATGTAGTTTAATTAATCAATTTAAAATACATTAGTCCCACAAATGCCATCATGTCAGTGGACCAAATATTAACAACTGTTTTATAGGTCAACAGATGGCAGCAACAATAAACTTTGACGCTAATAGAATTTAGTTAAACATTTTAAGTATTTTGCTAAATGAAATTAAATAGAAAATTAAATTAAATTAAATGAAAGAAATTAAATTAGTATCTTACGATATTTATATATTTTCTTTTTTTAACCGACTGCCCAGCGCGCCCACCAAAACTCCAAAATAAAACCGCCAGATACTTTAAATTAAAACCGCCAACGTGCGCCAAGTCGAGAGGTTATCAATTCGTCTGTTATGCTTTCTTTTTTCTTTTTATGTATGTTCGCGTAGGAATTCGGTTCTACTTCAGATATTTGGACAATTTTTTTTTGTTGGATAGGGATGTTTCACTTGGAAGCAATTTGAATTATAGATTTTGTTTAAATTTGCATGTTTTCCTGTATGTTCCAAACGTATTTTCCTTGTAAAAAGCTAAAATTATCAGGGAGAAGTCTTAGAACAAAAAAAGCTTTGTTAGCGCATGATGTTGCATATATGCTACACAACGGTTTTAATTGATTATTTAATTAAATAAGCACTTATGATTTTTTTGTATATTTTTCCAGTGGTCCAGAGGCAAAAAGTAAACCAAAACATTTTATGTTATTAAAAAAGAAAAAATCATGCACTAGAGGGTTAACTCAGATATTTCAGAAATTTAGTTGTCTATTGGCTCAAGATAGATGAAAAGGAAAACACCTTCGGGTTGGTGTCTCGAACAATTTTATATTCAAGTCAAGTAATTAAAGAAAGGATACAAAAATTATATTTACGTTTTTTTAATATTCCGAACGCTGTTTTGGTGTGCCTTATTAAACTCACGCCCCGAATTGCCAAACTGCAGACACTCCACATAGAGGCAATGCGTGTTTATTTTGCAGTAGCTTAAATGATCACACGATGATCGTGGTGATATTCGTAATAACAATGTGAATTTAATAATAATTAAAAAAAAAGTTTTTGCCTAAGTGGATTTTTCTCTATCCAACAAAAATAAATTTCGAAATTGGACAATATTTTTTTACGGTCCGGTTAATTGAGAATTCCGGATAATTAAATGCCAGATAACCGGATAATTTTTTTTTTCAAAAGGATTCCAAATGATCCAACAAAAAATAATTTTCAAATTATCTCCATTAGAATAAAAAAAAATACAGAACTGTTGAATTCAAAATCTCTCTCCTTTTGGCGCGCTATGGCGATTTTAATTTAAAGTTTTTGGCGGTTTTATTTTAAAGTTCCAGTTGGCGCTCTTTTCAGTCGTTTAAAAAAGGAGTAAACTATTTAAAACGTGGTTTGTCACATGGAAAGGATTCGTGTGAAAACGTAAATAACTTTTCCTAAGTATATCGCCTCGTATATTTCGGCTCTCGATAAATGGCCGTGGTGACATCCCATTGTTTACAGGTTTTAGATACGCCCATTGGTCATTTCGCTTAAACCCGTTTGTTGAATCGTTGGCCCAGCTGAAAGGGGCGTTACCCAACCTCCAATTAGTCGGAGCCGGTCAATACAGAGATTCCAATTTTTGGAAGTTAATTTCAATTGTAAAAACGTGTTTTGGACTGCAAAAATAGTTTAGTTCGGCAGAAAATTCGGAGGCCAATTCATAACCTTATTTTAACCTTAATAAACTTAACCTTATTTTAACCTTAATAAACTTAACCTTATTTTAACCTTAATAAACTTAACCTTATTTTAACCTTAATAAACTTAACCTTATTTTAACCTTAATAAACTTAACCTTATTTTAACCTTAATAAACTTAACCTTATTTTAACCTTAATAAACTTAACCTTATTTTAACCGAATTCATAATCTTATTTTAACATTAATAACCTTAGACCTTAATAACCTTAACCTCATTTTAACCGAATTCATTACCTTTTTTTAACCTTAATAACCTTTACCTTATTTTAACCGAATTCATTACCTTATTTAACCTTAATAACATTAACCTTATTTAACCTTAATAACATTAACCTTATTTAACCTTAATAACATTAACCTTATTTTAACCAAATTCATTACCTTATTTTAACCAAATTCATTACCTTATTTTAACCTTAATAACTTTAACCTTATTTTAACCGAATTCATTACCTTATTTTAACCGAATTCATTACCTTATTTTAACCTTAATAACCTTAACCTTATTTTAACCGAATTCATTACCTTATTTTAACTTGAATAACCTTAACCTTATTTTAACCGAATTAATAACCTTATCTTAACATGAAACGTCTTTCATTTCGATGATAGGGTCTCTTGATAAAATCGCACTGTAAAAAAAAAAGTACTTAAAAATGAGTACCCGAACCTACTCGTTTTTCTTTGTGTACAATTGCATCGTAAATGAGCAATGACGTACTCAAATTTAAGTAACAGTACTTTCTCAGAAATGAGAAGTCTGATTAAATATTTCTAATCTCAGCTTCTTTCTGTTAAACGATTTTCATAAAATCTGCCGTACTTAAAATAGCAGTTCAGAATATGTTTTTTTGCATTATTTGATGTCGATTGGTAAAACGAAAACTGAGTTATTACAAATCAATTATCTTACTTCTCATTCTTTTTCCCCACCTTTTTTACATTTCTTCTGTTTATAACTTCTTGAAGTCGCCTTGGTAGTTTAATGGATAATGCACTGTACTGCGGTGCCCGAGGATCTGGGTTCGATTCCCGGTTGTCTTCTGTAATTGTTGATATTTAAGTGAAAGGGATTTATGAAGACAGCCTATGTAGGTAAACATGTTCTCTATTTATTCATTTTTACCTTCGAGCATGGATCCCTCATAGTAGAGAAATCATAAGGTTATAATTTCGCTAACATCAAAGTGAGGTTACCATGTATGACCTCAGACACATGGTTTATTACGTCATCCATTCATAAATTTGTTCTAGTTCATTCATAAAAATATCCTGTACTTCATGAAGTAACACGTTTGTTATTATTTCCAAATCACAAGTCAATCGCAAACGTTTTTTCATTCATAAATTTTGAAAGGAAGTCACGTGTCTGGTGCCATCATGTCTGAGATGTTTGCGTCACGATGATGACGTCATATTCTCACTACTACAGTCCATTCACGCTCGAAGATTTTTACTCAAAATAATACTTATTTTTCAGTACATGTATTTTTCAAAATTGAAACTCATGTATTCGGAGCCATGATAATCATCCAATGTATTAAAAAATCAGTACATTTTACTTATTTTTGAATACCTATTTTTAACAGTGCAAAGGTGACGAAAACATTATTTATTAAAATAGTTTATTGTTTCTGTAACTGTCCTACCCAAACGTCTTAATTTTGTGTCGTTGGGTAAAGTTAAGAAACATTTACGTCTATCAGTGTAAACCTTGTGATAAGACATATTACAATCCCAATAAATGAGGTTCAAAATATACTGCACAAAAAAAGTGCACTCAAACCTGTTTTTGTGCGGGTTTATTTGTGCGGTACATGAAAATTTCTATCAAATTGGAACATAATTGATTATCTGGCTACCGAGACATATACAAGCGTCTAGTGAAACAACAGTCGTCGCAAAAACTGATCACCGACTACATGGTAACTGAAAAAAAAAAGTCAAATCTAAACGAGTGCAGATAGTATCTTCAAGTGACGAAAGATATTTTTAACCAGTTTACCACAAGAAACTTCGCGTATTGTCAGACTACGAAGGATAATGGTTATACGGATTACAAAGTTGTGTATGTGTAAAGTAAGTACATATGTAATTAAAATATTTAAAAATGTTCGCATGTGTATTTTCTAAACAAGATTCCAAAAGATTTGGCGAGATTCCAAGTAGCTGCCAAGCGTTGTGTCTTGATTTAGTTTAAAAAAGTAATTCCTACTTATTTTATAAGGTTTTGAGTTATTTTCTACGTGAGACTTTTTTTATGCGGTCCCTATTCAACACAAAAAAAATACTTTTTAATTGTGTTGCGAAAACTATTTTTTATAGCTACTCGCGAAGTTTTGTGCGATTTTTTTTATGCGGTCCCTATCCGCCGCACAAAAACAGGTTTGAGTGTACTATACTTCCAGAACTCAATGTAGATAATTGTGTAAGATGTCATATAAAAGAGCTTGATGAGTACTGTGTAATACAATAAAAATATTGTAAATAAACTTTGAAAAATATAGACATTCAAAACGTAACATTCCAACATTTATTTTCATTGATTTTGTTCAGGAAGATATGTTCTAATAGTTCAAAAAAGGGTATTTCTGAATTCCTTTACAATAATCTGATTTGGGGTTCGGATCTCCATTAAAACAGACACCTAACTTATAATAGTTGGTGTTGCACTTGATTAAGGCGTACAAAAATTCAACAAACAATGTATAATTTTTTTTTTTTTTAAATAATAATATTTTAAAAAAATTGGTACTAAAAATCTATTTGCAGAGTGTAAAAGTACAACTGTGATATGGATTTTACCAAAGTGACGGGCCGGAGGCCCAATACTTTCGTAATTGAATAATTATAAATATTGAATAAAATAGCAAAACTATAACGCAAATAATTACTACAAAAAAAATTCATAAATGAAGTGAAATTTACTGAACTGTTTAATGTTTAGCATAAGCGTTTTTAAAATTTTCATACTGATATAACTAAGATTAGACAATCTCCTCTTAAGTCGACAATAATCTTTGTTGTATATATTTTATAAATGAGAATAGTTTTTGTATACCATGTGTGGATGTTGTATACATGCAGTTTTTTTCTGTCAAAGTTATCCGTATATCGGCGTATAGTGTCAAAAGTGATCCTGTCAAAATAGGTAGTTTGTGGGATTTAGCAATTTTAAGTAAATTAGAGTGCAAACAATCAATATTTAATATTTAATTCATACTCTAATAATTAAAATGTTAATTAATTTATTTATTTTAATTTTATTAAAAAAAAGCGATAGAAAGTTATTTCTTTAGTCCGAAAATCGCGTATTACTTACGGTGTGTCGACCGGAGGTCCTTACACCTTCATCGAATTAAGTTTAATAAATAGAACAACTTTGTGAGTTTAGGTATTAACTTTTAAGTTACTAAATTAAATGACTAAGGCTAAGCGTGAACTCGTTATAATAATTAGACATGAAAAAGAACTACAGGATTAGGTATGTGTTAGAAATAATTAGAGACAACAATTTTTGTTACATATTTTATTATTATGTGATGCACAACAAATAGAACATTTACAAAACCTGGCTATTGGTTAAAGAGCAGCTGTCGGAAATTTGACATGTCAATGTGACAAGCAAGTCTAGAAATGCCTACCAGGTGGGGTCGTGATGAATGGTTCTTGGTCTTTTATGTTTTTGATTTACCTCGTGATCATACTGTGTGATTTCTTTAAGGTGTTGTAAGTCTGAGTTGTCGATTGCCATGTTATAGTTGTGTGAGATAGTCAGTATTGCTGTGTCAATAGTGTCCATTTTAAGGTCCCTGTGTAAGATTGTATTCCTGACATACCTTGGTGCATCTGTTAACCTTCTGAAGGCTTTGTTCTGAAATGTTTGTAGTTTCTCTCTGTGTGTTCTATTTAGTCTGAATATTTGTTATTCGAAATGTTTCATTTAAGAGTTTCAATGCTTTTGGTGTTATACCGGTGATATCTAACTTGACAAGGAGTGCGCGATTTTGAGTAGGTGTTTACTGTGTTATCTTTTAAATACTTTTCGTAGAATCTGCTATTCAGTCTCGGTTTATCCTGGTAAATGTGTACTGGTAAATGTAAAACAAATATGAGGTATAAATACATCAATTCCACGGTGATTAAACAAATGTATCAGAATGTTCTGTTAAATTCCGTTTCTTTAAGTATTATTAGATGCTTTTTAAATGACTACAATCCATGATAATTATACTATTAGATATCTAGGTGTATAGGATTTAAAAAAAGGCCATTAACTCATTTTCTTCCATATGAGTTATATCTAACTCACGTCTTGTTTGTTCAATATTTTCCGTGAGTTAACTCTCTGACGCTCATGGTTTCCAGTTTGTCCGTCAATGCATCCAGTTTTTAAACTCGTAAAAACACCCCATTTTACAGTATTTTTTAAATATAATTTTTTCGGGTATAAATTAAAAATTATCTGTTTACAATGAATTAAAATTTCGGTAAAAATACCAAAGCACACGCTTGGTAAAAAATATTTAGACTTCTAAAGAGCGAAAATAACTTTACAATTGCTAAAATGACATGAGCGTCAGTTGGTTGAATACAACTCTTGTCACAGACTACAGTATTCGTTCTGTAAAATGTATACTTGTTGAGTCTTTAGGGTTTACGAAGGTCGTGGCTCCGTAGAAGCCTTCGCCTCCAGTATGACAAGTAATTTAACATAACATTAGCTCCAGGCTACATAAATGAAGTTTACCATTGCGAATATGAACTTTGAAGGGGCATCTCGGTTAAGGTAGGGTCCTATCAACTGGCATAACTGTTGAACAGGAGGAGTATTAGGAAGGTTATGTAAAATGTATACTCTTCGTATAAACCCTTCGAGCATGAATGGACTGCAGTAGAGCGAATATGACGTCATCATCGTGATGAAAACATCTCAGACCTGATGGCACAAGACACGTGACTTCCATTCAAAAGTTATGAATGAAAAAACGTTCGCGATAACTTGTGATTTGGAAATAATAGTAAATGTGTTGCTTCATGAAGTACAGGATATTTTTATGAATGAACTAGAAAAAATTTATGAATGGATGACGTAGTAAACCACATGTCTGAGGCCATACATGTTGGCCTCACTTTGACGTTAGCGAGATTATAACCTTATGGTTTCTCTACAATGAAGGATCCATGCTCGAGGTATAAACCATGCAGTCCTGATGTAGGAACATTCTGCATGGTATCCCAGTCAGAAAAACATTTCTTGGTCTGTAACTGTTCATATTGGACTTGGCGCTCCGTGAGTTACAGTCCACTCACGCACAAAATTCAAATATTAAAAAAAAATGTCAAAATTTATACAAGTTATATATATGTTATTAAATTTGTATAATTTTAAAAGGAAGTCAAGAATAAAAATAACTTTAGAACTTTTGGCACCATTTTAATTTTATTGTGGCAGCGAATGTGTTAATGTCCAGTTGCTGATTTAAAAGCTGATTGGTTGCTAGGTACACTGTCAGAAACATGTACTTAAAAATGAGTAGAATGTACTCATTGTTGAATACATTCGATGCTTATCAAAGCTCCAATTACATTAGTCACAAATTTGAAAAATACATGTACTCATTTTTTAGTGCAGCATGCAGAGAATAAATTTTAAGTATATTTAATTTTAAATTTGAAATGTACTCATTTTTGACTACACGCAGGGATCAATTTTAAGTATATTTAGTTTTAAATTCGAAATGATGTGTTCATATGTACTCATTTATGAGTATATGGAGAAATCGCTTGTGAGTATAATCGTTTTCGAATTTGAATATATATTCTCAATTTTGAGTGTGTACATAGCGTGTACTACATCCAAATTTGAAATATGACATTCTTCCCTTACAAATTCATAATTTAATGATTTCTTTTATCGTAATCTATAATATCAAAATTGAATATACCTAAACCGGCCTATTTTTTAATGAGTGTGGTTACTTCGATTGAGTGTGGTTACTTAGATTGAGTGTGGTTACTTACATTTGAGTACGTCATCTCTCATTTATGTTGTAATTATACTTTTAAAAAAACGAGTAGATTCAGGTACTCATTCTTAAGTACTTTTTTTATAGTACCAATTTAAAAGATGCACTGACGTCAAAAAACGTTGAAACTAACAGAATTTAAAAGAGCTTATTACGAGCAAATCATTTAAACAGTTATCGATAAATTACAGCCCCTGTGCAAATATTAAATGCCAACATACATAACAATAATTTATAAATCAAATATTATTATCGTTCCATTTATTGATTTTGAAATATTGTCAACAATTACCTTCGATCATGAATGGTCTGTAGTGGAGATAATATGACGTCATAATCGTGAAGCCCTCATCTGCGAGCGAAAGGCCCATATCACGTGTCATCTCCTTCAAAATTAAGAATTAAAAAATACTCGCGATTGGCTGATGAATTGGGAAATGTGTAACAGTGAAA
This sequence comes from Troglohyphantes excavatus, assembly GCA_963932185.1. Lineage (NCBI taxonomy): Eukaryota > Metazoa > Arthropoda > Arachnida > Araneae > Linyphiidae > Troglohyphantes > Troglohyphantes excavatus. Next base: position 18,867,732 of record OZ010678.1, read on the forward strand.
ATTTATGAATGGAATAACGTAATTAACCACGTGCCGGAGGCCATACATGTTTATAATTTTTATTTTATTAATTATATGTTTAAAATTTTTTTTAATTGTTTGTTTTTTTATTTATAAACATAAATTTTAGTAGTTTTCTTTTTATTTATAAACATAAGTTTTAGTTGTTTTCTTTTCTTTCTAATTTTTTTGTATCGTAAATTATCGTGTTGTTTTATTATCGTATCGTTTTTTTATCGTAAATTATCGTATCGTTTTATTATCGTTATTATCGTATCGTTTTATAATGGTAAATAATCGTATCGTTTTATTATCGTATCGTTTTATTATATTGATGTCAGCGAGAGTGACGTCATGACTCCTCTAATACAAAAAAACCCATGACAATCAAAGGCAATAACAAACATATTTTTGAAAATATTTCGTAATTTTATTATCGTAAATTATCGTATTGTTTTATTATCGTAAATTATCGTATCGTTTTATAATGGTAAATAATCGTATCGTTTTATTATCGTATCGTTTTATTATATTGATGTCAGCGAGAGTGACGTCATGACTCCTCTAATAAAAAAAATCCATGACAATCAAAGACAATAACAAACATATTTTTGAAAATATTTCGTAATTTTATTATCGTAAATTATCGTGTTGTTTTATTATCGTATCGTTTTATAATCGTAAATAATCGTATCGTTTTATTATCGTACCGTTTTATTATCGTATCGTTTTATTATATTTGATGTCAGCGAGAGTGACGGCATGGCTCCTCTAATAAAAAAAAAAATTCGTGCTCCAAAACAATAACAAACATATTTTTGAAAATATTTCGTAATTTTATTATCGTAAATTATCGTGTTGTTTTATTATCGTATCGTTTTATAATCGTAAATAATCGTATCGTTTTATTATCGTACCGTTTTATTATCGTATCGTTTTATTATATTTGATGTCAGCGAGAGTTACGTCATGACTCCTCTAATAAAAAAAAATCCGTGCTCCAAAACAATAACAAACATATTTTTTAAAATATATTTTTTTTTAATTATTAAACCTTTCAGCGCGTATAAACAATATAAACAAAGGACATTTTGATAACGAAATAATAATTCCGTTACTTTATATATCATATTGGATATTTCAAATAACCAAAAAACACAAAAACCAAAGAATAGTTTGTATATAAATTAAATAACTTGACGTCATATCTTCTGAACAATAAACTTTTAATGAAGGCTTTCATAATTTGTTCCGACCAAATGACTTTCAGAAATTCCTTAATTGAAATGCCTTTAGTCTTCGCTTATTGAATAAGACATTTCGTTTGCTCAAGCAGAATTCATTATATTTGCGACTAATTAGTCTGTCAATATTCCTCTGGTTCACGGCAAAATGGACTTGAATATTTAATCAGAGTTACCTTAACGTGAAATTGGATAAAGGTTACTATTGATCGGATACTTCTTACTAAAAATAGGTCACTTCGGTAGATTTGAATAATAAATGGGAATCCGTAATTTATTTTTATATTTGAAATTCGTTCTTTTTGTTTATAAACATCCGTTTTAATTGTTTTTTTTTAAATAAATTGTAATTGTTTTTCTGTTTATAAATTTTTTAATTGTTTTCTTTTTATTTATAGACATAAATTGTAGTTGTTTTCTTTTCTTTCTAATTTTATTATCGTATCGTTTTATTATCGTATCGTTTTATTATCGTATCGTTTTATTATCGTATCGTTATTTTATCGTATCGTTCTATTATCGTTAATTATCGTATCGTTTTATTATTGTATCGTTTTATTATCATATCGTTTTATTATCGTAAATTATCGTATCGTTTTATTATCATATCGTTTTATTATCGTAAATTATCGTATCGTTTTATTATCGTAAATTATCGTATCGTTTTATTATCTTAAATTATCGTATTGTTTTATTATCGTAAATTATCATATCGTTTTTTTACCGTATCGTTTTATTATCGTAAATTATCGTATCGTTTTATTATCGTAAATTATCGTATCGTTTTATTATCGTAAATTATCATATCGTTTTATTATCGTATCATTTTATATCGTAAATTATCATATCGTTTTATTATCGTAAATTTAAATTGTTTTCTTTTAGTTCATAAACAGAAAAAATATTTTTTAAATTTATTTTTTAAAAAATTTTAGTTGTCTTCTTTTTATTTTTGAACATAAATTTTAGTTGTCTTCTTTTTATTTTTGAACATAAATTTTGGTTGTTTTCTTTTTATTTACAAACGAAAATTTTAATTGTTTTCTTTTCCTTTTCATTTTATTATCGTAAATACCGTATCGTTTTATTATCGTAAATTATCGTTTTATTATCGTAAATTATCGTATCGTTTTATTATCGTAAATTTTAATTGTTTTCTTTTGGTTCATATATAAAAAAAAATATTTTATTTTTAAACAATTTTTAGTTGTCTTTTTTTTATTTTTGAATATAAATTTTAGTTGTTTTCTTTTTATTTATAAACATAAATTTTAGTTATTTTCTTTTTTATAAATATAAACAAAAATGTTAGTTGTTTTCTTTTTTATAAATACAAGCATAAATTTTAGTTGATTTCTTTTAGTTTATAAACAAAACTATATATTTCTTATTTTGTTTATAAAAACCTTTATCTTAAATCTTATTTTTATCTAGTTTTAAATTATATCAAGAAAACCCCACTAAAATTACATAAAAGCTATACGTATCGTTCATAGCATTTTTTTTAAAACTACAAATGGGTTTAATATTAAAGATAAATTAAAGCTTAACTAGGTATCTCCAGAATTTATAAGTGAATATCAGAAAAAGAGAGGGAAATGTTTGATATTTTACGCATTAATAATTTAATGTATTTATGCATTAATTATTTAATGTAGTAATTATTAATTCATTAACCATTAATATAACAAACATGTTTCACCCGTTCTTGTTACTTTATTTTACGTTTCATTTGAATACTTGTGTTCTTGACTGTTAAATTATTCTGAGAACTTTATTCGCCCAAAATATGTTTACCTTTGCGCTTCTTTAGAGGAAGAAAAACATGTTCTGAAGAAACGAATTTACTGATTTTTTTTCAACCGATTTCAATATTTTTAAATTATTGATAATAACACTTTTTAATATATCAGAATATATCCCCTGTCCCGTATTAAAAAAATAACACAAAATACAGTAAATTGTTTTAAAAAAAACTTTATCGACATGAAATCTACAGCTATTAGGCGATTTTTAAGAAAATATGTGTTTTGTAGAAAAAATTGTATAAATTTAAGACAAACATGTTTTTACCCACTGACGCCCATGCAATTTTGAAAAAAAAAATTGGTTTGTTTTGATTTTTGTTTGATTTGTTTTGATTTTTGTTTGATTTGTTTTGATTTTTGTTTGATTTGTTTTGATTTTTGTTTGATTTGTTTTGATTTTTGTTTGATTTGTTTTGATTTTTGTTTGATTTGTTTTGATTTTTGTTTGATTTGTTTTGATTTTGCTTGATTTGTTTTGATTTTGTTTGATTTGTTTTGATTTTTATTTGATTTGTTCTGATTTTGTTTGATTTTGTGTTGATTTCTCTGCTTGGATTTTCAAGTAAATTTTCCTATGCCTGTTCTTTTATATTTTTACCTAATTGAAAAGAGAAGGCTTGCAAGTTGTACCTCAAAACTTTAAATTAAAAAAAATATTGTAAAATGAGGTTTTTTAAATTAAACACGTTGCTGGAAAAAATGCACTGTTAAAAAATAGGTAATCAAAAATAAGTAAAATATACTCATTTCTGATTACATTCGATGCTTATCATAGCTTTGAATGCATAAGTTTCATTTTTGAAAAAGACGTGTACTCAAAAATTAGCAAATAGCTTGCCTACATAGACTGCCTTCATAAATCATTTTCAACAAATATCGATTATTACAACCAAGACTTACCGAGAATCGAACCAAGGTGTGCATCACCGCTGTCCACAGTCCTATCCGCTAAGCTATCAAGGCGACGCGAAGAAGTTATAAACAGAAGTAATGTTAAAAATGTATGCCAAAAAAATGGGAAGTAAGATAATTAAATTGTAATAACTCAGTTTCCATTTAAGAAATTGACATCAAACAATGTGGAAAATAATCTTCTGAACAACTATTTTAAGTGTGTCAGGTTGCTTTGCTAAAAGGGCTTGAACTGAAGTTCAGATTAGCAATATTAAATCACACTGTTGATTTTTTGAGAAAGTACGATTACTTAAATTTGAAGACATCATCGCTCATTTTCGATGCAATAGTACTTTAAAAAAAAATACTCAGTGTGCTCATTTTTGATAACTTTTGTTTATAGTGTGGATATGATATCATGGTATTTAATCGTACTCATGATATCATCGTACTCATGATATCATCGTACTGGACATGATATCACATCCATGAGCGCCAGAGACTTAAAAGCAAATATTTGGGAAAAAAAGTAATATAAAATATTTTTTAATGATATAATGTACACTGTCCTTCCAGAAGGACGCAACGTACTGCCGGTAAGAGCCGCCCTTAGGGTTGTGCGACACGTGCCGCCGCACTAGAGCCCCGTGCTCATCACAGAAAAACGCACAAAATACTAAAGTTACCGATAAAATGATTTTTCTCCCCTTGCTTTTGACGTGAAACGTTTTAATAATCAACTACAAGAAATATCATGCTAATGATATAACATACATATAACATGTTAATGATATAACATACATATAACATGTTAATGATATAACATGTCCTTCTGGATGTTCGGAAAGTACAACCGGTAGAATTCATTTTTACGATCAAATAGAGAGTTTATATTCCTTCTAGCAGGACGGCCTGTACTAACACAAGAAACTTCAGAAAGCTCAGAGTTAGCGCAAAAAAATCAGTTTAAAAATTCCAAAAATAAAATGTGTTAGGTACAAAAGTACTTCAGGAAGAACTTTGGCCTGTATCTTCTATAATTAATATCCATTCCGTGATAAATAGCACGACAGACATAAATTAGTTCCCGTTCGATAGAGAATTAGGCTTATATGGATAAAAAATAAATCTAATAAAATAAAAAAATACAGATTTTTATGTAACGACGTTCTCTAATAAATATTACATTCAAATGATATGTACCCGAATCAAATATTCGTACACTGTAACAAAGAGGTACTTAAAAAAGAGTATTTGCACAAACTCATTTTTCTTTGAGTATAATAACATCGCACCTGAGCGATGCCGTACTCAAATGTAAGTAATCGTATTTTCAAAAAATGAGAAGCGTGATTTAAAATTACTAATCTTAGCTTCCGTTCAAGCCACCTTAACAGAACGACACTGTTACACTTAAAATAGTTGTTCAGAATATGGTTTTCCACATCATTTGATATCGATTGCTAAAACAGAGATAATAGATTAATAGAAATAGCTTAATAGAGTTATTACAACTCAATTATACAGAAGACTCTCGGTAACTCGAACTTCGATAACTCGAATTTTTCGATATTTCGAAAAAAATCGATTTCCCTGCACCTTCATTACTTATTTAATGTAATTTTATCTCTTTAATTCGAAGTTTTTCGTCGTTATTTCCACACAACTCAAAATTTTGTTTTCCTCTCAAAACTACGGATTTTGAAGAACCTTTAGCATATATGTAATTGCCACGTTCTTCTTTATCAGTTCTCTTTCTTATTGTGCGTTATTGAAAAGTTATACGTTCAATGGATTTCTACCTGTGCCTCACCCTTTTGTTTGAATGTCGCCAGACTGGATTCCCTGAGCTGTATCTCCTCCTCTTTAACACAGAGTCAGGCCAACAAGGAAGATTAATGATTTATCGTCCCTCAAGCCAGCTGGCGTTTTCGGTAAAGTGCGAGTCACTTTCTTCGAACGTTACCGACCGTCCAGAAAGCAACTCACTTAAAATATGAAGACGACACTCGACCCCTTCTCATTTTTGTTTAGGCTATGCATTCTCTATAGCAGCATTTGATGAGAGATCGCTCTCAGAAGAAGAATGATAATGAAGAATGCTAACCTCCTCCAAAGATAACTTTGTAAGAGGCTCCATCTTCTATAAAAACTATGCGTGCATTCATTGAATCGAGGCCGGAAATGAAAACATCAAAGACAGTTCAAGCAATCGTGCATTTGGAAAATATAATTGATTTCGAAAAAAAAATCAGAAATACTCACCAAACTATTTTGGATAGATATGTTAAATAAAGTCGTGTAAGTATACTAGTATTTATTTTTACCAAAACAGCTTTTTTATAGGATTTTCGATAACTCGAATTTTCGATATCTCGAATTTTTATACACTTCCCTTCGAGATAACGAGAGTTGTCTGTATTACTTCCCATTCTTTGGCCACACTTTTTTAATATTTCTTGTGTTTATAAATTATTTACGTTGCCCTGGTAGATAAGAATTGCTGAGTTCTGTGCAGGTTTTGCTCAAAAAGAAACAAATGAGTTTGCACGCCTCCAGTTGTAGTTCTCTTGTGACTAATAACTCATGTTAAAATTTTTAGGAATTAGATTAAATAATTGATTAGGATTTTTATTATAACTTAGTTTTTGCCTCTGAGCAAATCTTTATTTTTAGTATTACCTCGAATATTGATTTTTTAGTTTGGGAAATTAATATTTAATGTTCTACTGATTAGCTTAGATGATTTTTGTTTCTTTTTTGAGAACTAAGATCAATTTTATTTTAGATCGTTTATGCTTTCTTTTCGTCGCTCTTTGGGCATTTTTTTTTTTTTTTTTTTTTTTTTCTCCTGGGAATGTCTGGTTTTCTTGTTTTCGTTTCTTCCTGTGTCTTGTGGATGGGATTTTTGGGGTGATTGGTTTTCTGAGCGAATGAATGGAGTGGATCGTTAGTAATTCAGATTTTTCTTTTCGTTTCCTATATTCAGATATTAATTCAGATGAAGAGGTTTTAGTCCCTTTGGGACCCAGGTACCTTATTCAAAATTATGTTACGGTTACGGTTACGGTAGTAATTATAAGGCTCTACAGATAAGGAAATGGACTACTGTGCTATAGGATATGGGTTCGATTCCCGGTAAGTCTTGGTTGTAATTGTCGATATTTATTGAAAGTGATTTATGAAAGCAGCCTACTTATCAAGCAACTGCTCTTTTTATTAATTTTTACTCATTATACTCATATTTGAGTACGTCCTTATCAAAAATGAAAATTATGTATATTCGGAGCTAAAGTAAGCATCGAATATACTCAATAATGAGTATATTTTATTTGTTTTTAGTACCTATTTTTAATAGTGTATAGATAAAAATAATTTTTAAAAAAACATTACCGTTGAACACAAAGTTCTAGAATAAATATTCCATTCAAATGATACGTAGCTGCAACAAATATTTGTAGTTAATAAAAAAAATCCGATTGGCTTTTCAAAAACATGAAAATTTATTCATAAATTTGTATGGGTATTATAAGGGCCCACTACTAATTTCGCATGGTGCCTAGCATCTGCTAAGGGCGCCCCTGTTCTTAGTACACATTAAAAAAAGGAAAATTTCAAGTTTCGCAACTTTCTCAAATACTTTAAACCAAAAAACCTATATATATTCTGGTAGCAATGCACAAAAAATATTTTTTTTATAATATAAATCTATAAAAAAAATTTCAAGGCACCATTTATGATGGAAACTGCGCTTAAAATTAAATTTAATATCCATATCCAAACAAAAAGTTGAAATTTCAACTGCGCTAAGAGACAGAAAAAACATTTGCGAAGTGAAAAAATTTCATAAAATATCCGAAAGAACTTTTGCAATTAACTTTCGAAAAAGGTTCCCCTTTTTTCTAAGATTCTCCCTTTTTTTTCCCTTTTAGGGAAGAAATCTTAAAATTTAGTAGTATTACTCTAAACTTTTTTTTTTAGTGCTTTAACTCGAAGTACGTTTGAAGTAGATTTTTAAGTACTTACTCAGCAGTTCCTGATGGCTCTTTCTAAGTAACGGAATGAACAAATTCTGATAAATAAGCTATTAATCGATAATTTAAGCTTTTCAGTAGCAATTATTTAGATTTATGTAAATAGGTTGTTTATGATTTTAAAACTAAATCCGTTCAGACGGGGATGATTTTATTTTTCATCTTATTCTTTTATTGGCTGCTGTTTAATTTTCTCTGTTATCGCACTGTTAAAAATGCGTTATCATATTTGACGAAACTTTTTTCATTATTAACGAAACTTTTATCATTATTTATGAAACTTTTGTCATTATTAATGAAACTTTTGTCATTATTAATGAAACTTTAGTCATTATTAATGAAATTTTTGTCATTATTGATGAAACTTTTGTCATTATTAATGAAACTTTTGTCATTATTGACGAAAATTTTGTCATTATTAATGAAAAATTTTTTCATTATTAGTGAAACTTTTGTCATTATTAATGAAACTTTTGTCATTATTAATGAAATTTTTGTCATTATTGATGAAACTTTTGTCATTATTAGTGAAACTTTTGTCATTATTGACGAAACTTTTGTCATTATTAATGAAACTTTTTCATTATTAATGAAACTTTTGTCATTATTAATGAAACTTTTGTCATTATTAATGAAACTTTTATCATAATTGACGAAGCAGTCGCCTGCTATATGATCCGATTACATATTTTGTCAATCTGAGGAAATTCATTTTGTATTTTTTTTAACGAAATTTTATTTCTTCAAAAATAACGACAATTTTAAATAATATTATAATTCAACATCGCCGAGCTCACTTTAACCGCGGACCTCCCGTTACAGAGTCCAACACTCTATCCAAACGAGCAATAAGACTCCTTTCAATTCTGTCAATATAAGTATGAGAACCAAACATGAGCTGATGACTAAGAAAAGTCCAAAAAGGAATATAAATAAATGACTTCACTGTAAAAAAAAAGGTACTTAAAAATGAGTACAAGAACATACAATGTTTTGAGTACAATTGTATCGTAAACGAGCGATGACGTACTCAAATTTAGTAATCGAACTTTCACAAATATAAGTAGTGTGATTTAATATTCTAATATCAGTTTCGGTTCAAGCCACCTTAACAAAGCGACATGGCAGACTTAAAATAGTTGTTCAGAAGATGGTTTTCCACATTATTTGATGTCGATTGCTTCAATGGAAACTGAGTTATTAAACATATCAGAGGTATTAAAAAAAATTATGACCGTAAAAACAATTAAAGTGATAAAAAAGAGAATAAATCACTTTTTTTTATTATTTTGCGTCCGTGCTGTCAAGTCTAACTTAAAAAATGTGTTCGTTTTTTGTGAAACTTTTGATGAGTTCTCTTTTTTATGTAGAACCTTTTTGGACGATTTAATATATTAAATGGTTTAAATTTAATATTATTTAAGCTAAAAGTACTTTTTATACCGATTGAAGATATCTAATGTCAACATGGAAAATGGAATCGTTTATTTCATAAACCAGTTAATTAATTTGTTTCGAATTAAATCGTTTATTTTATAACCTAGTCCATCATGTACTTGAAATTAAATAGTTTATTTCATAAACCAGTTAATTTGTTTCGAATAAAATCGATCATTTCATAAACCAGTTAATTAAGATGTTTCGAATTAAATATTTTATTTTATAAACTAGTCAATAATTTGTTTCGAATTAAATATTTTATTTCATAAACCAATCAATTAATGTGTTTCGATTTAAATTGTTTATTTCATAAACCAGTCAATTAATTTGTTTCGATTTAAATTGTTTATTTCATAAATTAATCAATTAGTTTGTTTCAAATTAAATAGTTTATTTCATAAACCAGTCAATTAATTTGTTTTGATTTAAATAGTTTATTTCAGAAACCAGTCAATTAATTTGTTTCGAATTCAAAAGTTTATTTCATAAACCAGTCAATTAGTTTGTTTCGAAATAAATAGTTTATTTCATAAACCAGTCAATTAGTTTGTTTCGAATTAAATAGTTTATTTCATAAACCAGTCAATTAATTTGTTTCGAATTAAATAGTTTATTTCATAAACCAGACAATTAATTCGTTTCGAATTAAATAGTTTATTTCATAAACCAGTCAATTAGTTTGTTTCGAATTAAATAGTTTATTTCATAAACCAGTCAATTAATTTGTTTTGATTTAAATAGTTTATTTCAGAAACCAGTCAATTAATTTGTTTCGAATTAAAAAGTTTATTCCATAAAACAGTCAATTAGTTTGTTTCGAATTAAATAGTTTATTTCATAAACCAGTCAATTAGTTTATTTCGAATTAAATAGTTTATTTCATAAACCAGTCAATTAATTTATTTCGAATTAAATAGTTTATTTCATAAACCAGACAATTAGTTTGTTTCGAATTAAATAGTTTATTTCATAAACCAGTCAATTAATTTGTTTTCATTTAAATTGTTTATTTCAGAAACCAGTTAATTAGGTTTTTATACATGCATTTGCCATTTTAATCAACAGGTCTTCATATTCATATTGGAGAAATATAATTTAGTTTATGGATTCCGTTAATAAATATAAACGACGACGAGTTAATTAGGATGAGTCAATCATTATAGGCAACATTCAATTTGGGAAGATGTTAACTAATACTCTTCATATCATATCATATATTATATCAGCAATAAAGATCCATTTTCCCCTTAAAAACAAGAAGAAAGAAAATTTCATGTACTTGTGATGAATCGTACTTTCACCTCATAAATATCAAAGAGTTTTTTATTTCTTTTAAATAAGGAATAAATATTATAATTTAATTATATACAACATCCACTTCGAGAAGATATTAACTAATACTATAATTTTTTTTATTCAAAATCATATATTATTTCTGCAATAAAAATCCCTTTTCCCTTTAGACGCAAGAAGAAATATAATTTCATGAACCTCAAACAATTCGTACTTTCACCTCATAAATATCAACGGGTTTTTTAAATTCTTTTAAGTAAGGAATAAATATTATAATTTAATTATAGACAACATCCACTTCGAAAAGATGTTAACTACTACTCTAATTTTTTTAAGCCAAAATTATATATTATTTCTGCAATAAAGATCCCTATTCCCCTTAGACGCAAGAAGAAAGAGAATTTCATGGACCTCTGACGAATCGTTACTTCATCTCATAATTACCAACGTTTTTTTATTATTATTATTATTATTACTACTTCTTTTAAGTAAAGAATAAATATTATAATTCAATAGAGACAACATCCACTTCGAGAAGATGTTTACTAATACTCTAATTTTTTAAGCCAAAATCATATATTATTTTTGCAATAAAGATCGATTTTTCCCTTAAACGCAAGAAGAAAGAGAATTTCATGGACCTGTGATGAATCGTATTTTCACCTCATAAATATCAACGGGTTTTTTAATTTATTTTAAGTAAGGAATAAATATTATAATGTAATTATAGACAACATCCACTTCGAAAAGATGTTAACTAATATTCTATTTTTTTAAGCCAAAATTAAATATTATTTCTGCAATAAAGATCCCTATTACCCTTAGACGCAAGAAGAAAGAGAATTACATGGACCTCTAACGAATCGTTACTTCATCTCATAATTATCAACGTTTTTATTATTATTATTATTATTTCTTTTAAGTAAGGAATAAATATTATAATTCAATTAGATACAACATCCACTTTGAGGAGATGTTTACTAATACTCTAATTTTTTAAGCCAAAATCATATATTATTTTTGCAATAAAGATCCGTTTTTCTCTTAAACGCAAGAAGAAAGAGAATTTCATGGATCTGTGATGAATCGTACTTTCACCTCATAAATATCAACGGGTTTTTTAATTTATTTTAAGTGAGGAATAAATATTATAATTTAATTATAGACAACATCCACTTCGAGAAGATGTTAACTAATACTCTAATTTTTTTAAGCCAAAATTATATATTTTTTCTGCAATAAAGATCCCTATTACCCTTAGACGCAAGAAGAAAGAGAATTTAATGGACCTCTAACGAATCGTAATTTCATCTCATAATTACCAACGTTTTTTTATTATTATTATTATTATTACTACTTCTTTTAAGTAAAGAATAAATATTATAATTCAATAGAGACAACATCCACTTCGAGGAGATGTTTACTAATACTCTAATTTTTTAAGCCAAAATCATATATTATTTTTGTAATAAAGATCGATTTTTCCCTTAAACGCAAGAAGGAGAATTTCATGGACCTGTGATGAATCGTACTTTCACCTCATAAATATCAACGGGTTTTTTAATTTCTTTTAAGTAAGGAATAAATATTATAATTTAATTATAGACAACATCCACTTCGAGAAGATGTTAACTAATACTCTAATTTTTTTAAGCCAAAATTATATATTATTTCTGAAATAAAGATCCCTATTACCCTTAGACGCAAGAAGAAAGAGAATTTAATGGACCTCTAACGAATCGTAATTTCATCTCATAATTATCAACGTTTTTTTATTATTATTATTATTATTATTATTATTACTTCTTTCAAGTAAGGAATAAATATTATAATTCAATTAGAGACAACATCCATTTCGAGGAGATGTTTACTAATACTCTAATTTTTTAAGCCAAAATCATATATTATCTTTGCAATAAAGATCGATTTTTCGCTTAAACGCAAGAAGAAAGAGAATTTCATTGACCTGTGATGAATCGTATTTTCACCTCATAAATATCAACGTTTTTTTCTCTCATTTCTTTTAAGTAAGGAATAAATAATATAATTTAATTATAGACAACATCCACTTCGAGAAGATGTTTACTAAAACTCTTTTACTCTTTCTATTTTTTTTAGCCTCTCTCTACTTTTTTTAGCCAAAATCATATATATTATTTCTGTAATAAAGATCCCTTTTACGCCTCTTACAAGCCATGAATCTTAAGACATGAGGTTTCAAAAGACAGAAAATGTCATTGGCCAGTGATAAACCGTACTTTCATCTCATAAATGCCAACGCTTTTTTTAAAAAAGTAAGGAATAAATATTATAATTTCAATATAGTCAACATCCACTTCGAGATGTTAACTACTAATACTCTAAATTTTTTACTTCCAAAATCATATATATTATTTCTGTAATAAAGATCATGTTTACTTCTTTTAGACGCACCGGACCTTAACACATGAGGTATAAAAAATAGAATTCCATGGACCAGTGACAAATCGTACTTTCATCTTATAAATATCAAAGTTTGTTTTTTTATGTGTTTAAAATAAATCATTTTAACGATGTTTTCTAAACAAGCCTCTGAGAATGCTGCCATCTTAGACCGTTAAACTTTTTTGATTCTTTGGCCTTAAAAGATTCGTTAATATCGTTAAAGAATCTTTTACGGCCAAAGAATTTAAATCGTTACCGGAACAAATAGTATCTATGGAAAATAAAAATAAATTAAAAAGATATCAAGAAATATATTTTAAATATTGATGAAGAATCCCTATTTAAATCTGTAATATAATTTTATACTGCCCAAACAATTTTGAAAAATGTTGACGTAATGTATTTGTTGAATTTTGAAATGGACGTTCCGTTTGACTTCCTTGTCGTCTTTGTTTTTATTTTGTATATTCCTGTACTTATGGTCGCCAATAGCCCACTGTGCAGCTCTAGTGAGACGTTAATTAACCAAACCAAACCAAATCTGTACTTATGATATACGTATTTTATTATATGTATTTTATTATATATGTAGTTTTTAAAATGTATGTACTTTATTATATATATGTATGTAGTTCTATTCCGTTGTCTGGACGGGCCTTGGGGCTTCTTGATAACATTGTGTGTCTAATAAATACAGTAAAATCCGTTTATAACGATGCCGGGTATAACGATAGGTCGTATATAACAATTTAAAATACAAAGGAGTTTTGGTTTTCTATAGCAGATTATGTTAATTTTTCCGGGTATTACGATGCCGGTTATAGCGATAATTCGCATGTAACGATTAAGTTTCCCCTGTCTTATGCTGATTAACAACCGCTTATAACGATGAAGAGGGAGGGAGGGCCGTTTGAGCAATACATACATGTCAGACGAATAGCACGTAAACAAGAATCCCCGACATTTGCGAAAAGAACCCCGGTTCTAATACAATTGTCAATAGGAAATTTCATGGAAATTTCCTATTACAATGTCAAATCTAAGCAAACAAACATTACAGACCATTCCTCATCAATATAGCAGTTCATATAACTAACTTTATCTAACTAATATACACTCAAACCTGTTTTTGTGCGGTCTTTTTTTTTTGTGCGACTTTTTTGTGCGATTTTTTTTGTACGGTATATGAAAATTTCAAACAAATTGGAACATAATTGATTATCTGGCTACCGAGACATATACAAGAGTCTAGTGAAACAACAGCCGTCGCAAAAACTGATCACTGACTACATGGTAACTGAAAAAAAAAGTCAAATCTAAACGAGTACGAGGTAGTAATGACGAAAGCGATTTTGAACCAAGTTCGCGTATTGTCAGACTACGAAGGATAATGCATATACGTTTTAAACACTTTTGTATGTGTAAAATAAGTACATATGTAAATAAAATATTTAAAAATGTTCGCATGTGTATTTTCTAAATCAGATTCCCAAAGGTTTGGCGAGATTCCAAGTTGCTGTCAAGCCTCGTGTCTTGATTTCGTTTAAAAAAGCATTTCCTAGTTATTTAGTAAGGTTTTGAGTTGTTTTCTATGTGAGACTTTTTTTATGCGGACCCTATCCACCGCATAAAAAAATATTTTTTAATTGTGTTGCGAAATCTATTTTTTATAGCTACTCGTGAAGTTTTGTGCGAATTTTTTTATGTGTTTTTTATGCGGTCCCTATCTACCGCACAAAGCAGATTTGAGTGTATGTAGTCGATGAAATCATTATAAAGTACATAAAATATATCTATATTCAACTGTCATGTATGTATGTATGTATGTATGTATGTATGAGCACTATACAGTAAAAACCGCTGATAGCGATGTTCAAGAGACCTTCATAATTTGATCGTTATATCCGGAAATCGTTATATTAACGTGGACTGCTATAGAAATCCAAACTTCCTTTGCATTTTACATTGTTATACCCGACATCGTTATAAACGGATTTTACTGTACTTTCTTATTACGCTATATTTTTCGCGATTTGGATATAACGATCAAATCATGACGGTCCCTTGAACATTGCTATAAGCGGTTTTTACTGTAATAATAACAATAATAATAATATATATGTCACCCTTTAAACAAATGTGTGTATGAGGGTGGGGGGTGGGTAGTTTCATGCGATAATAATCACACGGGAATGCTAGTCTATTTAACCCTTTGCACTCCAAAAACACTTTGCGTTCTTTTTACGGAACAGTTATTCCTCTTTATGTTCTTTTCCCCATATTTTTTTTTATTTTTTTGCTCATAGAGGAAAACAAAAGCATAATCTATTTTGGATCTGCAAGGCAACAGATTGTAAAAAGTCATGTTTTTTTTTAAACGCAAGATCATGTTCTCGTTTATTTTAAAGAACAGCGCACCAAAGAACTGGTCGTTCTGTTGGCGCCTGAGAGGTGACAGCGGAGTGCAAAGGGTTAATATCGAAGATAGAATGTTTTTCTTTGATTCCCGAAATTTTGAAAAAGTACACTTTGCTTTCCGAAATAAACAATTTAATTGCAATATATCTGCTAACTTACATGTAATTTTTTTTATTAGTCCTCTAAAAGGTAATTAAGCTTAACCCTTTGCACTCAGAAGGCGCCTCTCAGGCGCGAACATAACGACCAGTTCTTTTGTTTCCCTGTTCTTTAAAATAAACGAGAATAGCATGATGTTGTGTTTAGAACATTAATCTTTTTTGCAACTTGTTCTCTGGCAAATACAAAACAGATTTGGATTTTTTCCCTTTATGAGTATACAAAAAAATCTGTGGAAAAAAACGTAAAGAGGAATAACTGTTCCATATAAAGAACACAAATCGCAAAGTGTTCGAAGGGTTAAGACGCGAGAATTTACATATAAATTCATAATTCCCTAACACCATTCTACATTTCCACAATCGCAAAAACCAATGCAAGTTTCTTTCCAAATATCCAGCATTCTTTCCAAATATCCAGTATTCTTTCCAAATGTCGTGTAACATTCGAAGACATCACCGCCATTTTTGTTCCCCCCGCACTAAAACAACACCTAAATTATTTATTCAAATACATACCGCTCTAATTAGAAGAATACACATATCTCTATATCTAATCCGCTGCAATACGATAAGAAGACACTCTCACAGTAAACATTCCAAACACAAGAAAAAGAAGATAAGAAGAAGGAAGAAGCAAGAAAAGAAATTCTCTTTTGCCATCTGAGAAGAGAAAATTCGGGAATAATTCACCGGCGCT
This sequence comes from Troglohyphantes excavatus, assembly GCA_963932185.1. Lineage (NCBI taxonomy): Eukaryota > Metazoa > Arthropoda > Arachnida > Araneae > Linyphiidae > Troglohyphantes > Troglohyphantes excavatus. Next base: position 18,884,145 of record OZ010678.1, read on the forward strand.
ATTTATACCCCCCGCTTTCATCCCCCCATAATTCGATCATGGGGAACTGTGAGAGCGAGAGATTTTAAGATGTGTGTGTTTGACGTGCATTCTTCGTGACGTCAGTCGGTGACCTCGTGACCTTTGCGAACGCGATGCCTTGGATTACGAGCCTCTGAGATTGCAGTTGGTTTTTCGCGTTGTTTATCAGGGGCGGTCGAAAGAATATTTGCGACACTATCGAAATTATTTTGGAGCCCTAAATATATTTTTAATGTCGATTTGACAAATTGGAATCAATTTATAATGTAGAAATGTTGTAACTTTCACAATTGTAAAATTTATATTGGTATCTTTAAGGAACCAATTAAAATTTTGGTAGAAATCACTAGTATGAAAGTCAAAAAAAATTTAGTCAAAAATAATATATATCCTTCTTAAAAAATAATATATGGAAAATGTTGGGTAACGTTAAGTAATTAAAATTATGGGTAATTAATTTTTAATTAATAAATAACGTTTAATAAATGACAATTAATTAATACATAAAAATTAATAATAACATTAATAAATAACACATAATGAATTTTTAATTAATAAAATTAAGTCGAAAAAAAATTATGAAGTAATTAATTTTAATAAAATTATTATAAATAATTAATGGTAATAAAATTATTATAAATAATTAATGTTAATAAAATTATTATAAATAATTAATGTAAATAAAATTATTATAAAAAAATAATGTTAATAAAATTATTATAAATTATTAATGTTAATAAAATTATTATAAGTAATTAACGTTTAAAATATCATTATAAATAATTAATGTTAATAATATTATTATAAATAATTAAAGTTAATAAAATTATTATAAATAATTAATGTTAATAAAATTATTTAAATAATTTTATTAAGATTAATGTAAAATTAAATCATTTAATTAAGAACAATAATTTAAAAAAACAAATTTTAAACTCCCATTTGTTTTTAATATTTTTTTTTCTTTTCAAATAAAATACTTTTAAATTTGACGCTTTGTTTAATTTGGCTATGTTGATGTGTTTTAACTCGACCTTACAGTGTTAGGGTACGTCCAAGATGCACGCTGATTTTCTGAGTCTGACAGTCTGCGCCGCTCGGCGTCGAGTCGGCGTGCATAAAAATCCATTATTGTAAGCGGGACTGGCCATAATGCACCTGCGCGATGACTTCCTGCGTACTGGCAGTCTGCCTCAGATGTTTACCGGAATGATTTGTTCATTCTGGTTTCAGACAACCTGCCGCTCGGACCGTTGATTTTCGTTTGTGTGTTGAGCATTTTTCAGTGTTTTACGATGAATATCGAGAGATTAACATTTAGTTTTCGTACCAAACAACACTTATTTCCGTTAAAAAAAACAATATTGTTTTACTTATAAAAAGGCTCAAAAATTAGAAAAAAAAGTTAACCAATGAAAATATAAATAGTGAAATTACTAATGATTTTTTTTTTACAAAATGGTTGAAGTTATGGATTAAAGGAAGTATTAATTAAAATAAATTACTGTTATGATACACATTTTAATAAATCTATTTTAGATAAATAATTTACAATGAGTCAGGTATGTTTTTGCATTTAAAAAATAGGCACTTCCATCGGTGCAAAATCCTCAATTTATTTAATTATCTTTGTATGAGAGTAGGTATTTTTCCATGAACATGGATGGCCACAATGTGTTCCTACTTGTGTTGCTGTATTCTGTTGTCTGCCTTCCATCCGCTACACCGCTGATTCACTAATTCCTTGCACCTCAACTTCAGTCATGTGTCTTTCGAGACCTCCGTGGCCGAGCGGTTAAAGGCGTTAGCTGGGAATCAGAGGATTCCTGGTCCGATCCTAGGCGATGGACTTGACAAAGAAAAGTAAAAAAAGTAGCGATTTTGTGATCGGAGGGTTGCCAGCTTCGCTACAAAATACTAGAAAAGTCGTCCAGAACATCCGCAAAAATTAACGGCGTGTATACGGGACTGGTGCACGATAAATCTGATCGGGGTCCAAAGTCGCGACGTCTATTGAAGGCGTTGGGTGCCAGTTCAGGTGTTTCCTCGTCATCTGACCATGGTTCTAAAATAACGAGGTGCCTGTATGAATGTGTATGTGTTCTCGGGTCTTTCCTTCGAGATAGACCCCGAACCGTCGCCAATAGCCCACTGTGCAGCTATAGTGTGACGTTATTTTAACCAAATCAACTACTAATAGTTTGGTTTGGTTAAACAACGTCGCACTAGAGCTGCACAGTGGGCTATTGGCGACGGTTCGGGGCCTATCTCGAAGGAAAGACCCGGGAAGAATGTCTCGTATTTTTGAACCATGGTCAGATGACGAGGACAACACCTGAGCTGGCACCCGACACAACCTTAATAGGCGTCAGGACATTGGACCCCGATCAGATTTATCGTGCACTAGTCCCGCGTACACGCCAGTATAATTTGTTGGATGTTCTGGACGACTTTCTAGTATGTTTGTAGCGAATCTGGCAACCCTCCGATCGCAAGATCAGTACTTTTTTACTTTTCTTTGTCAAGTCCATCGCACGCATTCGAACCACCAATCCTCTGATTGGCGACCGTTCGGGGCCTATCTCGAAGGGAACGATGCCTCGTATTTTTGAACCATCAACTACTTATGGTGTTGTGAAGTATGCATACGCACTTTACAATCATTTCTGTCAATTCGACATCCGTTTCTAGTTCTTTTGAAAGTATTCTCCATTTTGCGTATATAATTCCGAACGCACATTCAACCGATTTTCTATAGTTGAAATTCCTTTTCGTGGAGTTTAATTTTTTTCTCTTGTAAGTTCCATACAACACTAATCTGTTTTGGTGGCAGCTCTGTCTGGTCTGCGCTAACAACCAGCTTTCATAATGGCCACATCCTACCTGTCGCTCGGAGTCAAAAGTTGGCGCCGAGAATTTGAATCTGACTATCTGCTTTTACCAGCGTGCATCTTGGACGTACCCTTACGTCTGTTGGTCTGTAAATTTGTTTGTTACTCATTTACGACCGAACGCGTTGTTCGATTTACTTCAAATTTGGCATGAATATTGTTTAAAGTCATTAAAATTGACGTATATGTTTTAAAATTAATTTGTTTTTAATTAAGTTTTTTAAAAAAATAATTATTTTTTTCATTATATTTTACTTTTTTTTTTTGGGGGGGGGGGGGGGGGAGGTATACTGTTTACAGAATTACTAGTTATATTGCCTGCAGTATGAAAATATGCTGGGATTTTATGTGAAAGTATTTATTGGAGATTTTTGTTCTATTCATTGTTAAGCATGACAGTTAGTCTTATTCAATTATACATTATCTTTGTAGTCAACCATTTTTCACTTCACTGTGATATTAAATAAAAAAAATCATGAATAATAAAAACTAATTTTCTTTGAGTGAATACAGCAAAACTGCCTAGATTTGTAATGGTTAGATGTAAATTATTCAAGAATAAACATTTAGAATAAAAGATTTGTGAAATGCCTTTAAGCTTTTCCAAAAATAACATTTTTCTTAAGTTTACGAAGATTTAAGACATTTTTCAAAACAACTTTTCTTATTCAGAATTTTTTTATCATCGAATTTACTTTATAAGCAGTATTGATTTATGCTTAATAACTTTTCGGATTCAATTTTGTATAAGTGTTTTAGTTTAAGAGAAAAAAAATAATAATAAGCGAAAAAACATCCATATTTTTTAAAAAATACACTAATCCTTAAACATTCAAATTTTTTAAATGAATTGTTTTTAATATTTTCCTAATTCCATCCCTAATTATATTCCAAATGTTTTTATATCCATGTAAAAAAAATGTCATGCTGATTAATAAATAGTTAATTGCATTTTAGCATCTTATGTAGGTGTATGTTAAAAAAAACTGGTAGCAAATATAATTTGAAATATTTTTTTTTTAATTGTGGCTATTTTAATAAGTAAAAAAAAAATCAAACATGACTAATATTTATCCAATTATTTTAAATTTTGGGGAAAACATGCTACGGCAGCGGTTCTCAAACTTTTTCTAGTCTCGGTGCCTACTTTGAATTAAGATTTGCCCACGGCGTCCTACCCTGATTAAAAGTATTACTATTCATAACTATGAGATAAAAATAAATAAAACTCGTTAATAGCAATATCATGCTCGGAGTTTATCTTCACTAGACTTCGACTATCAACTGACTGACTGAATCGATCCGGCAACGCTTGCATATAGAAGGAGGAACTCTCTTAGGTTCAGCCTTTTCGATTCACCTCACCGTTTATGACCGCTCTTACGGCTATTGACGTCACAGGAAATTTCAACGAATCATATATCTTGGTATATATGTTATTACTGATACAAAAAACTTTTGCAAAGTCGACGGTTTACCGCATAGTTTTAGACAGCTTACTTTTGGCGAGTTTGAAAATTTTTCTTTTGCACATTTTGTATTTTCTAAATGTGCAGTTATGCATGTTATGATAGTTCCATTATTCTTAGATATGAGATTATTTTATTTTTTAAATTTAAACTTATGGAATCACTGAGAGTCTAATTAATTATGAAGCTTTTGCAATATTTCGCGGTACCTCTGTGAAGCAACCACGGCTCCCCAAGGTCACTTTGGAAACCAGTTTGTCAAATGTGTTCAAACATTATTTTAAACCAATAAAACAAAATTGACATTTTCACATCTGTATGTGAATCCTCTTAAATTCCAATTCAATGTCTTTCAATGGTTTTGCAGTGGAAGAGTCGTCCATTCTAAACATCGCTGGGGAACAAAGGGAAACATTCATGAAAATTACAATATATTTTTCGTTTCTATGGAAATCGTTATTCTGTCTATTGTTGGATACATCAGCATCTTATTTAATGCCTATACATATTTATACGATTATTTGTTTGGTGGAATTGTCATTGGAATTAGAATACTAATATCCATGTGGAAAAGCATTTGCAATATACACAGGGAATATATTAGAAATAATTTAGCGTTTGAATGGAGATTACCATTTTGTTTTTTGTAACCCATAGGTATTCGAAAATAAGTAAAAATGTACTCATTTTTGATGCAGTCGATGCTCACCATAGCCCCAAATACATTAGTTTCGAAATCGTATTTAAAAAATATACTTTAGAATTTACTTTCTATTGGTTAGAAGTTGATCGGGTTTAGTTTGGTTAATTAACGTCGCACTATAGCTGCATATTAGGTTATAGGCGACGGTTGGGCAAGGATAGTGAAGACTATATATATATATAGTGTGCTCGTCTCGCGCTGTCTGACGGAAGGCGAGGAAAGCACATTTTTGACGTCATAGTGACGCCTACCTCGCTCTTTCTGCAGGCGTGTCTAATGCTCTCGTTTGTAAGGTGCTGCCATCTATTCGTTTTTTTGTGAACTATTTAAAAGTGATATCTAATTTTATTTAGAATTCGCTAAATTTTAAGAGTTTAAATTATATTTTAAGGAATGTATTTAGTATGTAAAAATTGCAAAAGAGTTGCTTAATAAATTAAGAGTATTTAAAAAAAATTAGCTGCCACGAGAGCATGTCCAGGCATTTTGAAAGAGTAAAATAGGGGTCGGAACCATCCGGTCAATGCATTTGTATTGGACATATTAAATGAGTTACAATTTCAATCAAGTAAAATACGGGGACATAACAAAACAAGGACGGATTAGTAGTGAAGCTACCTGAACACAATTATTTACAGTATTTACATTATTTTGCTAATTAAAAATTAAATCACCAGTTGTTACCCAACCGGGGATCGAACCTAAGTAGCAATGCTTGAAACACACAGCCAATAAGAATGATCAAAAACCGATAGTAAGGTGGAGCAAAAATGACGTCAAAAATGTGCTTTCCTTTCCCACTTTCAAAAAGCGAAAAACGAGCGCACCTTCTATATATAGTCTATCCTTGACGGTTGGGGGCCTGTCTCAAGGGAAAGGCCCGGGGAAAATGCCTCGTATTTTTGAACCATTTGAAGTCGATATGACATTTTTAAAAAGCAGTTAAAATTGAGTTTTATCATTTGATTATACAACCATAATTCAGTGAGTAATATAAAATTGCTTGGGGTCTGTGGTGGTCGAATAGTGATGGACTAGAACTCAGAATTCGATTGGTTTCGTTAAACAACGTCGCACTGGAGCTGCGCAGTGGGCTAATGGCGACGGTTCGGAGCTTCGAACATGAATGGACTGTAGTAGAGCGAATATGACGTCATCATCGTGATGCAAAAACATCTCAGACCTGAGGGCACCAGACACGTGACTTCCTTTCAAAATTTATGATTGAAAAAACCTTCGCGATTGACTTGTGATCTGGAAATAACAGTAAATGTGTTACTTCATGAAGTACAGGATATTTTTATGAATCAACTATAAAAAAAATTATTAATGAATGATGTAGTAAACCACGTGTCTGGGGCCATAGATGTTGGCCTCACTTTGATGTATCGTATTGGGAATATCGTATTGTAGTGAATGGGAATTCAAGGGTCAGCTGGGAATTCAAGGGTTGCTCTATGGTTCTAAGGTTCGGAGCCTATCTCGAAAGAAAGAGAACACCTAAAATGGCACCCGACGCAACCTCAATAGCACCCGATCAGATTTAATGTACAGCAGTACCGTATATACTCACTAAAAATTGGAAGCAAGTTCGGACGACATATTGTTACTTTACAGCGAATGTGTTAACAGTTCGATCACAAATTCACTGCTTTTTAACATGTTTCTCAAGTCTCTTGTATCAACCGTTTTCTAATTCGCAACCCTCTGGTTGCTAGGGGACGACGAATCCTCGGGGCCGCGGACCCTCAGTATCCAATGGGAACGAGGAACGAATTTAATAGGGTGGGTAGCTATCAAAAATATCCACCTAGTAGAGTGGAATAATGAAGTTAAACCCTTCGTAGTCCAATGTAGTGACGATTATTTAAACTGATCCGTTTACCAGTTTTTGTGTTAACTTTGTCATTATATCAAATTTCTAAAATTACGAGGCGTATCTTGGCTGTGTTAAGCCTTAAATGAGGTCAGAAATAGTCAGTCATCATACCTTCGAGCATTAATGGACTGTAGTAGAGCGAATATGACGTCATAATCGTGAAACCAACTTCTCAGACCCAATGGCATCAGACACGTGACTTCTTTTCAAAATTATGAATTAAAAAATACTCGCGATTGGCTGATGAATTGGGAAATGTGTAACAGTGAAAATTTATGAATGGAATGATGTAATTAACCACATGTCTGAGGCCATACATGTTGGCCTCCCTTTGATGTTAGCGAGATTATAACATTATGTTTTCTCTACTATGAAGGATCCATGTTCAAAGCATCATACTACTATATAAAACTCTGCCATAATGAAAGTAGCTGTTTTCCTTAAATAAAAGATCATCTTCAAGTTTATATTTTCATATCACAATTTAATTGCAATTTAATAATTAAATTTATAATTTAATCTACATTTCATATAGCGTGTTAAAATCAAACAGACATATTAACATAAATCTTTACACGTATCAGTATTTATTCAGACTTTTAATTCATAGTTACACAAATAAATCTTCTACCACAAACTCTCAATTTTTTTTTAATGATCCAATACTTCGTTCTTTATGACATTTATCCCGAATAAAAACAAAACTCGAGACACCGAACATCTTTAACAACTACCCAAAGTTAACCCAACTCGTAAACCGACACTAATGACTGCCGTGGCTCAAAAAGTACGCCCCAAGTAAACACTGGGGCGCGATAATTGCCGCCCCCGTCGCACAGACAACGGAAAGTAATTAACCCAGAAATCGCGCCAATAAAGTTGGCGATGCATTGTCTGGAGGGGGGAATTTTCTTTGTCTTCCCGATCTAGCATCGCCATCTGGGGTGCTTAATGCCTTTGTATGGTGGCCTGGATCTACTTTATATGGCTTCTTGCTGTTGAAGCTTGGTATCTAATCCAGGATATTAATCTGCGGTGATTTCGGTTAAACAAGTATAGAATTTGAGAAGGTAATTAGTTGGCATTATTCTCATGCTTTAATTAAGCTTTACTTCCCCAAATCTAGTGATTTAAATACACCCGTGGCTTTCTTGAAAGTATCGCTTTGTGATTTGTTATGTTTATTATTGATATGAACTGCTTTTAACCGGTTAATGCCACTGATCTATGAGGCATCCGTGGCCGAGCGGTTAAATGCGTCAGCTGGGAATACCAAGATTCCTGGTTCGATCCTAGGCGATGGTTTGGTTTGGTTAATTAACGTCGCACTAGAGCTGCACAGTGGGCTATTGGCGACAGTTCGGGGCTTATCTCGAAAGAAAGACCCGGGAAAGATGCCCCGTATTTTTTAACCATGGTCAGATGACGAAGACACCACCAGACCTGGCACCCAACGCCTTCAATAGACGTCGGGACTTTGGACCGCGATCATATTTATCGTGCACCAGTCCCGTATACACGCCGTTAATTTTTGTGGATGTTCTGGACGAAATTCTAGTATTTTGGTAGCGAAGTTGGCAACCCTCCGATCGCAATATCACTACTTTTTACTATTCTTTAGTCTAGTCCGCGCAAAGACTCGAACCGGGGACCCTCGGATTCCCAGCTGACGCCTTAATCCACTCGGCCAAGGAGGCCTCCCTAGGTGATGGACTTGACAAAGAAAAGTAAAAAAAAAAATTAGTGATCTTGTGATCGGAGGGTTGCAAGCTTCGCTACAAAATACTAGAAAAGTCCAGAACATCCGCAAAAGTTAACGGCGTGTATACGGGACTGGTGCACGATAAATCAGATCGGGGTTCAAATTCCCGACGGTTATTGAAGGCGTTGGGTGCCAGTTCAGGTTTTTCCTCGTCATCTGACCATGGTTCTAAAATAACGAGGTGCATGTATGAATGTATGTGTGTGTGAATGTGTATGTCTTCCAGGGTCCTTCGTTTTCGAGATAGACCCCGAACCGTCGCCAATAGCCCACTGTGCAGCTGTAGTGCGACGTTATTTAACCAAACCAAACCAAACATATTTAACATGTCTATAACGGTTTGCGAAGGATAAAATCCAAAAATCGCTTTTAAAAATTAATTGGAATAGAGTATGGCTGCTTACAATATGGCTTCAACTACGTCCATAGATTGAACTGGTTATGATCATTCCAGAAGTTACAGTTAGAGTTCAGTGGTTAATGCACATTGGTATCTAAGATTATTTCAGTTAATAAATATGGAATTTTCGCTGTTTTATTGGACATTCTGTTTTCTTTATGACTGTTAAAGAAGGAACAGAGGATGCCTCGTTAAAGAGGGAACAGATCGGAAGCGGGTGAAAAATGTATTTGTGATTCGAGAATAAAAACTACGGGGTTTGTATTCTCCAATTAAAGATCCCCTTTTCGCCCGCGTCCGCTTCGTCTGTAACAGCCATTACATGATTTAATCGTAATTAAAATAAATTGCTGCATTGATAAGTTGTACAGTACGAATTTAAAGTTTTAGTTGTGATCGGGGCTTTAGTTTTAGTTGTGATGTATTTCTTTTAAAAACGAATATTTTTTACACAAAACGTTTTTATTCTTTATCTTTTATCATTTTTATTTCTTTTATGAATCATTGTTTCCAATCAGTTGAAAATGGCTAAATTAAATTCCATATATAAATCTGAGATTATTTCGGTAACCAAGTATGAAAATTGGGAGGTATATTAGTAGACATTTTTTTAAATCTTGTTTGCCTGTTTTAATTTAGCAAACACTAACGCGTTTAGTTTTACCAGTATATTTAGTGTTTTAAATAAAAAAAATTAAATTATTTCGGTCTGTTTCGAATAAAAAAAAATCCTTTAAAATGTTTATAAAAAATTAGTGATTTTTCATTTTAAGAACTATTTTTGCATACGGTTAATATAGCTCAATAACTACCCAGAATATTAAGGGAAACTCAAGCCCCAAATTTCGAAGAAATTGCTCTTTTTTGCATAAAATGATGCTATACATAGTTAAGAAGATCTGCATAAAATTTAAAAGCCGTAAAAGAATGGGAACATGTTATTTTTACATGTTTAAATAACAATTGAGGGGTTTCCTGTAAAAAGGAGATAGCTGCAATTATTCAAGTTTGCAGAAAGCCGTAAAAAACGTTTGAAAATTCAAAATTCAAGTTGTATGAAGATATTCTTTTTGATCAATCTTTTTAATTGTTCCTACATGTTATGACAGTATTTTCACTCAAAAATATATTTTACAGACGACGTGGCACATGTTGGATTGTTGGAGCTACCTCTTTCTTGCAACCACATAGATGCTTTGTCTACCTCCATGAAAAATATTTCACAAAAATATACAAGTCACTATAATATTATTTTATTTAAAGAAAACTTCAATTGAAATATCGCATATAACTTGGCTTTAAAAACAGAAAATTACATTTTTAATCATCACACTCCCCCTCTGTAACGTCTGGCTCATCTGCTGTGTTGCATGGTTGTAGTCCATCGTAGAACCAAAAACCGTAAAAGAACCAAAAACTCTACTGTTTATAAGTGCTGTATAACCTTCCTGTAAACAAAGCAAGTTAGTCGTTTGGGCGAAAATGGTGGTAGCTTCAGGAGCTACCTCTATATTGCAACAAACTAATGAGACAGACAGCTCCATTTCTTGAGTAACGCAAGAACTAACTATTGGAGCTACATCTGTCTGGCACCAAACGAACAAGTTTTTATTTTACCACAAGATAGTACATGTAACTCCTATTTCCCCTAGGTTGGAGTTGTCCTTCAATTGTCATCTGCATACCCACTTTCATCTGCAACATTCGTCCTTTACTCAGAATATTTTTTTTTTTTAATTTTGATCAAGTTTAAAATGGCTTTGTAAAAAAATTACTTAAAACTGAGCTTTTAATAGTTTTTGAAACTTCAATATTTATTTTATGGGAAGTTATTTTTTTAAAATTAAGTTATACATTGAGTTTTTACGAATTAGTGAACATTAAAATGGGAATATTTTTTTAGGTTACGAACTTAAAATAAGTTTTTGAAAACAATTAAAATACAAATTTTCAAAAATCTCTGCAGATGTCCGTAATATGTATGTTGGATCCTATTCAATCATTAAAAAAAATTAATATTAAAAATTGAAGGAAGAGTAATGTTTTTTAAAAACCATATTCAAGCTTAAAAAACTCAAAAAATAGTAAAATTAAAAAAATAAACGAGAACAGCATGATCTTGTGTTTAAAAACCGTCGATCTTTTTTCTAAAAATCCTCGAGGCGACAACATAACGACCCGTTCTTTTAGTTCCCTGTCTTTAAAATAAACGAGAACAGCATGATCTTGTGTTTAAAAACCGTCGATCTTTTTTCTAAAAATCCGCGAGGCGACAACATAACGACCCGTTCTTTTAGTTCCCTGTCTTTAAAATAAACGAGAACTGCATGATCTTGTGTTTAAAAACCGTCGATCTTTTTTCTAAAAATCCTCGAGGCGACAACATAACGACCCGTTCTTTTAGTTCCCTGTCTTTAAAATAAACGAGAACAGCATGATCTTGTGTTTAAAAACCGTCGATCTTTTTTCTAAAAATCCGCGAGGCGACAACATAACGACCCGTTCTTTTAGTTCCCTGTCTTTAAAATAAACGAGAACAGCATGATCTTGTGTTTAAAAACCGTCGATCTTTTTTCTAAATATCCTCGAGGCGACAACATAACGACCCGTTCTTTTAGTTCCCTGTTCTTTAAAATAAACGAGAACAGCATGATCTTGTGTTTAAAAACCGTCGATCTTTTTTCTAAATATCCTCGAGGCGACAACAGAACGACCCGTTCTTTTAGTTCCCTGTTCTTTAAAATAAACGAGAACAGCATGATCTTGTGTTTAAAAACCGTCGATCTTTTTTCTAAAAATCCTCGAGGCGACAACATAACGACCCGTTCTTTTAGTTCCCTGTCTTTAAAATAAACGAGAACAGCATGATCTTGTGTTTAAAAACCGTCGATCTTTTTTCTAAAAATCCGCGAGGCGACAACATAACGACCCGTTCTTTTAGTTCCCTGTCTTTAAAATAAACGAGAACTGCATGATCTTGTGTTTAAAAACCGTCGATCTTTTTTCTAAAAATCCTCGAGGCGACAACATAACGACCCGTTCTTTTAGTTCCCTGTCTTTAAAATAAACGAGAACAGCATGATCTTGTGTTTAAAAACCGTCGATCTGTTTTCTAAAAATCCGCGAGGCGACAACATAACGACCCGTTCTTTTAGTTCCCTGTCTTTAAAATAAACGAGAACAGCATGATCTTGTGTTTAAAAACCGTCGATCTTTTTTCTAAATATCCTCGAGGCGACAACATAACGACCCGTTCTTTTAGTTCCCTGTTCTTTAAAATAAACGAGAACAGCATGATCTTGTGTTTAAAAACCGTCGATCTTTTTTCTAAATATCCTCGAGGCGACAACAGAACGACCCGTTCTTTTAGTTCCCTGTTCTTTAAAATAAACGAGAACAGCATGATCTTGTGTTTAAAAACCGTCGATCTTTTTTCTAAAAATCCTCGAGGCGACAACATAACGACCCGTTCTTTTAGTTCCCTGTTCTTTAAAATAAACGAGAACTGCATGATCTTGTGTTTAAAAACCGTCGATCTTTTTTCTAAAAATCCGCGAGGCGACAACATAACGACCCGTTCTTTTAGTTCCCTGTCTTTAAAATAAACGAGAACAGCATGATCTTGTGTTTAAAAACCGTCGATCTTTTTTCTAAAAATCCTCGAGGCGACAACATAACGACCCGTTCTTTTAGTTCCCTGTCTTTAAAATAAACGAGAACAGCATGATCTTGTGTTTAAAAACCGTCGATCTTTTTTCTAAATATCCTCGAGGCGACAACATAACGACCCGTTCTTTTAGTTCCCTGTTCTTTAAAATAAACGAGAACAGCATGATCTTGTGTTTAAAAACCGTCGATCTTTTTTCTAAAAATCCTCGAGGCGACAACATAAAGACCCGTTCTTTTAGTTCCCTGTTCTTTAAAATAAACGAGAACTGCATGATCTTGTGTTTAAAAACCGTCGATCTTTTTTCTAAAAATCCTCGAGGCGACAACATAACGACCCGTTCTTTTAGTTCCCTGTCTTTAAAATAAACGAGAACAGCATGATCTTGTGTTTAAAAACCGTCGATCTTTTTTCTAAAAATCCGCGAGGCGACAACATAACGACCCGTTCTTTTAGTTCCCTGTCTTTAAAATAAACGAGAACTGCATGATCTTGTGTTTAAAAACCGTCGATCTTTTTTCTAAAAATCCTCGAGGCGACAACATAACGACCCGTTCTTTTAGTTCCCTGTCTTTAAAATAAACGAGAACAGCATGATCTTGTGTTTAAAAACCGTCGATCTGTTTTCTAAAAATCCGCGAGGCGACAACATAACGACCCGTTCTTTTAGTTCCCTGTCTTTAAAATAAACGAGAACAGCATGATCTTGTGTTTAAAAACCGTCGATCTTTTTTCTAAATATCCTCGAGGCGACAACATAACGACCCGTTCTTTTAGTTCCCTGTTCTTTAAAATAAACGAGAACAGCATGATCTTGTGTTTAAAAACCGTCGATCTTTTTTCTAAATATCCTCGAGGCGACAACAGAACGACCCGATCTTTTAGTTCCCTGTTCTTTAAAATAAACGAGAACAGCATGATCTTGTGTTTAAAAACCGTCGATCTTTTTTCTAAAAATCCTCGAGGCGACAACATAACGACCCGTTCTTTTAGTTCCCTGTTCTTTAAAATAAACGAGAACTGCATGATCTTGTGTTTAAAAACCGTCGATCTTTTTTCTAAAAATCCGCGAGGCGACAACATAACGACCCGTTCTTTTAGTTCCCTGTCTTTAAAATAAACGAGAACAGCATGATCTTGTGTTTAAAAACCGTCGATCTTTTTTCTAAAAATCCTCGAGGCGACAACATAACGACCCGTTCTTTTAGTTCCCTGTCTTTAAAATAAACGAGAACAGCATGATCTTGTGTTTAAAAACCGTCGATCTTTTTTCTAAAAATCCTCGAGGCGACAACATAACGACCCGTTCTTTTAGTTCCCTGTCTTTAAAATAAACGAGAACTGCATGATCTTGTGTTTAAAAACCGTCGATCTTTTTTCTAAAATCCTCGAGGCGACAACATAACGACCCGTTCTTTTAGTTCCCTGTCTTTAAAATAAACGAGAACAGCATGATCTTGTGTTTAAAAACCGTCGATCTTTTTTCTAAAAATCCTCGAGGCGACAACATAAAGACCCGTTCTTTTAGTTCCCTGTCTTTAAAATAAACGAGAACAGCATGATCTTGTGTTTAAAAACCGTCGATCTTTTTTCTAAAAATCCTCGAGGCGACAACATAACGACCCGTTCTTTTAGTTCCCTGTCTTTAAAATAAACGAGAACTGCATGATCTTGTGTTTAAAAACCGTCGATCTTTTTTCTAAAATCCTCGAGGCGACAACATAACGACCCGTTCTTTTAGTTCCCTGTCTTTAAAATAAACGAGAACAGCATGATCTTGTGTTTAAAAACCGTCGATCTTTTTTCTAAAAATCCGCGAGGCGACAACATAACGACCCGTTCTTTTAGTTCCCTGTCTTTAAAATAAACGAAAACAGCATGATCTTGTGTTTAAAAACCGTCGATCTTTTTTCTAAAAATCCTCGAGGCGACAACATAACGACCCGTTCTTTTAGTTCCCTGTCTTTAAAATAAACGAGAACACCATGATCTTGTGTTTAAAAACCGTCGATCTTTTTTCTAAAAATCCTCGAGGCGACAACATAAAGACCCGTTCTTTTAGTTCCCTGTCTTTAAAATAAACGAGAACAGCATGATCTTGTGTTTAAAAACCGTCGATCTTTTTTCTAAAAATCCTCGAGGCGACAACATAACGACCCGTTCTTTTAGTTCCCTGTCTTTAAAATAAACGAGAACTGCATGATCTTGTGTTTAAAAACCGTCGATCTTTTTCTAAAATCCTCGAGGCGACAACATAACGACCCGTTCTTTTAGTTCCCTGTCTTTAAAATAAACGAGAACAGCATGATCTTGTGTTTAAAAACCGTTGATCTTTTTTCTAAATATCCTCGAGGCGACAACATAACGACCCGTTCTTTTAGTTCCCTGTCTTTAAAATAAACGAGAACAGCATGATCTTGTGTTTAAAAACCGTCGATCTTTTTTCTAAATATCCTCGAGGCGACAACAGAACGACCCGTTCTTTTAGTTCCCTGTTCTTTAAAATAAACGAGAACAGCATGATCTTGTGTTTAAAAACCGTCGATTTTTTTTCTAAAAATCCTCGAGGTGACAACATAACGACCCGTTCTTTTAGTTCCCTGTTCTTTAAAATAAACGAGAACTGCATGATCTTGTGTTTAAAAACCGTCGATCTTTTTTCTAAATATCCTCGAGGCGACAACATAACGACCCGTTCTTTTAGTTCCCTGTCTTTAAAATAAACGAGAACAGCATGATCTTGTGTTTAAAAACCGTTGATCTTTTTTCTAAATATCCTCGAGGCGACAACATAACGACCCGTTCTTTTAGTTCCCTGTCTTTAAAATAAACGAGAACAGCATGATCTTGTGTTTAAAAACCGTTGATCTTTTTTCTAAATATCCTCGAGGCGACAACATAACGACCCGTTCTTTTAGTTCCCTGTCTTTAAAATAAACGAGAACAGCATGATCTTGTGTTTAAAAACCGTCGATCTTTTTTCTAAATATCCTCGAGGCGACAACAGAACGACCCGTTCTTTTAGTTCCCTGTCTTTAAAATAAACGAGAACTGCATGATCTTGTGTTTAAAAACCGTCGATCTTTTTTCTAAAATCCTCGAGGCGACAACATAACGACCCGTTCTTTTAGTTCCCTGTCTTTAAAATAAACGAGAACAGCATGATCTTGTGTTTAAAAACCGTCGATCTTTTTTCTAAAAATCCTCGAGGCGACAACATAAAGACCCGTTCTTTTAGTTCCCTGTCTTTAAAATAAACGAGAACAGCATGATCTTGTGTTTAAAAACCGTCGATCTTTTTTCTAAAAATCCTCGAGGCGACAACATAACGACCCGTTCTTTTAGTTCCCTGTCTTTAAAATAAACGAGAACTGCATGATCTTGTGTTTAAAAACCGTCGATCTTTTTTCTAAAATCCTCGAGGCGACAACATAACGACCCGTTCTTTTAGTTCCCTGTCTTTAAAATAAACGAGAACAGCATGATCTTGTGTTTAAAAACCGTCGATCTTTTTTCTAAAAATCCGCGAGGCGACAACATAACGACCCGTTCTTTTAGTTCCCTGTCTTTAAAATAAACGAAAACAGCATGATCTTGTGTTTAAAAACCGTCGATCTTTTTTCTAAAAATCCTCGAGGCGACAACATAACGACCCGTTCTTTTAGTTCCCTGTCTTTAAAATAAACGAGAACACCATGATCTTGTGTTTAAAAACCGTCGATCTTTTTTCTAAAAATCCTCGAGGCGACAACATAAAGACCCGTTCTTTTAGTTCCCTGTCTTTAAAATAAACGAGAACAGCATGATCTTGTGTTTAAAAACCGTCGATCTTTTTTCTAAAAATCCTCGAGGCGACAACATAACGACCCGTTCTTTTAGTTCCCTGTCTTTAAAATAAACGAGAACTGCATGATCTTGTGTTTAAAAACCGTCGATCTTTTTCTAAAATCCTCGAGGCGACAACATAACGACCCGTTCTTTTAGTTCCCTGTCTTTAAAATAAACGAGAACAGCATGATCTTGTGTTTAAAAACCGTTGATCTTTTTTCTAAATATCCTCGAGGCGACAACATAACGACCCGTTCTTTTAGTTCCCTGTCTTTAAAATAAACGAGAACAGCATGATCTTGTGTTTAAAAACCGTCGATCTTTTTTCTAAATATCCTCGAGGCGACAACAGAACGACCCGTTCTTTTAGTTCCCTGTTCTTTAAAATAAACGAGAACAGCATGATCTTGTGTTTAAAAACCGTCGATCTTTTTTCTAAAAATCCTCGAGGTGACAACATAACGACCCGTTCTTTTAGTTCCCTGTTCTTTAAAATAAACGAGAACTGCATGATCTTGTGTTTAAAAACCGTCGATCTTTTTTCTAAAAATCCTCGAGGCGACAACATAACGACCCGTTCTTTTAGTTCCCTGTCTTTAAAATAAACGAGAACAGCATGATCTTGTGTTTAAAAACCGTCGATCTTTTTTCTAAAAATCCTCGAGGCGACAACATAACGACCCGTTCTTTTAGTTCCCTGTCTTTAAAATAAACGAGAACTGCATGATCTTGTGTTTAAAAACCGTCGATCTTTTTCTAAAATCCTCGAGGCGACAACATAACGACCCGTTCTTTTAGTTCCCTGTCTTTAAAATAAACGAGAACAGCATGATCTTGTGTTTAAAAACCGTTGATCTTTTTTCTAAAAATCCTCGAGGCGACAACATAACGACCCGTTCTTTTAGTTCCCTGTCTTTAAAATAAACGAGAACAGCATGATCTTGTGTTTAAAAACCGTCGATCTTTTTTCTAAATATCCTCGAGGCGACAACAGAACGACCCGTTCTTTTAGTTCCCTGTTCTTTAAAATAAACGAGAACAGCATGATCTTGTGTTTAAAAACCGTCGATCTTTTTTCTAAAAATCCTCGAGGTGACAACATAACGACCCGTTCTTTTAGTTCCCTGTTCTTTAAAATAAACGAGAACTGCATGATCTTGTGTTTAAAAACCGTCGATCTTTTTTCTAAAAATCCTCGAGGCGACAACATAACGACCCGTTCTTTTAGTTCCCTGTCTTTAAAATAAACGAGAACAGCATGATCTTGTGTTTAAAAACCGTCGATCTTTTTTCTAAAAATCCTCGAGGCGACAACATAACGACCCGTTCTTTTAGTTCCCTGTCTTTAAAATAAACGAGAACAGCATGATCTTGTGTTTAAAAACCGTCGATCTTTTTTCTAAAAATCCTCGAGGCGACAACATAAAGACCCGTTCTTTTAGTTCCCTGTCTTTAAAATAAACGAGAACAGCATGATCTTGTGTTTAAAAACCGTCGATCTTTTTTCTAAAAATCCTCGAGGCGACAACATAACGACCCGTTCTTTTAGTTCCCTGTCTTTAAAATAAACGAGAACTGCATGATCTTGTGTTTAAAAACCGTCGATCTTTTTCTAAAATCCTCGAGGCGACAACATAACGACCCGTTCTTTTAGTTCCCTGTCTTTAAAATAAACGAGAACAGCATGATCTTGTGTTTAAAAACCGTTGATCTTTTTTCTAAAAATCCTCGAGGCGACAACATAACGACCCGTTCTTTTAGTTCCCTGTCTTTAAAATAAACGAGAACAGCATGATCTTGTGTTTAAAAACCGTCGATCTTTTTTCTAAATATCCTCGAGGCGACAACAGAACGACCCGTTCTTTTAGTTCCCTGTTCTTTAAAATAAACGAGAACTGCATGATCTTGTGTTTAAAAACCGTCGATCTTTTTTCTAAAAATCCTCGAGGCGACAACATAACGACCCGTTCTTTTAGTTCCCTGTCTTTAAAATAAACGAGAACAGCATGATCTTGTGTTTAAAAACCGTCGATCTTTTTTCTAAAAATCCTCGAGGCGACAACATAACGACCCGTTCTTTTAGTTCCCTGTTCTTTAAAATAAACGAGAACAGCATGATCTTGTGTTTAAAAACCGTCGATCTTTTTTCTAAAAATCCTCGAGGCGACAACAGAACGACCCGTTCTTTTAGTTCCCTGTCTTTAAAATAAACGAGAACTGCATGATCTTGTGTTTAAAAACCGTCGATCTTTTTTCTAAAAATCCTCGAGGCGACAACATAACGACCTGTTCTTTTCGTAGGGTTTTTTTGTATACTCAAACCTGTTTTTGTGCGGTCTTTTTTTGTGCGATTTTTTTTGTGCGGTATATGAAAATTTCAATCAAATTGGAACATAATTGATTTTCTGGATACCGAGACATATACAAGCGTCTAGTGAAACAACAGTCGTCGCAAAAACTGATCACTGACTACATGGTAACTGACAAAAGCATGTAAAAAAAGTCAACTGTAAACGAGTGCGAGGTAATATCTTCAAGTGACGAAAGCGATTTTGAACCAAGTTCGCGTATTGTCAGACTACGAAGGATAATGGTTCTACGTTTTGAATGTGTAAAATAAGTACATATGTAAATAAAATATTTAAAAATGTTCACATGTGTATTTTCTAAATCAGATTCCAAAAAGTTTGGCGAGATTTCAATTAGCTGTCAAGCCTCGTGTCTTGATTTCGTTCCTTGTTATTTCGTAAGGTTTTGAGTTGTTTTCTATGTGAGACTTTTTTATGCAGTCCCTATTCGCCGCATAAAAAATATTTTAATTGTTTTGCGAAAACTATTTTTTATATCTACTCGTGCAGTTTTGTACGAATTATTTTTAAGCGTTTTTTTATGCGGTCCCTATCCACCGCACAAAAACAGGTTTGAGTGTACATTTTTTCGGTGATCCAGGAGCAAAAACAAAACGAAAAAATATATATATATTTCTTTAAAAAAGACAAATTCATGCCCTAGATGATTAAAACACAGAAGACCCCGACCAATAAAATATATCTTCTCCCATTCACATTATATTCGCATCACACAAACTGCAATGACTCACACAATGTAAGGGTATGTCTCCTGTTTGCAGAGCATCTCATTGCGTTGTTGGACGATTAATTTGCGCAGCGAGGACTTTATTAATCTCGTCAAGATTGTCGAGTGTTATTTCGAGGGGTCGGGTGCTTAATTTGATCAGTTCGCCACGCTCTGTAGTGTATTATTAATTATCTTCGGGACAAAGATGGGATTTAGTTGTCTGCCGATGTCTTTAGAGCTTGTCATAACAAAACATAGGTTGAATTCGTGTTGGTTTAATTTGTACTGTTGTGATGTGTCCTTAAGTTTCGCTTTGCATTTGTGAATGAATTTGAACTAAATGAGTTTTAATGGAAAATACAGTGAGTACCCCGGCAAAAAAAGTCAGCATAAAACCTTCATAAATTTTTTGAAATTGAAGGTTTTATGCAGGAAAACTGCAGTTTTTTTGAAGATCTATAAACTTAAAGGTTTTTGTTTCAATGTCCTTCATAAAAACTGCAAAAAAACCTTCATAAAAACCTTCAATTTTTAATCATGAAAGAAAAATGCAGCTATTTTAAAGGTTTTATGCAGGAAAATTAAAAACTTCAAAAAAACTGCATTTTTTTTTTGTTTTAATATCCTTTATAAAACCTTCAAAAAACCTTCAATTTGACAATTTTGATGAAGGTTTCATGCTGATTTTTTTGCTGGGACATCAACCTACTCGTTTTTCTTTGAGTACAATTGCATCGTAAAAGATCAAGGATTTACTTAAATTTAAGTAATTGTACTTTCTCAAAAATGAATTGTGTGATTTAATATTGTTAATATCATCTTCTGTTCAAGCCGTCTTAATTAAGCGAACTGACAATCTTAAAATAGGTGTTCAGAAGATGTTTTTTCACATTATTTTATTTCGATTGCTTAAATGGAAACTGGGTTACTACAACTCAATTAGCTTACTTCTCATTCTGTTTCTTAATATGTCTTCTGTTTATAACTTCTTCAAGTCACAGTGGTAGTTTAACAGAAAAGTTTGTGGACTGCGATGCAGGAGGATATGGGTTCGATCCCCGGTAAGTCTTGTTTGTAATTGTCAATATTTATTGAAAATTATTTATGAAGGCAGCCTTTGTAGGTGAACACTCATCATCATCACAGTTCAAGTTTCTTCGCTGCATTTAAAGTTTTACTCTTCCATTTCAAGTTTCTTGATTCCCGTTTTAAATTTTTTATTTAAATATTTTTAGACGATTGTTATTTAATTTTTTTAAACTCTGCGTTTTGAGAACTGTTATTTTGAGAACTGTTCCTTTTGAGAACTGTTCTTTTTGGGAATTGTTCTTTTTGAGAACTGTTCTTTTTGAGAACTGTTCTTTTTGAGAACTGTTCTTTTTGAGAACTGTTCTTTTTGAGAACTGTTCTTTTTGAGAACTGTTCTTTTTGAGAACTGTTCTTTTTGAGAACTGCTTTTAGAACTGCTCTTTGGGGGAACTGTTCTTTTGGAGAACTGTTTTTTGAGAAGTATTATTTTTGAAAACTTTCCTTTTTAGAGACTGTTCTTTTTGAAAACGTACTTTTAGAAAACTGTTCTTTTAGAAAACTGTTCTTTTACAGAACTGTTCTTTTAGAGAACTGTTCTTTTACAGAACTGTTCTTTTAGAGAACTTTTCTTTTAGAGAACTGTTCTTTTAGAGAACTGTCTTTTTAGAGAACTGTTCTTTTAGAGAACTGTCTTTTTAGAGAACTGTTCTTTTAGAGAACTGTCTTTTTAGAGAACTGTTCTTTTAGAAAACTGTTCATTTAAATAACTGTTCTTTTTGAGATTGTTCTTTTTGTGAATTGTTCTTATGGAAATCTGTTCTTTTTCCAGTTAAGAAAGCACAGAGATGTCTTAGGAATGGGAGAGGGTGACTAAATCAACCCTTTAAAATCGATATTTTGTTTACAAACAAAGTTACAAATTTAATAGCTCGTAACTTTGCGGTATTATGTAAAAACGTATAATTAAATTTGCAATGTTTTAACAACATTCAGCCCTGCCAGGTAGAAACTGAAGATATATTTGGATGCACTGAAACTACACATTTAGTTACGATCTCATTAAATCTCGAACAAAGCCATCCCATTTCAGCAATTGTTATTCAGACCACATCCGCGTTGTGTAATCACCACTTCACTTTGGGCTCGTTCAGCATATACGTGCGCCTCATCTCATGTGCTAGTTAACGACATTCGTAATTATCTCTGTATTTTGAAGGGGCTGTAATTAATCCAAAGCGTGACTGAGAACCCTTGATTTAAAGATTGGAATTAAATATGCGGACTCATATGATGAAAAGAAATGGGGGGGATAGCTAAGAAACATGCATTCCGTTTTGTATTTTGAAAAGTGGAATGTAATTGTATTTTTCAGAAATTTTTTGGAGGATATTTTTATTAACTTAAATTAAATCTTTAAATAAAAGAAAGAGTGTGTATGTCTGTGGCACCCAAAATACCTACTTCCGCTGCACTGAAATTTCCGAAATTTGAAAATTTGAAAATTTAAATTAATTATTTTTTAATGAATATTTAAAGTTTCGATCGAATAGAAATCGTAGGTCCGTTTTGAGGCCGTACATGGCGCCATCTATGTTTGAATTATGTAGTTTGCACATTAAAAATATTGTTCGTGTTGTTCATTCAAAATTATTTCAGATAAAATTTCGTCTTTTATTGCCTTTCTTTAACATATTTTATACTTTGCTAGAAGAAAAGAGTTATCTCTTTATTTAATTTCCTTTAAAGTTATATATAATTCTCAAACACTGTCATAAAAACGCGCAGTTTTTCTTTTCTTGGATTGGCAACGGGAATCCTTGTTTATAAACATACCGTCGCGATCTCCATTTGCATTTTACGATTATGTAATCCATTTTACGTTGCGATATATTTTTTTGCGTTCATCAGAAACGAGGATCGCTTAGTTTAAGTTGAAGAACTTAATTTCAAATGTTTATTAGTTTTGATGGGCCTAGTTTGGTGGGAAAGAAAAGAATTCTTTCCACGGAAAGTTTTTAAAATGCTGCCATAATGGGAAAACTTGTCTGGCAAATTTATCGAACGTTCTAGATTTGTTATCTGACAATACATCCGAAGTATAAAAATAGCGCCAGCGCATTATTCAAAAGTATGCAAAGTTTTTTGTAATTTATGTGCTTTTATATTAAAACACGGATGTAGAGACATTGATTTAGAGCCTTTGCAGAATGCCCCCTATTCTTAAGTTTATTTTCCTGCATGTCTATTTATGCTTTTTATATAGAATATATTTATTTACTTAGCGATAAAAAAGTAGATGACAATATGAATTTTAACACGTGTTAATAATTTTTATACAATCAGCACGACAAAGCATGACAAACACGAGATTGCCATTAAATAATGCCAATCACGATTCCCTCATGCTTTTTATTAACATTCTTATTTATTTCTATAAAAAATTTCATTTTCAACTTTCAAAGTTTTCGGCATTGATTTATTTAACTAATAAAAAATATTGTTGCTAATACACTTTGTGTCCCTGTCTTACAGCGAGCGAAGCGAGAATTGGTTTCCAAAGCAAACCAACGAGGATTGCGTTGCAGTACTCCGGGGGTTGACAAACATTAGCGAGGTAGGGGACGGAGCCCCTTAATATAATATTAAAGTTATGTCAATAATCGCCCCTCCCGAGAATAAATCCTTTATCCACTCTGTCGCTAATAAAATAAATACAACGCATTATAATTGTAATGATATAAATACAACGCATTGTATTTGTAATGAAATAAATACAATGCATTGTTGTTGTCTTTAAATAAATACACTGCATTGTAATTGTAATGAAATAAATACACTGCATTGTAATTGTAATGAAATAAATACAACGTATTGTAATTGTCATGAAATAAATACAACGCATTGTAGTTTTAATGAAATAAATACAACGCATTTTAGTTTTAATGAAATAAATACAGCGCATTGTTGTTGTAATGAAATAAATACAACGCATTGCAATTTTAATGAAATTAATTTGCAATTATTAAATACAACGCATTGTAATTTTAATGGAATAAGTACAATACATTGTAATTGTAATGAAATAAATACAACACATTGCAATTGTAATGAAATAAATACACCGCCTTGTAATTGTAAGGAAATAAATACAAGGCATTGTAATTGTGATGAAATAAATACAACGCATTGTAATTGTAATAAAATAAATACAACGCATTGCATTTGTAATGAAATAAATACAATGCATTGTTGTTGTCATTAAATAAATACACTGCATTGTAATTGTAATGAAATAAATACAACGCATTGTAGTTTTAATGAAATAAATACAACGCATTGTAGTTTTAATGAAATAAATACAACGCATTGTAGTTTTAATGAAATAAATACAACGCATTGCAATTTTAATGGATTAAGTACAACACATTGTAATTGTAATAAAAATAAATACAACACATTGCAATTGTAATGAAATAAATACAACGCATCCTGTAATTTCGGCACATCATAACTACGTTTTCTTTAAGCCTACCATCGAGTCGTTTCCTCCTGTAATTAAACTCATCATCCATCTTCGGTCGGTGAATAATAAAAGTGGAAGTTAATTTAATCAAATTCCAGCGTCTGTCGAATTCATTTATATATGGCGTGTCGACGGTCTTAAACGAATGAGGGCTTATTTGGAACTGTGTGCTTACTGTATTAACGCCCTTTGGGTTTTCTATTAAAACAAGGGAAAGGACGAAAAAAATCTTTGGAATTAGACGGGGTTTTGACAGCAATCTCAAGTGAAAAGCTCTTTTAGGATAATTATTACACAATCAATGTTCTTTTTTTTTGGACTGGTGCCAATTCTATTATTTAATTGAATTATAGGGTAGGGTCTATAGTTACAAAGATAACTGGCTTGTAATTTTTTAAATGTTTTTGACTTTTGTTAATTGAGTCAATTTTTGTTAATACCTAAAGGACCGTGAATAATATTGCAATAATTGTGACGCAAACATAATTGCGATGCTCTTGATGTCTTCCTTTAGTTTACGTTCTGTTCTAATTAAATTATGTTCTTAAGACTAGAATAGTCAAAATAAGATTATTTATTTAAGGTTACTGTTCACTGTTCTGTATATAAATGCATGTTTTTTTTTACTTGAATGCGTCTTCAAATTTCTTTGAAATCTGCACAAATACATCAGCAGAGCTATATAAATTGAGGATATTTCAAAGCCCCATAAATGCAAAAGGAATCAGGCTGTGAGTTTAAATGACCTACCAACGTGTAGAAGAAAGTGGGATCGGTCGACCAGTTCGATTATTTACCCCCTCCCCTATCTGGCGTTTGTCCCGCGTGGAGAGGGGTGCCCAGTGACCCAGTGGATAAATGCGTTCAGCTAGTATTTAAAGGATTGCTGGCTCGAAACCATGCGGTGGACTTAACTAAGAAATGTAAAAAAATACTTTTCGATCGAAGGGTTGCCAGCTTCGCTACAAAAACACTAGAAAGTCGTCCAGAACGTCCAACAAATTATACTGGGGTGTATAAGGGACTGGTGCATGATAAATCTGATCAGAGTCCAATGTCCTGATGCCTATTGAGGTTGTGTCGGGTGCCATATCAGGTGTTGTCCTCGTCATCTGACCATGGTTCAATAATAAGAGGCATTGGATCCGGGTCTTTCCTTCGAGATAGGCATCGAACCGTCGCCATTTGTCCACTGTGCCGCTCTAGTGCGACGTTAATTAACAAAACCAAACTGCGTGGAGAGGAAATTAGGTTTAAATGTCATACTAAAGTTTGATTGAGGCTTAGAACACTTACACAGGTTGACAGAGAAGTTAAAAACAAACAAAATAATAACAAGAAGTCTAAATATAAATAATACTGAGAGATCTAGAACTTACCAAACGGTAAGATCTAGCCACTGAACTCCAACTGTAACTTCTGGAAGTCTCAAAACTTCTTTCCTCTATGGACTCGTTGAAGCCAATGTGGAAACAGCCATCTCCCAACATTTTTAAAAAGTGATTTAGTGAGGTTTTTTAATATTATAGCATTGTAGAAATATTAAATGTATATAAATATTATAATTTCTTCTTAAATAATTAATTTTTATATTGCCAAATAAAGAGTTTTTCCTCTTGGTTTTTAAGCACTTTGACTATTTTAGTAGCAGATTGCATTTAAAATGTGTTTCAAATGAAAATGGAAAAAAAACCTCCGCCAAAAGCAATACATGACGGCTTATTTTAACATGAAAAATAGATGAAATATTGAGGTGGGGTGAAAGTGGACACAGCATGGTTGCTTCCACATTGGCTTCAAGTCTACAAAATGTTATGCACAATCCAGAAGTTACAGTTAGATATCAATGAATTTAGCAGACCGACTAGGTGAACGTGTAGTAAATTATTTGCGAACCAAACCTTATAGTACAGTGATTACTGCTTTTATCCGATTTCTTTAGCATTTATTCAATTTATCAGTGAAAACCAAATCTAAAATGCTATTTTATTGAAAATGTTGGGTTTTGTGTAGAGAGACAGGGCGTCTGCTCGAAAGCATTTACCCCTCCATCGAAGTGAGTTTCCGACGGCGCCAGACAATAAAAAAACCCAAATAATTAGACAGAACATAGACAAAACAAGACAGATAATAAAATTTAAAGAAGCATAATATAAATAACAATAAAAGCCTACATAACAACAAAAGCACACAAAATAACAATAATGTTTAAAAAATACAGTTTGTCTCTGTAGTAGTTCGCCCTTTCCCTTCATCGCAGATTAGGAAAAGTGTATGTTATGAGAAATTGTTTCAATTTATATCAATCAGTTTGGTGATTGATTTTCAGAAACAGAAAGATGTGGCTTATGAACCTGCATGATAACGCGAGAATTGACGCGAGAATTTATTAATATATGGTACCTAGGGCCGAAGGCCCTTTAACCCACACTTGAATTACTAACATTAATAGAACATGATGAGAGTTTCATTGGTAGACAACACAGTCACAGCACAACACAAAACACAAACGGACGTCAAATCCACATTCACACTCGAATTCCCAGAGAAATTCGCACATCAGACGAGGGAGGAAGGCATTGGAAAGTTTAGACTGAATTTAGACTGAATTTATTCGTCTAGGTGCCTAGAAGCGAAGCTTCTTTAACCCTTCCAATGAATTTATCTTATCCTAATTATTTGCATGATTTGTTTAGCATAAGGTAAGAGGACAAAACAGTGACAACACACACACAAAACAAAGATCAAAACGTCTAAATCCAGCACATTCTCAGAAAGAGACATGTCCGGGCGCATTAAAGGAGGCAAAAGATGGGCATGGGGGTTGGTGTCGAGGACAACTGATGATAGGAACAATGAATGGGAACACAAACACCCAAATCCCAGGAAAAACATCTTCCCGCAGAAATGGTGAATGTACAGTGAATTTAGGAGAAAGCACTTTTCTCTGCACATAAAATAGAAATCTTCAGTAATCTGAAGTAAACATGAAGTAATTGAAAACTCAATGCTCTCGAAACCAAGAGGATGATGGATGCAGAAGCCTCCAACAACAGCCTAGAAGGAGTGATGAGTAGTAATTTGATAGGAAATGTTCAAGTAACAAAAGCTCTAGGTCTTTTCTTGTTGACCTCAAGCCTAGCATCATAGTTTGGAATGCGAATGATCTCTGTGTTAGAATGGTTGGTAAGTTTATCATAAAATTTCTTGGCAATCTTTTGGTTGTATTTCTTGAAGCTGGGAATATCAAGTGCTTTTCTGATGTTATCTGTGTTGAAATATCTTCTTGCTTTTGCAATAGTTCTAATGATTGAATTCTCCAAAGTTTGGAGTTTTTGAAAGTTGGATTTTGCAGCATAACCCCAGACCGGAGATGCATAGCTCGAAATTGGTCTGAGGTAGCATTTATAAATGAGAAGCTTGTTGTTACGAGACAATTTGCTTCTTCTAGAAATTAAGTTGTACAGTTTTCTTCTAACATTAATGAACTTTTTAGCGACATACTTGATATGCGGATCCCATGTGAGGTGTTTATCCAAAATCACCCCCAGGTACTTAGCTTCCTTACTCCACACGATCTTTTTACCCTGTACCTTAGGATAGCTCTTAATTTTAGCTTTGGTTTTTCTAGTAAATAGAATGGCCTCAGTTTTGTCCACGTTGACCTTAATCTTCCATTTGATCATCCATTGCTCGAGGCATTGGAAAGTCACTAAGTTTAGTTCCTAAGTAAGGGCACCGAAAACATGTCCGAGAGAGCACATCCAGTAATAGTCAATAACGATAGGTTGATCATAAGTTCAGCTCCAACCTGATTGGAGGGGTTAGAAATTGGCTTGTTTTGTAAGTAGTTCGTCGTATCACTCCGCGAGCGGAGTAATACCGTCTTTTCCATGAGTAAAAAGATCACTAAGTGGGTGAAATGTTCCCATTGGTTGAGTACTTGTTTCTCATTGGTGGGTCAAAACAACACGGTTTTTCTTGATTTTTGGCACAGAAAGTTAGTGGTTCCAAGGTGGGAGGAGCCAAGCACAGCTCAAGGAGTGTGCGACGGTTCCTCCGCACAAAAGAAGAAAGTCATTGGTTGAGAGTTTTTGAAGCTTGTATTGCATTGACGGGTCAAAACAACACGGAAAAATAGAGTTTTTAGCACTGAAAGTTTAGTTTCTTGTGTTGGGAAATTGGTATTAAAAAACTTTTAATTATTTATTTTCGACTTCATGCTCAATTATAATCATATAATATTTATTTATAGTCATATTTATTTAAAATATTTGGTTGAATTAATGTCCCCGCACGGAAACTACATAATGGACTGTTGTTATCGGTCAGGTATTCGGGTACATATCGCAAAAAAAAGACCTAGGAACACTACAGCGTAATTTTAAAATATGATCAGATGACGATATCAGAACACGCAACACGCATATGTACTCTGAAAATGTTTACGCCACGGCAGATTTAACGTGCACAATTCAAATAAACATATAATATTTTTTGGCAGATTACGAGAAACGTTACTGTTAACCCATCGTTCATGAATTAACTGGCAGATACGATCTTCAAAAACACAATTTATCTTTTTTTTTTTTGTGGAACGAATAAAATAAGTATTGGGACACCCAATGTCCTGAAGTGATTATAACATTTCCAAACTTGATGTTGCTCAATTTTTAAACATAAAATGAAATCTCAATACCAATAGAGGCCTCCAGTGGCCCAGTGGATAAAGGCGTTCAGTTTGGTTTGGTTTTTGGTTTTGTTAAAAAAACGTCGCACTAGAGCTGCACAGTGGGCTATTGGCGACGGTTCGGGATCTATCTCGAATAAAGGCGTTCAGCTAGTAATCAGACTGTTAGTTCGAATCCGTGCGATGGACTTAACAAAAAAAAGTAAAAAAGTAGTGATCCTGTGATCGGAGGATTGACAGCTTCACTACAAAATACTAGGAATGTCATCCACAAAAATTATGGGCGTGTATACGGGACTGGTGCAGGATAAATCTGATCGGGTTTCAATCTCCTCACGCTTATTGAGGTTGCGTCGGATGCTAGCTCAGGTGTTGTCAAGATAAATCCGATCGGGGTCCAATGTCCTGACGCCTATTGAGGTTGCGTCATCTGATCATGGTTCAAAAATACGAGGCATCGTTCCCGGGTCTTGCCTTCGAAATAGGCCCCGAACCGTCGCCAATAGCCCACTGTGCAGCTCTAACTGCAATGACGTTAATTTCATAAAAAAAACATCCTTTTGATATATCAATTGTGTAACTCTAGTGCGATGTCAGTTCAACCACCCATTAACTTAAAGCTACGATCACTGAACTGTAACTTTAACTTCTGGAAAACTCATGACTAGTTTCTTCTATGGGTGCGTTGAAGGCAATGAGGAAGCAGCCATACTGTGCCCCAACATATTTTTAACGTGATTTAGTGGTGTTTATAAATATCATAGCATTGTAAAAATATTAAATGTATATAAATATTATAATTTATTCTTATAGAATTCATTTTTATATTGACAAACAAATAATTTTTACTCTTGCTTTTCAAAGACATCGACTTTGACTTGCAAATAACTTTTAATTTTAATATCAAATTGCCTTTAAAATGGTTTCAAAAGCAAATAGAAAAAAAATCCAAAAGCAGTGCGTGTTGGCTTATTTTAACATGACATATATACGAAATATTGCGATAACGATGAAAGTGGGACACAGCATGGCTGCTTCCACATTGGCTTCAAGTCAACAAAATGACTTGACCAATCCAGAAGTTACACTTAGAGATCAGTGGCTACGACAGCTCGTAGCATCTCTTGTTGAAACAACCATTTACTATCACCTTCAAAAGAAAGTCTGAGCCAAGGTGCCGTTCAATATTTCCCTAACTTCCGCAGAATGTGAAGTGACATTTCTATGGCGGTCGTTTCCCTGTCCCGTTCGCTGTTGTGACAGCTGGGACAGATGCGGTTGGAGAATTGATGGACGACTCGATCAATAAAATCTCAGAAATATTTTAGGAGCTGTGATCGATTGGTTGATGTTGGGCATATTGATCTGTGATTGATGGTGATGTATTTGGTGATCTTTTGATGTTTTTAGAACATTTAAAAAATATCCCATTGCTCCATTTATTGAACTCATAAATAAATCGGACAGTCGTCGGCTAGAAACCAGAGGGAGTCCTTCCTCGCCCCCCCAAAGTCGGTAAATTCCTGTAGACTTGGCAAAATCACAAATGGCAAACTTGTGTAACATGTGTCACTTGGTTCGTGATTTTGCCAAGTGCAAAATCTCCCTACAACTTATATATGAGGGGGAGATAAAAAAAAAATAGAAATAAAACCAGTTTTCGGCCCTGCCTAACATATATGTCTATATATCTATGTATCAATCTTTGAATATGTCTATATATATATATATATATATATATATATATAGGTGGGTAGATAGATAGATAGATAGATAGATAGATAGATAGATAGATAGATAGGCAGGCAGGCAGACAGACAGACATACAGTTAGACAGACAGACAGAAGACAGACAGGCAGAAAGACAGACAGACAGACATACAGATAGATAGACAGACAGACAGACAGACAGACAGAGAGAGACAGAGAGAGAGAGAGAGAGAGAGAGAGAGAAAAGATAGATAGACAGACACACACACACACACAGACAGACACAGATAGACACAGACAGATAGAGAATTACATCTTAGGGTGAGTTCTACAACGAAATACCTTGGACTAAATTCCTATGGACTTATATAAATAAAGACTAGTAATTCTGGAACAATTCGACTCTTCAACGGGGAAAAAAGTGAAAAAAAGTCGATTTTAATGACCTTTGCAACATTTTTGCCAAATTTAAAGAAAATCGAACAACGCTTTTGGTCGTAAATACGCAACAGACAATAGCATTTACAGACGAAATGCTGGAAGGTCGAGTTAAAATAGGGTCCTCGCTAACACTCTGTCCACTAAAGCGACGATGTATGTTTGTCTTCGAAACATATTCAGCTTCGTTACTTCATTTTTAAAGAGAGCCATCTACAAAACATCTTAAAAATAGGAATTCGTGTTCTTTGTATAGAGTTGAATATTTTTTGGCATAAAACAAAACTTTATTTTTATCGGATATCAAGTTAGCTTTTCAAAATCACATTCCCAATATGTACTTTTCCGTTTACTTTAGCATTATAGATAAAAGGAAAAATACATTGTTAGTTCCGATCGATATACAAATGCTATATTGTTACCTTAACAAGATGGAAGAAAAGCGTTTGCACATTACAAAACTTCGCCAATCCAACTCTTTTTCCACACCGAGATAGATTTTCGATATTTCTAAATCACGTATTGAAGATATATTTTAAGAATACATAAATATTTAAATACTGTTTTCTATTGTTTTACCTCTTATAACTTCATCTTTATTTATTTTTTATCGAGACACAATAGTTTATATATTACTTGTTTTCAACAATATATTCAATTCCTGAAGAAAAAAAAATTACAAATGTATTTTTCAGTTTAAATTTAGTACCGGTTTAAGAAATATTTTTATTTATTTATTTAAAATATTTTTGCGTAATTGTGATGAATATGGATGACACAATTTGCAATAATTATACAAAAAAATCCAATCTCTTTTAAATTACATGAGGATTGAATATTTACTGCCTAACTTTATTGACTAAAATGGGTTATTTTATGCAATACAGCATAACTGCACCCAGTTAACCTTATAAGCGGTTAAAAAAAGTATTGCAAAGTTGTTTTCTCTGCAAAACAGGTTGACTTTCATTCTAATGCATGTATATTTTTATTATTTCGATAGATATACACTCCAAGAACCAACGCTTTAGATTTAAAAAAACATTAACATCGAATATTTTTATGAACTTCAAGTTTAGGCATATTGCTAAAAAAAACTGGAAATCCATGAACGACTTAAACAGTTCAGCTCCTTCAGAGGATTAATTACCGTTTGTATACGATAAACCTTTTTAAAAAAGTCTTCAAATCGTCAGAAGGGGGCATCTGGGTTGTTTTCAGAGAATGTCAGTAATTGTTTAGCACCTCTCCCCCCCCCCCCCTCCTACTTAATAATACTTTATACAATACAGTTAAATTTAACGATTTGAAAGTAAGAATTTACCTGTCAAAAATTTAGCATTTTCGAAAATATTTCGAAATTTAAACTTAATTATTAAAATCCCACTAAATTATTTGCGTAATTTCTGGGTTGCCAAATTGGCTTTTGTACGTCTAAAATTAGCCAATTTGGCTTAATTTAGGTGACTCGCAATATAAATATGTGGTTCTAGGATTATTTCTTCGATATAAAATTATGAAATGTTTTATGATTTGACACTTTCACTCCGCTTAATTAAAAATGCATTAAAAATACAATATAATTATTTCAGCAGTTGCTCATATGTTGTTTTGTTTATGTGTTTGGATTTTACAAGCTAAATCGCTATAGGAGAAACTATCGTCGTTTATATTTATTGACGGAGGCCATAAACCAAATTATATATCTCCGGTGTGAAAAGAAGAAACTAAAAATACATATGTCACTTTGAAAAAAAAATGAAATATTTTATACTGGTAGTTTCACATTTATCTTTTATACCATTATTAAAGATACTCTCTCTCGAAGATTTTGTACGGAAATTTAAATTAATAAAAAAAAATTAAATTAAATAATTAAACTATTTAAGGTGTACATACACACTATAAAAAACGAAAATCGGCCAAAATTTCCAAAATATTTTTTTGGTTCTATAGTATTCCCCGATTCAGTATCTTTCAGATGATACCAAGATTGAATAAATATTCCAAAAACTTTTTTATTTACAAAGAGTTGTTCTATGGCCGCGCTTGCAATGGCAATATGTTTTGTAAACTTTACACTTGATTTCTGAAGAATTGTATTTTTAACATATGTCCCTTCATTCGAAACATGATAACTCAAGTTTGCTTAAACATTTTGAGAAAATTATGTTTTCTTTTAAATTTATATTAGTTGTAAGATGTTATGACCCTCCATTAAAACGATTCGTTCAAAAAATAATTTTTAATAGAATTTTAAAGTTGAAAATGTGAATAAAAAAGTGTTTTTTTAGGGACTGTCGAGGTAAAAAATTATTTAAAAAAACACTTTAAATGCTGTAATCTTTTTGGAGGGTCATAACATTAAGAAAGATACTGCGAGTAATTTCCAACAAAAATTATGCTTCTAGATTAATTACAACTTGCGTAATCACGTTTGAAAAAACATGCTAATTAACATATAAAATGCTAATTAGGTAATTTGTATTTTATATTTTTCATTATTTTTTTAAATGATTCATCACTATTTTTAAGGTGTTTTCCTACACGAAAAAACTAGATTTTTAAATTCATAAATAAATAAAAAAATGTTCAAGTGTATACGTACACCTTAAAAAAAAACTTACTACAAATAAATCTATGTATGACTAATCCCTAAGTAAAGTAATATGTTTAAAGATACAATGTATCAAATTTGGAATAGATTCTTCAAATAGATATGAACTAATATCAATTTAAATTTGATCAAACACAAAAAAAGTCATCACTATGAGAAATGAGTTTAAAGTTACGTTTTCAGGCAATCTTGTACTAAAAATTAATATTGATTTGTAAAATATAATTAGTTGTACTTTACATAGAACCATAAGTTTTAAGTCTTTAGCTTCAAAATAAAATGAACTATTTTTTTTAATCAATAAAATATTTCGGATAGTTTTGATGATTATGTGTCGCATACCAGCTTATTGTAGTTTAACTTATCATTTTTATCAATGCCTAGAGATACTTAATTTTATTTATTTACAACAACAGCTAAAAATACAAGTAAAAAAACTTTCAGAAAGTTTTCAGAAAGGTTTTATTCAGATTTAAAACTAAAAATTTCAAAATAAAATTAACTATTTTTTAAAGCAATAAAATATTTTTGTAATATTTATGTGCCTTATACCCCTTTAGTATTAAAATAAAATGGCGCCCCTTTTTTTATATATTCTAGTCAATAGTCTATTTTAAATTTCCCAACTATAAGATACTCACCATTTATTTTTAAATAAAAGCGACGAGCCACATAATGTAGTTTTTCCTCAATACGATTTCCTAACAAAAACCAGCTCTTTCTAAAAACTGCAATGTCATCAGAAGAAAATGGAGTTGTGCATTTGATTAATGACTTCGCGATTCCAGTCATTAATCAAATGCACAACTCCATTTCCTTCTTCGGCGTCTGTTTTGTGACAAGTTGTGATTTGCAACCGACCATGCACTTTGTTTCCTGTTTTTATGTATCCAGATAATGATCATATAGGTCGTTATGAAATGTTCTTTGAAATGTCTGGGCTCTCTTTTAAATTGCTTTTCAGTTCGGAGATTATAAAAGAAGCCACTTAAAGAGCCCAACTTAAGGACTTTCGTTATTAAATAAACTTAAATTTGGATATTACCCTCACAGCAGGAATGATCCTTTCCGTTGGGTTTAAATGATTTGCTGGATTGAATTTTAGAATTGAAGAATTTTAAAATATCTTGTGTGTAATAATGATTTAAATATACTGGTGCCTATAAATTAAATATTTATTTCAGCTTTATGGGTGTTCATATATAACATTGGGGTATAAATTTAATGGTATTATGTGTATATATAATAAAAATTTATTTAAGTGGACAGGCAGACAAATGTATAGCATTTTTTAAAACTTATTTTTGAAAATAAATATTTGAAGATGTCTTTACTCAATTTCTTCAAAATTGTCATAAACTGGATATAAATAATAGAACAGATGTATACTCGGAAACAACCTAAGTTGAACCTATGACATGTATAAATATTCAATTGCTTTAGGCTCAACTTAGGTTGTCCCCAAGTACAGTATAGGACATTTGGCGAGTTTCTTTTCTTTTTTGGCGACGAAAAAAGTCGGACGATTACTCAGCACGATGACGTCATAGGATTGCCAGATTGAGTCACTACACGAATCGGAAATACAAAACAATGTCAGGTGGAGTTGCCATAGTATAAATTTATCGTCCCTATAAAACACGCCAAGAAACAACTCGCGCCAAATGTCTTATACTACATCTGTACCTAAATAATATATATTGCTCTATTTAATGACACAGTAGTTTTATCAATATGAGAAATTCATTACAATTGTTTTTAATATAACTGTTGTTAACGTGAGTGTTGTAGATATGCTTTAGCTGAAAAGGTTTAAAAACAACTAGCATGTCCATGCGATAATTGTCGCATGAACATACCCCCCCCCCCTTTCCCACAACACACAACACTCGTTAGAGCTAAAAAAGATCTAAAAGTTTAACATTCTTCTCATAGATGGCAGCATTAGCAACGGCTTGTTTAAAAAAAAAGTTAAATTAATTATTTCAAACACATTTAAAAGAAAACGTTGATATTTATGAGATATGAAAGTACGATTCGTCAGTGCTCCATGAAATTCTCTTTCTTTTTACACCTCTTGTGTTAAGATTCGTTGTGTCTAAGGAGCGTAAAAGGGATCTTTAATACAGAAATAATATAATAGGTTCTTCAATAGAGAGACTAATATTCTTTTGTGTTCCGTTTAAGGATTTATCAATACGAGCTCGGTACTCACTCCCCCTTCCAATCTAATTTAATCTTAGCTTCAATAGCCCATTAAATTCATATCCCATTAAAGTTCTCCTATTTACCTTCGAGCATGAAAGGACTGTAGTAGAGCGAATTTGACGATCATGAAACCAACATCTCAGACCGAATGGCCTCAAACACGTGACTTCTTTTCAAAATTATGAATTAAAAAATACTCGCGATTGGCTGATGAATTGGGAAATATGTAACAGTGAAAATATTTATGAATGGAATGACGTCATTAACCACGTGTCTGAGGCCATACATGTTGGCCTCACTTTGATGTTAGCGAGATTATAACATTATGTTTTCTCTACTATGAAGGATCCATTCTCGAAGGTTAATACACTTGCGGCGACACTCTATAAGGTTAACCTTTAAATTTTTAAGACAAAAAAGTGTGACATTAAACAGTCTTCATCAAGTGATATATTTGGTAAATAAAACTACTCCAAAAGCCCTTTGAGCAACGATGCATTTTCTTTACTAAAGTAAAAGTATTTCTGCTTTCTTTCTATTAACAATTAAAACACAAATCTGCAAATGTCTATTCATACGTTTGTAGTATGTACTTTGACGTTATTTAATCAATTAAAATTTCTCTATTTTAAAAAAAAGTAAGCCCTAGGGGGAAAAAGTCGGCCCTAGGGGGAATTTTCAGTTCTTTCAATGTTATTCAGATCGTATCTCAAAATGTTAAAGTCCTAAAATTACGAAATTAAGTGAATTTGTTAAGAAATGTTTGATAAATAAGAAGAATATATTTTTGTTTCAATACTGTTATTAGTTTATAAGTTATTTAATATTAAAGTTGTCGTTGATAAAATTTCGCTTACAAGTAATTTTGTCCGTCGAGTTTCTGAAACACTATTAAGAGGAGAGATCCAATTTTTTTAGGGAGTGTACAAATAGGTTTGAACTGGAAATCCAAGTAAGCATTTTTTAAAATTCGAATTAGTTTTGGATTTATAATTTTTTTAAACCTTTGAACACGCTCCACTTTTTGAAGTTTTTTCGCCCTCATTTTTGAAACGTGATTTCTAAATTGCTATAAGTCATTTAAAATTACATGGTTTCTTATTAAAAAAAATATATTAATGTTCGTTAAAACTTCATCTTTCCGATGTTATAAAGATTATAGTTCTATCTTTACAATTAAATTAGATGTGGTCAATTAAAATAGGTATAAAAAATAGTGAAGAAAGGAAAAATGTCGGATATTTCGAGAAAATTTTAATTTGCGAATTTTTGTCTCATTGTTCCGCTTGCATCTCAAAAAGTAAATGACCTAAAATTATGAAATTATGTCAGTTTATTAAGAAATGTTTGGGTAATAAGATGAATATTTTTGTTTTTCAATACGATCAGTATATTAGACGTTATTTTATGTTAAATTCATGATTTTAGAACATTTTGAAAATAATTCATACATTTTTGTATACTTGTCTTCCAATTTTCAACAAAAAAATAAATAAAAAATTAGGGATATAGATTAAACTATTGGCTACAAATGATCCAGAGCGTTTGTCAAATTTCGATTTAGTTTTGTAGTTATAAATTTTTAAATAATTGACGAAATGTCTGAAATAATCGTCAATTTTACGCGTAAAATTTTAAGGGATAAATTAAAACTGCTCTAAGTAGTTCAAAAATATACTTTTTTCCCGTTAAAAAAATATAGTTATATTCGTAAAATATTCCTTTCTTGAATGGTATCAATACTGAAATTCTATCTTAAAAAATAAATTAGATGTAACTATTTATGTGAAGTACTATAATTATTATTAAAAGATATTTCGGAGCAAAATGCCAACGTTGGCAAAATGCCAACATGTATGTAAATCTAAATCCTGTAGCTTATTATATATTTTAACGGGAAATTATTATTAACGCCAATTCTCAATAATCTTACTTTATATAAATAAAAGTTGGCGAATTAGACTTATTTAAGATTGGCGCGTTTATGCTACTGTTTGTTTACACATGTTTCGCTTTTCAATGAGTAGAAACAATTGCGTTGAAGCAGTTGAGATTTTCCAGTTATCCAGGTGGGGGGGGGGGGGGGGGGGGGGGGGGGCGGGCTGTAAACTTTTATACCTTAAAAGTTAGGAATTTCGAGTTTTAAAAATCCCTGAGTTGGGAAAATTTATGCCTCAGGAAAGTTAATATTATTAGCAAATGAAAGCGATGGAAGACTAGAAATTGCCCAGCTTGTATTAAGATGAAACTTAAATTAGACCTCAAAACAGAACACTGCATTGGAACATGCGTGCAATAAATCAATACTTTCGAGATAACTGTTTAATATTACCTATAAAAAAGCTGACAAATGTCTATAAGTTGGAACTGGGAATTTTTTAGCACTGTTGCGTTTTGAATTTCGAATCGTTAAGTGTGGTCTGGTTAATTAACGTCGCACTAGAGCTGCACATTGAACTACTGGCGTTGGTTCGAACAAAGCGTCCTTGATTGGTTATTGGTACGTATTTACTTACTACATCAAGGACGCTTTGATTCGAGGCCTTTCTTGAAGAATAGACCCGGGAACGATGTCTCATATTTTTAACAATGGTCAGATAACGAGGACAACACTAGAGTTGGTACCTGACGCCCTTAAGTTGGGAATTTTGAATCGTTCACTTTCGGAATTTCGGATCGTTAAGTTGGGAAATTTCTTGTCTCAACATCCCAAAAATAAATTTGTGTGACGGCACTGCCAGTAATAATTTATATAACTAAAAAAAGTATTGTTGTTAGGACACATTGTCATTGTCTACAGTGTATGAAGCCGGTATTGTTTGCGAAGCAAACTAAAGAGGATTGCGTAGCAATCCTCCGGGGGTTGGCGAAGCGTTAGCGGAGCAGGGGGCGGAGCCCCCTAGTATTTTAAAAAACATTAAAAATTGAAAGAGGTGTAGTGTTTTTTTTAAAAAAAAGTCTTTTTAAGCGCAAAAAATCCAAAAAATAACAAAAATAATTTTTTTTAAATATATTTTTGTTTTTGAATATTGTTCAGAAAAAGATGTTCTAATAATATTAAAAAAAAAATAGTATTTCGGAATTCATTAATAAACAAATTAGGATTTGGGGCTCGGGTTCTCCCTTAACATATTAAAACGTTGTCCTCGGCAAAAGAAAAAAGTAGCATGTGAAAAGCAGAAATAAATGTAAAAACAAATGCATTTTAAGATATTAATGGAATATATGAGTTGTAAATTATTCATTTGAAGAAATATATTCCAAACAGAAAGATAATTTTGTTTCTAAGCATGCATTAATTAATTACTGACTTTAAATTATATGGAATTGTTTTTAGTGTATTTTTTTGTTAAAGATAATAGTGTGTCTGCAGGCAAGTGTCTAAACACGGATTTCTTTCTTTAGGTACCATATTTTTTCCTTCAATTACCAACAGGAGAGAACCCCCCCCCCCCCCCCCCCCCCGGTTTATACGTTATATTCCAAACTTCGATATCAAACTGTTATCCGTTAATGAAATATCTTATTCATAGACGCACATAAAGCAAACTTTGAAACCGCTTGGTATTCAAAAGCGTAGAAGCACTCTTACATTTACATCGTAATATCGCCCCTGAAAAACCTCGTGAATTCCCCTTACAGATAAAACGTTTGCCATGTATTAAATAGCTTAACAGTAAAACTATGTAATTCATGCAAAAAGTGTATTATTTATTAATACAAATAGGGTATTATTGCAATGAAAGATCAGAAACATTAACAAAAAGTTTTCAATATAGAATTCAGTTACTATTCTATAACCAACATTTACCTATTTTCGTAAAAATTTGGCGCTTTTCTTATTTGGCGTCTTGTGATAAGGAATCTAATTTCCGAACATTTGCTACATTTCTTTCCATTTCGACACTATACTTCTGTCCATATTTTATCAGTCTTATTTGTTATGTATAAATAGTACCATTATAAGTTACTTTATTTAACTACCAACTTTTGTATTTTACAAAGTTGTATATATTTTTAATTTTTAAAGACAGATTTAGATTTAAAGAAACCACAAGGATTCTTGGACTAGACAGTTTTGAGAATGTATGGTTGGCTGGATATGATTATTACCAACCATATCCAGCCAGCCATACATCCTCAAAACTGTCTAGTCCAAGAACCCTTGTGGTTTCTTTAAATCTAAATCAAGTATTTATGAACTGAAACAACTTACATATATACGTTATGGTATAGCGGAAGCACAAATAATATACCAGAAAACTATAATTACTTTAAAAACCACAAGGTATATCTGAATAAACAATACACGCTTTTAAATAAGGAAAATGAAAGAATATGACGTAATATGAAATCCTACGCCGCCCGCCCCCCCCCCCCCCTCCCACAAATTGAAAATGAGTGCAAATTTATTGCTTCTCTGTAAGCAAAAATTATCACATCTCGGAAATGCAAACATGCAGAACGTTGTGTAAAGGTGTCGTTTCACCGCTATTGTTACTGCTCCTGAAAATTCTCTTTCATTTGTTCCTCATTTGTTAAAATCCATTGAGTATAAGGACAGTAAAAGGGATCTTTAATACTTAATAATATATGTGGTTCTGTAGAATAAGAATATATTTCACTTAATTAAAACTTATATATTGACAGTGCGGAAAGGCGGAAAGTGTGAATAGACGCAGAGTGACATATATTCCCATTTATCAGGAAAGCACCCATGAGTCCCACTACTTCTGAAACCACTAAAATCCCCCCCCCCTCTCACTTACAAAAACTGCTACACCTTGAAAGCCAGTGTACCATTTCAGGCCTTATATTCATAAAGCGTATGATATCACCTTTACTTAAATTTAAACCATTTTTAACCGACTGAATAGCACGCTAACCAAAACTCCAAAAATAAACCGCCAGAAATTTTAAATTAAAACCGCCAAATAGCGCGCCAAGTATATTTATATTATTATTTTTTTTACAAGCGCATTTATATTATTTTTATTCTAAACTTAGCTCAAAATGACGTCATCGTGTTTCATTATCTACATTTTGATTTCGGAGACAAAGGAAAGAGATCGATAAACGCGGCAGTAGAATCAAGATGATCCCAAACATGCTAATATACATGAAACACATAATATACATGAATAAACTTTTTTGTTTGGTGATATTTAAATTTTTAGTGTACCTCCAATGTACATAATTACTAAATTATCATATAGAAGTTTGTAGTATAAAACCAAAAAAATATTGTAGTTATGCTGTTTTCTTTTAGGTTGATTTCTGGAATTTATCTAAAGCAGCAAAATTTCTTTTAGCATTTTGATCCCAGTTTGATCGCTGAGTAGAGGTTATATTCAGTCCACTTTATTAAAAGATTACTTTGAACACAGACAGCATCAATGCACTTTTTTGTTTGGTGATATTTAAATTTTTTTTCTATCTCTGCAAACTCCCTTTGATCCTTGACCAACCCACATTGCGGCCCCTTCCGTTACGCCTCTATTACCATCTAAAAATTAAATTTTATATAGAGCTAAAATAATTTGTGTGAAACCAAAGGACCCAGATGAATCAAACTTTTTATATTTCGTAGAAAGGAAAAAAATTCCTCACACACAGTTACAGTTAACTACACAATCAGAAATTTTACATATATAATAAAAATAATGCAACATCTAATATAAATAAATGTTAATTATAATCTAATAGTGAGAGTAAAGAGAAAAGTT
The DNA here is from genome assembly GCA_963932185.1 of Troglohyphantes excavatus. NCBI lineage: Eukaryota > Metazoa > Arthropoda > Arachnida > Araneae > Linyphiidae > Troglohyphantes > Troglohyphantes excavatus. The sequence goes on from OZ010678.1 coordinate 18,925,784, forward strand.
CTAAACAAAATTATTTTTAAAAATTATATCCGAATACATTTTCTTAACAGTAAATTCGTAATTAATGGTGTTAATATAAAAAAAAAAAAAAAAAAAAAAAAAAAAAAAAAAAAAAAAAACGTTAACTGTAATTGTTATAGAATAAACGGTCACATGACAAACTACTCGATTATTTCCATTTATACATATCAGCCTAGAAGGGCTGATTTTAAATAATGATTTCCTCGAGCACCAGCAGCGGATTTAGTTCACTAGTTTATACAAAAAATATATATAAATTATTTTTTTAAGAAAATAGTGGTAGTAAAATAATAAATTATTATATGGACTCTTTTTAATATATTTTAGCGCATATATATATATAATATAATATTTTTCGAGTCATATTTAGAGAGAGGAAAAGAGAAAATTCATATGGCAACGTACTCGCAATCAATTTTGTGCAAACTTCTGCAATGTTTACGGCAACACATGTTCCAAATTAAGAATTTGAAATCTGTATCGGTAAAAGTTCACGTTATATACACATACCTTCCTATGTTTTAAAAAGTTTTACGACAAAATGAACTTGTAAGCATAGGCGACAGTTTGCATCAGTGAAAAAAAACTCGTTGCCTGGTTGGAAGAGCCACGCGCCCCAAATTAATTGATGGCACTCGCCCAGGGCCATTATTTTAAGGCAGGCGCGAAGGTATAGATTTTTCATGGGAGTGGTTCAGTAACTGAGCAACGGAATTCTTTATGTGGCTTACCCCCCCCCCCCCAATTAACAAACACTTCCTACCCCCCATATTTTAAAACTTATTAATTTTTATTCAAGTAAACAGAAATTCGTTGGCATATAAATATCGAAGCAGCAAAAGTTATCATTTTTCATAAAATCGTTACCAATATCAGTCATTAAATATTTTTAAAATTAGTAAATATCATTCCCTGATTATGAAATAAATTTAAACAAATTTAAATATTAAGATTCCTTGTTTTGAATACTATATTACTTTGGTTACAACTTGTTTATACGGCACCGATTCACGAACTTTTCCCTTTGTCACCGAAATTCAAATGCTATATAATGAAACACAATAACGTCATGTTACTCTTAGTTTGAGATAAAAATGGCTTCAAATCATACACCAGATATTCCTTCATGCAACTCAACAAGAAGAATACTAGAAATTGAAATTTTTCTAGTTTTTAAGATTTTTACAGTAATTTGATTAATATTTTTTTCCCCTTGACTTTCAATGAGAGGGGTTTGAACCAGAGAGTTGTAATATTAAATAGAGAGCGCCTTCAATACCAGACTCTCGTAAGGCCGCGGTGTCAACTTGAAAAGAAAAACCCACATCACGTGGTTATAGCGCTGCCACATTTGGCGTTCAGACATCTGCAGGAGTTTCAAATTTGGCGCACTTTCTTCTTTTTTTGGTGATAAAGAGTTCTGTCCGTATTCAACTTTTTAACATACATGTACGTATTTACTTATTTTCAAACAATATGCGCTAAATATTTCCTCTTCATTAACGAAACGAAAATATTTTATTTGTGTTCAATACTCGAAGAAGCGAAACTCTTTATATTTCTTAGGTTTTATTGTTCATATTTTCTTATTGAAGTATACAAAATAACAATTGAAAGAACTTCGCTTATGGTAAATTATTTACATAAAAACGTAATGCAATTATTTCAAAACTACAAAGTAAGAAAAATCTCCTTAATATATCTGTTAAACTCCCTTAAATTGTGCCACTCGTTAAAAAAAAAGCTATATTTAAATACAAAATTAAACACAAAACCATATTACAATATTTCGATCTCGTTTAGTTCTTAAAGTCGCCAAGGCCTGCCAAGTAATATTGGCGCATGAATGAATTGGCATTTCCACATATCACGTGGTTTCAACGATGGACACACGGAAATCAGCATTCTTATTCCTTTGTTTGTATCATTACTCTATGGTTTGAATCACCTGAACCACCCCCTTAGTAACGTGCCTGTTTTAAGGCGACCCCCAAAAATGGGACTGAGGCCACTGTCACTCTCAATCTCACAAATATTGCTACTGTAACGATCGGCTATATCAATATCAAAAACAATCCGACCATTGACATCCGAAATGATCTCAACCTTTTAGAAAAAATTAATCCATCCATGACACTAAGCGGCGACTTCAATGCCAATTATAAAGATTGGAATAACACGGAAAACGCTGCTGGTAAATATATACCTTGCGGACTTTACAAACCTAACATGCTTTGATATATGGGCACCGCCAAGCCCCAACCCGCAAGAGCGGCTTCGAAAGCTTATACATGTTCCCCGCCTTTAACCGACTGAACAGAGAGAATTACCCTCCGACAGAAACACGGTGACGACATGTTAGGTTTAGTTATAGATAAAAATGAGCTCATAACATGTTTTCAAAAGGCGATGGTGGGGTCATTTTTATTCGAAACTTAGCTCAAAATGACGTCATCGTGTTTCATTATCTAACATTTTGATTTCGGATACAAAGGGAAAAGATCGATAAATGCGGCAGTATAAACAAGATGACTCAAAACATGCTAATATACATGAAACAATATACACTCACCGCCAAAGGTTAAGCACGTAGAGGAAAAGGTTAATTTTCGGAAGCCAATCAGAATTAAAGAGGCTGCAATTCGCTGAGGAGTTAGATGGAAGTATGCAAATATGTTATGCAACTGACAATCACGGCTTCGTGTCAAGAACACAATGTTCAATTAGGTATTTTATAATAGTTAAACATATCAGCTCAGAAGGGCAGATTATTTTTTAATAATTTCCAGTCGGTTTCGCCGATAATAAATTAAAAATAAAAAAAATTCAAATATATCATTTGTTTAAGACATTATTGGTAGTAAAATGTTCAAATATAAAAAAAACAGAACAATAACCAATACAAAACTACCATCTCTACGAAACCGCGCCTCCTGTTGGAGGAAAACATCTTCGCGATAATGGTTTGGCGTTGGGAATAAAACGCCAAATCCTGTATTGCATTGTACCTTGTATTGCATTCACTCCCTCCCAGGGAGATTCAAGCTTTCAGCATGTGGTTGTTTTAAATTGCTGTATTTTTTTATTTTTTTTGATTTATAAATTATAATTGCCTAAATTAATATTATTCTAATATAATAATAATAATTTATATTCTCTTAATATAATATTGGCATAGTCGTGTTGGGGGGAGGGGGGGGGGGATTTTCTGTTTATTAATGAGAACAGAGTGGGCGCTAGAAAAGGGAAGTCAGAACTAAGAATTAAGCAGCGGTATTTTTGATTCATAAGCAATTATTCTTATAATTAATAATTATCATTTTCTGTAATTATAAGAAAACTAAATTTATATTCTTTCAATATAATATGTTGAGAAAATAGTTCCATTTATATTTCGATGTACGCATAACAATATATGGCATAACAATATATGCAACCTAAGGTTTTAAATGTATAATTTTAAAAATATTTAAAATTTAATTTTATTTCCTTTTGCAACGCTCAGTATTTTTATAATACATATAATAGTGTGCATTTGTATGATATTGTATATTAGGTGTACATAATTTATTTCAGCTTAACTAAGGGAAAATCATACATGTTTATATTATAATAATAGTTACACTTTTATATGAAGTACATATATATATATATAAAGATGATAACTTTTTTCATTATTACTATTCTTGTCTTGCATTTTATTTTGCCAAACTTATTTGTGTTGATTTAATTATATGGCTGAAATTCCTAAAACTGCTCTGAGATATATTCACGCTAATTCCAGACTATATTGAAATATTTAAATACCATATTATTTGTCGCTTACTGTTCAAAGTGCTTTTTGTTCGTGAATATTTACAGAGTTACAACGTCTCAATTATGGTACGTCACACGGCTGTATAATATAATTTCTTAGTTATTCATAAAAGCCTTTTTATAATTACAATCATATTAAAATTGTAAATTACAATCAAAGAAAAAAAAGAATTTAATTTTTTTATGTAAATGAATCGATTGAATGTTTTGAAATAGTGAAATATTCTTTAAAGTTATAAACTGAGTCTTCAGGGTTTACGAATGTCGTGGCTCCGGAGGAGCCTTCGCCTCCAGTATGACAATTAATTTAATATAACATTAGCTCTAGGCTACATAAATGAAGTTTACCAGTGCGAATATGAACTTTGAAGGAGACATCTCAATTAAGGTAGGGTCCGATCAACTGGCATAACTGTTGAACAGGATGAGTATTAAGCAGGTTGTTAGTTCTTCAGTATTTTTTTTTTCATATATATGGTTCAAGAAAATGACAATAATTCAAATAATATATTTCAAATATTTAGAGAGAAAAAGTAATAGTGTCATAATTACGAATATTTCTCCTGTCATTTATAAATATTGACTTTTTATCTATATTGGCTGATATATTACAACTCTAAATATCTCATATCATCGTCACAATTTATTGCGAAACAACTAGCTCTTATCCATGCTACAATTACAATGCCATTTAAAAAACAAAAAAAAGGCAGACATGATGTCTTAAAAAGTTCAACAGCCATTCCTTTCACAGGGTCGCGAAATAGTAAACTTATCAATATCGCCAAAGCTGGAACAATTTTCGAGCCAAGTGGCTTTTCTTCCATCAGGCGGTGCGGTCAAGAGTTTCTAGTAAAAAAAATACACATGCACATATTTCAAAGAGCTCATTTTAAAATTTCATATATCAGCCGAAAGGAGCTGATTTTTAATAATTATTTCAACGCCATGTTCAAAAAACCGTAACCGTAACATAATTTAAGACAAGGCACCTGGGTCCCAAAGGGACTATATCCTCTTCATCTGAATTAAGATCTGAGTATAAGTAACGAAATTGATAAAAATTCAAATAAGTTATATTAATAAGAAAATAATGGTAGTAATATATTCAACAAAATTCTTCCCGTGTTATTATTTAATGTTTCGGGATCAAAAATACATCCATTTCAGCCATGGGATATATGGACGTCACTCTTCTTCCACAAAGCTAAAAATGGAAAGCATTTAAACATAAATTAACTAACTCCTCAATTTTTTAAATATCAATACTTCTATTTCATCCAATTAAATAATTTTCGTGATTCGTGCACGTTCATGATGCATAAAAAAATATTCAGTGATTTTTTAAACGTATAGAACATTTCAAGTGTTAAAAAAATATATATTTCATACGTATGCTTATAATTTAAATTGCCTTTGTTTTGAAATGCCAAGCTTCTTTGATGTTCTACGTGTACTTCTTGATATTCCAGTCATTTCAATAAAAATTATATTTTTTTGATTATTTTCCAATCTTTTAATTTATTGATAATTATAATTAAAAAGTATTTAATTTTACGTTTTCAATTGCACTTGAATTAAAGAAAAGAACATTTTAAATTTAAAATTACCAGTATATCACAGTATTTATTACAGCTGATGAGACGTCGCAAACTCAACCTGTGATGAGCGGCGTTAGCTTAATAGCCATGCAGCCCCTGAGGTACAGTAATGCCCTATTAATTGCCATACTGGAGGCGAAGGCCAATTCGGTTGCCATGACCTTCGATAAATCACTAAATTCAAATAATTGCATGCTTGTACATAAATTTAACAATTTATTTTAGGGTACATCGGGGGCCCCATAAATGTTCTTTTCCCTGGGTCCCTAAACTGCTCACAGGTAATTCACAGATTGCAAGATAAATCTTCTTCTGACAAAAGCACAGTCGTTACCGTTTCTTTACTCCTTGATTTATTCAAATCAGTTCCATTGGAAGCATTCTTATTCCATAAATCTCAATAAATTCTTTTCATTCGATAGGAGGCGCTAAAATCGCCATAAATTAAATCGAAGAATATTCATTGTCTTTCAATGTTATGACACGGTATTGAATTGAACGTGGGGAAATTTACTTATTGATATTTTATTCCAAAAATATTGAAACGGATATTTAAATTTTTGTATTTAAATTGTAAAAGAGGACTTCACACAGACTGCTGACACATCAACTGCATATTAAAATATGTTACCTGTTTTTAAATTGTTTTAACATGTGCTAGCGTTAATAGTGAAATATAGAAATGTTTCATATTGGATTTTGAGGGGAGTGGGAACATCAAATTTTTTAAAATATTGTTTTTTAGATTTTTATTCCCCAATTAACTATCTTTAAAATGACTTATTACTTTTGTTTTTACTTCAATTAGAAAGTACTAAAATGTAATAAAATATATTTTTTGACTCCTCTTAACAGGTAACATTTGTCTTCTTTAAAATGTGATTTTCATTAAAATTTTCATTAAAATGTGATTTTCATTAAAATTTTCATTAAAATGTGATTTTTATTAAAATTTTCATTAAAATGTGATTTTTATTAAAATTTTCATTAAAATGTGATTTTCATAAAATTTTCATTAAAATGTGATTTTCATTAAAAATTTCATTAAAATGTGATTTTCATTAAAATTTTCATTAAAATGTGATTTTCAATAAAATTTTCATTAAAATGTCATTTTTCTGTGTGTTCAATGCACATTTTTACAGAACCTTTCCATTACATGTGAGTCTTCAGGGTTTACGAAGTTCGTGGCTATAGGTTAGCATAAAACATAAGCTATAGGTTAGCATAAAACATTAGTTAACATTAGCTCTAGTCTACATAAATGAAGTTTACAATTGCGAATATGCAATTTGAAGGAGACATCTCGTTTAAAGCAGGGTCTGATCAACTGACATAACTGTTGAACAGGAGGAGTATCAGGCAAGTTGTTAATTCTTCGGTATTTTTTTCCCCTTATATAAAGTTAATTCCTTTCGTTTCTTGACATAATTTTATTTATGGAAGGATATCAAAGATTTACAAAAGTTAAGCTGCTAGCAAGAGCGCCGCTTTTTACGGTGAATATGTAGGGGATCTGTGTTATGATTGACCACTAGGACTTTTAACTCTGCATTGTCAAAATGGACCATTGATCCATAGAAGTTAATGGCTAGCTTACCAATAAATTGAAATAGTGAGGGCATTTCTAGGGATGTTCTATGTCGATGTCGCGTACGAACCATTTGGACCTCGTGATGTAGACTCTATGTAGGTTTCTTTGGATTTTTATTTAAAAAAAAAAATGTAATTTGTGAACACACAATGTTTAAACTTACATATGGTTCATTGTTTAAGATAATCATCTTTGAATAATATAGATTTTTTTATTGCTTCAAAGGAATGTTATTAACTAGCAAAAAAATATCTAAATTGTTAAAAAAAATGGACCAATTTTGTACATCTTGGTTTGAATGTTTACTCACATATTTCTCACAATTATTAAACAGAAAATAATAAATTCGGGGGGGGGGGGGGGGGTATCAAAAAATAACATTTCCAGGATAATTCATTCAAGTGAAGAAGTGACTGTTTTGATTGAGTATAAAGGAATAGTTGTGATAATTTAATGCTTTTAAAAACATGTCTATATATATATTAGCAAGTCGAATTATTTACTAATCATTATAGGTTTTGCATAATATAGAAGTCGCTGAAAGCGATCTAATGAAAATAATAGAAAATAAATGTAACCTTTATTTATATTTGTTTTATTAAATGCTTTGCGAAATTGGATTAATGGGTATTTTGGTTATGTGATGACTGTCTTTTTTTTTAGACGTAAACCTAGAGAGTAACAAAGAGACCTACACCTTTCACAAGGTGCTTATTTTAAAATTTAATATCAGCACAGAGGCGCTGATTTTTCAATAATTCCCACCTGCTACAGCAAAAAACTTTTTTTTTAAATATACAAATAGGTTATTTTGTTCAGAAATTATTGGTAATAAAATATAAAAAAAATTCTGGAAGATTTTTTAATAATATTTAATATTTTTATTCGAAGTCATATCGCAAATAAACTTGGCGAAACAATCATCATAAATTCATAAATTCCCGCATAAATCTCTATATAAATCCTATATATCAAATTCTATATAAATCCCGAAGAACTAACAACCTGCCTAATAACTCCTCCTGTTCAACAGTTATGCCACTAGATCGGACGGACCCTACCTTAACCGAGATGCCCCCTTCAAATTTCATATTCGCCATGGTGAACTTCATTGTGAAGTCTTCAGGGTGTACGAAGGTCGTAGCTCCGTAGAAGTCATATCGCAAATAAACTTGGCGAAACAATCATCATAAATTCATAAATTCCCGAATAAATATCTCTCTCTGTACTCTGAAAACCTCTCATTGGTTCATCGCAGTTTTACTTCGCATTTGCCGGGAATAGTTTTTTTTCTTTTCAAAAAGGAATTTGTAACTGACATTATTATCAGTTTCAAACCACTCTCAGATTTGTAGCCTGCATTATATTGTTAATTAACAAAAAAAACACATCAATACAGTTTATTAACTTTTCATAGTTTTTTAACCACAAATAAGCCATGATCAGGAAATTATTTCCCCAAAAAATGTCTTGTATTCTTTTAAAAGTAATTTTTGTAAAACAAAAAGATAATTGTAAGATCGTTTTTATAGTCGTGTCATTGCATTCGTTGTCATCAACATTTTCAATATTAATAGTACAATAGATGAGTGAATAAAGTTAATTGATGCACGTAAAAATGTTGCAACCGATCCGTAATTTAACTGCACATACGATTACTTGCCGAATTGACATTAAATATTAGGGACCAGGCATCATTATGTATTTGACAAATGTCTTCAAATGAATCAGTTTGCACAGTCCTTGGAAAAAAATATGCAAAATCTAACGCACTTAAGCAGTAGTTTTTGAATTCAAAAATACAATGGCTGGTTTGTGGGATAGCCCAGTGTGTTTAGTAAGCTAACATGCCAGTTGTACATTTTTTGTCACGCACTGAACCATTTAATAAATATTTCTGAAAGCATTATATATGTCTGATATTTAGGGAAAGAACGAAACTAAACTCTCAGAGAATTTGGGTAATTTTATTTAGAATTGGGAACGCTGCACTTGTAAACCATGGCTTAGATCATAATGTATTAAAATCCAAGATTAAAACAAACGAAATTATTACTTATTTCGAGAAATAAGCGAAACAAAAAAGCCCATTCTTAAAAACCCTTAGTTCTAAACAGGGAGATATCGTAATGGCCTACTCTCTCTGGCCGGCTTATGATGACGTCAGCTCTTGAAAGGTCACGTAAGGCACGGCCATGACTTAGAGTCGGTGTTGTCTCAACAATTATATTAAAATTTAACTTATCAGCCCAAAGGAGCTGATTTTTTTTATGAAATGACTACATCTTCTGCAGAGCAAATTTTTAAAAAAAATGTCAAATATATTATTTTATTAAAAAAATATTGGTAGTAAAATATTCAATTATTCATTTTGACGATATTTTATTAACTAATATTGGAAGCTTGTTTATACTAAACGTAGGTTCCAGTAAAACGGCGTTTCTGTGATATTTAACAAAAAGATATTGTGAATATTAATTAAGATCACTTGCCATTTTATAACTAATGCCTATGGACATACCGGAGACACGTTTTTGACTAAATAGCACTCCTTTAAAACTGTACAAACAAGACGGCTTTTGGGCATGTCCTAAACAGCCGAAATGGAACATTCAAATCTTTTAATTTCAGAATGTTCAGTCGCTTTCAATATAACTTATATCGTATATAATATTCATTAACTATATCAATATAACTTGTATCTAATACATATTAACTATCTATGGTAATAAAAGAGTCTGTATGTGTGCTTGTGGCACGCAAAACACTAACTTCCACTACTCAGACATGTTTGAAAATTTATATATAGATACCATTCAACCTCTTATTGTGCACATGATACTTGAAGTTTTAAAATTCCGTTTAGTTTCCATTTATAATTGTTTTAGAAGCTATTAAAAACCAGCATCTACATTGTCATAAATTTAAATTTTTAGAAAATCAGAATATCTTGACAACAATGCAATACTATCTTTAAATAGATTACTATATATGTGTTTTTTAAACAATAGAAATTTGGCGAGCAAAAATTGCTTTGGTGAAATAACTCTCTCTAACAATTATGCTTCAACGGGAAAACTAACGGAAAAGCTAACATTCGAAGATGTAACCGAATATATTTGAACACTAGACCAGTTATTTTGCCTTCCAGAAGATAAAAGAGAAGGAATAAATGGGGATAACAAACCAATAGGTAACAATTTTTAACCCTCTAATGCATAGTGTAGCATATATGATACACAACTTTAAAATGACCACTATCTCCATCTATTGAGTTTTATGTGAACTATTATAGTATTGTCACATAGGTAACCATGTGGCTAGTTCTTAAAACCGCCTCTTCATTTAAAAAAATATATTTAAAAAAAAACTATAAGGTTTTTGTTTAAAATCCATTTTTAACTAATTAAGAAGTGTGTCTAGTTTACACAAAATATTATTATTATGATGTATATAATTATCAATTTTATCGTGGGAGGCTAATTATGTCACGCCACCTGGTGGGCATCCCTCCATCTCCCTCACTTCAATAACTGTATATTTATATTGTCTTCAGTTATTTGGTGAGGGGGGGTTGTCTTTTTATCAAAAAATTTCTACATAATTAATTGGGGGAAGGGGGTATCAAAAAATAACATTTCTAGGATAATTCATTTAAGTGAAGTAATTGTTTTGATTGAGTATAAAGAAATAGTTGTGATAAATTAATGCTTTTAAAAACATGTCTATATAAATTAACAAGTCGAATTATTTACTACTCATTACAGGTTTTGTATAATATTGAAACCGATCTAATGAAAGAATTAGAAAAGAAAATGTAATCTTTATTTATATTCGTTTTATTAAATGCTTTGCGAAATTAGATAAATGTGTATTTTGGTGATGTGAGTTTTTAGATGTGAACTTATAGAGTAACAAACAGACCTGAACCCATCTCTCAACGAGCTTATTTTAAAATTTAACATATCTATACAGTTGGACAGATTTTTTAACAATTACTTTCCGCCGACACCACCAACCACTTTTTTTAAAAATATTTACAAATAATTTATTTTGTTAAAAAATTACTGGTAGTAAAATATTTAATTAAAGTTCCTGATTATTTTTATAAATTTTTATTGGATTATTGGATCGAAAATGCATCCAATTCTGCCACGGGATACAATACTCCACTATACTTATATTTAATATTTTTATACGAGGTCATAACGCAAATAAATTTTGCGAAACAATCATCATTCCCGCTCAGAAATCTCTCTCTTAAAGTATATATTTCTTGGATTTAAGAATTTTAAGTATATTTGATTTTAAGAGCTTTAATTGCTCAGAAATCAAAGATACTTGTAAATCGAAAAACCAAGAAAAATAAGCCCACTTGAAATATATATATATTAAAATACAAATACATCGTTAAAATACGCAATAAAACTTTTATTCCGTATTTTAACGTTGTATTTGCATTTTAATATTCTTAACGCAATGTTCCATAAGACGAGTTTTTATCTGATATATATATATATATATATATATATATATATATATATATATATATATATGTAATTCCACGTAAAAGTGTCCTAAGAGTGAATTTTAAAATATTTTTTTACAAAGTTGAAATTTTTATATAATATAGAAAAATAATTGAATTTATTATATTTGCATTAATATAAATTTTGCGCATATTTTGTGACAATGGTGCAAATTCAAAATGGTTGCTATGCAATGAAACTAAACTTGCTAACATTTGCATTATTTCTACTCCTTGATTCCTAATACAAGTTACATTTTCTGAATATTTTGAGTATGGGTTTTTAGAAATACAGTTAATGTACAATCAAATTCCTTACTTTTTAAAAATTTATCTTGATTTAATTATTGATTTAGAACCAAATGAAATATGTATTTTTAAAATGTAGTGTAAGTCACAAAAAAAGAACAAAAGTTTTTCTATTTTTTTTAAATTGAGCCACAATTAAAAAAGAATCAGTGATTTCCTCCTCTATACTAATCTCTATCAGACTGCAGTTTTGATTTTTAAAAGAAGGAAATTTTTTAGTGAATATTAAATAAATTAAAACTGTAGTGTAAGTCACAGCGTAGAGTAAGTCACAACTATATGCTGTGTTTGTAGAACAACAACGATTACAAAATGCACAATAACAATATTTAAAAATAATATCATAAGTGATCTTTTTTTTAAATATTGTTATTTATTATACTTTTCTTATTTAAACAGTAAATGGGGAAATAGTAGCAAAATGAAAGATAGAGATTAGAGAAAGAAAAAAAAACAAATGGAATATTTCAAGCAGTTAAAGATAATTAATCTAGATAGCAAGAGGAAAGGTGTAAGAACGTGGAAATTACAATGAAAGTTGATCAAAGGGATTTTTAAAGCAAAGAAGAGGGAATAGATAAAAAAAATACAGGTAAAAAAGAATTTCCGCAACCGCTTAAAATGAACCAAGCCCTTCTAATCCAAATTCAGTAGATTCTCCTAAGAAGGCCTATCAAAATTGTAGCTCATTTTTTAAAGATATTGCAAGAGTCAAGAAAAGTCCACCTTAAAGCCCAAATAAATGTCAGGCCATTGCAAAGAAACTAGCACATCAGTTTACACCGGAGATAGGTCAACCTGCCTGCTCAACATTCAAGAATTACTGCACTAAGGAATGAAATAAAATCTTTGATAAAGATTTTTATGAAGAGGCATATACTATTCAAGTAATCAAGGATTTTGAAATTCTTAGAGAACTGAACAAAAAAACGAGAAGACCTAAGAAAAAGATAACAATCGAGATGAACTTAAAAGAAGCAATAGGGTATAGGTTTCATCAGTGCCGTTACACAAACAATATTTTGGGGGGTTGAAACAAGAAATTTCCCAACTTAGCGATTCGAAATTCTCAATCCTTTTATTCGAAATTCCCAACAATGCTGAAAATTCCCAATTCCAACTTATCGACCTTTTTCAGGATTTTTTATACATTTTTCAGGTAATATTAAACAGTTCTCTCACAAGCATTGATTTGTTGCGAAAATATTTCAATGCAGTGTCCGTTCTGAGGTTTAATTTAAATATAATCTTACAAGTTGGGCAACAATTTGTTAATAATATTAATTTTCTTCCGGCTTAAATTTTCCCAACTCGGGGTTTTTGGAAGTTGAAATTCCCAACTTTTAGGGTTTCCGGACTCGCCCCACCCCTCCCCCGGTGCGACGGGCCTGGGTTTCATTTGTAGGAAGAAGAAAAGTGAAATATTTTGCTGGACAATTCATTTCTAAAGAAGGCTTTACAATAAAAGTGGATTTTTGCAATGCACAAGGGATATTTTTCATTGGCCAGAAAAAGCAGGTGCCGCAAATGTTGTAATTGTGGAAAAAATAAAAAAAAAATTGCCTGACTGAAACTTTGATTGTAAATTCTATTATAGTTTTTCACATTATAATTTTTCAAGTTATGTAAAGTTATATTTTAATTTTATTTATATCATTTTACCAGTGCTTATTTTGAGGTGTAGTGTAAGTCACGTTTTAGTTGTAGTGTAAGTCACACAGATTAATTTAAATTAAAATAATTTGAAAACACATCTAGAAATATATTTTTTACCTGATTAAACTTCAAACCCTATACAACGAAACTGGCATAACATAATTTTTTTATATCAAAGCATGAGGAAGAAAACGTAAATTGAAATTATATCCAAAAAACCGTGTCCTTTTTTGTAGTGTAAGTCACACTGTGACATTTTTATTTTTAAAAATTAAAATTAAATAAAATGAAAAAAGTTTACATTGTCAAAAAATAGAACATATGCCTGGTATGCCTTTTGACATAAAAAGTTTTTTTAAATCACAAATCGCTTTTTTTAATTGAGCTTACAATGTGGTATAAATTGTCAAATGTAGTGTAAGTCACGCGTGGAATTACCCATATATATACTTAAAATTTTAAAATTCCGTTTATTTTTTCGTTTATAATACAAATACAAATATTGACGACCAACAACAGGTTCGAGGCCCAACAAGGTTGGTCCATCTAGAATACATTTTTACAAATGGTTATTTTAAAAATATAGTATCTACATTGTACTAAAATTAAATTGCGATAAAATCATAAGATCTTGACAACAATGCAATACTTTAAAGTAAATTAATATATATTTATTGTTTTGAACGTTTGAAAGTTGCTTTGGCGGAATAAATCTTTCTGATAATTATGCTTCAACGTGAAAAACTAACGGAAAAGCTAACATTCGGAGATGTACCCGGAGATGTGTGAACAATATACCAGGTATTTTGCCTTCGAAAGATAAAAGAGAAGGAATAAATAGGAGAACAAACCATTAGGTAACAGTTTTTAACCCTTTAATGCATAGTGTAGCATATATGCTACTTAACTTTAAAATGACAACTAGTTCCATCTATTGAGTATTAAGTGAACTAGTATAGTATTGTCACAAAGGTAACCACGTTCTTAGTTCTTATAACCGCCGCTAAGTCCCGTATCTTTCTAAAATGATTGTGATAAAGGCAATCAGTTGCATCGAAGTCTATTGCTCTGAAACTGGTTCGTGAAGGTGAAGTTTTCGAAGATTGTTTTATTACTTATAAGTATAATATGGCTCTACAAAAAATTCTAGCTAATACTAGAGGATACTGTGTAGATTGTATTTAACTATATTTTCATAGTTTCTGAAAATTATTTTATCACGATGTTGCATATATATGCTACACAACGGTTTTAATTAATTATTTAATAAAATAGGCACTTTGGATTTTTTTGTATATTTCTTTTAGCGTTCCAGGGCAAAAAGTAAAAGAAAAAAAAAATTAATTAAAAAAGAAAAAAATATGCACTAGAGGGTTAACGCGGGTGAAACCGCGGGTGGCAGCTAGTACCTAATATATGTTTGTCGATTCTTGAGAAAATATCTTATTTATAGACATAAACACAGAAATTTAAATGCAATTTTTAGTCCATTTTGTCCCCAAAATGTTAACAGAAAACCTGAAGACGAAATCTATCCGAAAACCTGACACAGATGTTTGGTTGGTTGAATTTTCATCACCTTACACCGGAACAATGGCACTTAAAGTAAATCCTCACTTCAAAAATAGATCGCCAAGGTTTCTTTGATTTAAAGCCATCATTGAACAAATGGGGAAATCAATGGCCAAATGGGGAAAAAACAAACCTTCTCCAATACACGTTTCCGCATAGAACACTGGTGTGCTATCATCCACCAATCACAGGCAAGTCCGTGAAAAGTAACGACCCTATATTTCCCTTGAAATGGTGGCAACACAGTAATGAACGGCCAATCATCCTTTCGCTTCAGAATCGCCAGAAAACTTAACATTCGATTCGCGGATAGATGAACGAGTCCCATTTGTAAAGGAAATAATGTTGGTAATTTACGCAGCTTGTGGGTTATTTCATTTATAAAATATTTGAGCTATATTATCGATTCACACTGGAAATGGAACAGCTTCGGAAAATTTTAGTTCTGCTGAGTAGATGAGTTATTAATGGTCTTAAGGGGTGTATATTTGAAAATGTCACGCAAATGATTCAAGGTTCGTTAATCTGGATTTATTGGATTTATACGTATATAAATGAGTGGCATTTATTTTTAATAATTCATTTATTTAAGTGCTATTTGAGGTAGCCGCAGCTCTGAAAATGGTTGCTTCAAAAAATTAAAAATGGATCACTATAGTATCTATCTTCTAGTACAGCGTTTCCCATTTAGCATTAAGCCACAGACACCTAGTTACACTTTTAAAAATAGGACTCAAAAATAAGTAAAATGTACTCATTTTTTAGTACATTCGATGCTTGTCTGGCTCCGAATACATAAGTTTAAATTTAAAAAAATACATGTACTCAAAAATGAGTACTATGAATAAAAAGAGCAGATGTAAGCCCTACATTGGCTGCCATCAAAAATCACTTTCAATAAATATCAACAATTACAACAGACTTACGTAGGAATCGAAACCTAGATCAACAGGCACTGAACCTTTTCCGTTAAACTGTCAGGGCAACGTGAAGAAGTTATAAATAGAAGAAATTTTAAAAGGTGTGACATAAGAATGGGAAGTAAGATTGTAATTGAGTTGGAATAATGTAACTCAGATTACATTTAAGCAATTGACATCAAATAATGTGTAAAACCACACCTTCTGAACAACTATTTATAAAGATTGTCAGGCCGCTTTGTTATATTAGGAAGAAACAAAAGTAGATTCAGGTACTCATTTTTAAGTATATTTTTTTTACTGCGTAATACGAAAATATGACCGTGGATTCCTTTGTCCTCCCGCTTTCTGAGAAAAATTCTAAAATTAATCTTATAATTTCTTTTAATTTTACGCACCTTTTACTAAAAAATATAAATACGATTTCACCAATGAAATACATAGATAAAATAACACCACAATCAGTAGTTGAAGCATTTTTTATCTCTTACTTGTACATTTAACACTCATTTAAACTCATAAAAGAAAGAAATAAAACCAATGTGAACCATCTTTGTTGTAAATTTAAATTAATCTTTGTTGAAAAATTAAACCAATCTTTGTTCTCAGTTAAAACCGTTCTTTGTTGTAAATTTAAACCGATCATTTTTGTAAATTTAAACCGATCTCTGTTGTAAATTTAAACCGATCTTTGTTGTAAATTTTAACCAATCTTTGTTGTAAATTTAAACCGATCTTTGTTGTAAATTTAAACCGATCTTTGTTGTAAATTTAAACCGATCTTTGTTGTAAATTTAAACCGATCTTTGTTGTAAATTTAAACCGATCTTTGTTGTAAATTTTAACCAATCTAAAGCTAAAAAAATTCAGTATTAAATGTTTTCAACCTACTGAAAAGCGCTTCGACCAAAACTTTTAAATAAACCCACCAAAACGAGAGAGGTTATGAATTCGACTGTTATGTATTTTTTATTTGTACGTTCGCGCAATTTTTCTGTTTTAATTCAAATATTTCACTTTTTTTTTTGTTGAATAGAGTACCATTTGAAAAAAATCCGGTTATCCGGCTTTTAATTATCCGTAATTCTCATTTAACCGCACCGTTTGAAAAAAATATTGTCCGATTCCTAAAATTCTTTTTTTTTTGGGGGGGGGGGGGAGGGTAAAGAAAAATCCACTTTGGGCAAAAACTGCAAAAAATAATTGGTTATCCGGCTGTTATATATCCGTAAAAATCGATTAATCGGACTATTTTAACAGTTTCTCCAATTTCAACATATTTTCATTGTTTGATAGAAGTTGCACAGCATTTATTGGCTTGGATAGGGGAAGCGAACAACTAGCAAGCGTAGTGACTAGTGACAGAAGTTAAAGACGTTTCACGTCAAAATATTTCATTTGAAAATGCCTAGTTAGGTGGCTCACTAGGAATTGCTTAACTGACTACGAGCTTGCTGCTTTATTTTAACTTGGTTAAAATCAGGATGTTTATTAATTAATTGGGACCAATACTTAATTGTTTCCATTACGCGTCGGCGTCGTTTAATTAAACTCGTGCGAAGAACGGGTAATTTTGATAGGGAAAAAAACAATGAGGAACCTTCATGGTATTTCTCGGAATATTGGGTACTTTCATTTCAACTAGTCCTCAGATATACTACCGTGCGAATTTCGACATGTTTGAAGATATTGCCTGCATTTCATTTGAACCTTTTTGTTAGCAAAGTAACAGATTTGAAGCGACACTATTCGAAAGACCAGGACAAAAGACGTCAAGTGTTGCGGAATTTCAGAAATAACCGAATGTCTGGAGGAATGTCTCAATGGCGCAGTCTCCAATGTGGGGCAGTTACCTGATTAAAAATTCATCGAGCTTTCGCACAGGGAATTCTTCAGGGAATTAATGTTGAAGAAGCCACTTTTCAGAGAATCTATTTGAAGGTCTCGAAAATTGATGCTCGTATAAGGAAACTTCCGAGTATTTCCTTTGGTTTTAGTATAGGGAACAATAGCAATTCGAAATTCTGGTGTCCTGAAGAATTCTTAATTGTAGTTTTATTTATATTCATCGAACTTCATATGTCTGTTTGTTAGAAGAAAAATTCCCTTTTATTTTCTATTGATGGGACTATGCTTAGTTATGGGTAATGTGGAATGAGTGTGTGAATTAATATCGCTAATCTCAGCTTCTGTTCAAGCCACTTTAACCAAGCGACCTGACAAATTTAAAATAGCTGTTCAGAATATAGGTTTCCAGATAATTTTATGTCGATTGCTTAAATGAAACTGAGTTACTGCAACTCAATTATCTTACTTTCCATTCTTTTGTCCACCTTTTTAACATTTCTTCGGTTTATAACTTCGTTTCGCTCACGGATAAGGCACTGGACTGTAGTGCCTTAAGATATGGGTTCGATTCCCAGTAAGTCTCGGTTGTAATTGTTGATATTTATTGAAAGGGATTTATGAAGACAGCCTACATAGACAAGCAACTGCTGTTTTCATTCATTTTTACTCATTGTACTCATTTTTGAGTCTATTTCTTTTTCAAAAATGAAACAATGTATGCAGAGCTATGTTAAACTCACAAATGAGTACATTTTACTTATTTTTGAGTACCTATTTTTAACAGTGTACAAATTACAAATGAGAAAAAAAAATTTGGAGCTAATTTTTATTATTATTATTATAATTTTTTAATTATTTCTGTATAATTTGGGGAGGGTTAATCCCTTTTTAGTCGGCGTCGCATGTCATATGTTAAGCATTGTCTGGAATGTATGACCGCCAGGTGGCCGTATGCGCTAAAACAATTGACAAGTTAGAAAATATGGAGGATTAACAGGATGGAACGTATAGAGAAAGACCAACATCCAGGCAATAAGAATTCAATATAGACTATACGATAAGGATATTTTTTAATTAGTGAAAATGAATGGAACGGAATTTTGAAAAAAATCTGAATAAGAAAGAAATAATTTTTAATATAAAAAATATCAGGGAGAAATATAACTTTTTTGATAATAATTTAAATTTACAACAAAGATTGATTTAAATTTACAACAAAGATTGTTTAGATTATTTTCAGCAAAGATTGGTTTAAATTTTCAACAAATATTGGTTTAAATTTTCAACAAATATTGGTTTAAATTTACAACAAAGATCGGTTTAAATTTACAACAAAGATTATTTAGATTTTCAGCAAAGATTGGTTTAATTTAATTTTCAACAAAGACTGGTTTGACTTTTCAACAAAGATTGGTTTAAATTTACAACAAAGATTGGTTTGAATTTTCAACAAAGATTGGTGTAAGGGGACTTGGTACCCTTTGATTTGAGAAAATCGATGAAAATATCAATTATTATTTTTTTTGCTTAAAATATGCTCTTATACCTAAGTTCATTATTACAAAGTTTTGAAACGATCTGATAATTATAAATGTAATAAAAATGCGTTTCATTTCTTTCACAGCACTTAAAATGCTACGTCCATTTCGATGTTTACATTTTTGAAGCAATAGCTTTTCGTCATTTATTTAAAGAAAAATCAGCTAAGAACAAGTTGAACGTGTTTATCTGTGACTGTATCTATCACATCACGTGTTTATTTACTTTTTTTTTTACCGTGGTTTGATATAATTTTAAATTTGAAGGTACAAGAAGACGTATTTGCCAAAGGCGACGTATTTAACAAATGTAATACATGTTTTTGCTATTGTCAAAGCCCATTCTAAAGTGTTTTATGGTATGAAATATGTATGTTCAATGAATTCAGTTGTATTAGTATGGTTTCTAACACAAAATTAGTGTAAAACAATATTTTAAACATTATTATTTTGATTTTAACAGATTTTTCTCAAAAATTTAGTTTTGTTATCATTTTAAAACTGAGTACACAATAGTGATTTAATGTACTCCAATTAAATAATAGAAACCAGAATTTTATATGTATGCAAGTAGTTATAAAATTAATTATGTGTAAAGAAAATTTCAAATGTATTCCTCAAGTTATTTGGATTTGAAATGTTTAAACTGATTTATATCAGTTTGTGTTTTTTGCATATGCCACGGTATTTAAATAAGAATACTTTCACAAATATTATTCAATTGACTTGATTTTTTTTCTGAAATACCTGTATAACCTATTTAAAACAATCAATGATGGGTTTTGCAAAATAATGAAAAGAAAAAAAATTAAAAAGTAGACTAAATCATGTTTTTTCCCCATTTTTTTGCATATACATCAACATTTTTTTTTCAAGAACTAAATCAGTAATTTCAAATTCGATCCTTAAAGTTATAAAGTATAGTACAGTGAATGTAAGAAAAAAAAATCTTTACAAAATATTAAAAACTGAAAAAGAAAACCATTTTTAAAACAGTTAAATTTTTTTTAAAAAAATTAAGTTTTGAAAAATATACTCATAAAAATATTTTTTTTGTTGCTAAAATCATATTATATAATAATAATCTTCAATAATATGTGTAAAATATCTATGTAAATTATTTAATAAAAAAATTATTCCAAGGGTACCGAGTTCCCTTAAATTTAGAACAAAGATTGGTTTAAATTTAAAATAAAGATCGGTATAAATTTTCAACAAAAATTGGTTTAAATTTTCAGCAAATATCGGTTTAAATTTAGAACAAAGATTGGTTTAAATTTACAATAAGGATTAGTAAAGGTTATTGTGTTAACCAACAACACGAGTCCAAACAGCTAGTCTTTAATAAAGTCATATTTTTAAACTCATAATTGTAATATGATTGCGAAACGTTTTCATGCCATGATATACCAAAATTCTTTTATTAAGTATTATGAACAGTTGAGAATAAAACAATTATGTGGCGAGTTCTTGGTAATCCATACTTTAGAAACAAATAATTATAATAATATATTATCCTAACACAAATATTTTCTCTTGCAGGTGAATCTTCGTTTGAAAAATAGCTCGTTTCACAAATGAATTTGGAATCAGAGAACCATACTTCCAGAAATTAATACTTCAAAAAAATCGCCATGTTCCTCTTATGCTTTCAACGAAACTTGACTTAATTAAAGGAAAAAGATTTAGATTCTTTGACTGCCAATTAGATGTACAGATTAATCTTAATCGTACTAACGAGCCCTTGGTTGTCTCTGCATAAAAAGCAACAAGATTCGCTTTGCTTTCATCGAAACATTTATCGATTCAAGGATAGCAAATGAATATCGATTGATAAAACTTCGAACTTCATTTAGATCATACTTCCTAACTCTTGCTTGATTTTTTAAAAACTGTAGGCTTCCTAATTAGTTTTCAACAGAATTTGTTTTATGTGAAAAACGTCAAATAAACTCGGAATCCAAGGACTGAAAACAATCATCTTCATAGTACTTCAGATTCTTTGGGTTTTAATCATCGAAAGAAGCAAACTTCTCTATTGCTTTAGATGAAACTCTTTTAATGCAAGGACGACAAATGAACGTGGATTCAGAGGATAGTATTACCAGATACTTGAGCGATGTCATAATCTTTTGATCTCTGGACAGTCTTCGTAGAAGTCTTCAAGTCCCTGTTTTCCAGCATGGAGATCATATTAGAAGAGGACATCATCGAGTCCATCGACAACATCACCACCGATGAAGGTTAGTGCAATGTTAAAAATAAAATGTACAATGTACTGAGATAAAGTATCTACTCGATCTTAAGTTGAATTTGGTTTGGTTTATACAGTTCCGGCTGCCTATTTCTGTCCTCGTATTGAGACATATCACAGCCACATACACATTCACACACACACATTGATACTTTCACCTCGTTATTTTAGTTTGGTTTGGTTAATTAACGTCGCACTAGAGCTGCACAGTGGGCTATTGGCGGCGGTTCGGGGTCTATCTCGAAGAAAAGGCTTGGGAACACATACACGTTCATACATTCACCTCGTTAATTTAGAACCAAGGTCAGATGACGAGGAAACACCTGAACTGGCACCCAACCCTTCAATAGACGTCGGAACGTTGGACCCCGATCAGATGTATCGTGCACCAGTCCCGTATACATGCCGAAAATTTTTGTGGATGCTCTGGACGACTTTTCTAGAATTTTATAGCAAATCTGGCAACCCACCTAACACAAGATCTCTAGTTTTTTTACTTTTCTTTATCAAGTCCATCGCACAGGTTAGAACTATGAATCCTCTGATTCCCAGCTGACGCCTTTATCCACTAAGCCACGGAGGCCCAACTTACTTGAATAGTACATAAATTTACAAATATTTGTTTAGTAATAATTACCTACTAATTTCGCTTCAGTACAAGTACTAGTATAAGTACAAACGAATCCATGAAAACTACATAATTTTGTATTCTCCATACGTACAAAATGATAATTATAAATGCAGTTACATATGCAAAGAGTAACACTGGTATGGTATGAATACATTTTAATCAATGATCAAATAAGTAAATTCCTATGAAAACAACTCAATCTTTAATTTAGTGGATTGTGATTATTTCAGTGTCATTATATCCTGCTATAGATATCAATCAATGGTAACCAAACTGAATACAATAACAGCAACAATACAATAAGTTAAGGAAAACAAAATTCGATGTACTAGTAAAGTGAAATAAAATAAGTTATTGAAAATATATGCTTTTCATCTTATACAATTTTTATTATATTAATTTTTTAAAAACAATATTTACTTAACGGGTTTTTATTTACTGTTATTGTAATAATTATAATGATTTGTCTTTAATTTTTGGCACCACTTTGCAAATGTTTTATTGCCGCCGAATCCATGCATGACCCGACACTTCGCTACTGGTTAATCTAACTAATCACCCGTGTTTCTGCAGTGTATCACATGTCCTCCTTGGATGCCCTTGCCTCCTTGTCCTCTTTGGTTGCCTGCCATGGTTTTTCCCTTGCGGGCACTTTACGCGTTTTGTTATTGATGTTATTGTAATAATTATATTGAATTGGTTTTAATTTTAAGCATCACTTTGCAAATGTTTTATTGCCGCCGAATCCATGCATGACCCGACACTTCGATACTGGTTAATCAAACAAGTCCCCCGTGTTTTTCAGTGTATCCCATGTCCACCTTGGAAACAGCGGCGACGGCCGTCCTCCTGGCCCTCATCATCCTGTCCACCATCGTGGGCAACGTCCTCGTCATCATCTCCGTGTTCACCTATCGTCCCCTGCAGAACGTCCAGAACATGTTCATCGTCTCCCTGGCCGTGGCCGACATCACCGTGGCCGTGCTCGTCATGCCTCTCAATGTGGCCTACACCCTCATGTCCCATTGGAAGTTCGGACTGCCCGTCTGCAAGATGTGGCTGACGTGCGACGTCCTCTGCTGCACGGCCTCCATCCTGCACCTGTCAGCCATTGCGCTGGACCGCTACTGGGCCATCCACGATCCCATCAACTACGCCAGCAAGCGCACTCTGAAGAGGGTGATGCTGATGATCGCCTCGGTGTGGGCGGTCAGCATGCTCATCTCCGCCCCTCCCCTCATCGGGTGGAACGACTGGCCGGACGAGTTCACGGACGACACCCCCTGCATGCTGACCGAAGAGCGGGGGTACGTCATTTACTCCGCTAGCGGATCCTTCTACATCCCCCTGCTCATCATGACCGTGGTGTACGTCAAGATATTCGAGGCAGCCAAAGACAGGTTGAGGACCAAAGCCAAGACGGCCGCCAAGTTGGCGGCGATGAGGAAGAGCCCGGACACCACGTCGACCATCCCACTCAAGTCCATGCAGTCCGAGATCAGCACTATCGCCGTGACGGACGAATCGACGTCGTCGAACAAAGGTTCGGACGAGAAGAACGAGAACGTCCCGACGGTGGACGATAAAGAGGTCGCTGCCGCAAAGGACAACACCGAGAACTCACTCAAACCCGAGGCTGCTATCACTATAGCCCGAGGTAGGACTATGCTTCCAGACGGCAACCCTCGCCTGACCGCCACAGTGAGGCATTACATGAAGCGAAAGCAGAAGATCTGCCTGGCGAGGGAGAGACGAGCGGCGAGAGTCCTCGGCATCGTCATGGGCGTGTTCGTCGTCTGCTGGTTGCCCTTCTTCCTGATGTACGTCATTCTGCCTTTCTGCGAGAACTGCTACGTGTCCAACAGGGTGGTGAACTTGGTGACGTGGTTGGGGTACTTCAACTCGGCTCTGAATCCGGTCATATACACCGTGTTCAATCTGGATTTCCGGAGGGCGTTCATTTCCATATTGTGTCGCAAGCCGTGAATAAGGTGATAAGTGCGTGCAAGCCGTGAATGCAGGGTGATAAATGCGTGCAAGACGTGAAATCAGGGTGATAAGAACGTGCAAACGGTGAATGCAGGGTGATAAGTGCGTGCAAGACGTGAAATCAGGGTGAGAAGTGCATGCAAGACGTGAAATCAGGGTGATAAGTGCATGCAAGACGTGAAATCAGGGTGATAAGTACGTGCAAACGGTGAATGCAGGGTGATAAGTGCGTGCAAGACGTGAAATCAGGGTGATAAGTACGTGCAAACGGTGAATGCAGGGTGATAAGTGAGTGCAAGCCGTGAATGCAGGATGATAAGTGAGTGCAAGCCGTGAATGCTGGATGATAAGTGAGTGCAAGCCGTGAACGCAGGGTGATAAGTGCGTGCAAGCTTGAATGCAGGATGATAAGTGATTGCAAGCCGTGAATGCAGGGTAATAAATGTGTGCAGCAATAACTTCAGATAGCGTGCTCGTCATTTGTGTGACTAGTGGCTGGGTACACAACATATTTAAAACAAATAACTAATTTAAAACATTCAAAATCGATAAATACTGCAAGTTACGTTTTGTGAAAGTACCATGAAAAGAAGTCGGCATGATCATAATAAATTGAAGCATTTCAAGTTACTGTTTGACCAAATTGCTTTAAAAATGAAATAAAATTATAACAGTTGAGGCACTTTTCGTTAAAGAGAGTTTTACATTGGATTTATAAGTTTAGATTGGATATCTGAAATGAGGATTCTTTAAGGGAGAAAAGTTATTCATTATACTTGAAGAGATAAAATAAAATTTACTTGAATTTGTTTAAAATATTTTTAAGTTTAGTATTGATTCAAAGTAAGTCAATAACCTACGATGTATGAGAGAGTCAATCAATTAGCCGATTTAATTTTTACCCAGAATGATATCAGTGCAAAAAAAAATATCAACTGCCAACAATTTACAGAGTACTCAATATTTACATTTATCTAATACACTTGATTTGCTGTATCTCCATGCAAAATCTATGGTTTTTCTGTACCCTGTAATACATTTTAATGTGAATGAAGTTTCTTTAAATGGCTTCTATCTCTTCTCAAAATTTGTAAAACAATGTTGAGTTACTTTAGTTCTTTTGTTTTTATGTTTGAGCTTCAATGTTGGGAGCACAGTTTGTCGACTCTTTCTCCTTTTACTTCCATGTAAAATGTAAACAATATCGAAGGTGTGAAAAAACGATTTTGTATCTAGAAACTTTTTGCAGAGCATTATAAAGGGCATCCTTACTTTAGTATGTGTAATAAATAAAAACTTTATGGATAATAAACTATGATATTTTTCTATATTGATGTTCGATGTCATAGAGCGAGCTGTGTGAAAGGAAGACGTTCTTTAAAGTGTTCAGAACGATTTTTATTCCATCAAACAATGTAATTTAGTAAACTAACTCACAATGTTTACACTGTAAAACAAAAGGTACTTAAAAATGAGTACTTGAACCAACTCAGTTTTTCTTTGAGTACAATTGCATCGTAAATGAGCGATAACGTACTCAAATTTAAGTAACCTAAAAATATTGCTAATCTCAGCTTCTGTTCAAGCCATCTTAACAAAGCGACCTAACCCTTAAAATAGTTGTTCTGAACACGGTTTTCCCAAAAAAATTTATGTCGATTGCTTAAATGAAAATTGAGTTGTTACAACTCAATTATCTTACTTCCCATTCTTTTGGCACACTTTTTTTTAACATTTCTTCTGTTTATAACTTCTTCAAGTCGTCCTGGTAGTTTCTTGCAGTGTCTGGGTTCGATTCCCGGTAAGTCGGTTGTAATTGTCAATAGCTATTGAAAGGGATTTATGAAGGCAACCTATGTAGTCTAGCATCTGCTCTGTTTATTTATTTTTACTTATTTACTCATTTTTTCATACATGTCTTTTTCAAAATTCAAACTTCTGTATTCGGAGCCATGATAAGCATCGAATGTATTAAAAAATGAGTACATTTTACTTATTTTTAAGTACCTAATTTCAACAGTGTTAGTGTGCAGAGCAATTATTATTCCCAAAAAAAAAATTTGGTAAAACACACAATGTTTAAACTTGCATATTTTTCATTGTATAAGCTAACCATTTTTGAATAATATAGATTTTTACTGCTTCAACGGAAAGTTATTAACTAGCAAAAAAATAATTTATGACGTTAATCTTTAAATTGCTTAAAAAAAATGGACCAATTTTGTATTTGTTGGTTTGAATTTTTACTCACATATTTCTCAAAATTATTAAACAGAAAATAATAAAATATTTTTGTTATCAATAAACGCAGAATTAGAAAATAAAATTATTTGTTTCTGTTAACAACAATTTATGGCAGCTAGAAACTTATGGAAATTCAAAATCGCCAATACCAACAAATAACAATTATATATATATATATATATATATATATAATATTTTGTGTGGGTGATGCTTATTTTTTTAAGCAAATACAGTGTGCTTAGCAATACAGAACTGTCATTTCTAATATACGAAAAAATATTTGTTTTTCTGGTACGTTAAAAAACCATTGTATGAAGATATTTTTATTAAACTTTAATCTATATTCTACACTGAAAAAAAAATGAGTACATGAACCTAATCGTTTTTTTTTTTTTGTACAATTTCATCGTAAATTCAAACTCAAATTTAAAAAACCGTACTTTCTCAAAAATGAGCAAAACACAGGTTTCCTTTTTTCTACTGCTTTGAAATTTTGTACATACCTTCTCAAATATGTATAGCATTGTTTTATGCAAAAAAATTAGCATTTTTTTGGAATTCGGGGTTCAAGGGTTAAATTAGTTGACATAATTTTAATAAAAAATTATTGTTACCGGCGCAGTTTATATGCTTAGATATATTGTATTTCAATTTTAATTAATTGAAGAATAAAAAATGCTTTATGTTTATTGTGTCCTTTATCGGCATTAAGAATGTAGAGTCACTGAAGTCAAACCAATGAATTTTATTTTGTCTTTAAATAAATTTAAAAAAACGAACGAATTTTTATTGAAAATCGCGCCAACCAAACCGCCAAAGCACACCATAAGCAGAGAAAGGTATCAATTCGACTGTTATGTATTTCTTTTATGCATGTTCGCCCAACACTATTGTTCTAATTAATTTTTTTTAGTTATTTTTTTGTTGGATAGGGGATGCCGCACTGGGGCACCTTTTGAAAAATATATATCCGGTTATCCGGCATTTAACTATCCGAAACCCTCAATTAACCGGACCGTTTGAAGAAGAAAAAATATTGTTCGATTTCGAAAATTATTTTTTAGTTGGATAGAGAAAAATCTATTTTTGCAAAAACTGCAGAAAATAATCGCTAATCCGGCTGTTATATATTCTGAAATATGAATTAACTGAACTTTTTTTAACAGTTTATCCCATTTCAAAATGTTTTCATTGCTGAGTAAATATTGTACAGCAATGTCATTTCTTAGCATGGATAGGGATTGTTTTACAATATACATTGTTCAGAAAATATAGTTTTGTTTATCCATTAATTATTAAACCGAATTAAGATCCGGTAAAAGGACGCGGAAACATGTGTATTAAGACGCGGAGAGATGTGAGTAACTTGAATTTCTTTGTGAATAATAGCAGCCCCCTGCTGAATTTAAAACCGAAAAATAAAATAATCTTTAAAAAATAAAAGAAACCGAATTTTAAAAAAAATGCGATAAAAAGTAAAAAATAATTTTTAATTTTACGATATCAATTTTATACTTATTGCAACATTTTGATGTTGGCGACAAAATTTAGGTATGATTTTTATAAATTATCACCAACTTCAAAAACTTGTATTAAGTATAAAATGTATATTAAATAATTCAATTTCTTCAACTTGTGCGTAAAATTAAAAATTATTTTCTACTTTTTACCACATTTTTCTTAAAGTCGGTTTTCCTTTTCTTAAAGAAGATTATTTTATTAAAGAAAGCAATATAACTCTTTTTATACAAATATATATCAACTAATTATTAATTCTTAATAATTCTGTATCCTGTTATTCTGTTCTATTATGAACCATACAAAACTGTTCAATAGTTGTACGTGCTGTATTGAATACCATGTGGAGTTTGCCTCATCATTAAAATTTAGATGACATATGTGCGCTACGCAATTACCTGAATGTAACACGGTTGAATTTCCATTCTGTGTATTAAATAGTATAACCAGTATGTGTAACTATTATGATTGTATTGGTGTAATAAAATAATCCACGTATTTGTCACACTGTAAAGGATGTGTACGGTGCTATTAGAAATTGAATAAATTGGAATGAGTTGTTGTTTAAAGTGAAACAATAATTTATAGTTGTTTAAATTAACTCATCAAAATATTTCCAAACATTATATTTAATTCAAGTTTTTTTTTTAATTAAGAGCTCCGGATTTTCTTACTTTTTGAACATTGATGTGAAATTTAAATTAATAATCCGGATGTTGATGGACACAATTAAATTATTATTATAATTTAATTTATTATTTTAGTGATATTCAAAAACATATGAATTCTTTAATAAAAGTTATTTAACTTATTTTATTCCAACCTTTTTACTGTTTAACACAAATCAAACTTTCTGAATAATGTTAGGATGAAGATCTTATTAATAGTAGCGACATAATTTAATTTATTGGTATCAATATATTATAATTTTGTTTAAATTCATTGGTATTAATTTATTATAATTTTTTTATATAGTTTATTTGTATAAATTTATTTATTTAATTTATAGGTTCCTATTAGTGAGGTGGCAGATGTCATATTTTTAGCCTTACTTTAGAAATCGAGCCGAAATTGTTTTTTCTTTCGATATGGGTCAAGTGTAACCCAAATATGACATTTTTACTTGTTGTCAATTTTACATTTCATTTTTTCAATGTACAGGGGGGCCTCTAAAGTTATACTAAATTAACAAAGTAACGCAAAATAGTAAATTGTTATTATATGCAAGTTATTATTCTATGCGTATAATATATCAAATTAAAGGTTTTTTGAAGCAGATTATGAATATATATAAAAAATCATACATATTATTTACAAGGAGAAATGGCGCCAAATGATTTGGAGCTATTATGACATCAGCAATGGTTAAGTATTTCACAATTGCTTCAGTATTATTGATCAAAATTGTTCAAGAATATGAGAAGTATGCATGTATATCTGAAAGAAACGATATATCAATGCACTACGAGAGTTTCGGGGGCAAAGGCTCAAGATATTGCTTGCAGTAGTGACATTAGCAGAGGCTCTATTAAATATGTCACTAACACTGAATGTTAAAATTCTTTATTCTTTAAGTTAAAATACTATAGTTCAGGTTTTCAATGCTTGCAATTCCATCCATTAAATGTATAATTTAATATTTCACTGTATAACTACAGTGTTTGTCTAACAGTATTGGAATAATATTCGAAGAACAAAAATATAAAAATAATGCAAACCTTTTAAATAAAATTTTATATTAATAAATTCGACACATTTCGACAAAAATATTACTAATAATAAATTTCAAATAGCATTTACAATCTCCTCAAATATCATATAATACTTAACATCTTAAACCAGCATTAATACAATCACCAATAATATTAACTAGATTAGAACAATTCTCAAAGCAGTGTCACAGATCAATATAATGCAGATTATATTTTCTGCAGCTGCGAACTCTGATTTTGCATTCTCCAACATTGGCATTTTCACAGGTCCAAAATAGCTTCCAGTGCTAGTTTGTAAAGTGTATTGTTCTGAAATCAATCAATTGTCCATTGATTTCGAAACAAAAAAATGCATTTACGTTGGGGATAATATATGAATGAAATATTGGATGTCTTTAAAATCATGCTGTGTTGTTGCAATCCGCATATATAATCATGAATAAGATCCACCCCAATTAGAGCAGCAGCATGTTTTCCTTCAATACGAAAATAAGTTTCCCTAATCGAAATCTTCTATTCCTTCATATGAATAATTGTTTAACTGGGGAATACATTTATAGAAACCTACAATACACATACATATACGTATTTAGGGTATACCTATTTTGTAACATCCTCCATGGCATGGAGTATGATCTGTTATTCAGCCTCCTCTAAAGTGTGCTAACCTTGTTTCATAGGTGGAATAGTAAAAATATCTTCTAGGTTTATATTAATCAGACCGTACAGCTATCCATCGTACAGCGCACTGCCGTCAAAGAAATCAACTTACAGTCAAAGAAAAAAAGGATAAAACAGAATTTGTCTTTTTACGTGAAACGTCTTGAAAATCAATAACATGAGTTATCAGGACAAAAACACAATTGTACGCTTTTAGAGAAATCCATTCCGACACTAACTCGATGACAAATTGGTCGATTAACGGTAATTTAGACTAGTATGATCATATATAAGATATAACTTTAATTTAAATAAACAGAACAAAATAACGCAGACTTTCACGTATACAAACATTATAGCCACATTTAACATTTGTTGCTTGGCAACTACATTTGTAGCCCAGATTGCCTTTTCAAAAATCTGACACATTTTCCTAATTCTTATTTAAACCTATTCATAAGTTTATGTGGAGGACTAAAAGGGGTTCATTACCTGTAAAATGCTTGTAATTCTTTTCTTACTAAATGCGGTCCTGATATTACTAACTATATTAGTATTGTAAGACACAGCAATAGCCTTCTCACTTCTCTTGAAATTTGCCATTAATTTTTCAGATATGTACTTCATTAATTTTGACTTGGGCTACATGTATTAGAAAATTCTTCACACTCAATATTTTTCTAGTATCTATCACATGATAGTGAAATGTAAATGATTTTCTTCCTTTCGTGGATCCATTCAATACGTTAGTCAAATTTAATTCGCACCACATCATAAGCAGTAACCATGATATTAATTTTCTTAATATATTTGATTTCCAACGGAAATCCATAAATTATGTCGGTAGAACTCTGTAATTATTGTACAATGCACATAGCATCAACCAAAAACACTTACTTATGAGAAGTTATTGGTATTTCTGGAATGTTGCCTGATGGTAGTTTAACGAGAGGATGTTTCCTATATGAGTTCATGCTTGGTAGTTAGTATATGTATAGAGCCATAAGGATTGAAATTTGGAGGAGAGATATGGAACTCGTATATACAAATAGCATTCTGGTGGTACTAAATCTGGACGAGTCTGCCCCAACAAGTAGTCTATAAATCAGTTCGCGCTCCTGCCTAATTAGTATGGATGTTTTTGTATAAAATGTTCTTGCCTTCTAAGTGTATGACGGGCGATCGTGCCGTTTACAACCTTTTGTGTGAAAGACCCCCCCCCCCCCCTCCGAAGCTCTCGTGATGCAGAGATACACCTTGTCTATCAGATGCATACTTCTTAATTTTTTATGATAAAATTTGGTCAATACTGGAGTAATTGGGAATTACTTATTCAATTTTTTGATGACGTCATAGATTCCAGGCGTTTGAAGTCATAGCACTTTGAAAATAATATGTATGTACTTGTAATATATATTTTCATAATCTTCTTCAAAAACTTTTTAATTTTATATGTTACAAGCTTATGCAATAATGACTTTGACACAATGTCCTACAATGCGTTGCTTTGTTAGTTTAGTATAACTTTAGAGGTACCCTGTACATTGAAAAAATGAAATGTAAAATTGACAACAAGTAAAAATATGATATTTGGGTTACACTTGACTCATATCGAATGAAAAAACATTTTCGGCTCAATTTCTAAAGTATATTACAACTGCCACCATACTATATGTCAGTTCACAAGATAATAATGATTTTTTTATCCGGACTCCCCAGATTTTAAAGACAAAATCACTCATATCATTTTGGAGTTCAAAATAGATATTTTATGCGCATCAGATTTCACAAATACACAAATCCTACAACTTTCAATCCGATATTTAAAATAATGAAATCTATTGATAATTTGCAGATTTAAAACTACATTTTAAGTTAAAACTAAAGAATCTTCACATTTCTCCAATAAAATCTGTAGAAATTTGCAGATTTATTTAAAAGTCAAAATTCGCATTTCAATGTGCAGATTTTTTAAAGACTTTTGCAGAAATTTGAAGATTTTTTAGTTTTCTGCATTTTTTTGCAAAAAAATTTTAGCTGTGTAATTTTTGTAAATTTCCAATACTGTGTCAGCGTTTTCAAGGAATCTCTAGGTGCAATGGTATACTGGATAAATGATAATAAAATATTATTGCACTCGTCTATGTATTATCTACAAATGGCTCTAAGCAAAGTAAAAATGTAATAAAAATAAAAACAACTGATTTCCAAAAAAAGTAAAATAATGCCATTGCAAGTATCACAAATTAACCCTCTAGTGCATAATGTAACATATATGCTACACAACTTTAAAATGACAACTAGCTCCATCTATTGAGTTTTATGTTAACTATTATAGTATTGTCACGTAGGGAACCATGTGACTAGGTCTTATAACCACCACTAAGTCCGTTATCGTTTTAAAAATGATTGTGATAAAGGCAATCAGTTGCTTCGAAGTCTATTGTTCTAAAACTGACTCGTAAAGGTGAAGTTTTATTTTAAAGAAGATTGTTTTATTACTTATGAGTATAATCTGGATCTACAAAAAATCCTAGTTAATACCAGAGGTATGTTGATTGTATTTAATTATATTTTCATACATGATGTTGCATATGCTCAACACAACGGTTTTAATTACTGAATTAAATAGGTACTTAGGATAGTTTTTGTATATTTTTTAAGCGGTCCAGGGGTCCAAAAATAAAACGAAAAAAATTATTTCATTAAAAATGAAAAAATCATGCACTAGAGGGTTAATTATATTTTATTTTAAAGAATATGACAGTTTTAGTATAGTATTAGGGTAGTATTGTTTCAGAAAAATTGTTATTAATATTCAATTTTCATTAGATTAACATCAACAATCCAAATAAAATTATCGTCAGTTTCTTTTTTTTTTAATTATGTGTGTGTGTGTGTGTGTGTGTGTGTGTGTGTGTGTGTGTGTGTGTGTGTGTGTGTGTGTGTGTGTGTGTGTGTGTGTGTGTGTGTGTGTGTGTGTGTGTGTGTGTGTGTGTGATGCAGACACAAATAGGCTGCAGCTTATGCAGCCTATGCCTAAATCCGGCCCTAACCCCTAAGTGAAGAAAAAACATGTACAATTCGTGGAATTGCATAAAAAGATGTACAATGCAAATAAACATGTAAACAATATTAATAATATAATATACCAATTGTAATGTTAGATTCGTTGATATAAAAATAAGTTTTTGTTTTATATATAAAGAATCCAAATCAAATTTTACCGTATGACTTAATATACATTGATGGACTATTATCAAAAATCATAGCAAATGAAAAGTATTTTTTTGAAACTTAAATAGATGCTAATTGTTTTTCCATCCCTGAATGTTAAAAATCTTACAACTGTTTAGTTTGTAAGGGTATTGTAATAAATAATTCAAACTTTTATTTGTGCAAAAATAATTCAAAAAATAAAAAATATATATATAACTACCAACTTTTTTGAAATAAACCATAATATATATAAATGTTTTAAATAATATATATTAATATGGCGGTAATTTTTTAGTTTTTTTTTAAAAAAGCAGATATCCTGCATTATAGAATAAAAATATAATAATTCATATTAAGTTATTTCTGTGGTTGAATTTTGAATTGTAAAATCGATGTCTGACAATAAAACGAAAAGAAAGATTTACGTAAATACGTCAATTCATCAGATTATTATATAAATATAATGTGATTCATTGCCAGCGTAAACCTTTTGTCAACTGCCGCCCCGAAACTCTCTGTTCTTTGTTTTGATTTTTCACACATCGGCGACCTAGTTTCTCAACAAACAATACCTAACCAATCGAGCTATTTACGACGGAGTTATAGTGTCGGAATAGGCTATTTAAAAGGTAACATGCTAATCCAATATTGATACCTGGTCTGAGATTGCTTTCTGGGGTTTTTAGAACATCCCTAGTACAAAGTCTTTAAGAACTGCGGCAGAAGGCATCTCTGGAGCATCGCATTGGAAAACTTGAACTGCATGCTTATTTCAAAATCAAAAGTAATCTTAATTATTCTTTATATTCTCAAATTTTAAATCCATCATATCAATTATTATTTACAATTAAAATATCGTTTACATTTCTTATAAGAGACTTTTACAGAATCTTAAATATTGAAGATTTTTACAGAATCTTAAATCTTGAAAATTTTTACAGAATCTTAAATCTTGTAGATTTTTACAGAATCTTAAATCTTGAAGATTTTTACAGAATCTTAAATTTGAAAAATTTTACAGAATCTGAAATCTTGAAGATTTTTACAGAATCTTAAATCTTGAAGATTTTTACAGAATCTTAAATCTTGAAGATTTTTACAGAATCCTAAATCTTGAAGATTTTTACAGAATCTTAAATCTTGAAGATTTTTACAGAATCTTAAATCTTGAAGATCTTGTAGATTTTTACAGATTCTTAAATCTTGAAGATTTTTACAGGATCTTAAATCTTGAGGATTTTTACAGAATCTTAAATGTTGAAGATTTTTACAGAATCTTGAAGACTTTTACAGATTCTTAAATCTTGAAGATTTTTACAGAATCTTAAATCGTGAAGATTTTTACAGAATCTTAAATCTTGAAGATTTTTACAGAATCTTAAATCTTGAGTTCGATGCCAGGTGATCGACTTGACAAAGAAAAGTAAAAAGTAGTGTTCTTTTGATCGGAGGGTTTCCAGCTTCGCTACAAAATACTAGAAACGCCCAGAACATCCGCAAAAATTAACGGCGTGTATACGGGACTGGTACACGATAAATCTGATCGGGTTCCAAAGTCCCGACGTCTATTGAAGGCGTTGGGTGCCAGCTCAGGTGTTGTCCTCGTCATCTGACCATGGTTCTAAAATAACGAGGTGCAGGTATGAATGAATGTGTGTGTGAATGTGTATGTGTTCCCAGGTCTTTCCTTCGAGATTGACCCCGAACCGTCTCCAATAGCCCACTGTGCAGCTCTAGTGCGACGTTATTTAACCAAACCAAACCAAACCTTAAATCTTGAAGATTTTAAACTGATGCAATTCGTTGACCATTTCCCTTGTTGGAGTGAGTCCCCTTTTCGCATTGTAAATTTTAGCAATTGTAAAATAATCATTAATTCCAGATTCTGTGTTTGTCAAATGTGTTAGCGAACATCGCTTCTTTTTACTCCACATTCGAACCTGTGCACACAGTTGGTTCAAAGGATAACCCGCAATTATCTTGAAACCCTGAAAGTTAGGAATTTCAACTTCTAAAACCAACCCCGAGTTGCGAAAATTCATGCCTGAAACAAATAAATATTATTGCCAAATGAAAGCTAGGGGAGATTAGAAATTACCCAACTTGTAAGATTACATTTCAATTAGACCTCTGAACGGACACTGCATTGGAATATGGGTGCAACAAATCAATGCTTGTAAGAGAACTGTTTAATATTGCCTAAAATATATATTAAAAAAAGGAGAAAATTGTCGATAAGTGGTAACTGGGAATTTTGAATAGTTGAGTTGATAATTTCGAATCGTTAGTGATAATTTATAATTATCCTGCTCTGACCGCACATTTTTACTTTTAACTGGAATTTTATTACCACTTATTTAAAAACAATTAAAATATTCATTAAATATAAAAATTAATGAACTTTGATTCTTGCGGAGACATATTAGTCAAGTGTGACATCAATCAGATTAAGATAGGTGGCTTTTTGAGTAAGTAAAAAAACGTTTAAAACTTTTGCACTTGGGATGTGATTCTCAGTCGCATAAAAAACGATCTGTTATTTTTCCCGGTTCTACAAATTGAACGAGAGCTGCATGTTCTTGAACGTACAGAACGCTTTTATTTCGTTAGATTGTTCTTCATTTAACTCTTAAGTGTGACATCACTTGGGTAGTCACATATTTTATAAAACCTAAATAAAATATTACTATTTAAAAAGAACAGATACGGGATGTTCCATAAAAATTAAAAGGTCTGTATCCAAGGATAGTGAAGACTATATATAGAAGGTGCGCTCGTTTTTCGCTTTTTGAAAGTGGGCAAGGAAAGGCAACTATATGACGTTATTTTAGCTCCGCCTTACTTTTGACGTCATTTTAGCTCCGCCTTACTATAGGTTTTTGATCATTCTCATTGGCTGTGTGTTTCAAGCATTGCTACTTAGGTTCGATCCCGGTTGGGTAACAACTGGTGATTTAATTTTTAATTAGCAAAATAATGTAAATATCTGTAAATAATTGTGTTCAGGCAGCTTCACAACTAATCCGTCCTTGTTTTGTTATATCCCCGTATTTTACTTGATTGAAATTGTAACTCATTTAATATGTCCAATACAAATCCGACACCCATTTTACTCTTTTAAAATTCATGGACATGCTCTCGTGGCAGCTAATATCTATCTATCTAATACTATTAAACGAGCAATGTCATTATATTTGTTTGTTTGTTTGCACAATCTCCAAATCCGCTCTAACGATTTTCACAAAAATTGATGTATTAGCAATTTTCGGGGAAAAAATTTGATTGGGATAGGTTTCATCTTCGAAAAATTCCATTTAGAGGGTGAAATAAGTAGATTAAAAGTTCCATTTAACTCTTTCCATTGCAAATTATTCATCGCGTATAAGTTAATAGGTTATATAGCAATAACCGCTAAACGTTATTTAATTCGTCATATGTTATTTTAATTTAAAACGTGTAAAATATTTTTATGAGATATTTTTATTTGAGTTTTTATTCTAAAATAGTGTTATTTTTTTCTCATAAATAAACGAAGTAAACTTTATTTTATTCGTCATATGTAATTTTAATTTAAAACGTGTAAAATATTTCGATGAGAAATTTTCATTTTACTAATTATTCTAAAATAATTTTTTTTCTGTCATAAATAAACAAATGAAACATCAGTAAATTAAAATTAGAATTGGAAAATCGTTTCGTTTTCAAATAAAGAAAAACATATTCTAATAACGTGACTTTTTCGTCTACTAAATGACTTTTTCGTATACTAAATGACTTTTTCGTCTACTAAATACTATAAGTTTTCTAATAAAATCAAAGTTTGAACATATTTAATCCTGTGATTTTTTACTCTGTTTATGCGCGTGACGTCATAAATGGAATACACAAGAGCAAGTTTTTAAAATACCGTATAAGAAAATAAATATCGTTAGGGAAACCATGTAGGTTTTGTTTATATTCCATGTAAAATGGATTATGTATATCCACAAATAGAACATGGAATTTTCATTTTAATAAATGTTTGATTAGATGCAATTTCGTTTGTTTTGCTAAGTATTTATATTTTAATGGAATCAATTGAATTATGTTTTATTAATTTAATGTTATGTGTTATTTATAAAATATATATTTATTTACATTTAAAATTAAACTTTGTTCTACGTTGTTATTTGATAAGTTTTATTTTACCAATCGTTTATAAATACTTTTTCAGCTTTTATATTCCAATGGAATTAATTTAAAGACGTTTTATTAAATTAACTTTACGCAACATTAAAAAAGGTAAAAAAAATAATTTTATACATTTAAAAAACAGTTTTTTTCTATAGATCATCGGCATTTGATAGGTTTTATTTTACCAACTGTTTATATTACTACTATTATAGACTACTATTAATGATAGCATTAAACGAGAAACAGAATTTTTTTGTAAGTTTTCCAGTTTTGAAGATATGTTTTAGAAATTTTGAAAAAATGAAGCGTTCCCAAAAATTCGCATTTGTTTACTATGGACACTTTGCACTGGTTTCTGCTGACATGACGTCTAATTAACATGACGTCTTTAAAGATATAAGAAACTGCATGCGCATTTGTTATTGGTTGACGGCGACTACGTGGTTTGTAATTCACCAACCGCAGAGGCTAATCGACCATGCGTTTTTGTTAATCCGTCAAAATGTTAATATCCAGACCATGTCATGCATAGTGTCTATAAAAATAGTTTGTTATTTATTCCACATTCTAATGAGTAAATAATTACTGAAAAAGTTAAATAGTTTCAAATGCTAATTTTTTTCTGGAAAACTGATACCAATAAATTTGTCACATTCTGAATGTAAAAGCAACGTTCATATGATCTTTTGATGTTATTCTTTTTATGTAGTATTTATTTTTAAATTTGAAGCAGCAGATAATCGCTCAAAATTTGTTTGTGATATTTTCATAATGAATGTAAAAGCGTAGAAAAATTGCGCGAGGTCGATCCTTACCCCTACCTAATTTAATTTGAAATAATTCTCGATAGTAAATTGTATTAGTTAGTAATAATTTAATAATGAACTGTTTCTTGGATTACGTAAATAAGTTTTGTTTCAAGCAGAGAGGGATTGAAAATGAGTAATGAGGTTTTACAGTAGAACAACGGAAAAGGGTTTAAATTTTTCATTAACCAAATTTAAAATCACTTTTAAATGTAAATTTGACATTTACTATATAATGTGTTTTAAAATTGATTTACTTTGTTATTTCAAATAATTCTTCTTTATTGAAAGATTTGTTCGAAAACACCTGCCTAATTAAATATGAAATTATTTTAAGTATTAAATTGTATTAGATAGTAATACCTGAATACTGA
The DNA here is from genome assembly GCA_963932185.1 of Troglohyphantes excavatus. Lineage (NCBI taxonomy): Eukaryota > Metazoa > Arthropoda > Arachnida > Araneae > Linyphiidae > Troglohyphantes > Troglohyphantes excavatus. The sequence continues at coordinate 18,964,767 of OZ010678.1, forward strand.
ATTGTTTTTCGTATTACGTAAGTATGTTTAGTTTCAAGCAGATATTTAGATGAGTAACGGGACTTTACAATATAACAAAGGAAAAAGAATTTAAGAGTTTTCAATTGAAACGTACATAGTAATATAAACGCTTGAAAGAAAAAGTTTTCACATACACACAGGGAAATAAATTTCACCAAATTAAAAAACCTTTTTAAAAATAAACCGCAAATGTATTATCGTATATGTGTTTTTAATTATGTTAAACATGTTACTTCAAATAAGTATTTAGTTAATAAAAATTTGTTCGAAGTAACTATTTGTTTTCAGGAAACATACTATCAGCGACCTACACAAATTTTATATTATGTAACCTTTTCTTCTGTAAACTCTTCAAAATTATGAAATATACCTAACAACAGCCACAAATTTCAACATGTATCCATTACAAACATTTGGCTAAATAAAATAATATATGTATATTGAAAAGTCGAAAATTGCAGCTTCATCATTAATTACGTTTAACAAACAAAAAACAAATTAAGATTAATTTAATCGTAACTAGATTATGATATACAATAAAAAAACTATTATATTTAGATTATAGAAAAAGTTTAATTTTAGAAGGTTGATTTTCAGAACCATTATAATTAAAAGTTAATTGGTAAAATTATATTATTTTCACTAAATTAAAGATAAAACTGCTTTCATCACTACGATTAATTTCGAATAACACAAAATTTCTCGAAATATGTAAAAATCTTTATGTTTGAATAAACATTTAAGAATATAAAATGCTGTTCGTTCTTATTATTTGTGTATGCAGGTTGAAGATAAAAAATTGCAGAAATAATTTTGCAGTAGCCAAAAAATAATTTGATAACCATTATCATAATATTCTTAATAACAAAGATTACTTTGTATAGCATTTAAAACTCCATTCAGTTACTCCAGAGTTAGACAGAAGCAAACAACGCTACTAATTGACTTAAAATACTGATCAACCAGAATATTGGCAGGGTTTATCATGCACACGAAAACTTTGTGCCACAATTGTGCGAATGGTTGTATTCGACGCTCAGGATCATTAAAAATATTAATTTAAATTACTTTTGCAGAATTGATACGGTATCTTTGCAATCTTGACACTTTTAAAAAATCGTATGAGCATTTCAAAGAACTTATCTTATTTCGATAATTAAGACATTATTAGATGATAAAATATATCATGAAACGTCTAACCATTGATATGGACATTTCAAAACATTTGCATTTGATTCGAGTCATTAGAAATATTACTAAGTAATAAAATATGCAAACGAGCTGGGCTCGGTCACCTGGTACTTATTTTAATACGCTTAATTTATTAAGCAACTCTTTTGCAATTTTTCCATACTAAATGCAATCCTTAAAATATAATTTAAACTCATAAAATTCAGTAAAAGTAACTGAATAAAGTTAGCTTATCACTTTTTAATAGTTCACAAAAAAACGAATAGATGGCAGCACAATCAACCAACGCGCGCGCATCTAGTTCAACCTTGCCATTGGTTCAAACGAGAGCATTAGACACGCCCACAGAAGGCGAAGTAGACGTCACTATGACGTCAAATAGTTGCTCTCTCCGCCTTCCGTCAGGTAGCGCAAAAACGAGCACACCTTATATATATATGGTCTTCACTATCCTTGGTCTGTATCGGGGACACAGCCGCACTTGTACGTGCTACAGAGGGTATATGGGCACCAGAGAGCTGAGGCGCTAATGCGATTAACTTCTAAATGCGGCATTCTAAAGCTTGTTTCTCCTCTCTAGAGACAATGTCGCGGAGCAATTGCTTTAAGGTTGACGATTGGTTGGAAAATACAAGCGTTTAGCCAACTCTGATTGGTTGTACGATTTCGCGAAAGATTCAGTTTATCTTATAATTTTGGCAACGTGTTTGATGCCTACGATAACTTGTTAAATACAGCACGATTCAAAAAGAATTTTAATTAGAATACTTGGATATTGTTTCTTGGTCGTTTTGTGCGATATAAATATTATTTCAAATAGTTTAGAATTTTGGGGTATTATTTAATTTCCGGGTTGCATCGGCTATTATTTTAATATTACTGCTTATTTATAAGTAATAATAAGGCTCTAGACTGCGGTGCATGAGGATATGGGTTCGATTCCCCCCCCCCCCCCCCCCCCCCCCCCCCCCCCCGGTAGGTCTTGGCTGTAATTGTCGATATTTATTGAAAACGATTTATGAAGGCAGCCTATGTAGGCTAGCATCTGCTCTTTTTATTCATTTTTACTTATTTTTGAGTACATGTCTTTTTCAAAATTGAAACTTATGTATTCGGAGGCATGATAAGCATCAAATGTACTCAAATATGACTATATTTTACTTATTTGTGAATATCTATTTTTAACAGTGTATTAGCGTAAAGGCACTAACATCAAAATCGAAATATTAGAAAAAAAATTATAGTAATTACTTAATTGCTACTACGATTCTGTTTAATTTAATATTATTATTAATTAAATTATATAGAATATATTGGTTATTACGGCAAATGTGTTTAGATTCAATTTTGATGCCAACTTGTATAAGTTAGGTATCCTTGTTATTTAATAATATTTTTAAAAAAAAGACAATTTTAAGATGGACGACCCTGCCCATCTTAAAATTGAGCTCTGCGATTTAGATTTAATTTTACTGTGATTTAATTTTAAGCGACCTGACATACTTAAAAAAGTTGTTCAGAAGATGGTTTTCCACATTATTTGATGTCGATTTCTTAAATAGAAACAGTTATTACAACTCAAATATCTTACTTCCCATTCTTTTGCCACATCTTTTCTATCACCGCAGTGATTCAACAGCTGTTAACATTAATCTATATAAATAGTTAAACAACTAAAATGTAAAATCAATACACTGTTAAAAATAGGTATTCATGAAGGCAGCCTATGTAGGCAGCCTATGTAGCCTATTATGAAGGCAGCCTATGTAGGCTAGAATCTGCTCTTTTTATTAATTTTTACTCATTTTTGAGTACTTGTCTTTTTCAAAAATGAAACATGTATTCGGAGCCATGATAAGCATCGAATTTACTCAAAAATGAGTAAATTTTACTTATTTGCGAGTACCTATTCTTAACAGAGTACGAACATAAACTTGGGGCATCTCGTTCGGTATATAATAAAATAAAATAATTTTTTAATGTACTACTAGTATTCTATTTCTAATAATGTAATTATTAAAAATAATAAATAGTATTTCCTTTATCTCGTTTCGACATTCTTGCTTATAATCAAGTATGACGCCAACTTGTATAAGTCAGGTGTCCGTCCTATTTATTAAAAGTCGCAAATATTCTATTTATGTTTCTCTGCGTTTTTTGTTTCTTAAGTTATCTTTAAATATGGCACATGTATAAATCCCATTCTCAGGACCCCCCCCCCCCCCCCTAAGGGTGTGCGACGCATGCCACCGCACAGGGCCCCGCACTTATCAAAGAAAAACGCACAAAACAAGAATATTACAGATAAAATGTTTTTTTCCCTTGCTTCTGACATGAAACGTAATAAAAATCAGCTACATGAAATATCATGTTAATGATAGAACGTACAATGTCCTTCCGGAATGCCGGAGAGTATCTTTACGATCATATAGAGGTTTTTTAGTTCTTCTGGCAGGACGGCTGGTACTACCACAAGAAAATTCAGAAAGCTATGAGTTGGGGAACAAAAAAATTTAAAAATCCCCAACTGTAAAATGCGTTTTGTACAAAAGTGATTCCGGAAGAACTTTAACCTGTGTCTTCTATCATTAATCTCTTTGAGGGATATGCCGTGACAAATAGCACGACTGACATTAACTTGGTGTCGTTCAATAGAAAATTAGGTTTAAATATACAATATAAAAATAATTTTTTAAAAAATCAAAATAATAGACTTTTTTTGTAACAAAGTTCTCGAATAAATATTCCATTCAAATAATAGGTAGCCTAGTCAAATATTTGTAATTAATAAAAAAATCGGATTTGCTTTTCAAAAAAATCTGAAGATTTGTTGGAATATGGCCCGGTACTAATTTCGCATCGGGCCCCGCATCTGCTACGGACGGCCCTGGTTACAGTACTCCTTGGAAACTACGATATCGCACATCTATCTCATTTTCGAAAAAAAATTGCGTTAAGTGGACCCTTCACATGCGATGCGTAAACATCACAAATCACCATTGTTTCTCTATCATAAAAATATAAGAACGTATTTACCACAACCCAAAATTGCATTTATTTTATTCAGCTGCAATATGGTAAATATATATGCGATTAAATTATTTATTAGATTATAGTGCGGGGCATGTGTAATTCCGTGGGATTTTTTAGGAAGGAATATAGTGCGTGGTATGGATGGATAGCTTATGAGCTGCATAATCACGTATCACCGGGTGTTTTGTCTGAAAATGTGGCCGATAGCCGCTATGACGTCATAATTCCAAGATGGCCGCCATAGCAAGTATTCATTTATTTATATATTAAATTCATTTAATGGCGATTTTAAGGTAATTGGTTAATATATACATTATTTCAAATTATATAAAATTAAAAAAAAGTTGTTTAAAGAAGGTTATTGGTGATTTTTCGATATCTCTGTTAGTTTTCGAGATATGATTTCGTGTAATGTTGAAACCAAACAATATGTGATAACCAATTTAACAATGGTGAAATAATTACTCAGAATACTTAAAAAACTAATATTTCCTGAAAAAAAATATGTTTGTCTGAAAATGTGGCCGATAGCCGCTATGACGTCATAATTCCAAGATGGCCGCCATAGCAAGTATTCATTTATTTTTTATATTAAATTCATGTAATGGAAATTTAAGATAATTGGTTAATATATACATTGTTTCAAATTATATAAAATTAAAAAAAAGTTGTTTAAAGAAGGTTATTGCAGATTTTTCGATATCTCTGTTAGTTTTCGAGATATGATTTCGTATAATGTTGAAACCGGAAAATATGTTATAACCAATTTAACAATGATGAAATAATTATGCAGTATATTTTAAAAAAACTGCATTTCCCATGTTTGTACAAAAAAAAAATTGAGATAAGTTTAGGCTTTAAAGGTCGTCATCTGAATCTGATTCATGCTCAATATCTCTATAATCGATGTTTTCACATGCTCTTTTTCTCCGCTACACATGCACAATTCTGTACACCTTATGGACTGATCTTAGCATCTGAAATTTGTCTCTTGTCAGAGTTACAACGTACCAGTTCCACAGGACTGGTCAAAAAATTTTGTGACCCAAGAGAAAAATATGTTGGGAAACCGATAATTTTATTAGTAATTTGATAAATTTGGTTATTTGTTTAAAATAGAAATTTTCTAACTTCGTCAACTGAAAATTATATGTATTTTGGTTTCACTTAAGGGTCAAATTTCAGAATTTGGCAGAATAAAGTGGTATGCAGTGTCAAGAATATATTTTCAGCAAAAATAAAATCTAAGTTATACAATTCTTCTTAAAGTAATATAAGGTTAGGTGTAGTGTAATGTTGCAAAACTGAATGAAATCAATTTATTTAAATGCAGTGACGGCTCTAAGACATTAGGATGTTGTAAATCAGCAAGTTTCCACTCCATTACTTGGTAATGAATCCTTAAGATATATGGCATATTTGTTTGCAGTAGATTTTTACAATGCATGTCTTTTATAGTAAACATCTATCAACGCAGCTGACCAATATCTGAATTTTTCCCAGGTAAATATACATTGCATATGAATCGCTCTGTGCATTGGTCATCTTCAGTTTGAAATTTTTTGTGTGCTTCCAAGCCGTCACAATGCCTCGAAAACTTCCTCTTCAGCAGTCTGAAAAACTTTCCAGAAAGATAACTACATTTTAATTTTTAAGAATTCTCTAATAACACATCAAGAAAGCACATGAAGCCTAATAATGCTTCCATTTTTTTTAACCCGAACATACATGGTTCAGTTCATTAAGTCTTTTATGAGATCCAACACCTGTCACAAACATGACCTCTGTAGGCAAAAATTTATATTACTCCATAGAAAGAGCATAAAAACATCAGTATTAGTGGTAGTTGCATAATGGGAGGTGTTCAAAGAGTGTAGAATAAATTTTGTATCTGCCTCCTCTTGTGTATTTTCAAGTTTTTTAATATTATCTCCATTTTAAAACTTGGCCTCTTTTCTTCAACTGACAATCTGTTTTCTTTTAATCTTTAGAGCATGTATTGCTGCCTTATTTGCAAGGTAGGAGTTTTGCTCATCTTTAGTTTTATAATGATAAAAGAGGGATCTGTTCGTCAGTTTTTATTATATCGGTAGAGTCCAGCAATAGTTGCTTTTCTAGCTCTTTTACTTTTCGTACTATTCTTAAGAGAATTCTCTAGGTATGTGTGGAACATAAGATGCGTTTCATTTACTTTAACAGGCAAAGTCATATTTTTTTTTTTGTTAAACTCAATTGCAAGGTCATTTTTTCAGATATGAAGGTTTGTGAAGATCTTGCAATTCAGCCATTCCATCAAGGTTAGTTCCAGAAAAGGATTTAGGTATTAAAGGTTTTAGTGGAGACGACATATTTTCATCTGCAAAATCTATACCTTCTGTAATTTTATTACAGTCAGAATGTTGTTGCTCTTCAAATACCTTCATTAAGTGTAAATTAAAGTCGATTCGACTTCTTGAAACGATTAGTAAACGTGTGACCAATGCACGTTCTGCTTTAAACTTTATTTTAGTTCCTGATAAAATTGTTTTGATAATTTTAGACACATTTATATAATTTTCTTTTTTCATTGGCGTCCAAAGGATGAAACTGTGCGGTTTAATTCATTTTTTCCTAATTGTTTGGTACATTTGAATTCCTCTTTCATTCATTTGAATTGTTTTGTTCATTTCGAATGGTTTTCTCAAACAATGACCTTTGTATACCATATTAATGAGTCTTTTCCCATCATACGTTACTGGATTGGACAGTCTCTTAGTTTACTTCCTCAATATTTTTTAAGCATCTCTTTTAAATTGTACCGTAACTAGGGTTTACTTGAACGAAAAAAGTTAAAATTTCTGTACATTTCTTACAAAAAGAAAGTCATAAAAACAATAATTCTGTTAATAAATTAATTGTTATTAATTTTGTGATGTTTTTGTAAGATTCTAAGTTTTTTCAAACTAAAATTTTAATTTCATATGTATAATAAATTATATAAATTACCCCGGGTTAGGGTTACTTGGATCCAAGCTATATATTTTCCATGAAATAGAAAAAAAAGTAGGACCTAGGATATGAAAATAAAACACTTAGGGACATCGTAGTTCTAAAAATGTTTATGTAATTCGACATTAAATTTAAAAGTACATCGAAATTATATCATAAATTTATTGAGTGAAATATTTTGCGCCCCTTTATATCTTTCTAACTATTTCTAATAATGATAACAATATATGAAAAAGCTACTTTACATTGGAACTGAAAACAGCCCCCTTTTCATTATTTTTGTGGTACTAAATATCTTTCTTATATCGCACAAGTCATAGGCGTCAACTTGTTGGGTTCATAGGCCTGAGCGCTGTTTTCCCCTAAATTTTGAAAAAGTGTGTTTATATTTTTAGAGGTAAAGATAATGTTTTTAAAGGATAAGAAGTACATTTATTCATACCTAATACAGTAATTATTACATATTCAGTTGAAAATTTAATTCATGAAACAATTTTTCTAAAACTGTTAGATAAAATAATATCATTAACTACGACATATTTATTATAAATAAAAATACTAACTGTAATCATATTTTTAACTTAATATATTATTATAAATAAAAAATCTCTTAACAAATTAGCTTAAAACCGGCATAAAATAAGGGTTATTTGAAAAAAATACGAATTATGAATTTGGCAGCTATCTTGGAGTTATGACGTCACAGCGGCTCTCTGCCACATTTCTGTACAAACATATTTTTTTTCAGGAAATATTAGTTTTTTAAGTATTCTGAGTAATTATTTCACCATTGTTAAATTGGTTATCACATATTGTTTGGTTTCAACATTACACGAAATCATATCTCGAAAACTAATAATAAGCGACAATGCCCATCCTAAAATTGAGCTGTGTAATTTAATATTGCTAATCTCAGCTTCTGTACAAGCCATCTTAGCAAAGCGATCTGACACACTTAAAATAGTTGTTCAGGAGATGATTTTCCACATTATTTGATGTCGATTGCTTAAATGGAAACTGAGTTATGAAAACTCAATTACCTTACTTTCCATTCTTTTAGCACATCTTTTCTATAACCGCCGTGAATAATTAACAGCTGTTAACATTAATTTATATAAATAGTTAAACAACTGAAATTCAAAATCAATACACAGTTAAAAATAAGTATTTATAAATAAGTAAAATGTACTCATTTTAGATTATACTCGATGCTAAAAACATCTGCCGTAATAACCATAATCTATATAATTTAACAAATAATAATATTAATTTAAATAGAATGGTGGTAGCAATTAAATAATTACTATAATTTTCATCTAATATTTCGATTTTGATGTTGGTGACTTTACGCTAGTACACTGTTAAGAATAGATACTCACAAATAAGTAAAATATACTCATATTTGAGTACATTCGATGCTTATCATGCCTCCGAATACATAAGTTTCATTTTTGAGAAAGACATGTACTCAAAAATGTGTACAATGAATAAAAACAGCACTTGCTTGCCCACATAGGATGCCTTCATAAACCACTTTCAATACATATCGACAATTACAACAAGGACTTACCTGGAATAGAACCCGATACCTGATGTCGTCGACACCGAAGTCCAGGACCTTATCCGTTGTACTAACAAAGCCACGTGAATCTTTAATCTTTAATGTGGGGTGCAACTCGGTGACAATTTTGCGATTCATACCGATTCATCGGAGTTAACGCCGTAGACGCCGGACATTTGAGATCTGAGGCGTTAGGCGGCTTGAGAGAGAGACAAGGAGTGCTGGTCAAGAATCCAACGAGGGACGGGGCTTGATTAGCGGACGTGGAAAGACATAAAAGTAATTTTCCCAAAGTGTGGTTAGTCTTGGGAATTAAAGCCAGGTGAAGATGTTATAAATAGAAGAAATGTTAAAAAGGCGTGCCAAAATAATTGGAAGTAAGATAATTGAGATGCAATAACTCAGTTTCCATTTAAGCAATCGACATCAAATGATCTTTAAAACCATCTTCTGAACAAATATTTTAAGTTTTGTCAGGTCGCTTTATTAAAATGGCTGGAACAGAAGCGGATGTTACCAATATTAAACAATACTGCTCATTTTCGCGAAAGTTCGTTTTACATAAATTTGAGTACGTCATCGATCGTTTATGATGCAATTGTACTCAAAAGACAAACGAGTAGGTCCATGTACTCATTTTTAAGCAAATTTTTTTACAGTGCACATTGTACAATAATATGTCAACCATATGCCTAATTCTTATAACCGACACCTTATTTTTAAAGAAATTATTGTAATTAAGGCAATCAGTTGCTACGAACTCTGTTGTTCTAAAACTTGTTTGTGTAGGTGAAGTTTTCGAAGATTTGTTTATTACTTATAAGTATAATCTGGTTCTACAAATAATCCTAGCTTATACCATAGGTATGTAGATTGTATTTAACTATAATAATTTCATAAATTTTGAAATTTATTTTAGTAATTACACATGATGTTGCATATACGCTACCCTACGGTTTTAAATAATTATTTAATTAAATTGGCACGTAGGATTTTTTTGTACACTCAAACCTGTTTTTTTGCGGTATTTTTTTGTGTGAATTTTTTTTATGCGGTATATGAAAATTTCAATTAAATTGGAACATAATTGATTATCTGGCTACCGAGACATATGCAAGCGTCTAGTGAAACAACAGTCGTCGCAAAAACTGATCACTGACTACATGGTAACTGAAAAAAAGTCAACTCTAAACGGGTGCGAAGTAGTATCTTTAAGTGACGAAAGCGATTTTGAACAAAGTTCGCGTATTGTCAGACTACGAAGGATAATGGTTATACGTTTTGCAAAGTGTGTATGTGTAAAATAAGTATATATGTAAATAAAATATTTTTAAATGTTCACATGTGTATTTTCTAAATCAGATTTGAAAAGGTTTGACAAGATTCCAAGTAGCTGTCAAGCCTCGTATCTTGATTTCGTTCCTAGTTATTTCGTAAGGTTTTGAGTTATTTTCTATGTGAGATTTTTTTATGCGGTCCCTATTCACCGCATAAAAAATTATATGTTTTAATTGTGTTGCGAAAACTATTTTTTTTTTGTAGGTTCTAGTGAAGTTTTTAGAGAATTATTTTTTATGCGGTTTCTTATGCGGTCCCTATCCACCGCACAAAAGCGTGTTTGAGTGTATATTTTTTCGGTGATCCAGGGGCAAAAACAAAACGAAAAAAATATTTCGTTAAAAAAAGAAAAATTCATGAAATAGAGGATTAAAACACAGAAGACCACGACCAATAAAATATATCTTCTCCCATTCACATTATATTCGCATCACACCAACTGCAATGATTCACACAATGTAAGGGTATGTCTCCTATTTGCTGAGCATCTCATTGCGTTGTTGGACGATTAATTTGCGCAGCGGGTACTTTATTAATCTCGTCAAGATTGCCAAGTGTTATTTCGGGGAGAATTGCGCTTAATTTGATCACTTCGCCACGTTGTGTAGTGTGTTATTAATTATCTTCAAGACAGAGATGGGATTTAGTTGTCTGCCGATGTCTTTAGAGCTTGTCATAACAAAAGATAGGTTGAATTCGTGTTGGTTTAGAGCTCTATATAATGTGACGTGTCCTTAAGTTTCGCTTTGCATTTGTGAATGAATTCGAACTAAGAGTTTAAATGGAACTATTTTATTTTGTATACACTGTAAAAAAGTACTTAAAATGAGTACATAAACCTACTCGTTTTTGTTTGAATACAATTGCATCGTAAAAGAGCAAGGACGTACTTAAATTTAAGTAATTGTACTTTCTCAAAAATGAATTGTGTGCTTTAATATTGTTAACATTATCTTCTGTTCAAGCCGTCTTAACTAAGCGACCTGACAATCTTAAAATAGGTGTTCAGAAGATGTTTTTTCACATTATTTTATTTCGATTGCTTAAATGGAAACTGGGTTATTACAACTCAATTAGCTTACTTCCCATTCTGTTGGTACAACTTTTTAACATGTCTTCTGTTTATAACTTCTTCAAGTCACAGTGGTAGTTTAACAGAAAAGTCTCTGGACTGCGGTGCATGGGAATATGGGTTCGATCCCCGGTAAGTCATGTTTGTAATTATCAAAATTTATTGAAAATTATTTATGAAGGCAGCCTATGTAGGTTAACATCTGCTCTTTTTATTTATTTTTACTCACTTTGAGTACATGTCTTTTTTAAAATTGAAAATTATGTATTCAGAACCATGAGTAGCATCCAATGCACTCAAAAATGAGTACATTTTACTTAATTTTGAGTGCTTATTTTTAACAATGCAGGAGCGTAAACTTGGGGCACCAACATTGCGTCGCTATACATTAGAAAAATGATTTTTTATAATTATTTCATTTCTACCACTATTATATTTAAAATAATATTTTTAATAAAAAAATAAAATGTTAATTTGCCTGTTTACTCTCATCCAATTGTGACTTTTTACCCAAGTAATCATACCGTGTTACTCCGCTTGCGGATGAATACGGCGAACTCTTTGAATTTTGTGCCAATTTTTCTCCCCTCCAATCAGGAGGAAGCATATTTAGGATTCATCCAATCAAGTGTAACTTTTCCCTGCCTGTGACTCTCTCGTCCCCGACGGTGCCATTTTAAGTCTATCTCAGTGTTCACCCTCACTCTGAGAATGTACTGGATTTAGACGTTTTGATTTTTTGTTCTATGTGTGTGTTGTCACGTGTTTTGTCCTCTTACCTTATGTACTTCAAATCATGCACTATTTATGTATCAGATATATTTGTAGGAAGGGTTAAAGAAGCTTCGCTTCTAGGTACCTAGACAAATAAATTCAGTCTAATTTGCCTGTTTTACTTCATATTAGAATTTACAGTCAAGTATGGCGCCAACTTGTATAAGGTGTCTTTGTTATTTAAAAAAAGACTAAAATAGGTTATATTTATCCCTGCATTTTTGGTTTTATTCAGTTATCTTTCAATTTTGAAGCATTTGCACTTATACATTAAAGTGCAAAAATCTCAGGGCCGTTCTTAGGGGTGTGCGGCGTGTGTTACCGCGCTCATTAAAGAAAAACGCACAAAAAAAGAATGCTACATATAAAAAAATGTCCTTGCTTCTGACACGAAACGTCTTAAAAATCAGCTACATGAAATATCATGTAGCCGATTTTCCTTCCGGAAGTTCGCCAGAGTATCTAGTACTGACAGAAAGAAGGCAGCCTATGTAGGCTAGCATTTGCTCTTTTTATTTGTACTCATTTTTGAGTACATGTCTTTTTTTTTAAATTGAAGCTTTTGTATTCGGAACAATGATAAACATCGAATGTACTCAAAAATAAGTACGTTTTACATATTTTTGAGAATCTATTTGTAACAGTGTATGAAACATTAATATTTTATCTCAAGTTTCTTATTACTTCTGTAATTTTATTAAATGATGAATCAAAGATGAAATTTCCCGATTCTTACACTAACTTCGTATATACAAAATGTTTGGCCTCGTTTTCTGAACAAAAACATTGCATGTAATATATTTTTTAAATTTTGTAATATTTGTATTGAAGGTCGTAATGTATTAAATCTTCATCTTGGGTGAATAACACCCAAAATGTATTTTTTTACAGACTCAGAATAATTAAAAGGAACGCCTCAGATTTATTTTCTAATTCGAAAAGTACAAAAAATATTCACGTTCTACAGGCGAATTTAAATTCTTTTGTGAGAACAGTTGTTCAAATTCAGGCTGATGCCGCTACTGAACCGAAGATCTAACCTGTCCCTGACCAATACACTATCGGTCTATAAATCATTCTTAGACTTATTATTACATACGCAGCCCCCCATATGGGCATTTGCCTGTAAAACCGCACTTGATAACTTTGACAAATTCCAAAGAAACCTACTGAGAGTCTACATCACGAGGTCCAAAGGGGTCGTACCCGACATCGACATAGCCAGCTCACTACATATGCCCTCACTACTTCAATTTATTGGCAAGCTAGCCACTAACTTCTATGGATCCATAGACCATATTGACAATGAAGAGTTAAAAGACCTACTGGTCTATTATCACACAGATCCCCTACATATTCACCGTCCAACGGCGGCGCACCTGCTAGCAAGTTAACTCTCGAAAATCCTTGATAACCTTCTGTAAATAAAATCATGTAAAGAAACGAAAGGAATTAATTATATATAAAAAAACAATAACTATATATAAACTAACAACCTGCCTAATACTCCACCTGTTCAACATCTATGCCAATTGATCGGACCCTGCCTTAACCGAGATGCCCCCTTCAAATTGCATATTCGCAATGGTGAACTTCATTTATGTAGCCTAGAGCTAATGTTATGTTAAATTACTTGTCATACTGGAGGCGAAGGCTCCTCCGGGAGCCATGACCTTCCAAAATCCTGAAGACTCATCGTCATTACAGTTCAAGTTTCTTTGCTGCATTTCAAGTTTTACTCTTCCATTTCATGTTTCTTGATTCCCGTTTCAAATTTATTTATTATTTTTTTAGACGATTGTTATTTTTTTTTTTTAAAACTGTGCGTTATGAGAACTGTTTTTAGAACTGCTCTTTTTAGAAGTATTCTTTTTGAAAACTTTTCTCTTTGGAGACTGTTCTTTTTGAAAACTGTACTTTTAGAGAACTGTACTTTTGGAGAACTGTTCTTTTAGAGAACTGTTCTTTTTAAGAACTGTTCTTTTTAAGAACTGTTCTTTTTAAGAACTGTTCTTTTTAAGAACTGTTCTTTTTAAGAACTGTTCTTTTTAAGAACTGTGTTCTTTTTGAGAACTGCTCTTTTAGAGAACTGTTCTTTTTGAGAACTGTTCTTTTTAAGAACTGTTCTTTTTGAGAACTGTACTTTTTGAGGACTTTACTTTTGAGAACTGTACTTTTGAGGACTGTTTTTAGAATTGCTCTTTTGGGGTACTGCTCTTTTGGAGAACTGTTCTTTTTTGGGAACTGTTCTTTTAAGAAGTATTCTTTTTGAAAACTGTTCTTTTGTAGACAGTTCTTTTTGAAGACTGCTCTTTTTGAAAACTGTTCTTTTAGATAACTGTTCTTTTCGGAGACTGTTCTATTTGAGAATTGTTCTTATGGAAATCTGTTCTTTTTCCAGTTAAGAAAGCACAGAGATGTCTTAGGAATGGGAGAGGGTGACTAAATCAACCCTTTAAAATCGATATTTCGTTTACAAATAAAGTTATTACTTTAATCGCTCGTAACTTTGCAGTATTATCTAAAAACTTATAATTAAATTTGCAATGTTTTAACAACATTCAGCACTGCCAGGTAGAAACTGAAGATGTATTTAGATGCACTAAAACTACACATTTAGTTACGATTCTTCTCATTAAATCTCGAACAAAGCCATCGCATTTCAGCAATTGTTATTCAGACCACATCCGCGTTGTGTAATCACCACTTCACTTTGGGCTCGTTCAGCATATACGTGCGCCTCATCTCATGTGCTAGTTACACGGTTAACGACATTCGTAATTATCTCTGTGTTTTGAAGGGGCTGTAATTAATCCAAAGCGTGACTGAGAACCCTTGATTTAAAGATTGGAATTAAATATGTGGACTCATATGATGAAAAGAAATGGGGGGGATAGCTAAGAAAAATGTATTCCGATTTGCTATTTAAAATAGAGGAATGTAATCGAATTTTTCAGAAATTTTTTGGGGGTATTTTTATTTACTTAAGTTAAATCTATAAATAAAAGAGTGTGTATGTCTGTCTGTGGCACCCAAAATACCTACTTCCCCTGCATTAAAAGTCCGAAATTTTAATGTTTGAATTTTAGAATTTGAAAATTTTAATTAATTAATTTTTAATTAATATTTATGGTTTCAATTCAATAGAAATCGTAGAGCCTTGTACGGGAATACATGGCGCAATCATCTATGTTTGACTTCTATAGTTTTAAATTTTAAAATATTGTTTGTATAGTTCATTCAAAATATTTTCTGATAAATTTTCTTTTTATTGCCTTTCTTTAACATATTTTATATTAACATATTTTATTACATTAACAATAAAAAAAAGTATTAATAATTAAAGATTCAATCGAATAGAAATCGTAGGTCCGTTGTGAGGGTACATGGCGCCATCTATGTTTCTCCTCTGTATTTTTGTAAATTTAAAATATTATTCGTGTAGTTCATTCAAAATTATTTCAGATAAATTTTACTTTATTATTATTGCTTTTCTATATCATATTTTATATTGTACTATAAAAAAAGAGTTATCTCTTTATTTATTTTTTTCAAAGTTACATATAATTCTGATATGAGATAAAAAAAACGCAGTATTTCTTTTCATAGGTTGGCAACGGGAATCTTTGTTCACAAACATACCGTCGCGGTAGCCATTTGCATTTTACAATTATGTAAGCCATTTTACGTTTCGATACTTTTTTTGCGTTCATCAGAAACGAGGATCGCTTAGTTTAAGTTGAAGAACTTAATTTCAGATGCATAACTGAAGTTTGTTAGTTTTGATGGGCCTAGTTTGGTGGGAAAGAAAAGAATTCTTTCCATGGAAAGTTTTCAAAATGCTGCCATAATGGGAAAACTTGTCTGGCAAATTTATCGAACGTACTAGATTTGTTATCTGACAATACAGCCGAAGTATAAAAATATCGCCAACACATTATTCAAAAGTATGCCAAGTTTTTTGTAATTTATGTGCTTTTATATTAAAACACAGATTTGGAGACATTGATTTAGAGCCTTGGCAGAATGCCCCCTATTCTTAAGTTTATATTCCTGCATGTCTATTTATGCTTTTTATATAGAATATATTTATTTACATAGCGAAAAAAAGTATTGATGCCAATATTAATTTTAACACGTGTTAATATATTTTATACAATCAGCACTGTCGACAAAGCATGACAAACACGAACTGGTCATTAAATTGTGCCAATCATGATTCTATAATGCTTTTTATTAACATACTTATTTATGTCTATAAAAATGCACAGTTTCAACTTCCAAAGTTTTGGTTATTGATCTATATAATTAATAAAAAATATCGTTGCTACTACACTTTGTTACTGTGTTCCTGCCTTACAGCGAGCGAAGCGAGAAATGGTTTGCAAAGCAAACCAACGAGGATTGCGTTGCAAAACTCCGTGGGTTGACAAGCATTAGAGGGAAGGGGAGGACTCCACCCCCCCCCCCCTCCTAATATAATATTAAAGTTATATCAATAAGCGCTCCTCCCGAGAATAAATCCAATATCAGCCTCTGCCGCTAGTGAAATAAATTCAACGCATTATAATTGTAATTAAATAAATACAACGCATTGTAGTTGTAATAAAATAAATGCAATGCATTGTAGTTGTAATGAAATGCTATGTATTGTAGTTGTAATGAAATAAATACAACGCATTGTAATTGTAATGAAATAAATTAGCCATTATTAAATACAACGCATTATAGTTTTAATGAAATGAATACAACGCATTGCAATTGTAATGAAATGAATATAACGCATTGTAATTGTAATGAAATAAATACACGCATTGTAGTTTTAATGAAATAAATACTACGCATTGTTGTTGTAATGAAATAAATACAACGCATTGTAATTGTAATGAAATAAATTAGCAATTATTAAATACAACGCATTGTTGTTGTAATGAAATAAATACAACGCATTGTTGTTGTAATGAAATAAATACAGTGCATTTTAGTTTTAATGAAATAAATACCGCGCATTGTTGTTGCAATGAAAGAAATACAACGCATTGCAATTGTAATGAAATTAATTAGCAATTATTAAATACAACGCATTGCAATTGTAATGAAATTAATTAGCAATTATTAAATACAACGCATTGCAATTGTAATGAAATTAATTAGCAATTATTAAATACAACGCATTGTAATTGTAATGAAATAAATACATCGCATTGCAATTGTAATGAAATTAATTATGAATTATTAAATACAACGCATTGTAATTTTAACGGAATAAGTACAACACATTGTAATTGTAATGAAATAAATACAACGTATCCTGTAATAATTTCGGCACATCACAACTACGTTTTCTTTAAGCCTACCATCGAGTCGTTTCCTCCTGTAATTAAACTCATCATCCATCTTCGGTAATAAAAAAAGTGAATAATAAAAGTGGAAGTTAATTTAATCACATTCCTGCGTCTGTCGATTTCATTTATAAATGGCGTGTCGACAGTCTTAAACGAATGAGGGCTTATTTGGAACTGTGTGCTTACTGTATTAACGCCCTTTGGGTTTTCTATTAAAACAAGAGAAAGGACGACAAAAAAAATCTTAGGAATTAGACGGGATTTTGACAGCAGTCTCAAGTGAAGAGCTATTTTACGATAATTATTGCGCAATCAATGTTATTTTTTTTTTGGACTGGTGCCAATTCTATTATTTAATTGAATTATAGGGTAGGGTCTATAGTTACAAAGATAAACTGGCTTGTGATTTTTTAAATGTTTTAGACTTTTGATAATTGAGTCGATTTTTGTTAATACCTAAAGGACCGTGAATAATATTGCAATAATTGCGACGCAAACATAATTGCGATGCTCTTGGTGTCTTCATTGCGTTTATGTTCTGTTCTAATTAAATTGCGTTCTGAAGACTAGAATAGTGAGAATAAGATTAATTAGTTAAAGTTAATCTAGTCACTGTTCTGTATATAAATGCATGGTTTTTTATTTGAATGCGTTTTTAAAACTCTTTGAAATCTTCACAAATACATCAGCAGAGTTACATTAATTGAGGATAGTTCAAAGCCCCATAAATGCAATAGGAATCATGCTGTGAGTATAAATGACCTACCAACGTGTAGAAGAAAGTGGGATGTGTCAACCAGTTCGATTATTTACCCCCTCCCCTTTCTGGCGTTTGTCTCGCGTGGAGAGGGGTGACCAGTGACCCAGTGGATAAATGTGTTCAGCTAGTAATCAGAGGATTGCTGATTCGAAACCGTTGGATTGACTTAAAAAAGAAATGTAAAAAAGTACTGATCTTTCGATCGGAGGGTTGCCAGCTTCGCTACAAAATACTAGAAAGTCGTCCAGAACGTCCAATAAATTATACTGGCTTGTATACGAGACTGGTGCACGATAAATCCGATCGGAGTCCAATGTCCTAGACGCCTATTGAGGTTGCGTCGGGTGCCACATCAGGTGTTGTCCTCGTTATCTGACCATGGTTCGGTTGGTTGGTTTGGTTAATTAACGTCGCACTAGAGCTGCACAGTGCGCTGTTGGCGACGGTTCGGGGTCTATCTCGAAGGAAAGACCCGGGAACACATTCATACATGCACCTCGTTGTTTTAGAACCATGGTCGGATAACGAGGAAACACCTGAACTGGCGCACCCAACGCCTTCAATAGACGTCGGGACTTTGGACCCCGATCAGATTTATCGTGCACTAGTCCCGTATACACGCCGTTAAATTTTTGCTGATGTTCTGGACGATTTTTCTAGTATTTTGTAGCGAAGCTGGCAACCTTCCGATCACAAGATCACTACTTCTCTTACTTTTCTTTGTCAAGTCCACCGCCTAGGATCAAACCAGGAATCCTCGGATTCCCAGCTAACGCCTTTAACTGCTCGGCTGACCATGGTTCAAAAATATGAGGCATCGTTCCCGGGTCTTTCCTTTGAGATAGGCTTCGAACCGTCGCCATTTGTCCACTGTGCCGCTCTAGTGCGACGTTAATTAACAAAACCAAACTGCGTGGAGAGGAAATTAAGTTTAAATATCATACTAAAGTTTGATTGAGGCTTAGGACACTTACACAGGTTGACAGAGAAGTTAGACACGAACAAAATAATAACAAGCAGTCTAAACATGAAAAGTGCTGAGAGATCTAGAACTTACCAAACGGTAAGATCTAGCCACTGAACTCCAACTGTAACTTCTGGAAGACTCAAAAGTTCTTTCCTTTATGGAATCGTTGAAGCCAATGTGGAATCAACCAACATTTTTAAAAGTAATTTAGTGGTGTTTTTAATATTATAGCATTGTAGAAATATTAAATGTATATAAATATTATATTTTCCTGTTATAGAATTAATTTTTATATTGCCAAACAAAGAGTTTTGGCTCTTGCTTTTTAAGCACTTCGTTTTTGACTTGCAAATTACTTTCTATTTTAGTAGCAGATTGCATTTAAAATGGGTTTCAAAAGAAAATAGAAAAAAAATCATCCAAAAGCATTGCATGTCGGCTTATTTTAACATGAAAAATACACGAAATATTGCGATAGCGATGAAAGTGGGGCACAGCATGGCTGACACTGGCTTAAAGTCAACAAAATGTCCTGCCCAATCCAGAAGTTGCACTTAGAGATCAGTGGCTACGACAGCTCGTTGCATCTCTTGTTGAAACACCCATTCACAATCACCTTCAAAAGAAAGTCTGAGCCGGGTGCCATTCAATATTTTCCCTAACTTCCGCAGAATGTGAAGTGACATTTCTATGGCGGTTCTTTCCCTGTCCCGTTCGCTGTTGTGACAGCTGGGACAGATGCGGTTGGAGAATTGATGGACGACTCGATCAATAAAATCTCCCAGAAATATTTTAGGAGCTGTGATCGATTGGTTGATGTTGGGCATGTTGATCTGTGATTGATAGTGATGTATTTGGTGATCTTTCGATGTTTTTAGAACATTTTAAGAATATTCCATTCCTCCCTTTATTGAACTCATAAATAAATCGGACAGTCGTCGGATATAAACCAAACGGGGTCCTTCCCCGCCCTCCAAAGTTGGTAAATTCCTTTAGTCTTGGCAAAATCACAAATGGCAAACTTGTTTAACATGCGTCATGTTTTTTAAATGGAACTAAGAAGCTCCACTTTAAAAAAGAAAGACAAACGTTTCACGAGTTTGACAACTTGGTTTGTGATTTGCCAAAGTGCAAAATCTTGCTATGACTTCTGTGAGAGGGAAGATAAAAAACTTTTTTCGGCCCACCTTAATATCTATATGCATCAATCTTTGAATATGCCTATCTATCAACTTACCTGTCTACCTATCTACCTCTATATCTATCTAATTATATATATCTCTATCTATAACAATAGATAAATATATATATAGATAGGTAGGTAGATAGGTTGGTTGACAGGCAGGTAGGTAGTAAGACATACATACATACAGACAGACAGACATGTAGACAGATACACAGACATACAGATAGACAGACAGGCAGGCAGACAGGCAGGCAGACATGCAGGCAGACAGACAGGCAGGCAGGCAGGCAGGCAGGCAGACAGACATAGAATTACATCTTAGGGTGAGTACTACAACGAAATACCTTGGACTAAATTCCTATGGACTTATATAAATAAATACTAGTAATTCTGGAGCAATTAAAATTTTCAACGGGAAAAAAAGAGAAAAAATGTCGATTTCAATGACCTTCTTGCCAAATTGAAAGAAAATCAAACAACGCTTTTGGTCGTAAATACGCAACAGACAAAAGCATTTACAGACAAAATGCTGGAATGTCGAGTTAAAATAGGGTCCTCGCTAACACTCTGTTCACTAAAGCGACGATGTATGTTTGTCTTTCAAACATATTCGGCTTCGTTATTTCAATTTTAAAGAGAGCCATCTACAAAACATCTTAAAAATAGGAATTCGTGTTCTTTGTATGGAGTTGAATATTTTTTGGCATAAAACAAAACATTATTTTTATCGGATATCAAGTTAGCTTTTCAAAATCACATTCCCAATATGTACTTTTCCGTTTACTTTAGCATTATAGATAAAAGGAAAAATACATTGTTAGTTCAGATCGATATACAAATGCAATATTGTTACCTTAACAAGATGGAAGAAAAGCGTTTGCACATTACAAAACTTCGCCAATCCAACTCTTTTTTCATACCGAGATAGATTTTCGATATTTCTAAATCACGTATTGAAGATATATTTTAAGAATACATAAATATTTAAATACTGTTTTCTGTTGTTTTACTTCTTATAACTTTATCTTTATTTTTTTTATCGATACACAATAGTTTATATATTACTTGTTTTTAAGAATATTGTGAGAGGTTGCTCTCGCAGAGTGGCGCTGGTGTACCGGAAGTGACGGAATGCGTGGGAGAGAGCGTTCGGGTGTTTTGGAGGGAGAGAAAAAATAAAGCGAGGACCGGACGCGGATTCGGAAAGCAAAAGTAACAAGTGTCCGGTGTTATCAATTTTCCGGTGGTATCAAGTGTCCGGTGTCATCAATTGTCCGGTGTTAACAATTGTCCGGGGTTATCAATTGTCCGGTGGTATCAAGTGTCCGGTGTTATCAAGTGTCCGGTGTTATCAATTGTCCGGTGTTATCAAGTGTCTGGTGTTATCAAGTGTCCGGTGTTGTTCTGAATTGTCCGGGGGTTTCAAGAGTATCAACGAACCAAGATTTGAGCTGGGACAAAGCTTACAGTGGCGCCGACGACAGCGGTTGTCTGAGAAATACATACGGCATATTTCCAGAAAAGTAGGTCTTCAACGCTTTGAACCGGTGATATGAGGTGCTGCAACAATAATCAACGGTAATAGATATGCCTTACTATTCTTAAAATACAGGGGGGGACAAACATATTTTTTTTTGTTATGTAAAATATATGGTTGATGTAGTTTCGGTTTGATATATGTAAAATATATGGTTGATGTAGTTTCGGTTTGATATATGTAAAATATATGGTGGGGTGTATTTTGAGGAGAAAAATAGTGGGAAAAAAATCCCTTAAGAAAAATTATGCTGTTATTTTACCAGCATTAAGTAATTTAGAATGCTGTATAATGTTACTGGTTTGTTCAAATATCTGACAATTGGCATATTATAATTCTTATTTTTATAAGTTAAAGGTATTTTGGCTAACTTTTATTATATAACTGTATTTGCTGTGTAATTAAGATGGCATTCTTCGGGAAAGCAAAGAGAGAGGATTTAATTGTGCTAGCCACGGAATTAGGTGAGAAAATTCCTACAGGTAGTAGGATGGTAGATTTAAAAAAAATTATCACCGCTAGTGTTGAATTTGAGGAGGAATATGCAAAGAATATGTTGGGTAATATAATAGAAGATAGGATTAAGCAGGAGCAGCAGGGGAAGGAAGAAAAAGAGAAACAATTAGAGAGAGAACATGAACTTAAGCTTAAAGAATTAGAAATGCAGGGGCTCTCGGGAAAAGGCGGCACTGCTTTCGGTTCAGGAGACATTTCGGAAAGAAACGGGTGTAATTTTATGGGATATTTAAATATAATGAAAGGTTCAATCTTGGACCCTCCCGAAAAACCAGAGGATTGGCCTTTTTATTTTCATCATATCGAAATTATGTTTAAATTGTATGAAGTTCCTGATCGCTTTCAGGGCAAAATTGTACTGTACAGCTTAAAAGAACGGGTAAGGGGTATAAGTTCTATACTGGGGGAGGACGAATTGGATAATTATAGTCGTATCAAAGATACCATGTTAAAAAGGTTTAAAATCACCCCCTACAACATAAAATTAATTTTGACAAATGTGGCAAACAATACGATGAATCTTATACTCAGTATGCAACGAAATTAGAGACTGCATTAGAACTATATTTAAAATCGAGGGATGTCACGACTTTCGAAAAATTAAAACAATTAATAATAGCGGATAAGATAAAAGATAGTCTACCTCAAAATGTGAAATCTCACGTTTACCTCAAAGAGACAGAATGTTGGTTAGCGGTTAGGGAATTAACACAAGAAATTGATAATTTTGTGATTGCAATGTCAAGGAACTATTGTAATCAAGGTTATAGAGGCAGAGGCAATTTTCTTGGGGAAGGTAGACAGAAGTATGAGACGCGGGAAGGTAAAAATGAAAACAGAAACTGGTCTAGTACACAGGTTGGAGGTGAAAACTACAAAGACAAATTTGATCCTGAGAAAAAACTCGTTCAATGTTACGCATGTAAGGAAGAGGGACATATAAAACGATTTTGCCCTAGGGTTAATAAGGTCCCGAAGCAGACAAGTGACATGGGAAATTCGGAATTGGAGGAAATGGGCATAAATAAGGTTTGTGTAGATTTCTCCGGTTTCGATCGGAATGGTTACTGCTTAGAGGATATACCTTTGGGGTTAACGGAGTCGGACCTTCCGAGGATGGATTTCGTGATCGATGGATCTTTGTTTCAAGGGGTTATAGATACGGGCGCACAGATAAGTGTGCTGAGAAAATCAGTGGTGCCAAGTAAATATTTAGAATCTGGGGGAAAATTATTCCTGCGTTCGGCATGTGGCACCCTGATTGAGGCTGCGATGATTTCCGTTCCATTGAGCATTGGGACGGAGGAAGGTGGGGTTGCACCTTACGTAAATGTTCAAGTAGCAGTTGTAGAGAGGTTAAGTGAGGATGCGTTGATCACCCCCATAGTATTTAAACTACTAACAGAGCAAATGAGAAAGTATTTGGGGGAGGATAGATCGGAGGATATGGGGGCTGCAGTCTTGGGAATGCAGGTAGAAACTGAAAATGTCACTGGGAAAGAAGGGAGTGAAGAACAAAATGATATGGAGGATTTACTTGACGATGAGCAGGCTGGGAAAAGCATCCCTATAGACATAGTGCAAAGCCAACAGGCACATGATAACATAGTGCAAAACCAACAATATAGAGATAGTCATGAACGGGATATCGATCCACCGCTATCGCAAGCACAGAAATTTCGCAAAGACCAAGCAAATTGCGAATCATTAAAAAGGGTTTTTATGGAAGCAAGGAACAATAAGAATGGTTATTGGTTAGAATCGGGAATCCTTTACCACACTGGTAAGTTTAATGGGCAGAAATGCAGTCAATTGGTTATACCTCAGAGTAGGAGGGAAGACATTTTAAAATTGGCCCATGAAACTTTAACTGGAGGGCATATGGCGTCAAAGAAGACTGGAGAGCGCATTAGACTTTCTTTTTGGTGGGAGGGGTTGACAAAAGATGTCAAACGATTTTGTGAATCTTGTCATGATTGTCAACTTCGACGCCAAAGAGGGTTCACGATAGGGCGCCAATTGAAGCAGTAGGGAGACCAGAACTTCCATTTCAGGTTATGAATGCTGATCTATTTGGACCAATTGAGCCCAAATCTTCACGGGGACATAAATATGTATTGTGTGTAATGGACCAACACAGTAGATGGCCAGAAGCAGTTCCAATTAAATCATTAACTGCGAAAGCTACTTGTGAAGCGTTTATGGAAATATTTATGAGGACAGGTATACCAAGAATGATATGGATGGATAATGGGACAAATTTTGCTGCAAAGCTGACAGAGGAGTTTTTAAAACGCTTAGGATCGTCTCCAAAATTTTCAACTCCGGCTTATCCTCAGGCCAATGGACTTTGCGAAAGATTCATTGGTACGATGAAAAGAATGTTGCACCATTGCGTGAAATCTCAAGGCAAAGGATGGGATAAGCAATTGCCATATTTGTTGTGGGCTTATCGAGAAGTTCCAAACGCAACAACTGGTGTCCCTCCATTTTTACTAGTATACGGCCGAATACCAGTGGGACCTTTAGCTATCTTGAAATCCAGCTGGGAAGATGATGCAGTTTTACCGCAAGGGGTGGGAGAATCTGTAAGTGAATATTTGAGGGCACTCCGCGACCGGTTGAAAGATGCTGAAATATTTGCTACTCAGCATGGAAACATCCAGCAGCAAAAATATGTCCATTACCACAATCTAAGGTCAAAGGAACAACAATTCAGTGTTGGTGACGAAGTCGTGGTGCTGATACCTGATTCTACTAACAAACTTTGTTCCAAATGGATGGGGCCGGGTGAAGTAGCGGAAGTTAAATCCCCGCATTCTTATTTGGTAAAGTTGCCAGATCAAAGCGTTCGTCATCTACATAGTAACAAATTAAGGAAATACATACAACCAGTTAATACTATAGGAATTATATACGAGGCGGACAGAGACTTTGGTGAAATTCAACATGCACCGATTGAAAAATGTTCAGCAGTAGGAGTATGGCTGAGTAAGCTTACCAGTTCAAAAGACTGGGACCATTTAGACGGGGTTCAACGGGAACAATTAACTAGAGTAATAAGGGATTATCATATGTTTTTTGATGGAGAAATTAAATGCGCCAAAGTTGGGTCGCATAGAATAATTTTGAAACCGGACATTCAAAGGAAACAACCCTACATTTACAAAGTCCCTGAATTATTAAAATCGCAAGTGGAGAAACAAATTTCAGAATTATTGCAAAGGGGGTTGATAGAGCCTTCGGTGGCTGAAATAGCATACCCTATAGTGTGTGTAGCAAAAAAGGACGGTACCATTAGACTTTGTGTGGACTATCGCGGCTTAAATGCGGAAAGTCAGATAATGTCGTTTCCAATGCAGAATGCAGAGGAATTACGCTATAGAGCGGGAGCTGCCTATTTTTTGACCACACTAGACATTTTGAAAGGCTATTGGGAAATTCCAATGGAAGAGGGAAGTAAAATACTGACTAGCTTTGTTTCACCGAAAGGTCAATATCAATGGAAAGTGATGCCTTTTGGATTAGCTGGGGCTCCGGCAACGTTTCAGAGGGCAATGAACCAAGCTCTAAAATCGCATAGTGGTTATGCAGAAAGTTTTATTGACGACATAGTTATCTATTCGGTAAACTGGGAGGATCACTTAAAACACATTACAGCCGTTCTTAAGACGCTTCAATCCTTAAATTTTACTGCAAACTTGGATAAGTGTTCCTTCGGCAAACCAGAGGTAAAATATTTAGGTCACATTGTAGGTTCGGGAAAGCATGGGCCCGATCCGGACAAAATTAAGACTATCAAAAACTTAAAAGTACCTAAAACAAAAAAATCTTTGAGGTCAGCATTGGGACTATTTAACTACTACAGGGAATATGTACCAGGATATGCTAGAATAGCTAAACCCTTAACTGATTTGACAAAGAAATCCATTCCTAACGATGTCCCCTGGACCGAAGAAGCAGAATGTGCATTTAATGAATTAAAAGATGCTTTATGTAGAGCGGTTTCGCTGTACACACCTGATTTAGCACGACCGTTTGAAATTCATACAGATGCCTCATTGACGGGAATAGGCGCATGTTTAATTCAGAGAGATTCTACGGGAAGAGCTAGGCCGATAACGTTTGCTAGTCAGAAACTGACAAATACGCAGACAAACTGGAGTACAATAGAACGTGAAGCTTTTGCTGTAATGTGGGCGCTAAACAAGTTTGAAGTTTGGACTTATGGGAAACCAATTTTACTTCATACTGATCATAATCCCTTAAAATTTCTTACTGAGGGAATCCCGAAGAATGCTCGATTACAGAGATGGGCATTAGCCCTTGCAAGGTTTAATGTTGAAGTTGCCCATAGACCAGGTGCTGTTAACACGGACGCTGATGCTCTGTCTCGCATCGAGTATGAGGATTAATGCAATGTTTATGTAGTAAATGTAAATTTTGGAAGAAAAAAAATGTAAATGTATGTGTTTATGTACTTCAGTAAATTAATATGTTTATTATTTTATTGATTTGTTTATTTGTAATAATGGATATGTTGAATTGTAAGCTCATGCATGAGAAGCAATTATGGGACACAAACACTAACACACACTGAAGGTACTTTCTATAATTGGACATTGAAGTGTACGCGGACAAAGCTAGTAATAGTTTCACTGCAGGACTATAGTCATGCAGTGGAAACTGGAGGGAAGGTGTGAGAGGTTGCTCTCGCAGAGTGGCGCTGGTGTACCGGAAGTGACGGAATGCGTGGGAGAGAGCGTTCGGGTGTTTTGGAGGGAGAGAAAAAAAGAAAGCGAGGACCGGACGCGGATTCGGAAAGCAAAAGTAACAAGTGTCCGGTGTTATCAATTGTCCGGTGGTATCAAGTGTCCGGTGTCATCAATTGTCCGGTGTAACAATTGTCCGGTGGTATCAATTGTCCGGTGGTATCAAGTGTCCGGTGTCATCAATTGTCCGGTGTTATCAAGTGTCCGGTGTTATCAATTGTCCGGTGTTATCAAGTGTCTGGTGTTATCAAGTGTCCGGTGTTGTTCTGAATTGTCCGGGGGTTTCAAGAGTATCAACGAACCAAGATTTGAGCTGGGACAAAGCTTACAAATATATTCAAATCATGAACATAAAATTTAAAAATGTATTTTCATGTTTTCTGTTAATACCAATATAAAAATTATTTTTATTTGTTTATAAAAAGGATTTTTGAGCAATTTGATGATAATAATGAATACCACTTTGGGCAATAATTATACAAAGAGATCTAATCTCTTTTAATTTACAAGAGGATCGAATATTTACTGTTAAAATATAATGACTAGAAGGGGTTCTTTTACGCAGTACAGCATAACTACTGCCAATTAACCTTGTAAACGGTTAAAAAAAAAGTGAAATTTGTAAAATTGTATTCTTTGCAAAGGTTGACTTTATTTTTCTAATGCATGTATATTTTTATTACTTCTATAGATATACATTCCACGAACCGATGCTTTATATTTGTAAAATATTAATATCGAATATTTTTATCAATTCAAGTTTAGGCATATTGCTAGAAAAACTGGAAATCCGTAAACGGCTAAAACGCTTCAGCTCCATCAGAGGGTAAATTACCGTTTGTATTAGATAATAAATAACCCCGGAGAAGAAAGTATTTAAATCGTCAGAAGGGGGCGTGCTGGGTTGTGGTTTTCAGAAAGTGTCAGTAATGGTTTAGCTCCCCCCTCCTACTTAATAATACTTTATACAATACAGTTAAATTTAACGATTTGAAAGTAAGAATTTACCTGTCAAAAATATATCATTTTCTAAAATATTTCGAAGTCTAAACCTAATTATAAAGATCCCACTAAATTATTTGTAATAAGGCTATTTATTTATGTAATTTCTGGGTTGCCAAATTGATCTTTTTTATGTCCAAATTTGGTCAATTTGGCTTAAATTAGGTAACTCTTAATCTAAATATGTGGTTCTAGGATTTTTTCTTCAAATACATAATTATAAAATGGTTATTGATGCTTTGTAACTTCCACTAACTGCAATTAAAATTGCATTAAATGGACAATATAACTATTTCAGCAGTTGCACATACGTTATTTTGTTTATGCGTTGGGATATTACAAGCTTGTTCGCCATATGAGAAACTTTACATACCTTTGAATTTCAACTCAATAATGAGCAGGGACAAAAGAAAGTACGAGTAATATTCCGTACGCCAGTTTGAAAAAAATTAAATATATTATACTGGTAGTTTCGCATTTATATTTAATACTATTATTTAGTTACTCTTTCTCACATATTATGTACGGAAATTTAAATTTATAACAACAATTTATTATTTACAACAACAGCTAAAAACAAGTAAAAAGACTTTCAGAAAATTGTCAAAAAGGTAGTAAGATTTAAGACTAAAAAATTCAAAATAAAATTAACTATTTTTTAAAGCAATAGAATATTTTTGGATAGTTTTGATGATTGTGTGTCCCGTATTAGCTTAATGTAGTTTAACTGATCACTTTTATCAATGCCTAGAGCTACTTAATTTTATTTATTTACAACAACAGCTAAAAATACAAGTAAAATAGTCTATTTTAAATTTCTTAACAATAAGATACTCACCATTTATTTTTAAATAAAAGCGACGATCCACATAATGTAGTTTTTCCTCAATACGATTTGCTAACAAAAACCAACTCTTTCTAAAAACTGCAATGTCATCAGAAGAAAACGGAGTTGTGCATTTGATTAATGACTTCGCGATTCCAGTCATTAATCAAATGCACAACTCCATTTCCTTCTTCGGCGTCTGTTTTGTGACAAGTTGTGATTTGCAACCGACCATGCACTTTGTTTCCTGTTTTTATGTATCCAGATAATGGTCATATGGGTCGTTATGAAATGTTCTTTGAAATGTCTGGGCTTTCTTTTAAATTGCTTTTCAGTTCGGAGATTATAAAAGAAACCACTTAAAGAGCCCAACTTAAGGACTTTCGTTATTAAATAAACTTAAATGTGGATATTACCCTCACAGCAGGAATGATCTTTTCCGTTGGCTTTAAATGATTTCCTGGATTGCTTTATGTAAAGAATTTTAAAATATATTGTGTGTAATAATAATTTAAATATAATGGTGCGTATAAATTAAATATGTATTTCATGTTTTATGGGTGTTCATATATAACATTGAGGTATAAATTTAATGATATTATGTATATATATATAATAAAAATAGATTTAAGTAGACAGGCAGACAGATGTATAGCATTTTTTTAAAAATTATTTTTGAAAAGAAATATTTAAAGATGTCTTTAACCAATTTCTTCAAAATTGTAATAAACTGGATATAAATAATGATGTAGTATAGGACATTTGGCGAGTTTCATTTTTTTTTGGCGACGAAAAAAGTCAGACGATTACTCAGCACGATGACGCCATAGGATTGCCAGAAAGAGTCACTACAAGAATCGGAAATACCAACAATGTCAGGTGGAGTTGCCATAGTATAAATTTTTCGTCCCTATAAAACACGCCAAAAAACAACTCGCGCCAAATGTCCTATACTACATCTGTACCTAAATAATATATACTGTTCTATTTATTGACACAGTAGTTTTATCAATATGAGAAATTCATTACAATCGTTTTTAATATAACTGTTGTTAACGTGAGTGTTGTAGATATGTTTTAGCTGAAAAGGTTTAAAAACAACCAGCATGTCCATGCGATAATTGTCGCATGAACATTCCCCCCCCCCTTCCCACAACACACACACACACTCGTTAGAGCAAAAAAAGATCTAAAAGTTTAACATTCTTCTCATAGATGGCAGCATTAGCAACGGCTTGTTTAAAAAAACCGTTAAATTAATTATTTTAAACACATTTAAAAGAAAACGTTGATATTTATGAGATGAAAGTACGAATCGTCCCTGCTCCATAAAATTCTCTTTCTTTTGATACCTCATGTGTTAATATTCATTGTGTCTATGGGCCTAAAAGGGAAATTACTACAAAAATAATATAATAGGCTGCGTCAATACAGAAACTAATATTATTTTTGTTCCCTTTAAGGATTTATTAATACGAGCACATTACTCATACTCACTCCCCTTCCTATCTAATTTAATCTTATCTTCAATAATTAAATTCATTCCACATTAAAGTTCTCCTATTTACTAGGCTAAACTGTATGGAGGTGTTCAGACATTTGCGTCGACATCCCATAAAATTAACCTATACACTTTTAAGAAAAAAAAATATTTGGTTTTCCCCCACCCCTTATTTAAAAAAAAAAACTTTTTGATTTTCATTCTAGTAACAGGAAAACGTTGGCAGGAAAATATCTAAACAGCAACAGTTGTCATAGATTTTTATGAAATCGCTACCAATATTTTTAACAAACATGGCCCTTAACTAATTTTAAAATTAGTAAATCACTCTCGAATTATGAAATAAATTTAGAGAAGAATTAAATTTTGAGAATCCTTGTTTAGAATATATAGTTTCCATAGCATGTTTTGGAACATCTTGTTTATATGGGCCGGTTTGGCTATCTTTTCCCTTTGTCGCCGAAATCAAAATGCTAGATACTAAAACACTGTGACTTCATGTTAAGCTAAGTTTGAGATACAAATGACCTCAAAACATATTTTTAAAGGTTTTTTGCTCACAAGGGTTCTTGTATACCCCCCCCCCCCCCCCAGTAGAAATTGTATCTTTTTTAAGTATTCATATGAAACCTAACATGTCTAAACCTGCCTTGACGTTATTGTGTTTTCTGACTGGCAGTAATTAATTTTTCCACTCACAAAGGTTCATGTATCCCAAAAACTCTATAATTTTTAAAGATTTTCTGATTTTTACAGTATTTTACTTTTACATAAATTTCAATTGGAGGGATTTGAACCCCTCCCCCCCCCCTTTACCTACGGGCCTGACTGTCGCATTCCATATAAATCATTAACTTATATTCCAAACTTCGATATCAAACTGTTATCCGTTAATGAAATATCTTATTCTTAGACACACACAAAGCAACTTTTGAAACCACTTCCAAAAGCGTAGAAGCACTCACATTTACATCGTAATATCGCCCCTGAAAAACCTCGTGAATTCCCCTTACAGATAAAACGTTTGCCATGTATTAAATAGCTTAACAGTAAAACTATGTAATTCATGCAAAAAGTGTATTAATTATTAATACGAATAGTGTATTATTGTAATGAAAGATAGATCTAAAACATTCACACAAAAAATCTTCAATGTAGAATTCAAGCTTACCTATTCCATAACCAACTTTTAACTTTTTTCGTAAAAATTTGGCGATTTTTTTATTTAGCGTCTTATGATAAGGAATCTAATTTCCGAACATTTGCCACATTTCTTTCCATTTCGATACTATACTTCTGTCCATATTTTACCAGTCTTATTTGTTTCCTATAAATAGTAACTAATAAATTTTACTTTATTTAAACTACCAACTTTTGTGTTGTAGAAAGTAATATATACATTTAATTTTTTTTTCTTAATAATATCCCAAACAACCATTCAACCATCCTCAAAACTATCGTCCAAGAAACATTGTGGTTTCTTTAAATCTAATTCAAGTCTTTATTAATTGAAATAAAAGCATGGCTTAAAGAGTGGGAGATGCAGTGCTGAATATGCGCAGTTATTATCATTCAAAAATATAAACAAACATAAGGCTTACAAAATGTATGCTACAATTAACATACATTTACTCATTTTCGCAAACACGATGGTACCTTTTTATTTGGACTGCTCCTGCACAAACGTTCTACACAGAAGACAGTTTCAATTATACATGTGTACAAAGCTCTGCAGCATCTTCTTGAAAGTTAAGTAGAAACGACCATAAAACTACAAGTACATGGTAATATGTATACTATTCAAATACAAATACAACGTTAAAATACGCAATAAAAATCCGTATAATCCGGACATGTTTCGGGAGATACATCACCCTGCATTTTCCGCTTATGAAGGGTATCTCCCGAAATATGTCCGGATTATACGGATTTTTATTGCGTATTTTAACGTTGTATTTTGATATTCTTAACGCAATGTTCTATAAGACGAGTTTTTATCTTAATATGTATACTACTTAACTTACTATATTCGCGTAGGTAGGTAGGGGGGTTCAGAGGATCAAACCCCTCTCAAGGAAAATCACGTAAAAAAAAATTAAAAAACGAATTACTGTAAAAATCATAAATATAGAGCTACTTTTTTGGAGAGGAGGGGAAAGAATTACCCCCAGATCGAAACACGATGACGACATGTTAGGTTTAGTTTGAGATAAAAATGAGCTCATAACATTTTTTTGAAGCCTTTTGAAAACTATTTTTCGGGGAACCTACCCCGGAAAGCAGTTTTCAAAAGATGGTGGTGGGGTCATTTTTAGTCTAAACTTAGCTCAAAATGACGTCATCGTGTTTCATTATCAAACATTTTGATTTCGGAGACAAAGGGTTTTCTTTGGCAAATTAACGTCTCACTAGAGCTGCATAGTGGGCTATTGACGACGGTTCGAGGTCTATTTCGAAAAGGAAAGACCCGGGAACACATACACACACACATTTATACATTGACCTCGTTATTTTAGAACCATGGTCAGATGTCGAGGAAACACCTGAACTGGCACCCAACGCCTTCAATAGACGTATGGACTTTGGGCCCCGAACAGATTTATCGTGCACCAGTCACGTATACGCGACATTAATTTTTGCGGATGTTCTGAAGACTTTTCTAGTGTTTTGTAGCGAAGCTGGCAACCCTTCGATCACAAGATCACAACTGCTTTTACTTTTCTTTGTCAAGTCGATTGCCTAGAATCGAACCAGGAATCTTCGTATTCCCAGCTGACGCCTTTAACCGCTCGGCCACGGAGGCCTTTCGGAAACAATGGGAAGACATCGATAAACGCGGCAGTAGACACAAAATGATCCAAAACATGTTAATATACATGAAACACATAATATACATGAATACACTTTTTTGTTTGGTGATATTAAAATTTTTAGTGTACATCCAATGTATAGAATTACTAAATTTTCATATAGAAGTTTGTAGTATAAAACCAAAAAATAATTGTAGTTATGCAGTTTTCTTTTAGTTTGATTTTTGGAATTTATCTAAAGCAGCAAAATTTCTTGTAGCATTTTGATCCCAGTTTGATCGCTGACTAGAGGTTATATTCAGTCCACTTTATTAAAAAGTTACTTTGAATACAGACAGCATCAATATACTTTTTTGTTTGGTGATATTTAAATTTTTTTTTCTCTGCAAGCACCCTTTAATCCTTGACCAACCCACATTGCGGCCCCTTCCGTTACGCCACTATTGCCATCTAAAAATTTAATTTTATATAGAGTTAAAATAATTTGTTTGAAACCAAAGGACCCATATGAAACAAACTTTTTATTTTTCGTAGAAAGTCAAGGATAGTGAAGACTATATATAGATGGTGCGCTCATTTTTCGCTTTTTGAAAGTGGGCAAGGAAAGCACATTTTTGCTCCGCCTTACTATCGGTTTTTGATCATTTCCATTGGCTGTGTGTTTCAAGCATTGCTACTTAGGTTCGATCCCCGGTTGGGTAACAACTGGTGATTTAATTTTTAATTAGCAAAATAATGTAAATATCTGTAAATAATTGTGTTCAGGTAGCTTCACTACTAATCCGTCCTTGTTTTGTTATGTCCCCGTATTTTACTTCATTGAAATTGTAACTCATTTAATATGTCCAATACAAATGCATTGACCGGATGGTTCGACCCTATTTTACTCTTTCAAAATTCATGGACATGCTCTCGTGGCAGTTAATATTATTTTAATACGCTTAATTTATTAAGCAACTCTTTTGCAATTTTTACATACTAAATACAATTCTTAAAATATAATTTAAACTCTTAAAATGTAGCGAATTCTAAATAAAATTAGTGAATATCACTTTTAAATAGTTCACAAAACAACGAATAGATGGCAGCACCTCACAAACTAGAGCATTAGACATGCCTACAGAAAGCGCGAGGTAGGTGTCACTATGACGTCAAAAATGTGCTTTCCTCGTCTTCCGTCAGACAGCGCGAGAACGAGCACACCTTATATATATATATAGTCTTCACTATCCTTAGTAGAAAGTATAAAAAAAAACTCACACACAGTTAAAGTTAACTACACAATCAGAAATTTCACGTATATAAAAAAAAGAATACAATATCTGATATAAATAAATGTTAATTATAATTTAAAAGTGATAGAAAGAAGGAAAGTTGTAAACAAAATTATTTTTAAAAGTTATATCCGGAAACATTTTTTAACACAATATTCGTAAATAATGGCGTTTTGACTTTAAAAAAAAAGCAATAATGTTAACTGTAACCGTTATAGAATAATCGGTTACGTAACACAACACCCGACTATTTCCATCTATACATATCAACCTAGAAGGGCTGATTTTAAATAATCATTTGCAACAGCTGCAGCTACTGGTTCAGTTCCCATGTTTATAAAAAAATATATATAAATGATGTTCTTAAAAAATTAATGGTTGTAAATTATTAAATTATGATATGGACGTTTTTTTTTTAATAAATTTTAGCGGATATATATATCGTAATATTATTCGAGTCATATTTACAGAGAGAGAAAATTCATATGGCAGCGTAGTCGCATTCACTTTCGTGCAAACTTCTGTAATGTTTACGGCAACATATGTTCCAAATTAAGAGTTTGAAATCTCTATCGGTAAAAGAGGTTCACGTTATATACACATATCTTCCTATGATTTAAAAAGTTTTACGTTTTTTTTTATCAAAAATAGTGAATTTGTGAGCATAGGCGACAGTGGGAAAAAAACCGCAAACCAATTCTTTATGTAGCTTAGCCCCCCCCCCCCCCAAACTCTTCCTACCCTCCATTTTTTTAAACTTATGAATTTGTATTCAAGTAAACAGAAATACGTTGGCATATAAATATCGAAGCAGCAAAAGTTATAATTTTTCATAAAATCGTTACCAATATCAGACATTAAATATTTTTAAAATTAGTAAATAAATATATATATATATATATATATATTTGTAGCGAAGCTGGCAACCCTCCGATCGCAAGATCACTACTTTTTTACTTTTCTTTGTCAAGTCCATCGCACGGATTCGAACCACCAATCCTCTGATTAGTAGCTGAACGCCTTATCCACTGAACAACGGTGGCTCTCTAATTTGAATTAAATAGGCTGCAATTCGCTGCGGAGTTAGATGGAAATATGCAAATATGTTACGTAACAGTACGGTTATAATAGCCACGGTTTCGTGTCGAGAACACCCTTTTCAACGAAGGTATTTTATAATAGTTTACATATCAGCTCACAAAGGCTGACTTTTTTTTTTAATTATTTCTAGCGTGCTTTCGATGAAATTGATTAAATCTAAAAATAATAATTCAAAAAACTTATTTTGTTAAGAAATTATTGGTAGCGAAATGTTCAATTATAAAACAACCAAAAAAAAAAAAAAATAACAAGACAAAACTACCATCTCTAAACCGCACCGCCTACTGGAGGCAAAACATCTTCGCGAAAATTGTTTGGCGGTGGGTATAAAACGCCAAATCCTATACTGCATATGGTTGTTTTAAATTGCTGTATCTTTTTTATTGATTTATAAAGTATAATTAACTAAATTTATATTATTTTAATATAACTTAATATAATATTGGCATAGACGTAGTGGAAAGGGGGGGGGGGGGGTTCTACTTATTAATGAGGAAAGAGTGGGCGGTCGAAAAGGGAAGTTAGAACTAAGAAATTAAGCAGTGGTGTCGTGCATCCTGGGGGGCATCCCTCCATCTATCTCCCCCTGACTTCAACCACTGTGTATTTATATTGTCTTTAGTTACTTGGAGGGGGGGGGGGGGTGAATTTTTATTAAAAAATAACTACTACATAATTAATTGGGGAGGGGGGTATCAAAAAATAACATTTCTAGATAAAAAATAATAATTCATTCAAGTAAAGTAATTGTTTTGATTGAGTATAAAGAAATAGTTGTGATAAGTTAAGTTTTTAAAAACATGTCTATATATATTAACAAGTCGAATTATTTACTAGTCATTGCAAGTTTTGTATAATATAGAAACCGCTGAAAGCGATCTAATGAAAGAAATTGTAACCTTTATTTATATTTGTTTTATTAAATACTTTGCAAAATTGGATTAATGTGTATTTTGGTTATGTGATGAGCGTGTTTTTTTAGATGTAAACTTAAAGATTAACAAAAAGACCTGAACCCCTCTCTCTACGGGTTTATTTTAAAATTTAACATATCTGCCCAATTGGGACAGATTTTTTTAAGAATTCTCGCCATTTCTACAAATATATCCCCATTTATAAAAATATGTATTAATAAGTTATTTTCTTTAGAAATAATTGGTAGCAAAATATTCAATTAAAGTACTGGTCTATTATTTAAAATTAATAAAGGATCGAAAACATATTAAATTTTGCCACGGAATATAATACTCAATGATATTCATTCGAGGTCATAACGCAAATAAGCTTGGTGAAACAATCAATATATACATATATATATATATATACATACATACATACATACATACATACATACATACATACATACATACATACATACATACATACATACATACATACATACATACATACATACATACATACATACATACATAGTGAAAACGTCGTTCAATTTAAAATTAATAGTTCAGACCGGAAGTGTTGGTGCCAATGTTGCTACCGAGACAATAGGTTGCCTCTGCTCTTGCTCTTAAAGGTTTAGACGTGCTCTGTCGAACTTATGAAAGTATGAAGTTCTACTTACCGGTTATTGATAAGCCTCTTCATGATGATCACCAACTGGTCTTTAATTATATGGACCTTCGCAATAAGTATGCTCTGCCAGAGGGCACTACAGTTCCTCAGCTTATTGATGACATACTTGGAGTATGTTGCAAGCTATCCAGGATGTATGTCTACTCTGACTGCTTCGACATGAATAATATCATGAAAGACGCGGATGCTGAAAACCCAGCAAAGTATGCTAGCTTCCTTGGCACCCCTGTCCTCAGCTATGACTTTCCACAACAGCCTGTCACCCCCAACGAAGAGGCCCAGGTTGATCTTCCCAAAAAGAAGAGGAAGCAGAGGAAAGCCAAATCCAACCCTACCGAGGCTCCTACCCTGCCGCCAGCACCTGAAATCGATCAGATGGAAATCGAAGAGATGCTGGCTGCCACACACATAACAGCAATAGCACATAGAATAACAATTTTCAACATAATACAGATTGTTTCTGTAGTATTTCCCTTTTCCTTCATCGCAGATTAGGATAGGAATATGTGGGATAAATAGCTTCATTTATATGAGTGTTTGTGATTATCAGAAACAGAAGCATTTCTGCTTGTGACCCTCTCTCGTACCTGGATTAAAGATTTAAGTAGAGGGCGTCTGTTTGCGTAAACGATGCGAAGGGTCTGATATCTGCATCCTCTTGTAATATTTTATAGGACAAAAATGTCATTAAAAGTTCCTTGCCTAAGCGCTTGGCAGTAGAACCTTGCGTTTAACTTGTCAATGTGCACTTTCATTTTTTTAATTTCCAGATCTTAATGAATTAGATCGTTTCTCATATACCTTGGCGCATCCGCAATTTCTCTGATGACCGTGTTCTGACATTTTTGTAGCATGTTCAAATCTCCAGCAGTGTGTGTAGCCCATGCAAGCTACGCATATGTTAAGATTGGCTTAATTGTTGCTTCATAAAGTAGCTTTTTTAATTGAAGGTACATTCGGTGTTTTCTCCCAATTATCGGTCTGAGGCAGTTTATGGTACCATATACCTTTCCTGTGACGTGTTTAAGATGCTTGGTCCATTTGAGGTTTATGCTGAATTAATTCTAGGATAATTCATTCAAGTGAAGTAATCGATTTGATTGAGTATAAAGAAATAGTTTTGATAAATTAATGCTTTTAAAAACATGTCTGTATAAATTAGCAAGTCGAACTATTTACTAATCATTATTGGTTTTGTATAACATAGAAAACGCTGAAAAAGCGATTTATTTAAAAAATATATAGAAGAGAAAATGTAACCGTTAATTATATTTAAATTATTAATTATTTTCTAAATTGTATAATTGGGCATTTTGGTTATGTGAAAGAGCTTATTTTAAAATTTAACATATCAGCCTGGAGAGACTGATTGTTTAATACCTCACTGCTCCGTCCTCAAAATGCTTTTTAAAAATATATAGAAATAAGTAATTTTGTTAAGAAATTATTGGTAGTAATATATTCAATTGTTCTTCCCGACGAGTTTTTAAAAACTATTCCTTTTAATATTGGATAGAATATATATTTCTGCCAAGGGATATAATACTCCATGGTACTTAAATTTAATATTTTTATTCGAGATCTTATCTCAAATAAACTTGGTGAAACAATCATCATCAATACCCGCAGAAATCTCTCCCTCTGTATACGTATGTATGTATATATGTTACCGTGATAGTGCGGAAGCCGTACATCTGCAGACTCACTAGTGACTCCGCAGATACACTGGTTCGATACGTGAAAGTGCGGAATCGTGTTTAAAATAAGAGTTTTCCGCACTGTCACTAGTGAGTCTGCAGAGTCACGTATCCTGAATCGTAAAAGTGCGGAAATTTGTTATTTCAATTGCTAAGTACGCCAAAAATAGCGATAAATTGCAAAAATAGGTACATTAATAATTTTTTCACAACAATGTTGTACGAACGGTTTTTATGCGGTTATTTTGTTTTCGCCGTCATTTTCTTATTCTGAAATGTTATTGTTATCATTATTTACATTTATAAGTAATGTTTCACTTCATCTGTAAACCATATGGAAAATGGAACTTCAAGTTAAGTCCACATCGTTTTCAGCGTTTTCAATGCAAAAATACATCTAACTTCAAAAGGGATAGGGACTTTCAAGGGTGTTTCCTCTTGTCACCTTTTGCACTTAATATATTTAAACAATTTTTAAAATATCCATGTTTCTTTTAAGTAACTTTTATTCTAGAATCAATACATTCAGTATTGAATCAGTTTGGATTAAATTGAAAAATTATAAATTAGAAAAAAGGGGCATATTTAGGGTTACAGAAAGTCGGGAAAATGTTGACGATTTGGTTGCATTATTAGAAATTAAAATTTCAATTTGTTTCGTTAAAATAGATTTAACAAGAAAAATGGTAAAGTCTTGATTTATGTAAGATAAAATGTAATTAATTTTCATAATTTAATCCTTTAAAATTAATAATTTTTAAGTACGGTAATTAAAATTGTACGGTAATTTGAAGTTTGATTCGGCTTGTTTTTGGATAGTTACCGCATCGCACATTGATGACTTAAAATTTAATGAGGATTTAAATTTTGTAGGTCTCTTTTTTTAATATGTTTGGCCCCTTTTTCCCTAGGGACATAGGAAAAAAGTGTTACGAGTCCTGTTTAAGCTGTCCGATTATGTTTCGGGGATTTTTTTGAAATACATAATAAATTTGAATTATTTTTTTAAATGAAGCAATTAAAAATTAAAATTATTGGTACAAATGTATTATCGCGGGGCACCGAAAAATTTAAATGCATAGAAGTCGCGAATATTAACGGCCAACGATGGGCAACGGCGATAGCTTGATGAGCATAATACCGGTTTCTTTGGTTTAAAATCGGGTCTCGGTGGCCCTGATGAAAACTTCGATGAATAAACGCGATTGGTTGGATGAAATGCACAGGAGGCTATTACAACGTTGTACAATGGGCTATTGCACGGACACATTTGAAAAGTAATTGACGTTTATAAATTGTTTAAGTATAACTTTGTTTTGGTTTAATTAAGGCAATATTTGAGCCACACAATGGGCTATTAAAGACGATCCAATGTTATTATGTAACGAATGGTTTATTGGTTTGGTTATATAACGTCGAACTAGAGCTGCACAGTGGGCTATTGGCGACGGTTCGGGGTCTATCTCAAAGGAAACACCCGCGAACGATGCTTCGTATTTTTGAATCATGGTCAGATAACGATAATGGCTTTTATTGAATAAGCGTCGCATTACGGCTGCGCAATGAGCTATTGGAAATGGTTCCGGGTCTATCCCGAGAAAATTTGGAATAATTTTAAAATAACGGACCTGTGGTTTAAACCCACTCTCTAAACTTTTGTGCTACTTTGATAATTACTCTGATAATTTTATCGTCTGCGAATTTTTTTTCGTATCGTCTGCGAGCTTTGTTACTAAGCTCTCCTTTTGTTTTTTTTAAATTTTGTATGGCTCTTTTTACTACAAATTTCATGGCTTTTTTTACTCCTGATGCTCTTTGAAAATTTCTGTGTGTTCTAAAGTTGCCTCTTTTTAGTAACTGACGAATTGTTTAAACTAAATACGGTAATGCATCTGTTTGAAATTTTCATTTATATATAATTTTTTTTCATTTTATATTCTATGTATAACAATAGTTTTATATTGGAAATGCTTCATATTGAGGTGTGATGCCCCAAACGATTGCCCGAAGGGCAGTCGTTTGGGGCATCTTAGCCCTTACAATTCAATGCAGTTTAAATCAAATTCAAAGCAGAATAACCCATCAAAAAATTCAGTTTAAACCTACAAATGTATTAGTATTGTGATGTGGATTGTCAAAATAGGTTTTGTTTTGTTAATTAACGTCGCACTAGAGCTG
Source organism: Troglohyphantes excavatus (assembly GCA_963932185.1). Taxonomy (NCBI): domain Eukaryota; kingdom Metazoa; phylum Arthropoda; class Arachnida; order Araneae; family Linyphiidae; genus Troglohyphantes; species Troglohyphantes excavatus. The sequence continues at coordinate 19,005,810 of OZ010678.1, forward strand.
CACAGTGGGCTATTGTAGACGGTTCGGGGTCTATCTCGAAGGAAAGACCCGGGAACGATGCCATCGTATTTTTGAACCAAGGTCATAGATGACGAGGAAACACCTGAACTAGCACCCAGCGCCTTCAATAGACGTCGGGACTTTGGACCCCGATCAGATTTATCGTGCACCTGTCCCGAATACACGCCGTTAATTTTTGCGGATGTTCTGGACGACTTTTATAGTATTTTGTGGCAACTCTCCGATCACAAGATCGCTACTTTTAACTTTTCTTTATCAAGTCCATCGCCAGGCATCGAACCAGGAAGACCTCGAAAATTAACTTTCCATTCAGAATAGCAACTTCCGTCATCTAACCATGGTTCAAAAATACGAGACAGATTTCCCGGGTTTTTTCTTCAAGATATATGCGAATTGTTTACAATAGCCCAAAGTGCAGCTTTGGTGATGCGTTGACCAATCAATCGCAAAGCAACCAACAAGTCAATCACTAATTTGCCGACTAATCCGTTTGGTTAATAAACATGATCTAGAACTGCACATTGGGCTATTTAATACAAATCTAAATAAAAGTATTACTCTTATCAAAGTTAACTGGCAACGATAAAAATTTATTTCGTAATCGAAAGTTTGTTTATATTTTTAAAACGGCGATAGTTTGCTCTTATTACAATAATTTGTTACTAAAATATCAGAAATTACGAAAAAATAACATTCCAATGATAAATTATTAAATTATAACAATTGTAAATATCCATTCACTACGACTGCATAATCGAGGGTTACCATCTCGTTTGGCGGGATTAACGAGTCATGGAATTGGCGACTTAATTTTGTTCAAAGTTCGGTGGCCCGCGATAGTACATTTAGTTCCAAATTATTAAATTTCATTACATTATATAACTTTTTTTAAGTAGTATTCTTGTTTTATGTAGTTTTCAATAAAAATGACATTTTTCACAAATGCGATTGTATTTTATGACATATTAACTGAGTTCTCTCCTCATTAGGTGAAGAATAAACACTTAAAAATTTGGTTGCACTGAAACTAATAATAAAAAATATATATTTGTAGCCATAGGTAGATCCAGAAAATATTACTAGGGAAGCATAGTACAACTTACTAAAATGAGAGTCAGAACCCCTTCTGAATTTAAACTAATTTTCATAGTGTTTTCAACAGTCAATAATATGTATAATAACCTATTTAGAATTAATTTCATACAATGTGTAGTTTTATTAAAATTTTCTAGTTTGGATCAGAGCAATTACAAAAATAATTGGAGAGGTTGCATGGGAATTTCCAATCTTTAAGTTGATTTGTCAACTTAAAGATAGGAAATTCCCTGTTTGAACTCATTAATCAAATTTTTTTTTTACAGATTTAGTAGGATTAAAGAATTTAAACAGTACAGGGTTCCCACTAGTCCTTAAGAACTGCATTATATGAGGCAGAATATTTCATTTGTTTATGATAAGTAATGCTTTAAAGAAAGAAATAATGGACAAAAGATATAGAAAAAATATTTTGACAAAAAGAAATCAAGTTTTCTTGTTAAACTTGAAATTCTTTTTTTTGTTCAAAATTTGAATCTAAAATATAAATATTTTCAAATCAATGAGTTAGTCTTGTTGAAAATTGTTAATTTAAATTTATTTCTATTTATTGATATACAGTCTTGGACTAGAGGAGGGCCAGTTGAAAAATTGTTAAAATATAAAAAACTACATGAGTAAAAATTTAGGCAAATTTTCGATATTTTATTAACAAGGAAATAGTTTTGTTCATAGAATCAAAATATTTGTTATTCTTTTGTAACCAGTGGACAAAATTAAAAGGCCGGCTGGCCATATTCTTTTATCTGTTTGAATATATTCAAGTTTGACACATTTTTTAAAAAATGTGGCAGGTTTTACCAAGCTTTTCTATGGCCCTTTCGCTTTATTTCTATTACTGTATACTTGCTATTTTTATAAATTTTATGCCCCATAAGTTTCCTATTTGTTTGGGACTGCATTGAAGGCAATCAAGAACTTGGACATTGGTTACTTAAAACCATAATTTTGTTGAACCAGAGTGGAGTGTGGACCGAAGCATTATTTTCTGAAATTCATAATAATTATTTATGATGAGTGGTGCTGCTGATAGCAAATGTTTTACCAAGACAAGACGTGATAACAATTTAGTTAATTGTTGAGTTTGTAAAAGCTATGGTAGCAGTACCATCTTTTATCGAGTATTTAAGGAAGATGCCCTACCTATGTTTTTGTATTGAATTTGCATTGAATTTGAATAGTAATTTTTAAGTTAACACAAAACTTTATTGTTGTCACCGTTTGTTTAATTTTTTCTATCTTGCAAAAGCAGCGCGATAAAAAATGGTCCATAAATTTTTTTTATGTCTTTAGAAAGTCCTTAAAAATTCTTTATTTTTAAAAATGAGTGGGAACCCTGCAGTAGTAAACTACAATATATGCTTTTATTCAATTTATTACAGAACACTATTTGAAAATAAATTGGATATGATGAAATTTACGTGCCATATCAACAGTAAGTGTGTAGTAAATTCTTAAATTGAACTCGTGAATTTAAGTTTAATCTTACAAGTTTGACAATTTATAATATTCCTCCGACAATGCTGGTGGTTTCATTTGCTAAAAATATGAATTTTTTAAGACGTAAATTTTTTCAACTTGCTTATTTTTAAAACTCGAAAATCCCAACTGTTAGAGTTTCCAGATTATTAAGGGGCAAAAGATCATAAATAAAATCCTGGGTATAGATCCTTGGCCAACTCAAAAGGATGTTTGATAAAAAAAATTCCATACCACTCACTAACAGCTTGAATTCTAAAATTAAACTTGTTTTTTTAAGACTTTTATAAGTAATTCTTAAGACTTTATAAGTAAAAAGTTAAATAGAATGAAAATGACCTGGTAGAAATTATGCAATACTAATATTTGAAAAAGTTAAATATATATTACTTTTGTATTACAATCTAATAAACATAAGATAAAATTTATTTAACCCTTTGCAGTTGAGAAGAGACTGTCGAGCATAAAAAAACGATCTGTTGTTTTGTTCTCTGTTTTTCAAATTGAACAAGAACCATATTCTTGAACATAAAAACACAATTTTTCATTATCTTGTTCTATTTAAAAGTATGACATCACTTGGAATCAACATATTTTATTAATCCATTACACTCGAGTGTTGCCTGTTACCAAAATAATGTGTTTTTTTCTCCGAGAACAACATATTATTGAGTTTAAAAAGTTATTTTCTCACAAACTTTTATAAATATTATTTTTATCATCTAGACGCACCAAGTATGTTGGTAATTAAAATATTTCTTCAGATTAAAATTCCTCATACATTTTTTTTTATTAAACATTTGACAAATCTCTTCAACCGCTAAATACATGTTTGATATATACTCTGATTTATAATCAGCTTCACACAATTTTTATAATTATCCACACTAAATGTACAAAGAACATGTTAAAAACTACTCTTTAAAAAGATCAGGAATAGAATGCAATTGTTTCCAAAAAGAAAGTTAATATCAAACATGTTAACAGTAAAAGGTTAAAATACAATATTACTGTCATTATTTTTCCAAAATATGCAATAGAAATTCACTGTTCATACTATATTAAAATATAAATATCAGGAAAAAGTATTTTAAAAAATGGCAGGCTAAGTATGATTGGTTGAGAAGAGATTGCGGAATCACTGAATGCAAGATTAATTGAGCTATTGTTGTACGCAAAGGTTGTTAATGCATTTATTTTTCAAAACAAAAATTGGGTAAAAAAAAGCACGGTGCCTATACAAGTCTTCCATGGAGGAGGGTATGGATCCCTCCCCTAAATCCACCAATGTTTGTGGATATTGAATTAGGCGAAGAACATATTAGAAACACTGAAGCAAAAACAAAAATCAATGCAATCGCCGAGTAGAGCAAAAGAGGATATGTTTGGGTGAGACACAAAAATACCGATCGGCTGTCACAGGGTCCACTTCCTTCGAAAGAAAGTGAACCGAACTCAGGGATGATATGTCGGAGTGTCAAATTGGGCTGTCGAGTGGGGAGCTTTCTGCTGACCAGGGAAGGGGGATGTTGTTTAAACCCCTTTAAAGTTGAAAGTAGGTTCCGGGATGTTGCCTTTTTCGCGAATGCAGCAAAGAAAACTGAAGGGTACCACCTGAGGGATGGATTCAAGCAGGATGTTGAGAGGTAGGACTGTGCCGTCAGCCAGGATTATTGAACTAGGGTTGATGAGGAACTGCCGAGTGGTTGGTGCCACAATGCTGGTGAAGAATAGATTGGAACGCTATGCGGAGACCATTTTTGGAGTTAGATGTGATGTGCGGTATTATGAGGTCAAGGAGACTACTGTGTTGCAAGGTGCCCATGAGTTGAAGAGTATGGGATTTTTCTGGCCCCATTGTAGAAGTGTGCTTTTGAAATGTGTCTGTGTAGATAATCGGTTCAGCAGAGTTTGCATGGTTGTCAGAAGCAAGAATACAATTCATGTTTGAATGTTAATTATCAGTCGTGAGAGCAAGATTTAGTCAGACATTTCCATGTCTATTGTAATAAACTGAATGTTCAACACACACCACGTAACACAATAAATTGTAAACACTTTTCATGACATCACAGAATCTTTTTTCCTGTTTTGTTATTTATTTTTAGAAAGAAAGTGGAACAATTCTGAGATAAACAGTTAGTTTCTTAAAATACCTACTATCCAGTCGAAGGCCGTAGACAAAAATAGTATTCACTTAATTTAGTCTGTTAATTCTGTTGTTATACAGAATCCTTTAACAAATAGTTCTTACAGCAAATATGTAAATTGATTGAAATCACAGTTTATAGTTTTCTTTCAGTACTGCGTAGTGGATAAAGTTAACAGAAAAAAAATTGTTTAATATTTTCATATCAATATTCTAGTTCCACACAATTCTTCTGCATTGTAAATTGGGGGGTCAGTCTGGAAAATTTTGCAATTCCACGTTATGTTGTCTGTCACACCGATAATATGCGAAGATCTATTTCGGCAAGTTGAATATATCATGTAAATCACTATTCTTGAACATGCGAAAAAAAATTAGGATTTTAAATTCAAATTGAACACGGGAATACTTCTTTGCAAAAATGTAAACATTGCAATCCAAACAACGTTCTATTGCCGCTAACCAATCAGGTTTTAGTATTGATTGGCGACATTGGTATTTTTTGGCGATAATTGACACACCAAACATCACATGCCAGTTTTTATAAAAAAAAAAACGTTTCATTTTTCATGATATTATATTCAGCGGTCGGTTGCACGTCTTCAATGCCGTAATTTCTTGATTTTTTTTAAAAAAGTTAAAAACTTAATGAGAATTACGTTCGAGACGATCTTAATTTACACTTTCACGAGTGCCTAACAGTGCATCTGCAGATGCACTAGTAAATCTGCAGCTACACTAGTGCATGTGCGAAATCAAATAATTTTCCGCACTGTCACGTATTTGCCCGGTGTATCTGCGGAGTTACTAGTGAGTCTGCAGATACACGCATTTTCGCACTATCACGGTGAGATATATAGATAGATAGATATATACTGTTCAACCAGCCTCTCATTGGGCACCTAATGCTTGAAATTTTAAAATTCCGTTTAATTTTCCGTTTTATAATCATTTTCGAAGATATTTTTAAAAATGTCTATTTAAAAAAAAAATAGTATGTTTATTGTTCTAAAATAAAATTGTGATAAAATGATAAAAGCTTGAGAACAGTGAAATACCATAAAGTAAATTAATATATATTTATTGTTTTGAACGATTAAAAGGTGGCGATCAAAAATTGCTTTGGCGAAATAAATCTTTCTAACAATTATGCTTCAACGGGAAAACTAACGGAAAAGCTAACTTTCGAAGATGTACTTGGAGATATTTGAACAATAGACCAGTTATTTTGTTTTCGAGAAGATAAAAGAGAAGGAACAAATGAGGAGAACAAACCAATCGGTAACAGTTTTTATCCCTCTAATGCATAGTGTAGCATATATGCTACACAACTTTACAATGACAACTAGCGGCATCTATTGAATATTATGTGAACTATTATAGTATTGCCACATAGGTGCCTAGTTCTTATAACCATCGCTAGGTCCCGTTTCTTTCTAAAATGATTGTGATAAGGCAATCGGTTGCTTCGATGTCTGTTGTTCTAAAACTGGCTCGTGAAGGTTGAAGTTATATTGTTTTATTACTGATAAGTATAATATGGTTATACAAAACATCCTAACGAATACCAGAGGCTGTGTAGATTGTATTTAACTATATTTTCATACTTTTTGAAAATTACTTTAGTAAATACACATTGTTCGGGCCAATAAAATCACTTTGTCAATTTGGCGCTGTTGCGACGTAGCCATCTTTGGGATACGGCGCCAAGTGACGTGATTTTCCGGCAACCCGCCAAGCAGATTGTTTTGTTTTTAAAAAGTTGTTCCTTTAAGCAGGCGATCATAACTCACTCATTTTTCACGCTCACCAAGTTGAGTAATTTAAGCAATAAAATCTGTAAATTTTGTTTTCCAGTAAATTCTATTTGTTAATGAACCTAAGCAACTGATTCCTGTTATTTAAGAAAACCCAACACCTAATATAATATAAGTCGCCGCTACACACATGACGTTGTGTATATGCTACACAACGGTTTTAATTAATTATTTAATTAAATAGGCACTTTGGATTTTTTTTGTAGATTTTTTTAGCGTTCCAGGAGCAAAAAGAAAAAAAAAATTAAATGAAAAAAAGAAAAACATTATGCACTAGAAGGTTAACGCGGGTGAAACCGCGGGTATCAGCTGGTACCTAATATATGTTTGTCGATTATTGAGGTAATATCTTATTTATAGACACAAACACGGAATTTAAAAACACAATTTTTAGTCCATTTTGTCTCCAAAATGTTAACAGAAAACCTGAAGCCGAAATCTGTCCGAAAACCTGACACAGATGTTTGGTTGGTTGAATTTTCATCACCTTACACCGGAACAATGGCACTTAAAGTAAATCCTCACTTCAAAAATAGATCGCCAAGGTTTCTTTGATTTAAAGCCATCATTGAACAAATGGGGAAATCAATGGCCAAATGGGGAAAAAACAAACCTTCTCCAATACACGATGGCGTATTTTCACTGGTGTGCTATCATCCACCAATCAGAGGCAAGTCCGTGAAAAGTAACGACCACTATATTTCCCTTGAAATGGTGGCAACACAGTAGTGAACGGTCAATCATCCGTTCGCTTCAGAATCGCCAGAAAACTTAACATTCGATTCGCGGATAGATGAACGAGTCCCATTTGTAAAGGAAATAATGTTGGTAATTTACGCAGCTTGTGGGTTATTTCATTTATAAAATATTTGAGCTATATTATCGATTCACACTGGAAATGGAACAGTTTCGGAAAGATTTAGTTCTGCTGAGTAGATGAGTTATTAATGATCTTAAGGGGTTGAAAATGTCACGCAAATGATTCAAGGTTCGTTAATCGGGATTTATTAGATTTATACGTATATAAATGAGTGACATTTATTTTTAATAATTCATTTATTTAAGTGCTATTTGAGGTAGGTTGAAAATGGTTGCTTCAAAAAATGAAAAATGGATTGCTATAGTATCCATTCTCTAGTACAGCGCTTCCCATTTAGCTTTAAGCCACAGACACCTAGCTACACTTTTAAAAATAGGACTCAAAAATAAGTAAAATGTACTCATATTTGAGAACATTCGATGCTTGTCATGGCTCCGAATAATATGTTTCAATTTTTAAAAATACATGTACTCAAAAATGAGTACAATAAATAAACAGTGAAGATGCTAGCCCTACATAGGCTGCCTTCATAAATCACTTTCAATAAATATCGACAATTACAACCAAGACTTACGGGGGAATCGAATCCAAATCAACAGGCTCCGCAGCCCAGAGCCTTCTGTGTTAAACTACCAGGGCGACGTGAAGAAGTTATAAAAAGGAGAAATTTTAAAAACTGTGCCATAAGAATGGAAAGTAAGATTGTAATTGAGTTGTAATAACTCAGTTTCCATTTAAGCGATCGATATCAAATAATGTGGAAAACCATCTTCTGAACAACTAAAGTTTGTCAGGTCGCTTTGTTAAGATGGCTTGAACAAAAGCTGAGATTAGCCATATTAAATCACACTGTTCATTTTTGCGAAAGTACGATTACTTAAATTTGAGTACTAAAGTTCTAAAATGAATTTTATAATTTCTTTTAATTTCGCACAACTTTTACTACGAATATGAATACAATTTTACCCAATCTTTTTGTTTTGTTCGATAGGAGGAGCTTCACTTGGAAACCATTTGAAAAAAATCCGATTATCCGGCATTTAACTATCCGTAATTCTCAATTAACCGCACCGTTTTAAAAAAAAAAATATTGTCCGATTCCTAAAATTATTTTATGTTGGATACAGAAAAATCCGCTTTGACAAAAACTGAAGACAATAATTGGTTATCCGGTTGTTATATATCCGGAAAAATCGATTAATCGTACTATTTTAACAGTTTCTCCAATTCCAGAATCTTTTCATTTTTTGATAGAAGTTGCACAATAGTGAAATTTTATTTACCCAACATTTTTTGGCATGGATAGGGCAAGCGAACAATTAGCAAGCGACACCTATTGACAAAGCAAAAAACGTTTCACGTCAAAATATTTCATTTGAAAGAGCCTAATCAGGTGGACTCACCATGAATTGCTTATTTGACTACGAGATTGCTGCTTTTTTTTTACCTTGGTTAAAATCAGGATGCTTTTTAATTAATTGGGGATAATACTTAATTGTTTCCATTTCGCCTTGGCGTCGTTTACTTAAACTCGTGCGAAGAACGGGTAAATTTTATAGGGAAAAAAAATTTGAAACCTTCATGGTATTTCTCGGAATATTGAGTACCTCCATTTTAACGTTAAGAGTCCTTACAATTACTACCTTACGAATTTCCACATGTTTGAAGAAATTTCCTTCATTTCATTTGAACCTTTTTGTTAGCAAAGTAACAGATTTGAAACGACACGATTCAAAAGACCAGGACAAAAGAAGTCAAGTGATGCTGAATTTCAAGAAGAACCGAATGTCGCAATGGAGCAGTCTCCAAAGTGGGGCAGTTACCTGATTAAAATTTCATCTAGCTTTCGCCGAGTGAATTCTTAAGGGAATTAACGCTGAGGAAGCCACTTTTCAGAGAATCTATTTGTTTGAAGGGCTCGAAAATTGATGCGCGTATAAGGAAACTTCCAAGTATTGGTTTTTTTGGTACCTTTGGTTTTAGTTCAGGGAACAATAGCAATTCGAAATTCTGGTGTCCTGATGAATTCTTAATTGAAATTTTATTTAAATTCATCGAACTTCAGATGTCTGTTTGTTAGAAGAAAGATTGCTTTTTATTATCTATTTAAGGGATTATGCTTAGTTTTATAACATGGAATTTGTATATAAATTACAAATGATAATAACTCATTTGAACTATTTTTTTTATTATTATCTTTTTTAATTGTTTTTGGATTATTTTGGGATGGTTAATCCATTTTTAGTCGGCGTTGCATGTCATACGTTAAGCATTGTTTGGAATATATGACCGCCAGGTGGCAGTACTCGTTAAACAATGGACAAGTTATAAAATATGGAGGATTAACAGGATGGAACATATAGAGAGAGACCAACAGTCAGGCAATAAGAATTCAATGTAGTCTACACGATAAGAGTATTTTTTAATTATTGAAAATGAATGGAACGGAATTTTGAAAAAAATCAGACTAAGAAGAAAATAATATAAATATATCAGGTAGAAATAGAACTTTTTTGATAATAATTTAAATTCACAACAAAGATGGGTTTAAATTTACAACAAAGATTGTTTGGTTTAAATTTTCAACAAATATTGGTTTAAATTTTCAACAAATATTGGTTTAAATTTTCAACAAATATTGTTTTAAATTTACAACAAAGATCGGTTTAAATTTACAACAAAGATTATTTAGATTTTCAGCAAAGATTGGTTTAATTTAATTTTCAACAAAGACTGGTTTGACTTTTCAACAAAGATTGGTTTAAATTTACAACAAAGATTGGTTTGAATTTTCAACAAAGATTGGTGTAAGGGGATTTGAGAAAATCGATGAAAAAAATCAATTTTTTTTTTTTGCTAAAATATGCTCTTATACCTACAGTTTATTATTACAAAGTTTTGAAACTATCTGATAATTATAAATGTAATAAAAATGCGTTTCATTTCTTTCACAGCACTTAAAATGCTACGTCCATTTCGATGTTTACATTTTTGACGCAACAGCTTTTGGTCATTTATTTAAAGAAAAATCAGCTAAGAACAAGTTGAATGTGTTTATCTGTGACTGTATCTGTCACATCACGTGTTTGTTTACTTTTTTTTTACCGTGGTTTGATATAATTTTAAATTTGAAGGTGCAAGGAGACGTATTTTCCAAAGGCGACGTATTTAACAAATGTAATACATGTTTTTGCTATTGTCAAAGCCAATTCTAAAGTGTTTTATGGTATGGAATATGTATGTTCAATGAATTCAGTTGTATTAGTATGGTTTCTAACACAAAATTAGTGTAAAACAATATTTTAAACATTATTATTTTGATTTTAACAGATTTTTCTCAAAAATTTAATTTTGTTATCATTTTAAAACTGAGTACATAATACTGATTTAATGTACTCCAATTAAATAATAGAAACCGGAATTTTATATGTATGCAAGTAGTTATAAAATTAATTATGTGTGAAGAAAATATCAAATGTATTCATCGAGTTATTTGGATTTGAAATGTTTAAACTGATTTATCTCAGTTTGTGTTTTTTGCATATGCCACGGTATTTAAAATAAGAATACTTTCTCAAATATTATTCAAATGACTTGATTTTTTTTCTGAAATTCCTGAATAACCTATTTAAAACAATCGAGGATGGGTTTTGCAAAATAGTGAAAAGAAAAAATATTAAAAATTAAAAAGTAGACTAAATCATGTTTTTTTCCATTTTTTTGCATATACATCGACATTTTTTTTTTTTTCTCAAGAACTAAATCAGTAATTTCAAATTCGATCCTTAAAGTTATAAAGTATAGTACAGTGAATGTAAGAAAAAAAATCTTTACAAAATATTAAAAACTGAAAGAGAAAAACCATTTTTAAAACAGTTAAAAAAAATTTAAAAAATTAAGTTTTGAAAAATATACTTATAAAAATATTTTTTTTGTTGCTAAAATCATATTATATAATAATAACCTTCAATAATATGTGTAAAATATCTATGTAAATTATTTAATAAAAAAATTATTCCAAGGGTACCGAGTCCTTAAATTTAGAACAAAGATTGGTTTAAATTTAAAATAAAGATCGGTATAAATTTTCAACAAAAATTGGTTTAAATTTTCAGCAAATATTGGTTTAAATTTAGAACAAAGATTGGTTTAAATTTACAATAAGGATTAGTAAAGATTAATGTGTTAACCAACAACACGAGTCCAAACAGCTAGTCTTTAATAAAGTAATATTTTTAAACTCATAATTGTAATATGATTGTGGAACGTTTTCAGGCCTCGATATACCAAAGTTCTTATTTTAAGTATTATGAATATCTGAGAATAAAAAAATTATGTTGCGAGTTTTGGGTAATCCATACTTTAGAAACAAATAATGATGATAATATATTATCCTAACGAATATATTTTCTCTTTCAGGTGAATCTTCGTTTGAAAAATAGCTCGTTTCACAAATGAATCTGGAATCAGAGAACCGTACTTCCATAAATTAATACTTGAAAAAAAATCGTCATGTTCCTCTTATACTTTCAACGACACTTGACTTAATTAAAGGAAAACGATTTAGATTCTTTGACTGCCAATTAGATGTACAGATTAATCTTAATTGTACTAACAAACCCATGATTGTCTCTGCATAAAAAGCAACAAGCTTCGCTTTGCTTTCATCGAAACGTTTATCGATTCAAGAATAGCAAAAGAATATCGATTGATAAAACTTCGAACTTCATTTAAATCGTACTTTCGAGCCCTTGCTTGGTTTTTAAAAAACTGTAGGCTTCCTAATTTGCTTTCAACGGAATTTGTTTTATGTGAAAAAAGTCAAATTAAGTGGGAATCCACGGACTGAAAACAATCATCTTCATAGTACTTCCGAACCTTTGGGTTTTAATCGTAGAAAGAAGCAAACTTCTCTATTGCTTTAGATGAAACTCTTTTAATGCAAGGACGACAAATGAACGTGGATTCAGAGGATAGTATTACCAGATACTTGAGCGATGCCATAATCTTTAAGATCCCTGGACAGTCTTCGTAGAAGTCTTCAAGTCCCTGTTTTCCAGCATGGAGATCATATTAGAGGAGGACATCATCGAGTCCATCGACAACATCACCACCGATGAAGGTTAGTGCAATGTTAAAAATAAAATGTACAATGTACTGAGATAAAGTATCTACTCGATCTTAAGTTGAATTTGATTTGGTTTATACAGTTTCCGGCTGCCTATTTCTCTCCTCGTATTGAGACTTATTACAGCCACATACACATTCACACACACACTTTGATACTTTCACCTCGTTATTTTAGTTTGGTTTGGTTAATTAACGTCGCACTAGAGCATCACATTTGGCTATTGGCGGCGGTTCGGGGTCTATCTCGAAGGAAAGACCTGGGAACACATACACATTCATACATTCACCTCGTTAATTTAGAACCAAGGTCAGATGACGAGGAAACACCTGAACTGGCACCCAACCCTTCAATAGACGTCGGGACTTTGGACCCCGATCAGATGTATCGTGCACCAGTCCCGTATACATGCCGATAATTTTTGCGGATGTTCTGGACGACTTTTCTAGAATTTTATAGCAAATCTGGCAACCCACCTAACACAAGATCTCTAGTTTTTTTACTTTTCTTCGTCAAGTCCATCGCACAGGTTAGAACTATGAATCCTCTGATTCCCAGCTGACGCCTTTATCCACTAAGCCACGGAGGCCCAACTTACTTGAATAGTACATAAATTTACAAATATTTGTTTAGTAATAATTACCTACTAATTTCGCTTCAGTACAAGTACTAGTATAAGTACAAACGAATCCATGAAAACTACATAATTTTGTATTCTCCATACGTACAAAATGATAACTATAAATGCAGTTACATATGCAAAGAGTAAAACTGGTATGGTATGTATACAGTTTAATCAATGATCAAATAAGTGACTTCCTGTGGGAACAACTCGATCTTTAATTTAGTTGATTATGATTCCTTCACTGTCATTATATCCTGCTATAGATATCAATCAATGGTAACCAAACTGAATACAATAACAGCAACAATACAATAAGTTAAGGAAAACAAAATTCGATGTACTAGTAAAGTGGAATAAAATAATTTATCGAAAATCTATGCTTTTCTACTTATGCAGTTTTTAGTATATTAATTATTTCAAAACAATATTTACTTTACAGGTTTTGTAATTACTGTTATTGTAATAATTATATTGAATTGTTTATAATTTTTGGCACCACTTTGCAAATGTTTTATTGCCGCCGAATCCGTGCATGACCCAACACTTCGCTACTGGTTAATCAAACTAATCATCCGTGTTTCTGCAGTGTATCACATGTCCTCCTTGGATGCCCTTGCCTCCTTGTCCTCTTTGGTTGCCTGCCATGGTTTTTCCCTTGCGGGCACTTTACGAGTTTTGTTATGGATGTTTTTGTAATAATTATATTGAATTGGTTTTAATTTTAAGAATAACTTTGCAAATGTTTTATTGCAGCCGAATCCATGCATGACCCGACACTTCGCTACTGGTTAATCAAACTAATCCCCCTTGTGTTTTGCAGTGTATCCCATGTCCACCTTGGAAACAACGGCGACGGCCGTCCTCCTGGCCCTCATCATCCTGTCCACCATCGTGGGCAACGTCCTCGTCATCATCTCCGTGTTCACCTATCGTCCCCTGCAGAACGTCCAGAACATGTTTATCGTCTCCCTGGCCGTGGCCGACATCACCGTGGCCGTGCTCGTCATGCCCCTCAACGTGGCCTACACCCTCATGTCCCACTGGAAGTTCGGACTGCCCGTCTGCAAGATGTGGCTGACGTGCGACGTCCTCTGCTGCACGGCCTCCATCCTGCACCTGTCGGCCATTGCGCTGGACCGCTACTGGGCCATCCACGATCCCATCAACTACGCCAGCAAGCGCACTCTGAAGAGGGTGATGCTGATGATCGCCTCGGTGTGGGCGGTCAGCATGCTCATCTCCGCCTCTCCCCTCATCGGGTGGAACGACTGGCCGGACGAGTTCACGGACGACACCCCCTGCATGCTGACCGAAGAGCGGGGGTACGTCATTTACTCCGCTAGCGGATCCTTCTACATCCCCCTGCTCATCATGACCGTGGTGTACGTCAAGATATTCGAGGCAGCCAAAGACCGTGACGGACGAATCGACGTCGTCGAACAAAGGTTCGGACGAGAAGAACGAGAACGTCCCGACGGTGGACGATAAAGAGGTCGCTGCCGCAAAGGACAACACCGAGAACTCACTCAAACCCGAGGCTGCTATCACTATAGCCCGAGGTAGGACTATGCTTCCAGACGGCAACCCTCGCCTGACCGCCACAGTGAGGCATTACATGAAGCGAAAGCAGAAGATCTGCCTGGCGAGGGAGAGACGAGCGGCGAGAGTCCTCGGCATCGTCATGGGCGTGTTCGTCGTCTGCTGGTTGCCCTTCTTCCTGATGTACGTCATTCTGCCTTTCTGCGAGAACTGCTACGTGTCCAACAGGGTGGTGAATTTGGTGACGTGGTTGGGGTACTTCAACTCGGCTCTGAATCCGGTCATATACACCGTGTTCAATCTGGATTTCCGGAGGGCGTTCATTTCCATATTGTGTCGCAAGCCGTGAATAAGGTGATAAGTGCGTGCAAGCCGTGAATGCAGGGTGATAAATGCGTGCAAGACGTGAAATCAGGGTGATAAGAACGTGCAAACGGTGAATGCAGGGTGATAAGTGCGTGCAAGACGTGAAATCAGGGTGATAAGTGAGTGCAAGCCGTGAATACAGGATGATAAGTGCATGCAAGACGTGAAATCAGGGTGATAAGTACGTGCAAGCCGTGAATGCAGGGTGATAAGTGAGTGCAAGCCGTGAATGCAGGGTGATAAGTGAGTGCAAACCGTGAATGCAGGGTGATAAGTGCATGCAAGCCGTGAATGCAGGGTGATAAGTGAGTGCAAGCCGTGAATGCAGGGTGATAAGTGAGTGCAAGCCGTGAATGCAGGGTGATAAGTGCGTGTAAGCCGTGAATGCAGGGTGACAAGTGCGTGCAAGCCGTGAATGCAGGGTGATAAGTGAGTGCAAGCCGTGAATGCAGGATGATAAGTGAGTGCAAGCCGTGAATGCAAGGTGATAAGTGAGTGCAAGCCGTGAATGCAGGATAAGTGCGTGCAAACCGTGAATGAAGGGTGATAAGTGAGTGCAAGCCGAGAATGCAGGATAAGTCCGTGCAAACCGTGAATGCAGGGTGATAAGTGCATGTAAGCCGTGAATGCAGAGTGATAAGTGAGTGCAAGCCGTGAAAGCAGGGTGATAAATGAGTGCAAGCCGTGAAAGCAGGTTGATAAGTGCGTGCAAGCCTTGAATGCAGGGTGAAAAGTGCGTGCAAGCCGTGAATACAGGGTGATAATTGAGTGTAAGCCGTGAATGCAGGGTGATAAGTGCATGCAGCAATAACTTCAAATAACATATTCGTCTTTTGTGTGAATGGTGGCTCGGTACACAACCTGTTAAAAACAAATAACAATTTAAAACAATTAACAATTATTTAACAATTTATCTATACATACTGGTAGTCTCATAAAATTTTGTGGAAGTACCATGAAAAGAAGTCGGCATGTTCATAATAAATTAAAGCATTTCTAGTTACTGTATGTTATTGTTTGAACAAATTGCTTTAAAAATAAAATATAAAATATATAACAATTGATGTACTTTTCGTTAAAAAGTGTTTTACCTTTGAATTTATGAGTTTATGATATGATTTTGATGATGAGTTTATGATATGAGTTTATGATTTTGAATTTATGATATCTGAATTGAGGAGTAAAAAGTTATTCATTATACTTAAAGAGATAAAATAAAATGTACTTGATCTTGTTTACAATGTTTTAGCGTTTAGTATTGATTCAAATTAAGTCAATAACCTTCGGTGCATATAAGAGCATTCGGTGCATATCAATTACCTTATTTATTTTTTACCCATAATCATGTAATTGCGAAAAAAATATCAACATCCAATAATTTACAGAGTACTCAATATTTACATTTTTCCTTTACACTTGATTTGCTGTATCTCCATGCAAAATCTATTGTTTTTCTGTACCCTGTAATACATTTTAATGTGAATGAAGTTTCTTTAAATGTCTTCTATCTCTTCTCAAAATTTGTAAAACAATTTTGAGTTACTTCAGTTTTTTTTGTTTTTATGTTTGAGCTTCAACGTTGGGAGCACAGTTTGTCGTCTCCTTCTCCTTTTACTTCCATGTAAAATGTAAACAAAATCGAAGGTGTGAGAAAACGATTTTGTATCTAGAAACTTTTTACAGGGCATTATAATGAGCATCCTTACTTTAGTATGTGTAATAAATAAAAACTTTGTGGATAATAAACTATGCTATTTTTCTATATTGATGTTCAATGTCATAGAGCGAGCTGTGTGAAACGAAGACGGTTTTTTAAAGTGTTCAGAATGATTTTTATTCCACAAAAAAATGTAATTTAGTAAATTGTCTCACAATGTTTATACTGTATAAAACAAAACGTACTTAAAAATGAATACTTGAACAGATTAAATTTTTTTTTTAAAGTACAATTGCATCGTAAATGAGCGATAACGTACTCAAATTAAGAAAGATATTGGAAATATTATTTGTAGTTTTCTAAAATCTATCTTTTTCATATACATTCACTGTAAAAAAAAAGGTTCTTAAAAATGAGTACATGGACGCACAAATTTTTCTTTGAGTACAATTGTATCGTAAATGAGCGATAACGTACTCAAATTTAAGTAACCATACTTTCGGGACAATGATTAGTGTGATTTAATGTTGCTAATCTCAGCTTCTGTTCAAACCATTTGAACAAAGCGCCCTGACATTCATTTCAAACATTATTTGTTGTCGATTTCTTAAATGGAAACTGGGTTATTACAACTCAATTATCTTACTTCCCATTCTTTTTGCACCCCTTTTTAATATTTCTTCAGTTCATAATTTCCTCAAGTAGTCCTGGTAGTTTAAGGAATAAGTCTCTGGACTGCAGTGTCTGAGGATCTGGATTCGAATAGCGGTAAGTCGGTTATAATTGTCAATAGCTATTGAAAGTGATTTATGAAGGCAGCCTATGTAGTATAGCATCTACTCTGTTTATTTATTTTTACTCATTGTACTCATTTTTGAGTACATGTCTTTTTCAAAATTGAAACCTATGTATTCGGAGACATAATAAGCATCGAATGTACATTTTACTTATTTTTGAGTACCTATTTTCACAGTGTTATTGTAAGTGCGCAGAGCAATTGTTATTCCAAAACAAATTTAATTTGGTAAAATACACAATGTTTAAACTTACATATTTTTCATTGTATAAGCTAACCATTTTTGTATAATATAGATTTTTTATTGCTTCAGAGGATCATTATTAACTAGTAAAAAAATCTCTAAATTGCTAAAAAAATGGACCAATTTTTAACATGTTGGTTTTTAATTTTTACTCACATATTTCTCAAAATTATTAAACAGAATATAATAAAATATTTTTGTTATCAATAAACGCAGAATTAGAAAATAAAATTATTTGTTTCTGTTAACAACAATTTATAGCAGCTAGAAACTTATCGAAATTCAAAATCACCAATACCAAAAAATAACAATTATATATATATATATATATATATATATATATATATATATATATATAAAAATTTGTGTGAGTGATGCTTATTTTTTTAAGCAAATACAGTGTGCTTAACAATACAGAACTCTCATTTCTAATATACGAAATAATATTTGTTATTCTGGTACTTTAAAAAATCATTGTATGAAGACATTTTTATTAAACTTTCATCTATATTCTATACTGTAAAAAAAATGAGTACATGAACCTCATCGTTTTTCTTTGAGTACAAGTGCATCGTAAATTCAAACTCAAATTTAAATAATCGTACTTTCTCAAAAATGAGCAAAACACAGGTTTCCTTTCTACTGCTTTGAAATTTTGTACATAACTTCTCAAATATGTAAAGCATCGTTTTATGCAAAAAATAGCATTTTTTTGGAATTCGGGGTTCAAGGGTTAAATTAGTTGACATAATTTTAATAAAAAATTATTGTTACCGGCGCAGTTTATATGCTTAGATATATTGTATTTCAATTTTAATTAATTGAAGAATAAAAAATGCTTTATGTTTATTGTGTCCTTTATCGGCATTAAGAATGTAGAGTCACTGAAGCCAAACCAATGAATTTTATTTTGTCTTTAAATAAATTTAAAAAAACGAACGAATTTTTATTGAAAATCGCGCCAACCAAACCGCCAAAGCACACCATAAGCAGAGAAAGGTATCAATTCGACTGTTATGTATTTCTTTTATGCATGTTCGCCCAACACTATTGTTCTAATTAATTTTTTTTAGTTATTTTTTTGTTGGATAAGGGATGCCGCACTGGGGCACCTTTTGAAAAATATATATCCGGTTATCCGGCATTTAACTATCCGAAACCCTCAATTAACCGGACCGTTTGAAGAAGAAAAAAATATTGTTCGATTTCGAAAATTATTTTTTAGTTGGATAGAGAAAAATCTATTTTTGCAAAAACTGCAGAAAATAATCGCTAATCCGGCTGTTATATATCCTGAAATATGAATTAACTGAACTTTTTTTAACAGTTTATACCATTTCAAAATGTTTTCATTGCTGAGTAAATATTGTACAGCAATGTCATTTCTTAGCATGGATAGGGATTGTTTTACAATATACATTGTTCAGACAATATAGTTTTGTTTATCCATTAATTATTAAACCGAATTAAGATCCGGTAAAAGGACGCGGAAACATGTGTATTAAGACGCGGAGAGATGTGAGTAACTTGAATTTCTTTGTGAATAATAGCAGCCCCCTGCTGAATTTAAAACCGAAAAATAAAATAATCTTTAAAAAATAAAGGAAGCCGAATTTTAAAAAAAATGCGATAAAAAGTAAAAAATAATTTTTAATTTTACGATATCAATTTTATACTTATTGCAACATTTTGATGTTGGCGACAAAATTTAGGTATGATTTTTATAAATTATCACCAACTTCAAAAACTTGTATTAAGTATAAAATTTATATTAAATAATTCAATTTCTTCAACTTGTGCGTAAAATTAAAAATTATTTTCTACTTTTTACCGCATTTTTCTTAAAGTCGGTTTTCCTTTTTTTTTTTAATATTATTTTATAAAAGAAAGCTATATAACTCTTTTTATACAAATATATATCAACTAATTATTAATTCCTAATAATTCTGTATCCTGTTATTCTGTTCTATTATGAACCATACAAAACTGTTCAATAGTTGTACGTGCTGTATTGAATACCATGTGGAGTTTGCCTCATCATTAAAATTTAGATGACATATGTGCGCTACGCAGTTACCTGAATGTAACACGGTTGAATTTCCATTCTGTGTATTAAATAGTATAACCAGTATGTGTAACTATTATGATTGTATTGGTGTAATAAAATAATCCACGTATTTGTCACACTGTAAAGGATGTGTACGGTGCTATTAGAAATCGAATAAATTGGAATGCGTTGTTGTATGAAGTGAAACAATAATTTATTGTTGTTTAAATAAACTCATCAAAATATTTCCAAACATTATATTTAATTCATCAAGTTTTTTTTAATTAAGAGCTCCGGATTTTCTTACTTTTTGAACATTGATGTGAAATTTAAAGGAATAACCCGGATATTGATGGACAAATAATTTAATTAATATTAAAATTTAACTTATTTTTTTAGTGATATTCAAAACATTTGAATTCCTTAATAAAAGTTATTTAACTTATTTTATTCCAATCTTTTTACTGTTTAACACAAACCAAACTTTCTGGATAATGTTAGGATGAAGTTTTTGTTAATCATAGTGACACAATTTAATGTATTGGTATCAATTTATTATAATTTTTTTTATTTCATTCTCATTAATTTATTACAATTTTTTTTATATAATTTATTTATTTAAATTATAGGTATAAAAAAACGTTTTACTAATATTTCCTATGTCAGTTCACAAGATAATAATGATTTTTTTTAACCGGACCTCCCGGATTTTAAAAACAAAGTAATTCGTATCATTTTGGAGTCCAAAATAGATATTTTATGCGCATCAGATTTCACAAATACACAAATCCTACAACTTTCAATCCGATATTTAAAATAATGAAATCTATTGATAATTTGCAGATTTAAAACTACATTTTAAGTTAAAACTAAAGAATCTTCACATTTCTCCAATAAAATCTGTAGAAATTTGCAGATTAATTTAAAAGTCAAAATTCGCATTTCAATGTGCAGATTTTTTAAAGACTTTTGCAGAAATTTGAAGATTTTTTAGTTTTCTGCATTTTTTTTGCAAAAAAATTTTAGCTGTGTAATTTTTGTAAATTTCTAATACTGTGTCAGCGTTTTCAAGGAATCTCTAGGTGCAATGGTATACTGGATAAATGATAATAAAATATTATTGCACTCGTCTATGTACTATCTACAAATGGCTCTAAGCAAAGTAAAAATGTAATAAAAATAAAAACAACTGATTTCCAAAAAAAGTAAAATAATGCCATTGCAAGTATCACAAATTAACCCTCTAGTGCATAATGTAGCATATATGCTACACAACTTTAAAATGACAACTAGCTCCATCTATTGAGTTTTATGTTAACTATTATAGTATTGTCACGTAGGAAACCATGTGACTAGTTTTTATAACCGCCACTAGGTCCGTTATCTTCATAAAATTGATTGTGATAAAGGAAATCAGTTGCTTCGAAGTCTGTTGTTCTAAAACTGGCTCGTGAAGGAGAAGTTTTCGACGATTGTTTTATTACTTATAAGTATAATCTGGCTCTACAAAAAATCCTAGCTAATACCAGAGGTGTGTAGATCGTATTTAACTATATTTTCGTACATGATGTTGCATATAAGCTACACAACGGTTTTAATTACTTATTGAATTAAATAGGCACTTAGGATTTTTTTTTCTGTATATTTTTAGCGTTCCATGGATCCAAAAATAAAACGAAAAAACAATTATTTCATTAAAAAAGAAAAAAAACCATGTACTATAAGGTTAAATATATTTTATATTAAAAAATATAACATTATTAGAGTAGTATTGTTTCAGAAAAATTGAATTTTCTTTAATTATTTTATTTTCGAAATTCTATTTTAATAATAATATTCTATTTATTAATATTCTATTTTTATTAGGATTCAGATTAACAACAATCCAAATAAAATTATCGTCAGTTTTTTTTTTTAAAGTTGTGTGTGTGTGTGTGTGTGTGTGTGTGTGTGTGTGTGTGTGTGTGTGTGTGTGTGTGTGTGTGTGTGTGTGTGTGTGTGCGTGTGTGTGCGTGTGCGTGTGCGCGCGCGTGTGTGTGTGTGTGGGGGGGGGGGGGTGATGCAGACACACCTAGGCTGCTGCCTATGTAGCCTATGCCTCAATCCAGCCCTAACACTAAGTGAAGAAAAAACATGTACAATTCGTGGACATGCGTAAAAAGTTGTAAAATGTAAAGAAATATGTAAACAATATTATTAATATAATATATCAAGTGTGTTGTTAGATTCGTTGATATAAAAAATAATTTTTTTATATTATAAAAATTGTAATCAAATTTTACCGTATGACTTAATATACATTGATAAACTATTATCAAAAATCATAACAAATGAAAAGTATTTTCTTGAAACTTAAATAGAGGATAATTGTTTTTCCATCCCTGAATGTTAAAAATCTTACAACTGTTTAGTTTGTAAGGGTATTGTAATAAATAATTAATGTAATAAATTAGTAATGTACAAAAATAATTCAGATAATAAAATATATATATACAGCTACCAATTTTTTTTAAATAAACCATTTTATATATAAATGTTTTAAATTATATATTAATATGGCGGTAATTTTTTAGTTTTTTTTTAAAAAGCAGATAACCTGCATTATAGTATAAAAATTGAATTTTGAATTGTAATATCGATTTCTGACAATAAAACGAAAAGAAAGATTCACGTAAATACGTCAATTCATCAGATTATATAAATATAATATGATTCATTGTCAGCGTAAACCTTTTGTCATCTGCCGCCCCGAAACTCTCTGTTCTTTGTTTTGATTTTTCACACATCGGCGATCTAGTTTCTCAACAAACAATACCTAACCAATCGAGCTATTAACGACGGAGTTATAGTGTCGGAATAGGCTATTAAAATGGTAACATACTAATCCAATATTGATACCTGGTCGGAGATTGATTTCTGAAGCTTTTAGAACATCCCCAGTACAAAGTCTTTAAGTACTGTGGCAGAAGGCATCTCTGCAGCGTCGTAATGGAAAACTTTAACTGCATGATTATTTCAAAATCAAAAGTAATCCTAATTATCCTTTATATTCTCAAATTTTAAATCCATCATGTCAATTATTATTTACAATTTAAATATCATTTACATTTCCTATCAATATCAAGAGACTTTTACAGAATCTAAATCTTGAAGATTTTTACTGCATCTTAAATCTTGAAGATTTTTTCAGAATCTTAAATCTTGAAGATTTTTACAGTATCTTAAATCTTGAAGATTTTTACAGATTCTCAAATCTTGAAGATTTTTACAGAATCTTAAATCTTGAAAATTTTAAACTGATGCAATTCGTTGACCATTTCTCTTATTGGAATGAATCACCTTTTCCAATTGTAAATTTTAGTAATTGTAAAATAATCATTAATTCCAGATTCTGTGTTTGTCAAATGTGCTAGCGAACATCGCTTCTTTTCACTCCACATTCGAACCTGTTTACACAGTTGGTTCAAAGGCTAATGACCATCAGGCCCGTCGCACCAGGGGGTTCCCCTTCCTCCAATAATCTTGAAACCCTGAAAGTTGGGAATTTCAACTTCTAAAACCAACCCCGAGTTGGGAAAATTCGTGCCTGAAACAAATAAATAGTATTGCCAAATGAAAGCAAGGGAAGATTTGAAATTGCCCAACTTGTAAGATAACATTTCAATCAGACCTCGGTACGGTCACTGCATTGGAATATGGGTGAAACAAATAAATGCTTGTGAGAGAGCTGTTTAATATTACTAAAATATATATAAAAAAAAGATGAAAAATGTCGATAAGTGGATACTGGGAATTTTCAGCACTGTTGTTTTGGGAATTTCGAACAGTTGAGTTGAGAATTTCGAATCGTTAAGTTAGGAAATTTCTTGTTTCAACCCCTCAAAATATTTTTCGTGTAACGGCACTGATGACCACGTGGGTTGACCGGCTGTTTTCGCTGATATCACACTGTCTGAAATTCCTAACTCTCACTTCACGATATTCTGGGCCTCCAGTGGCCTAGTGGATAAAGACGTTCAGCTAGTAATCAGAGGATTGCTGGTTCAAGTCCGTGCGATGGACTTGACAAAGAAAAGTAAATAGGTAGTGAGTGATCTTGCGATCGGATAGTTGCCAACTTCGCTACAAAAATACTAGAAGTCGTCCAGAGCATCCAACAAATTATACTGGCGTGCATATGGGACTGGTGCACGATACATCTGATCGTGGTCCAAAGTACTGAATGCCTATTGAAGGCATGGGTGCCAGCTCAGGTGTTGTCCTCGTCATCTGACCATAGTTCAAAAACACGAGGCATTGTTCCCGAGTCTTTCCTTTGAGATAGTAACCGAACCGTCGCCAATAGCCCACTGTGCAGCTCTAGTGAGACGTGAATCAAACCGAAACCAAACCAACTTCTCGATATTCACAATCCCATTCACCTTGCTCTGAATCATATTTCCAATAAAAGCTACAAATAACGGATAGTACATTCGGACTCCAAAAATCAAAGAGATGAACCTCAAAATTTCTCTTAGTTGCAAGCCTCAATTGAAAGACTATAACTTCAAAATAAATTTACGCCGGAAGTCGTGTCATGTTCGCATTTGCTGTACAGAGACGACAGATGGCGCTACCAATTCAGCGTGTCAAAGCAGGGTCGCTGCTTTTAACTGTCTTGGTGTAAACTGGTCTGTTCCAATTAAACCAAAATAAATGGCAAACATAATGGGATGCAGAAATATGAACACATTCCATTCCATTAGTCCTTCAATAATTATACCTGTTGCATCTCTACCGAGAAGGAGAGAGGTGGTCGTATTGGCACCCCTCCTCATTGGCTCTACTAGACTAACTTATGTACATCTTCGGCTGGCAGAAAATAACCCACCTGTAACATGTGCGATGTTAAATTAACCGTTAAGCATATTTTAATAGACTGTCCAGCATTTACACTGAGCAGACTTTTTAATTTCAACAATTTAAATCCTACTATTCAACAAATTTTGTCCTGATCTCATAGTGGCCTCCGTGCCCCAGTAGATAAAGGCGTCAGCTGGGAATCAGAGGATTCCTAGTTCGATCCTGTGCGATGGCTTCCAGAACATCCATAAAAATTATCGGCGTGTATACGGGACCGGTGCACGATAAATCTGATCGGGGTCCAAGTCCCGAAGTCAGTCGAAGGCGTTAGATGCAAGTTCAGGTATTGTCCTCGTCATCAGACCATGGTTCAAAAATAAGAGGCATCTTTCCCGGGTTTTTCCTTCGAGATAGGTCCCGAACCGTCGCCAATATCCCACTGTGCAGTTCTAGTGCGACGTTATTTAACCAAAACCGCATTGAACACTGCGAAACATTACTTTGCGTTACAAGATTACGTGTTAATTAAAAAAAATTGTATAGTGTCCAAGGAAAACCTCCCTAAAATACTCAGACAGTGTTTCCGGGTCTTTCCTTTGGGAGGGCCTCCGTGGCCAATTGGATAAAGGCGTCAGCTGGGAATCAGAGGATTCCCGTTTCCATCATGTGTGACGGACTAGACTAAGAATAGTGAAAAAGTAGTGATATTGCGATCGGAGGGTTGCCAACTTCGCTACCAACCAAATACTAGAATATTGTCCAGAAAATCAACAAAAAGTTAACAGCGTGTATACGGGACTGGTGCACGATACATCTAATCGGGGTCAAAAGTCCCGACGTCTATTGAAGGCGTTGGGTGCCAGTTCAGATGTTTCCTCGTCATCTGACCTGGTTCTAAAATAAGGAGGTGCATGTATGAATGTGTGTGAATGTGTATGTGTTCCCGGGTCTTTCCTTCGAGATTGACCCCGAACCGTCGCCAATAGCCCACTATGCAGTTCTAGTGCGACGTTTTTAACCAGACCAAACGTACAGTCGCCAATAACCCGTTGCGTAAATCGAATCCGACGTTAATTTAACCAAACGACAGGAAAAACAAATAAACTGACGAGCCCACAAAATCAATTCCTGTCTCAAAGCACGCTTTAAAGAACTCCATCAATAGATAAATATCCGAGAACCAAACACTTCTGAAACCTCTCAAGAGCACCTGAGGCGATCTTCGGATATTTTCTTTCGCCAAATCGATTTTGAAAGAGCGCCTATCTTTCCCCGGAATCTCGCCAGATGAATGGCGCACTTAACGAAATAAGCCCCTCGAAAGAAGGGGGATGGATGCCCCGTGGAACGATTGCGCCCTAAGTCAGGGGGAAAGCCCCAAAGGTGGGGCGGTAGGAAAACTTTTGAGGAAAAGATTTTTACAGATCGATTCTTTTTCCTTTCAATGTGGAGGAGGTGTTGATATCGATTAGAGTGATAAAAAAAAAGGTGGAATTCGGAAAAGGGTGCTCTTATTAAAAGCACACAATAGCACGTTTTAAAAAACGCATTTTTGTAAAGGTCATTAAATATAATTTTTTGTTCTTTTTCTTCCATTCTATTAGAGAGCCCCAATTTCTCAGTGGATAAGGCGTTTAGCTACTAATCAAAGGTTTGGTGGTTCGAATCCGTGCGATGGACTTGACAAAGAAAAGTAAAAAAAGTAGTGATCTTGTGACCGGAGGGTTGCCAGCTTCGCTACAAAATACTAGAAGAGTCGTACAGAACATCCAACAAATTACACTGGCGTGTATACGGGACTGGTGCACGATAAATCTAATCAGGGTCCAAAGTCCCGACGTCTATTTAAGGCGTTGGGTGCCAGTTCAGGTGTTTCCTCGTCATCAGACCATGGTGTTAAAATAACGAGGTGCATGTACGAAATGTGTATGTGTGCCCGGGTCTTTCCTTCGAGATGGACTCCAAACCGTGGCCAATAGCCCACTGTTCAGCTCTAGTATGACATTAATTAACCAATCCAAACCAAACCAGTCCATTCTATAAAAAGCAGAATATACTGTTCCTAGCAACAACAAAATTTTCCAAAACTGTCATGAAACTGCATGTTGTTCTATATATATATTCTATATATACACTGTTAAAAATAGGCACTCAAAAATAAGTAAAGTGTACTCATATTTGAGTATATTCGATGCTTATCACGTCTCCGAATACATAAGTCTCAATTTTGAAAAAAGACATGTACTCAAAAGTGAATAAAAAGAATAGATGCTGGCCTACATAGGTTGCCTTTAAATATCACGTTCAATAAATATCGACAATTACAACCAGAACTTACTGGGAATCGAACCCAGATCGGCAGGCATCGCAGTCCACAGCCTTATCCGTTAAACTACCAGGGCGACGTGAAGAAGTTATAAACAGAAGTAATGTTAAAAAGGCGTGGGAGAGCTTAACAGATAAGATTTTAGACAGCGGTGCCTTTAGATCTGTCTTTAAGTCTTGGTTGTAATTGTCGATATTTATTGAAAGTGATTTATGAAGGCAGCCTTTTTATTCAATTTTACCCGTTTCATTATCGTTTTCAATGGATATAGTCTCAAGATCCGAAAGCCTTAGTCGAACATAAATAAGTTTTGAGATAATTGTTATATATAATTTACTAAAACTTCGATCCCATTTAACGTACTTGTTGAACTGTATTACCAGACTGATTGAACTGATGAAAGGGCAGGGGTGACATAGATACGTGCGACATCTGGTGTTAAAAATCTAAAAAAAAATAACATATTAAAAATAAGTTTTGAGATAATTGTTATATATAATTTACTAAAACTCCGATCCCATTTAACGTACTTGTTGAACTGTATTACCAGACTGATTGAACTGATGGAAGGGCAGGGGTGACATAGATACGTACGACATCTGGTGTTAAAAATCTAAAACAAATAACATATTATAAATAAGTTTTGAGATAAGTGTTATATATCATTTACTAAAATTCCGATCCCATTTAACGTACTTGTTGAACTGTATTACCAGACTGATTGAACTGATGGAAGGGCAGGGGTGACATAGATACGTGCGACATCAAGGTGTTAAAAATCTAAAACAAATAACATATTCTAAATAAGTTTTGAGATAAGTGTTATATATCATTTACTAAAACTCCGATCCCATTTAGCACACTTGTTGAACTGTATTACCAGACTACTGAACTGATTGGAAGGGCAGGGGTGACTTAGATACGTGCGACATCTGGTGTTAAAAATCTAAAACAAATAACATATTATAAATAAGTTTTGAGATAAGTGTTATATATCATTTACTAAAATTCCGATCCCATTTAACGTACTTGTTGAACTGTATTACCAGACTGATTGAACTGATGGAAGGGCAGGGGTGACATAGATACGTGCGACATCAAGGTGTTAAAAATCTAAAACAAATAACATATTCTAAATAAGTTTTGAGATAAGTGTTATATATCATTTACTAAAACTCCGATCCCATTTAGCACACTTGTTGAACTGTATTACCAGACTACTGAACTGATTGGAAGGGCAGGGGTGACTTAGATACGTGCGACATCTGGTGTTAAAAATCTAAAACAAATAACATATTATAAATAAGTTTTGAGATAAATGTTATATATCATTTACTAAAACTCCGATCCCATGTAGCGCATTTGTTGAACTGTTTTACTAGAATGACTGAACTCATTGGAATTGGCATTGGTAACATAGATACGTGCGACATCTGGTGTTAAAATCTGAAACAAATAACATATTCACCTAAGTAGTTTAGTAATGTTTACTATTTATAATTAGTAAAAATTATACCAACTGAACAGTTTTCTCCAAGTAGTATTTGATTTTGATGCCCCACCCCCAAAGTCAGCGCACCCCCTCTAGAGCCGCCCCTGCAGACAAAGATCAAGATACCAAACTACATATGGGTCAGAAGTTTATAATTTATGATAGAACATACAAACATGTTTCTTTTCTTATTCTTGACATTGAATAAAAAAAAAAAAAGAACGAACAAGAAGGATTTAGAACAATCCTGCATTCTCCTTTTACAGCGGAATTTTTTTAGCCTTAAACCCTGTATAAAACCTTCTTAACGGTTTATTAGTTGGGTTGTTGTAAATATATAAAATTAAATAGCTCTAGGTACTGATATAGTGACCAAAAGAGGTAATGTGTCAAACGTCATTGTTCTCCGACTGGGAAAAAGGTTCTTTGGAACGGGGACACCGACAGGGGCGCTGTAGTCGTTAATGTTGGGGATATGTCGTGATTCCCATTGATGAATATTAATGTTTTTGCTTATTTTAAAATAAAAATATATAATAGGGACAGTAATACGAGTGAAATAAAATTATAATATGTCTTAGTAAGTTAAATAATAGTAAATACTGCTGAAAAATCCTTTTAAATTGCAAATTAAATCTAAATAATCTGTTACAAATTAATATTAAATGTCAACTTAAAGTTACATTACTCTAATTTTATTTTATTTTCATTTTTTATGATTTAAATTATTTATTTATCTCTAGCAGGAATATGTATGATTTATTCTGTGTGTTTTTTCAACTAGCATCTCCATGTGCGCTCTCCTGTGTGAGGAAAAGCATCTTGGCGCGATAATTGTTTGGCGGTGAGGGGATAAATTGCCAAATGTTGCAACCTTATATGGCATTTATTCCCTTCCCCGGGAGATTCAAGCTTACAGCATATGGTTGTTTAAATTGATGTTTTTTTTTTTATTGATATTCAACTGTTTGTCGTAGATGTGTGGAGGGAGGGAGAAATTTTCTGCTTATTAATGAGGAAAGAGTGGGCGCTCGAAATAAAGTGTAGTATTTCTTTCAAAAATAGTCTTATAAGACATTAAAAATTTGAACTAATAAACAAAGTATAAACAGAAAAAAGCAAGTAATTTATGGAAGATAAATAGATGCAGCAAAGTAAATTTACTTTTATATTAATTAAAGTTCTAACAAAGTGAAAGTTGTAAGTTTTTTTTATAATAATAATAATATAATTTTAATTTGCAATACGTAACGAATGTTTATAAAGAAATTGTATTTGTGTATGGAGTATTTTTGATTCACATAAGCATTTCTTCTCATAATTCATAAATCCTTTTCTGTAATTATAAGCAAACGAAATTTATATTCTTTTAATATAACAAAGTTAATGTTACAAAGCTATAACCACGTGATGTTGGTTTTTCTTTTCAATGTTGACACAGCGGACTTACGAGAGTCTGGTATTGAAGGCGCTCTCTATTAATTTTTACTACTCTCTGGTAATATTCATAGATTCAGCAGCTAGATAGATCGAGCAGATATATATATATATATATATATATATATATATTCATCAACACTTTAAAGCTTACATATATTTAACATTTTTCTTTAATAGTATATATATTACTTTTACCACTTATTGAAAAAAATAATATTATTTATATGGAAACAAAACAATGAAAATTCTCTGAATGTAAAGCTGTTTGACCATCTAGTGCTTAAATGTGGTTGATGTCCTCGTGAATAAAATAAGATATACATTGAATGTTCTTCATGTTCTGGAGTCGCTGCATATTTTTTTGTCGCGATTCAAATGTCCAGACATTCGGTTGTGATAGTGATCATTTTCCAATTCACAAGTGGTTTAAATTGTCAACTAGACGATTGGAATTGTAAAGTGTGTTGCTTCAAGGAAGCTAATCACTGAACTGTAACTGCTGGAAGGCTTCTATTTTAATAACAAATTGCATTTAAAATGGGTTTAAAAAGAAAATAAAAAAAATATATTATCGTAATGTAAAAGTCTTTCTATTTTAATAACAAGTTGCATTTAAAATGGGTTTTAAAAAAAATAGAAAAAAAAACTATTATCGAGAAAAGGCGTTCTAGAGATGTTATTGTGTGTCGGTGTTTGAAACCGCATGCGATTTTCGCATTGTTACCAGAAAAAAAAATAACACGAAACGTTGGGAGACGAGTTTTGAATTAGATTAAATGAAATTAATACCATTTAATACAATCGGTCACGTGACAAATCACTCGATTATTTGTTTCAAAATTTCACTCTTTATTCAATTATTCCCATCTCTACTGTAGAGTACTTCCAAAGCAGCGAGTCTATGGGCGAATAGAGCAATCTTGTACTAACCAAGATGGCGGTCGGGCATATTTCATTAGGGAGTCAAATTAATTATTTTTCTTAATTTTGAAATGAGATTACTGGGGATAATTTTATTCGTATTTTTTACTTTCAACTACTAGGCGAGAAAATTTAAATTACGCCGTAACAATTTCAGTGACCTTAAATTCGTTTGATTATTTCCTCTGTTATATTTACTATGAACAAACAGTTTTCCCCGAATTTCCCCTTCATCTTAATTGTGAATATTCAGTCGTAAATATGTTTATAATTATTCCTCATTATTTAAGTAACCGAAATTGACTAGTTTTGAGGATATAAGGCGTTAGCTTTTTGCGCGATTGGATATTTTATAACAGCGAATGACCTCCAGGAATTTTATGAAAAATAATTTTAACAAATATACAAAACAAATACGTTAAAAAAAATCGAATCCAATTTCTTTTGTAATATTTCAAAATGCGAAAATACTGTAGTGTTTCATCTAAATTATAAATTTAAAATAAATATATTCATCACACCTTAAAATTTACATATATTCAAACATAAAGGATATTAATTGTAAATATGTATACTACCACTTATTTAATTAAAAATCTATTATTTATAAGCAACTAGCAAAAGTACCCGTTCTTCGCACGGAAATAAATAAAGTAACGACAAATAACTGAAAATATATACATTTCCTCTCCTGCCTGGGATAATCGCATATACCATTTTAGAATTCCTCTTTAAAAAGTGATAAAGCTTTTTTTTATAATTTAAAATATTTTTATGTTTAATAAATTAGAAGTTAAAAAAAAGTAAAAATATCTCTATACTACTTGGTTGCTAAAATACCGATAAAAATCGAATAATTTCTAGTTTATCTCTCATAAGGTATGGAATTTTAAAAATTAAACATTCCTGCACAAAAATGTTTTTAGAAATTAATATGAATTTCTTTTCGGTATGGGTATACATAGTTACATTAAATACCATAATAAAAAAAGACGTTTTTAAAATCCTTAACTCCAAGTGGAATAAGTTGATAGGTATAAATAATATACTATTGTATAGACGAAAGTCAGACGTTTCGTACATGCCGATTTTTAAGCCATTCCCCTTTTTGCGTTTGTACCAGGTGAAAATAAGTGTACCGCTATCATTAATTCAACGTGGAATTAGCCTATATGGATAAATGACATACCATCGTGTAAAGGAAGGATGGTCGTTTCAATCATTGTAGGCCATTTATTCTCTCCCCCTCTCAACCTTGTACCGAGTAGGGGCCCAATACAGCGCGGTCTGTACATAACCGATTTTTTTTAACACGGATGCCGCAATTTATTTGTGAAATGACTATAATTATATTTTAGTTTACAGTGCTTACTTTAGTCGACGAAATTTTAATTACTGTTGTCATCATTATTGAAAGATAATGTGCATTATAACAGGTATTTTATATAAATAATTATTTACATAAAGGCTATGATTTTTTTTATCAAAGAAAAAAAATATTAAATTAAATAATAAACCAAGCGCTATGATCTTCATTTTTATATTATTTTTAAAAATAATTTCATCAAGGAGGGTTTCATTAAATTGCAGTTTTAAAGGAATAACTTCAAGCGTGAATTTTAATTAAACTTCTGAATCAATTTCGATATTGAAATGTTCTGAAGCTGCATGGAAGTGAAAAAAGCAGCAGAAACAGATAACATAATTTTTTAAAGCTGACCAAATTAATAAATTTGATAAAGAACTTAAATGATTTAACTTTCAAACATTCCGAATTTCCCTGTTCCCAGTATTGCAATTTTGATTTGATTATTTCCAAATGCCCGTTCCAATGTATCGTTTAGGCTACATCTTTGCAATATCTTCGACCAACAACTTGTGTATCTAATTAATAGTTTGCATTTTTGTCCTCAATAATGCAGAACATAAGAATGTAAATTGCAGCCAGAATAAACCTAAACGTTTTTTGCAAATAAACTGCCTCAAATTCTTTATCAAAGTAAGAATAAAATTAACAGCCCAGCATAAATACTCAACCAAAAATAGTATGTTTTTAAATACTACACAATTTTCTTTTACTACGCCCTGCCCATGTTTTAAAGAATTCCCTTGAATAATATTATTACAGAAGAATAACCACCTATTTTAATTTTAAGTTCATTTTTTTATTTACGGATCAATTTATTAAAAATTCGGTATTTACTCATTTTGTTAAACAATTGTTCCTAAAATTTTGATTTTGTGATACTGTTATTATAGAATTCGCATATAAAAATACCTGTCATACAAATATTTAGTAAGTTTCCACAGCAAATTACAGCCAAGGCGCACTTCATCCAAAGAATACACTGTTATAACTTGGCGATAGTTTAGCACACGGTGTAGCATATTATAATCTCACCATGTACTTTCAATAATTTTACATTTAATATTTAATGATCGCCATTCAATGTTTTAAAAGGAAATATTCATTGGCACATTAAATAAAATATTTTTTAAATTATCAGTTGGTATCTGTGAAATTTTATTCTTTAATAACATTAAAAAGTCTAATAGAGTTGAAAATTCACAATGAACCAAGCTTCGTACATTAAAAAAAAATACTTGCATAAAATATTTTTCAAATAAATAAAATGGACGTTCATACACAAATTACTCGCATTTTGGATGAATTGTTCTAAAAGTCCGATCTAAGATAAATAAATATACTTACAATAAACCTGTATAAAACAAAAGAGATAAAACAATTATAACATTTTAATACAATTCTAAACCATTTCTTTAAGATAAAATTCTGGTTGTTTTAATTTTTGAATGGTTCCGTATTGTAGCAAAAAGCCCAATGTATATACATTTTTCAATAATTATTAAATCAAACAAAACCTATGACGTCGTTTTTATATTGCCAATAACGAACAATTTTATTTTAAATTGCAAACGATATTTTCATCCATGTTAAGTCAATGGAATCCATTAAAATAGTTATAACATACGATTGAAACATCGTACAAACTTAAAAATTATTACAAAAAAATTCTAATTTTTCAAGTAAAGTATTCTATAAATTTTATAAAGCTACGTTTTGTAGTTATGGAGTATTCCGTGAAAAGATCGGCATTCTAATTGGTTTATAATTTTGTTATATTATATTTTCGATTTTCTCCGTTGATTTTAACTGATTTTACTGTTGCCACTTCGTGAAACTTTGATGACGTACGCTAAAAAATGTCATAACATTCGAATGGAACATCGCAGAGACTTGAAAATAGTCGCGTTAAAATTCTTATTTTTTGAACTAACTATTCTGTGAATTTCAAAGCTCTGCGTTTTGTAGTTACGGAACCTATAATATACTGACAAACCAACAAACAAACCAACAAACACACATCCGGACAGATTTTGGAGATTTCTGCTTTATATATAAGATATATATAAAATACTCGTATATCTTTGTGAATGTTGACTGTTATCTTGTATGACATCAACTTTAGTAAATGTCATCGTGAATAAATTGTAGTTACAAACTGAATGTTCGTCAAAATCTGAAAAAATTGTTATGAAGTCTCAACCTCGTGGTAAAAGAAAGCCGTTGCGCAACTGCTTGTCCCTATTCAAATGCCCAGACATTGGTTGAGAATGTGGTAACTTTCCACTTCAGAGTATTTTCCCAAAAGCGATTTAAATTGTCAACTAAGCAATTGGAATTGTAAAAATCGTTGTCTTCAATTTAAAGCAAATAATTGCTACTTTACGTCGACTGGAACTGAAGTTAAATCGGTTTAACCGGTAAGCAGTGGCGGCGAATGGGTGCTAAAAGTGGGGGGGGGGCAACGTCAAAGGGGAGAGAACATTTTTTAACGAGAAGAATATTTTTGTTTTGAAATTTTTTTATTTCTAATTCGAAAAATTTGCAAACTTTATTTCTAAATATTTAAGGGTCAATTTTTTTTTTTTTTTGCTTATTAAATTTTTGGAAAAAAAATTAATAATAAGTATGATCAGTTAAAGTTAAAAAAGAAAATCCCGCAATTTTGTTTTTATTGTTAAATTTTGTAATATAATTGGCTTATTCTTTTTTTATATAAAGATTTTGATTAAAAAAGAAAATCTGGAAGGGTTACTCAACTTACTATTGCCTTGTTTAAAAACTTTTGCGTAGTTTGGGTCCACAGCTAACCTTCATTTTCAAACTATCCTCGGTTTCCTCAGAAATTGTAATGCATTGTCTAAATCAAACTCAGTAGATACAGGGATATAGGTTCAACTTGGCATGGGTTGGGGTACGTTTTGGCAATGCAGTAAAAAAATTTACTTATAATTGCTTTTTAAAAAGTGCAATTTTAAAAAAGTGCTAGTGCAACATCTGAAGTGCGAGGGCAACCGCCCCCCCCAAAAAATTAAATTCAGTCCAATGCCGCAACTGAACCGCAGATCAAATCCCTCCATGACAAATAGACTATTGGTATATAAAGTCATTGTTAGACCTATTATTACATACGCAGCCCCCATATGGGCCTTTACTGTAAAACCAGATTTGATAACTTAGACAAATTCCAAAGAAACCTACTGAGAGTACATCATTGTGTGCCTTGCGAAATTTATTTTACTTACATTATACCAGTTTTCGACTCAGACAGCGATAAAATTCCCCCTATAGATCAGTTTAGTACTATATGTATACCAATATTTTCCTCCTTTGATTTCAATATCATTAATATGATATTTGGTGTAATGTCGTTTAATAGTTTTAGCTACATATGCTTCTGAACAGGAAAGATATTTTATGGTCACATATT
Organism: Troglohyphantes excavatus; assembly: GCA_963932185.1. Taxonomy (NCBI): domain Eukaryota; kingdom Metazoa; phylum Arthropoda; class Arachnida; order Araneae; family Linyphiidae; genus Troglohyphantes; species Troglohyphantes excavatus. Next base: position 19,041,410 of record OZ010678.1, read on the forward strand.
CACACTTTCTGGAGTTTCGTTATTACAATGGATAAGGAATTGGTTAATTGGTAGGAGTCAGCGGGTGCAAATTAAAGGTAATTACTCTCAGTGGGCAGAAGTTAAAAGTGGAGTACCACAGGGTTCTGTGTTAGGTCCACTTTTATTTATTATTTTTATTGATGATATCAGTTGGGAGATTGGGAGCAAGGTCAGCATCTTTGCAGATGATTTAAAAATTATGAGGACTGTGAATTCTGGGGAACAAATAGAGCAATTACAAGGTGATTTAACAAAAATATCAGAATGGGCTGTTAAATGGGGTATGTCTTTTAATATCAGTAAATGTCAAGTGTTGCACATGGGTATCAAAAATAGTAAGGCTGCATATGTTTTACAGGGTGCAGAAATCAAAAATAGTGAGATTGTAAGCGATCTGGGTGTGTTGGTAAATGAGGATTTTAAAATGAGTCATCAATGTACAGTGGCTAGCAAAAAAGCTAATAGAATGTTGGGGTACATCAGGAAAAGTGTTTCATCAAAATCTAAGGATATTATCTTGCCATTGTACAGAGGTTTAGTAAGGCCACATCTTGAGTATGCTGTACAGTTCTGGTCACCATATCTTAAAAAAGACATTGCATTGTTAGAGAAAATTCAGCACAGGGCTACTAAAATGGTTCAAGGGTTTTCAGGCATGAATTATGAAGATAGATTAAGAAATTTGAATATGTATACTCTGGAAGAAAGAAGGGTTAGGGGAGATTTGATTCAACTATTCAAATTTATCAAACAAGGAGATGTGGAGGGTTTAGATTTTAATATGAGTGATAGAACGAGAGGTCATGGGTTTAAGTTAAACAAATCCCATTTTAATCGGGAAGGGAGAAAACACTATTTCTATAATAGGGTAATAGACAAATGGAACAACTTGCCAGTGAATATTGTTAATTGTAAAGGAGTAACGGATTTTAAGAAGAAGTTAGATATGCATTGGGGGATAGTTAAGAGGTACTAGATGGACCAACCTTGTTGGGCCTTGAGCCTGTTGTTGGTCGTCAATATTTGTATTTGTATTTGTATTTGTACTAATAAAAATTCCACTTTTTATTAAAGTGTAGCTTTGTATATATAATTATAGATTTATGAAAATTTTATCTTCTCTATTTCTATCCATTCGGTTAACTAAATATCGCTGGTAATCAAAATTGATTCTGATTACGAGCATCTTAAAAAAAAAAAAAAAAACGTTGTAGTAGACTATCCAACTGAACTGGAACTTCTCAAGAAGCTTGTTTTTTTTTCTAAGGTCGCGTTGAAGCCAATGTGGAATTAGCCATATAGCATTGAAGAAATGTTAAATGCATAAAAATATTGTATTTTCTTTTTATAGAATTAATTTTTTTATTGCCAAAGAAAGAGTTTTCGCTCTTGCTTTTTAACTACTACGACTTGCAAAAAACCGTAAATTCTAACAGCAGATTGTATTTAAAATGGTGTTAAAAGAAATTGCAAATAACTCAGCCAAAAGCAATACATGTTGGCTTATTTTAACATGAAAATATACGAAATATTGCGGTATCGATGAAAGTGGGGCACATCATGGCTACTTCCTCAATGGCTTCTAGTCAACAAAATGACTTGCCTAATCCGGCAGTTACAGTTACAGATCTGTGAGATTATCGTATGACGAGTATAAGAAAGCTTTTATATTCTTCATTTTAATGCCTAGAAACATCCATATGAAATTTTATAATATGAGCCTCACATTGAGTTGAAAAATTAATACATTGTCGGTCAAAAAAAGTGTCGTTATTCTAAAATTTCACTTTAGAAATTAAAAAAAAATTATTGAATCGTACATTCAACAATATTGAATATGACGTCATCATCGTGATGCAAACATATCAGACCTAAGGCACTAGAAAAGTGACTTCCTATCAAAATTTATTAATGAAAAAACGTTCGCGATTGACTTGTGATTTGAAAATAATAGTAAAACTTCATGAAGTTCAGGATATTTTTCTGAATGAACTAGAAAAAAAATTATGAATGGATGACGTAGTAAACCACGTGTCTGAGGTTATACATGTTGGCCTCACTTTGATGTTAGCGAGATTAAAACCTTAAGATTTCTCTACTACGAGGGATCCATGCTCAAAGATCGGTATCAAAAACGTCGTTTTATGGGCCACAATAACTCTATTCAATAGAAAGTGAATGGGTTGCCTTTTTTCTGATTCGATGGGCCGACGACTAGGCAGAACGACGTAGCTGCCTGGCCGAAATCAGCATGTACACTTTCCCCACCTTTAATTATGCACAAGCAGTGCGGTTGAACAAGCAGCCGCAAACAAAACTGAATGTGTGTACTAAGGACATGGAATTTTGTACAAGCAAAGTTTATCCGTTGCGATTTTTGTTGGTGTTTGTTAGAACTACTGTTAATTAATTTTAGTATGTAACTACACTTGGACAACTCAACTATTGATGCAAAGTTTTGGTTCCAATTCAAAGTGTAAACAAATGTTCGAGTTCCTGCATTTTAGTTAATTTAGAATCCTTGCTGCATTACAACGTCTTTAAAATTTAACTAGTAATGTTTTATTTGGCCTACTGTATCAGGTTATGTCAATTTTAATAGGTTATGGGGTTTCGAAACGTCTACTGTATATATATATATATATATATATATATATATATATATATATATATATATATATATATATATATATATATATATATATATATATATATATATATATATATATATATATATATATATATATATATATATATATATATATATATATATATATATATATATATATATATATATATATATATATATATATATATATATATATATAAGGTTTGTTTCCTTGAAGATTGATCACTAAACGGTTTACGGTTTTCGACTCTGACAGCGATAAAATTTTACGTATAGGTCAGCTTTAGTACTATTTTTTTTTCGAAAATTTCCTCTCGTAATTTAATGTCCTTGATATTATATTTGGTGTAATTCCGTTCAATAGTTTTGGTTACAGATGCCTCTGAACAGGGAAACACACACATATTCACACTTGCTAAATTTCAGTTATTCAGTATTAAAAGTACCACTTTATGTAAACTGTAACTTTCGATATATAATTACAGAGGCAGGGAAAATTGTGTTGCTTGTTTGTTCGTTTACCTATCATCATACCTGTTCATTTCAAACCACTTTTACTCATGCATTTACCATTTTAAACAACATGCCTCAATTTTTATATCGGAGTTATGTAATTTAGTTTATAGACTTCTTTAATTTATATAAACGACGAGCTGAACTTATGATCAACCTATCGTTATTGACTATTACTGGATGTGCTCTCTCGGACATGTTTTCGGTGCCCTTACTTAGGAACTAAACTTAGTGACTTTCCAATGCCTTCCTCCTTCGTCTGATGTGCGAATTTCTCTGGGAATTCGAGTGTGAATGTGGATTTGACGTCCGTTTGTGTTTTGTGTTGTGCTGTGACTGTGTTGTCTACCAATGAAACTCTCATCATGTTCTATTAATGTTAGTAATTCAAGTGTGGGTTAAAGGGCCTTCGGCCCTAGGTACCATATATTAATAAATTCTCGCGTTAACCGATTGTTCTTCCTCACTTGCATTCCGATTGCGGCGAGAGCCCACGTCAGTCAGGTTTTTGACATGCTCCGCCAAAATTAGGTTTTTCTCAAATTTAACTGCTCTAAACTGTTAACTGCTCGAGTCTTTCATTGTTGACCATGGCGGATAATAGAAGGGAGGATTTTCCAGACTTCCAGATCTTTCAAGGTGAAAAAGATGACCCACTTCTGGTGGACTACAATGTGAAAATTGAACAACTTCATGATTCCTGGGATTCGCTGAAGAAAAAGGACCGGGTCTCCCTCTCGAAGAAGATTCGGAAGATTGAGAAAGAACTCAACTCCAAACTTCAAGCTGCACCCACCGAAACCGAAATCATTGTCCCACCTAAGCCTAAGTCAATGTCCATGACGGACGAAGTCTTGCAGGCCATGTCTGCTGCAATGCACAAACCAAGTGTGCGTCCTCATCCCCCCTTTCGGACGGAACTGTTGGCGCATACACAGGACACTAACGAACACTTTCTCACTCGTGAGATTAATAAACTTTCTGATACGGGGACTCAACAGATGTCAACAAGCCAACTTCAAGAGGGTTCGGATCTGACATCTGTGGATAACCACACTAACGAACAATCCCACTCTATGGAAATCGGTGAAGAGGGGACCAATGTCCCCCCCCCCCCACCTCCCATCTTCCTGAAAACAAAGTCTGACATCCGTCAGCATCTTTCGGAAATTAACAAACTCTCATGTGGAACAGTCAAATGTGAAACATCGGGGGAATTCATCAAAATCCAGGTAACAAATGCCATTTTGTGTATCTCTATCAATGAGTATCTTAAAAGTCAAAATTGTGACTTCTTCACTTTCACGCCTAAAAAAGAAATTCCATTAAAAATTATCATTAAAGGTATTCCATCAGAATTTAAGCCCGAGGAAGTTCAGGAAGAATTAATTAAATTGGAATTTCAAGTCACCAATGTTGTGCAGTTTTCTCGAAAAAACAAAAAAAACGATTGGCATTTTTCTCGTCGAGTTGCCAAAAACTTCTGATAATGAAAAAATCCTGAACATAAAACAGCTCTGTTTTATGACTGTTAAATGTGAACTTTATAAAAATAAGAAAAAGCCTATCCAATGTTACAAGTGTAACCACTTTGGTCATACTGCTTCCAACTGTAACATGCCTACACGCTGCTTAAAATGCGGCGCTAACCATGAAATTCGTTCTTGTGAAATTAAGTGGGTTGAGCACCCTGAGTGCATTAATTGCGGAACGGTTGGACATGTGGCCTCTTGGTGCCAATGCCCTGCCTATCCGAAAACTAAAGAAAACCCTGCCCAACCCAAAGAAAAACCCGTTACAGAAAAACCTGTGCCGGCTCAAAACGGAAAAGTAATACGTAAAGAGCAAGTACAAACCGCTGTTAACAAATCTAATGTTCAACCCTCACCGACCCAATCTGATGTGCTTAAAGAGTTTGTATCACTTATTGAGTTGATGAAAGAACTTATAGAACTTTTCCGTGGGGATCAAGGAATCTTGCTCCTTACTAACTCCTTAAAAAATCAACCGCAAGCCGCGGAAAAGGTGAAAGCCTTCATCACCTTCTTTTCGGAGGAAGCTTAGAAAATGAACCTAAGCTCCTTCGATTTCCTTTCACAACTAATGAAAATTGTGCAGAGGCAACGGCGCACACTCATCATGGAGTCGCTGGACCCTCCCAACACAAGAAACTAAACTTTCAGTGCTAAAAACTCTATTTTTCCGTGTTGTTTTGACCCGTCAATGCAATACAAGCTTCAAGTACTCTCAACCAATGACTTTCTTCTTTTGTGCGGAAGAACCGTCGCACACTCCTTGAGCTGTGCTTGGTTCCTCCCACCTTGGAACCACTAACTTTCTGTGCCAAAAATCAAGAAAAACCGTGTTGTTTTGACCCACCAATGAGAAACAAGTACTCAACCAATGGGAACATTTCACCCACTTAGTGACCTTTTTACTCATGGAAAAGACGGTATTACTCCGCTCGCGGAGTGATACGACGAACTACTTACAAAACAAGCCAATTTCTAACCCCTCCAATCAGGTTGGAGCTGAACTTATGATCAACTTATCGTTATTGACTATTACTGGATGTGCTCTCTCGGACATGTTTTCGGTGCCCTTACTTAGGAACTAAACTTAGTGACTTTCCAATGCCTTCCTCCCTCGTCTGATGTGCGAATTTCTCTGGGAATTCGAGTGTGAATGTGGATTTGACGTCCGTTTGTGTTTTGTGTTGTGCTGTGACTGTGTTGTCTACCAATGAAACTCTCATCATGTTCTATTAATATTAGTAATTCAAGTGTGGGTTAAAGGGCCTTCGGCCCTAGGTACCATATATTAATAAATTCTCGCGTCAAAACCGATTGTTCTTCATATCATATTCCGATAGCGGCGAGAGCCCACGTCAGTCAGGTTTTTGACATGCTCCGCCAAAATTAGGTTTTTCTCAAATTTAACTGCTCTAAACTGTTAACTGCTCGAGTCTTTCATTGTTGACCATGGCGGATAATAGAAGGGAGGATTTTCCAGACTTCCAGATCTTTCAAGGTGAAAAAGATGATCCACTTCTGGTGGACTACAATGTGAAAATTGAACAACTTCATGATTCCTGGGATTCGCTGAAGAAAAAGGACCGGGTCTCCCTCTCGAGGAAGATTCGGAAGATTGAGAAGGAACTCAACTCCAAACTTCATGCTGCACCCAAGGTAATTCAAGATTCACCAAAGAGCTTGTCTATGACAAATGAAGTCTTACAGGCAATGGCTGCACAACTGCGTAAACCAAGTGTGCGTCCTCATCCCCCCTTGCGGACGGAACTGTTGGCGCATACACAGGACACTAACGAACACCTTCTCACTCGTGAGATTAATAAACTTTCTGATACGGGGACTCAACAGATGTCAACAAGCCAACTTCAAGAGGGTTCGGAACTGACATCTGTGGATAACCACACTAACGAACAATCCCACTCTATGGAAATCGGTGAAGAGGGGACAATGTTCCCCCCCCACCCCCCCTCCCATCTTCCTGAAAACAAAGTCTGACATCCGTCAGCATCTTTCGGAAATTAACAAACTCTCATGTGGAACAGTCAAATGTGAAACATCGGGGGAATTCATCAAAATCCAGGTAACAAATGCCATTTTGTGTATCTCTATCAATGAGTATCTTAAAAGTCAAAATTGTGACTTCTTCACTTTCACGCCTAAAAAAGAAATTCCATTAAAAATTATCATTAAAGGTATTCCATCGGAATTTAAGCCCGAGGAAGTTCAGGAAGAATTAATTAAATTGGAATTTCAAGTCACCAATGTTGTGCAGTTTTCTCGAAAAAACAAAAAACCGATTGGCATTTTTCTCGTCGAGTTGCCAAAAACTTCTGATAACAAAAAAATCCTGAACATAAAACAGCTCTGTTTTATGACTGTTAAATGTGAACTTTATAAAAATAAGAAAAAGCCTATCCAATGTTACAAGTGTAACCACTTTGGTCATACTGCTTCCAACTGTAACATGCCTACACGCTGCTTAAAATGCGGTGCTAACCATGAAACTCGTTCTTGTGAAATTAAGTGGGTTGAGCACCCTGAGTGCATTAATTGCGGAACGGTTGGACATGTGGCCTCTTGGCGCCAATGCCCTGCCTATCCGAAAACTAAAGAAAACCCAGCCCAACCCAAGGAAAAACCCGTTACAGCAAAACCTGTGCCGGCTCAAAACGGAAAAGTAATACGTAAAGAGCAAGTACAAACCGCTGTTAACAAATCTAATGTTCAACCCTCACCGACCCAATCTGATGTGCTTAAAGAGTTTGTATCACTTATTGAGTTGATGAAAGAACTTATAGAACTTTTCCGTGGGGATCAAGGAATCTTGCTCCTTACTAACTCCTTAAAAAATCAACCGCAAGCCGCGGAAAAGGTGAAAACCTTCATCACCTTCTTTTCGGAGGAAGCTTAGAAAATGAACCTAAGCTCCTTCGATTTCCTTTCTCATTCGAGCTAACTGGAATGACTACCTAAGCTCTCTCGATAACGTGGACGGTTCTCTGTTCCGAGCATCCAAGAATCTTAAAAGGGACAACATTAATATACCACCCTTAAACTCCTCAGTGCAAAGGGCCCTAACGGACACAGCCAAGGCTGAAATGCTGGCCATGTCTTATGAACAGCAATTCCAAGAAAATCAGGTCATAGACTCCAATTTCGATAGTCTTGTCTCAAACTCTGTCGGGAACTTTCTCTCCGTCCCACCAACTAATACCTGTGAACCCATCAATGTGGCAGACATCACAGGCTACATAAAGAAGCTTAAAGTTAAGAAAGCTCCTGGTAGGGACTCTGTCACTAACAAAATGGTCAAGAACCTCCCTGAAAATTATTTACTACACTTAGTGTTCATCATTAACTCAATTCTGAGATTAAACTCCTTCCCTGAAGTCTGGAAATCAGCGGTCATTGTGCCAATTCCAAAGCCTGGCAAGGACCTAAGTGACCCAACTTCGTATCGTCCCATATATCTTCTACCTATCCTGAGTAAGATTACTGAAACAATTATAAGAAACAAGCTTCTTAAATTCCTGAAAGAAAATAGTCTCCTGATTCCCCAGCAATTCGGCTTTATGCAGCAGCTGTCCACCACACATCAACTCCTCAGAGTAACTGAGCAAATCTCAGAAGGTCTCTCCCACAAGCACAGCACTGTGGCCATCTTCCTCGATATTGCAAAAGCGTTTGACCGCGTCTGGATATCGGGACTCATCTATAAACTCATGCAGCTTAAAATCCCCAAGAATCTTATTCACCTTATACACTCTTATCTGTCAAACCGCTCCTTCTCTGTTCAAGTTAAGAAGGACTTCTCATCATTTAGAACCATCTCTGCGGGAACCCCCCAAGGTTCCGTATTGGGTCCATTACTTTTCAACATATATGTCAACGACATTCCTCAATACCACAGCACCACTCTGGCAATGTTCGCAGACGATACGGCAATTTTGGCCACGGGGAAAAATCCCAATTACCTAAGGTATAACGTCCAAAACCACATCCGCCTCATAGAAAGGTGGCTAAATCAATGGAAAATAGCCATAAATGTGTCTAAGACTGTGGCCCTCATGTTCTCAAGAAAAATCAAAAGACCTCAAAATCTCACCATGTTTGGGTCTACCCTCAGTTGGGAGAATTCTACCAGGTATCTGGGAGTTATCCTAGACTCTAGACTAACCTGGGGTCCGCACTACGAACATGTAAAAACTAAGTTTCGGAAAGGTACAATGCGCCTCCGTTCCATTATGGGTAAAAAATCCCCATTGAGCATCCGAATGAAGCTGCTCCTTTTCAAAACGGTCCTTAGACCAATTATTACTTATGCCTCTCCAGTCTGGGCAAGTGCCTGTAGAACGAGGATGGCGCAATTTGACACGCTGCAGAATACTCTGCTTCGGATTCACGTGGTCAGAGGGTTTGTCCGCGATCAAGATATTAGAAACTCCCTTCTGATTCCATCCATCTCCGAATTCATCGGTAAGCTAGCAAATGATTTCTACGATTCACTTGAGGCCGTGGATAATGATGAAATCCAAAAGCTCACGCCTTACGACCACACCCTCCCCGAAAATCGTCATCGACCCCGCGAGCCACTCTTTCCCTCCTGCTTTCCCCGTAACAACTGCCACCCAAGGGTTCCGCATGTTGTCAGACGATGTAAATTTTGTATATATTCGATATTGTTCCTTTCTTACGGATTCTTAACTGGTATACGTAAAACTCATATAACTACTTGGAAAAAGAAAAAAAAGAAAAAAAAAGAGCTCTGCTTAAGTCTCAACAAAATCCAAAAAAATAGTAGTCATGTCCCTGTATTATTTCCCGAATTTTATATTTCATGTAAGCCACTGTCAGTGGATTTTTTCTTGTACATTTGTGTTTTGTGTTGTCTCATTCATAAAGATTTCAATATCTCATGTAAATCAAGCTAACATCATGTGTTTAGATGCATACGAATGCAATACGATTGGAGGTAATGGGGCCTTCGGCCCCGGGTACTCCGCACCGAAACTGAAATATCCCACTTTCCAATGCCTTCCTCCCTCGTCTGATGTGCGAATTTCCCTGGGAATTCGTGTGTGAATGTGATTTTGACGTCTGTTTGTTTTTCTGTGTTGTACTGTGACTGTGCCGTCTACTCATGTTTCTCTTATCATGTTCCATTAATGTTCAACAAATGATAGGGTTAAAGGGCCTTCGGCCCTAGGCACCTTATATATATAAATTCTCGCGTCAAATTCTATAATTGGCAATGAAGTAATTTGCTTGTAACTTTAAAAAAAATGCTGGTTTGTACAAAGACAGGCGTTGAATTTATAAGAAATATACCTGTAACCATAGAGTAATGATAATACAACTCTCTAATATTACAACTCTCTGCCTGTAACATTGTGAATTGTAGGTCAACAAAAAGGTTTCAGTTGTTTAACTATGGGCTTTTTATTTTAATTAGGAAAATATTTATAACATCAGAAATTATTTTACGAATCCTTGCGCATTTACCTTTGTCGTTGAGTCCTTAATAATATTCTTGATCAGTCATTCGGTTGCACCGACTCATCCATGACTAACTTTATTTACTACAAGTGTTTCGCCGTTACTTTTGGACACACCGTTAACCGGTTTTTAACCGACTGAACGGCACGCCAACCATAACTCCAAAATAAAACCGCCAGAAAATTAAATTAAGACCGCCAAATCGCGCGCCAAGTCGAGAGGTTATAGATTCGACCGTTATGTATTTTTTTTATGTATGTTCGTGCGGGATTTCGGTTCTGCTTCAGATATTTGCACAATTTTTTTTTTTGTTAGATAAGGGCTGTTTCACTTGGGAGCAATTTGAAAAAAATATCCGGTTATACGGCATTTAACTATCTGGAATTCTCAATTAACCGGACCGTTTGAAAAAAATGTTGTTCGATTTCGAAAATTCTTTTTTTTGTTGGATAAAGAAAAATCCACTTAGGCAAAATTTGCAAAAAATAATCGGTTATCCGGCTGTTAAATATCCGGAAATGTCGATTTTCCGGAGTTTTTTTATACAATTAATCCGATTTCATAATATTTCCATTGTTTAACAGAAGTTGTACAACAATGACATTTCATTTAAGAAGCATTTATTGGCGTTGATATGGATTGTTTTACAATATACATTGTTGAGCAGAAGTTACTTGAATTTCTTGGTAAATAATAAGAGGGGGCGAAGCCTCCTGCTAAATTAAAAACTAAAAAGGGAAAAATAAAATAATCTTTCTAGAAAAAAGGAAAACCAACTTTAAGGAAATTTCGCTAAAAATTAAAAAATAAATTTTAATTTACGAATGAGTTGAAAAATGTAATTATTGAATATCAATTTTATACTTAGTACAATTTTTTGAAGTTGGTGCCAATTTACAATAATCATACCTAAATTTTGGTGCCGGTTTCAAAAATTTGTTATAATTGAAGCATAAAATTGAGATTATTTTATTGTCATAAGTTTTGACTTATAAGTATATTTTTGTGTGCTTAGAACTGGTCTTCCAACCAGTTTAACTTACTTTACCTTTATTGAACTATATTATGATTATTTGGCTTCATAGTTAAAGTTTGGATCGACAATTCGTCACTTTCTACTTTTCGCAATTTTCTCATTAATAGAGTGAACAATAACAATTTTCTCATTAAGACAGTTAGAATAGTGGTTACATACCTTTTTCGAATCGCGGCGCCCTTTTTTAATTCAGATTACCCACGGTGCCCTACCCCTAAGTAAACATATTACCAACATAAGTAGGAGAATCATAAGCAAGCTTGCCAAAGGAGGAGAGGATAGAAATGCGACAGTTATATTGTTGCTTTTTGGATAAATAAAAAACCAATTTGGCAAAAAATAACTGGTTATCCGGCTTTTATTTATCCGGAAATATCGCTTAACCAGATTTTTTTTTAAAGATTTTCTCCGATTTCCATTAGTTGGATGAAATCAGTGGCGGCCCGTGGTCGAAAATGTTAGTGCAGCCGAAATCATGTGAATCCCCCCCCCCCCTTATCTCCCACAACCCATACATGAACGGAAATTCTTTATTATTTACTAATCAAATACAAGTTTCCTTTCAATTTCTACAAAATGATAACATGCGAAAAAAATAGAACACACTCACTTATTTTTTTTTAAATTAAAGCAATCCTCCTTTCTTTTAAACATGCGAATCGGTCAATTTTAATATTAACTTAAATAACGAAACCAGCAGGACCATGTCCTGAAACAACTACACACAGTAAATTTATCACGAAAACCATTTCCGTTTGGAGAAATTCTCGTAATTATCGTTTCACCCACCGATCTCAGCGTTTCACGGACGAGCCGATCAGCATATCGAATCTCAAGTGCAGCTAAAATAATTATTATTTATTAGACACACAATGTTGTACAAGGGGCCCAAGGCCCGTCCAGACAACGCAATAAAACTACATATACAATAAAACAACATATACAATACAACATTTTAAAAACTACATGCACAATAAAATACATACATTTTAAAAACTACATGCACAATAAAATATATACATTTTAAAAACTACATGTATAATAAAATATATATTTCATAAGTACCGATAAACTCAAAATAAAAACAAAGACAAGATGACAAGAAAGTCTAACAGAACATCCGCTTCATATTTCAGCAAATACATTATATCAAATTTTCAAAGTTGTTTGACAATATACAATTATATTACAGATTTAAATAGGGATTCTTCATCAATGTTCAGAATATATTTCTTGATCTCTCTTTAAAATTTATTTTTATTTTCTATAGATATTATTTGTTCAGGTAATGAATTGAAAATTTTTGGAGCTATATATGCAAAACTTTTTCGAAAAATTTCTTTTTTGGGTTTAGGTATATTATATGTATGTACATTTCTAAAACAATAAGTAATCGGATCTCTATGAATGCAAACATTTTTGTTGTTATATAAATAAAGAAGTACGTTATATATGTATAATTTTCTTACAGTTAAAATGGAGTTTGATAAGTTATCCGATTCACAATTTAGCATTCGGAGCAATCTGTTTTGAGTATTTATTAAAGGTCTAATATTATTTATGTAGTCACCACCCCAAGAGATTATACCATATTGAAATATTGATTGGACCCACGCAAAATATAACTTTTTTAAGAATGATTTACTGATACAATTTCTTAAATAATAAAAAGCATATATACAGAAGCGTAGCTTATGGTTCACCTTCTTAACATGTAAATTCCATTTAAATGTCTGGTGTACATATAGACCAAGATATTTTAAGCTTTCCACTCTATAAACAAGAAAACTCTCACACAAGAAATTTCATTTCGGCTGTACCTTCTCACAAATGCAGTGCATAAGCATGGGAAGGAATCTCCATACTACGTGGAGGTTGCCATGTCAACGATGCCGCCGATTTTGAATTTCGCCTTTTGGCTGCAGTTTTGATTGAATGGAGTTTTCCACTCCTGAATTATACATTACGGTTACAGGCTTGCTGTTTATCGGAGATTTTGTTTACTACCGTAGAAATTTCATTTTCAATTCTAATATTCATTTAAAAAAATTAGTAAAATATCTGGTTTTAGTTTTAAATTACTGAATTTAGGTGCAGCCCGGCTGTACTTGTGTAGTGGGCGAGCCGCCACTGGATGAAATTTCATTTATCCGGTATTTGTTAAACCGGATATTTTCAAAATGTGACATCTACAGCGTGGAAACAGTGAATAACTACTTTACTTTCTTTAAGAATAATATCATAGGGCGAAGCCACTTGCTAAATAGTAACAAAAAATTGAAACATAAAATAACCTATAAAAAAAAAAAAAAAAAAAAAAAACTTTAAGAAAAATGCGCTAAAATGTAGAAAATAATTTTTAATTTTACGCACAAGTTGAAAAAAAAATGAATGTTTAATATCAATTTTATACTTATTACAACTTTTTGTTTTTCGTGCCAATTTACAAAAACATACCTAAATTTTGGCGCCGATTTCAAAACGTTGAAATACGTATAAAATTAATATAAATATTTCAAAATTTTACGTAAAATTAAAATTTATTTTCTACATTTTATCTCATTTTTCTTAAAGTCGGTTTTCTATTTTTTTAAAAATATTATTTTTTGATTGAATGAAATTGGTATGTTAGTAAAATATATTTTTAATTTGAATAAACTTACGCTTTGCTTCCAAAATGTTATTGAATACCTGAAACCAAAGTTAAAAGTTATCAAGAATATTATAGAGAAAATTTCGACATTTCAGAAGTAATAGTCCATTTCATTTTAACCCAAAACAACAAAAGTAACCCAAGGTAAAGTAAAAGTAACCCAAGGTAAAGTAAAAGTAACCCAAAGTAACGTATTCCAAGCGACACGATTCCAAATACCACTACAAAAGGACTTCAATTGGTGTGGAATTTCGAAATGTCTGTAGGAATGTCTCATGGAGCAGTTCTCAAAGTGGGGCAGTTACCTGATTAAAATTTCATCGAGCTTTCGCAGAGGGAATTCTGCAGGGAATTAACATTGAGGAAGCCACTTTTCAGGGAATCTATTAGTTTGAAGGCCTCTGAAATTTATGCGAGTTCCAACGTCTACGGCTATGTTCAAGTATTTCCTTGAATTTTAGTTTAGTGAACATAAGCAATTGCAATTTCCAGCATCCTAATGATCTCTCAAACTTGAGTGTTATTTAAATTAATGCCATTTCAGATGTCGGTTTGCTAGAAGACAGATGGTCTTTCATTTTCTACTGTGACAATGTTTTTTTATGATAATATGGGGAATGCATAAAAATTGTAAATGAAAGTAATTGATTAAAACAAATAAAATAAAATCAAATATATAAATGTTTTGTTATCGGTTCTGTCGGAAATAATTTCCAATTACGGCCACGGCAACCCTTTTTCCTAAGCGATAAAAAACATATGCTATTCTTTCCCCGTCTATGGAAATAAATTTATATTGAAAAGAAAATCATTGCAAGGTCGAAATGCAGCCATTTTAGGACACAATGAATTGATCTTTAAATGTATTTAATTTTACGAAGCATATATATAACTAAATTGTAAATGCGTGTTTCGGAAGGTTTTATTGAGTTTGAACATGTTTTATTAAAATTATTTGCAGAAATTAATTTGGATTTAATATAGATTTAAATCCAGTGAAAAAAAAATATTATGATGGAAGATTTTCTAAACGACTCTCCGAAATGGAGTTAAAATGACAAAACTGACTGCTCGTACAAGTAGCCTAGAACGACTGCTCGAAGGAGGTTTTTGAATATATATGTGTCATTGGCCGGTGCCAAACGGTGCCCACGGTTCAATTCCTAGTCTTTGTTCGAAATATAACCAGTATATATAACGGTTAATGGTTATATCGGTCCCAGTAATATGTAATAAATTACCTTATGTATGTTATATCGGTCCCACTAACAAATGGTTATATATGTAATAAAGTAATCAAAATATTTGTAACAATATAAATTATATGTATGTTGCTAACAGTGATGAAATAAATTGGAATAAGTTGTTGTTTAAATTTAAACAATTATTTATAGTTCACTTATCAAACAAACTATTTTAGCGTATGTCTCAATATATATTAACGAAATTCAAATAAACAGTATATCAAAAGAAAACCATTTTGTTAAAACTAAAATAGATATATATATATATGCTAATTGTTTTACCATTTCTGATCATCAATTCTGATTGCGGCGAGAGCCCACGACGGTCATGTAGTCGAACTGCTCCGCTATTTAATGTAATTTCTCAAAACTAATCATGAGTTTCAACTTTTCAATGTTACCATGGCTGGATGAGCATATGGGACCAAAGTTCCCGCTCATTAAAGAGTCAAAAACGGATGATGATCCGCTATTCAAGGAATTCGTTTGTCTAACATCACAATTGATGTATCAGATCAACTTATCTTCACAGGCAACTTTTAAACTGGAGAATGATATGCTCAACATTGCTATGTATCTCTCAGAACAAAGTCAGTATGCTTCACAATTTAACATGAAAGAGATACTTGGATGTGTGAACGCCGAAAGAGTGGAAAAGTACACCCTCATCGCGCGGACTCCCGTTCCTGTCATCTCTACTAATAAAACTGTCACATCTTCTGTTCCAAGTAAGAGGAAAAAGAAAAAGAAGGTAAAACCGACCGGTGGTCGGGAATCAAAGGAATGTTGCGTCGAAGTCGGCATTGATAGAGATGAATGTATCCCTACGCCAGCTCCGGTGGTGACTAATCCTGAGATTTCGCTTTCAATTTCCTTGGACTCTGTTGAACATCAAAATTCTACTGAACACCAAGTGTCTACTGTTCCCATTCAACTCATTGCTAATGATGCTGAGAAAATGGAAGAAGACCCTTTGGACCCTATCTGTGAAAACACACCTGCCACTTCAAATTCCCCAAATCCGGGATCTATTTTCTTGACTGTTACCACCGAGTTTGAGATGATTCTGAAAAGTCTGAAAACCAAATTCGGTGAGTCATTTAAATCTTTATTACAAGGCAAAACTGTCAAAATCTCACCTTCATGCGAGAGTACTCTTTTTGCCATTATGACATACCTCCAATCTGAAAAGCATGATTTTTATATCTCACCTTCAGCAGACAAAATTCCCTTTAAAGTGGTTCTCAAAGGACTCCCACAAATTATTGACTGTGATCGTTTGCGTGAAGAAATTACCCATTTGGGTTTCAATATTGATAAAATTTACCAGCTCAAAAGGCGTGCTAAATTGCACAGGCCGATTTTTGTGATTGAAATGCCAAAAAGCCCTGGCTGTAATAAAATCCTCAAAATCAAAGAGCTGATGCAACTCAACATTAGGATTGTACCCTTCAAAAGCAGAAGAGGGCCGATCCAATGTTATAACTGTAACCACTTCTTTCATAAAGCCGTAAATTGTTTCATGCAAGTTAGATGCCTGAAATGTGGTTGTTCAGACCATCAAACCAGGGAATGTGAAATTGGAAGAATGGAAAATCCCAAGTGCATTAACTGTGGTGGTTTTGGGCACATTGCCTCTAACCGAAAATGTCCAGTATTCCCGAAAGCTCAAAAACAGGAAAAGGTTTTGCCTTCCAAAAAAAAAAGGAAACAAGTGATTCCAAAAATTGGTAAGAAGAAAACTTCTCCTATTGTTTCCAAAAAACCCAACCAACCCACTGATGCAAGTGTTGTGAATTCTATGGGCGACATCGCCCTTCTCATGGAACTTTTTAAAGAACTTTCGCCAATCTTCTCCGGAAATCAGGGAATCAAGGAACTAATTCTCTCCATCCGTACGAAGACTGCGCCGATCGACAAACTGCAAATTCTCTTCGAGTTTTTCGCTAATATCCCAAAGGACGACCTTACGCCTGACCAATCAGAAGCCAAGGCTGAATAGGCTCCGCCCCTTCAGATCCGGACATGGTGCTGTGTACTTTTCTTCGTTTAAACTTATGTGTGTAACATTCTTAGATCATGCAAATGATAGGAGCCGTATTTTTAGACGTAGAAAAAGCATTCGATAGTTTATGGCACAAAGGGCTAATCAAAAAACTAATAAACCAAAACATCCCCAAGGAAATGATACACATGATAAACTCATTTATTTCAGAGAGATCTTTTCAGGTTAGAGTAAACAACACACTTTCAACACTCACCAACATTAAAGCAGGAGTACCACAAGGTAGCATACTTGGACCAGTCTTATTTAACTTGTACATAAACGATTTCCCTACATTCGATAACTGCATCACGGCCCAATTTGCCGATGATACAGCAATACTAGCTAAATCTAAGCACGGTGACATAGCCTTTGGGAAGCTACAAGCCGCTTTAATCACAGTAGAATCATGGTGCGAAGACTGGCGCATCAAAATTAATGCTCAAAAGAGTGTATCGGTACTCTTCCGCAAACACGACACACTAGTTGATTACAACACCGATCTCGAGATCTTTAATACAGAGATCAAGAGAGAACACCACACCAAATACTTAGGAGTACACCTAGACAGTAAACTTAGCTTTAAAGAACACATTAAACAAACTCTCGCAAAAGCGACTGGTGCAAGTATAAGCTTAAATCCCCTCATTGGGAAGAACTCAAAAATGACACTTAGAAACAAAGTAATTCTTTACAAAACTATGATCAGACCAGTTCTGCTGTATGCCTGTCCGGCCTGGGCTGCAGTTCGAAGAACACACAGAAAGAAACTTCAAACATTTCAAAACAAAGCCCTTAGAAGGCTAACAGATGCACCAAGGTATGTCAGGAATAAAATCTTACACAGGGACCTTAAAATGGACACTATTGACACAGCAATACTGACTATCTCTCACAACTATAACATGGCAATCGCAAACTCAGAAATACAACACCTTAAAGAAATCACACAGTATGATCACGAGGTAAACCAAAAACATAAAAGACCAAGAACCATTCACCACGACCCCACCTGGTAGGCATTTCTAGACTTGCTTGTCACATTGACATGTCAAATTCCCGACAGCTGCTCTTTAGCTAGTAGCCAGGTTATGTTATTGTCATCAATGTTGTGTATTTTGCATCTTATAATAATAAAATATGTTTCACAAATCACTTGTTGTCTCTACTTATTTCTAACACACACCATCTACTGATGTTATTTTTCAGGTTTTTCTAACGAACTCGCGTTTAGCCTTAGGGCCCCCAACCCCCAACAATTAATTAGTAACTTCTTAGTTAAATTTAAACCCCGCTAACGTTATTCTATTTACTAGACTTAATTCGATGAAGGTGTAAGGACCTCTGGTCGACACACCGTAAGGTTAATTCCGATTTCCGATTTCCGATCATGCATCATTCACTGCTGTGACTTTTATTCTCATGTTCCACATTGATACCGGAGTAATGTCATTAATTTGATGCACTTCGTTAACCTGCACAAACGAGAGACCATTTCTGATAGTTTCAAATGGGAGAACTGCTTTAGTTGTATTTTGTTAAGACTAAAATGGATGATAATCGTTTTTCCATCCCTGATTGTTGAAAATGGAACAACTGTTTAGTTTGTAGGAGTGGTTTAATGATTAATTAAAAAAATTGGGAATTAAAAAAGGAAATAAGCAACTACCAAGTTTTTTTACATAAAAAATGTAATATATTATTTTTTTATTAAAGGACTGTTTGACAGGTATTTCGGTGACAAACTTTATAAAAAGCAGATATATTCTGCTGTTTTATGGATAAAAATTTCTTGCTCACGATTAAATTTTTTATTGTAATATAATTTCGTGGAACTGTTGTCAAAAGCGTTTTAGGTAAACCGTGATTTCAGGAGATTATGGTCTCTTGCTTTATTTCAAGGCTTTTCAAGCATCGGAGTAATTTAGTGAGAATACATAATTTAAAGGCGAACAAGCAAATCCTATTCTGATAACTCATGTGGGGATTTTAAAGAATACGATTTAGAAACACGAATTGGTTTCCAAGGAAAACTGGCCGAATTGCCGAGAGAGTTTCCAGGTCTATCGGGCTCGATCAGAAACCGTCGCCAATTACAAATTTTCAAATCTAGTGAGATATTAATTTAACCAAACGATGTTGACTAAACAAATATTCTAGTAAATCAACGAGCAAACAAAAGACGATTCATTTCTTCCAGAACACTTTACAGAATTTCGTTAATAGATGGGGTTGCCAAGTGGATAAAGGTGTTCAGCTGGTAATCAGACGATTGGTAGTTCGAGCCCGTGCGGTGTACTTGACAAAGAAAAGTAAAAAAGTAGTGATCTTGTGATCGGAGGGTTGCCAGCTTCGCTACTTAAATACTAGAAAGTCGTTTATAACATCCAACAAATTATACTGCCGTGTGTACGGGACTGGCGCACGATAAATCTGATCGGGGTCCAAATTACTGACGCCTATTGATATTGCGTCGGGTGCCAGCTCAGAAGTTGACCTCGTCATCTAACCATGGTTAAAAAACACGAGACATCGTTCCCGCGTCTTTCTTTCGAAAAATAAAACGAAAAAAAAATTATTTCATTAAAATAGAAAAAAATCATGTACTATAAGGTTAAACATATTTTATTTTAAAGAATATAACAGTATTAGAGTAGTATTGTTTCAGAAAAATTGAATTTTGTTTAATTATTCTATTTTCTATATTATCTTTATTAATTATTCTATTTTCTATATTCTCTCAGATTAACAACAATCCAAATAAAATTATCGTCAGTTTTTTTTTTAAGTTTGTGTGTGTGTGTGTGTGTGTGTGTGTGTGTGTGTGTGTGTGTGTGTGTGTGTGTGTGTGTGTGTGTGTGTGTGTGTGTGTGTGTGTGTGTGTGTGTGTGTGTGCGTGTGTGTGTGTGTGTGTGTGTGTGTGTGTGTGTGTGTGCGTGCGTGCGTGTGCGCGTGTGCGTGTGTGTGTGTGTGTGTGTGTGTGTGTGTGTGTGTGTGTGTGTGTGTGTGTGTCCGGCCCTAACCCTAAGTGAAGAAAAAACATGTACAATTCGTGGACATAAGTAAAGAGAGATAAGTAAAGAGAGAGTAGAGAGATGTAAAATGTAAATAAATATGTAAACAATATTTTTAATACCAAGTGTGTTGTTAAATTCGTTGATATAAAAAATAGTTTTTTTTATATATTAAAAATTGAAATCAAATTTTACCGTATGATATATACATTGATGGACTATTATCAAAAATCATAGCAAATGAAAAGTATTTTCTTGAAACTAAACTAGATGTTAATTGTTTTTCCATCCCTGAATGTTAAAAATCTTACAACTGTTTAGTTTTAAGGGAATTGTAATGAATATTTCAAACTTTTAGAATATCAAAATGATTTTGGAAATATAAAAACATTTATAGAACTACAAAGTTTTTTAAATAAAACCCTATTATATAAATACGAATTTAAATTGAAGTTCAAGGTTGGTGGTTGATAGTTCTCCTTAAAAAAAAAACAGACAACAAGCCTGATATAAAAATATAATAATTTATATTAAATTATTTCTGTGAATGATTTTTGAATTGTAATATCGATGTCTGACACTAAAACGAAAAGAAGGATTTACGTAAAAACGTCAATTCATCAGATTATATAAATATAATATGATTCATCGTCAGCGTATAAACTTTTTGCCATCTGCCGCCGCGAAACTCTCTGTTCTTTGTTTTGATTTTTCACACATCGGCGACCTAGTTTCTTAACAAACAATACCTAACCGATAAAGATATTTACGACGGAGTTATAGTGTCGGAATAGGCTATTTAAAAAGTAACATACTAACCCAATCTTGATACCTGTCTGAGATTGCTTTCTGGAGTTTTTAGAACATCCCCAGTACAAAGTCTTTAAGTACTGCGGCAGAAGGCATCTCTGCAGCATCGCAATGGAAAACTTTAATCGCATGCTTATTTCAAAACCAAAAGTAATCCTAATTATTCTTTATATTCTCAAATTTTAAGGGGACTCGGTACCCTTGGAATATTTTTTTTTATTAAATAATTTACATAGATATTTTACATATATTATTGAAGGTAATTATTATATAACATGATTTTAGCAACAAAAAAAATGTTTTGATGAGTATATTTTTCAAAATTTAATTTTTTTCTTAAAAATTTAACTTTTTTAAAAATGGTTTTTCTCTTTCAGTTTTTAATATTTTGTAAAGATTTTTTTTTCTTACATTCACTATACTATACTTTATAACTTTAAGGATCGAATTTGAAATTACTGTTTTAGTTCTTGAGAAAAAAAATAAAATGTCGATGTATATGCAAAAAAATGGGAAAAAATATGATTTAGTCTACTTTTTAATTTTTAATTTTTTTTTCTTTTCATTATTTTGCAAAATCCACCCTTGATTATTTTAAATAGGTTATACAGGAATTTCAGAAAAAAAATCAAGTCATTTGAATAATATTTGAGAAAGTATTCTTATTTTAAATACCGTGGCATATGCAAAAAACACAAACTGAGATAAATCAGTTTAAACATTTCAAATCCAAATAACTCGATGAATACATTTGAGATTTTCTTCACACATAATTAATTTTATAACTACTTGCATACATATAAAATTCCGGTTTCTATTATTTAATTAGAGTACATTAAATCACTATTATGTACTCAGTTTTAAAATGATAACAAAACTAAATTTTTGAGAAAAATCTGTTAAAATCAAAATAATTATGTTTAAAATATTGTTTTACACTAATTTTGTGTTAGAAACCATACTAATACAACTGAATTCATTGAACATACATATTCCATACCATAAAACACTTTAGAATGGGCTTTGACAATAGCAAAAACATGTATTACATTTGTTAAATACGTCGCCTTTGGCAAATACGTCTCCTTGTACCTTCAAATTTAAAATTATATCAAACCACGGTAAAAAAAAGTAAACAAACACGTGATGTGATAGATACAGTCACAGATAAACACGTTCAGGCTGTTCTTAGCTGATTTTTCTTTAAATAAATGACCAAAAGCTGTTGTGTCAAAAATTTAAACATCGAAATGGACGTAGCATTTTAAGTGCTGTGAAAGTAATGAAACGCATTTTTATTACATTTATAATTATCAGATCGTTTCAAAACTTTGTAATAATGAACTTTAGGTATAAGAGCATATTTTAAGCAAAAAAAAGAAAAATTTATATTTTCATCGATTTTCTCAAATCAAAGGGTACCAAGTCCCCCAATCCATCATATCAATTATTATTTATAATTAAAATATCATTTACATTTCCTATCAATATCAAGAGACTTTTACAGAATCTTAAATGTTGAAGATTTTTACAGAATCTTAAATGTTGAAGATTTTTACAGAATCTTAAATCTTGAAGATTTTTGCAGAATCTTAAATATTGTAGATTTTAACAGAATCTTAAATCTTGAAGATTTTTACACATGCTTCAATCTTGAAGATTTTTACAGAATCTTAAAGCTTGAGTTCGATGCCAGGTGATGGACTTGACAAAGAAAAGTAAAAAGTAGTGATCTTGTGATCGGAGGGTTTCCAGCTTCGCTACAAAATACTAGAAAAGTCGTCCAGAACATCCGCAAAAATGAACAGCGTGTATACGGGACTGGTGCACGATACATCTGATCGGGGTCCAAAATTCCGACGTCTATTGAAGGCGTTGGTTGCCATGTCAGGTGTTTCCTAGGTATCTGACCATGGTTCTAAAATAACGAGGTGCAGGTATGAATGAATGTGTGTGTGAATGTGTATGTGTTCCCCTTGAAGATTTTAAACTGATGCAATTCGTTGACCATTTCTCTTGTTGGAATGAATCACCTTTTCCCATTGTAAATTTTAGCAATTGTAAAATAATCATTAATTCCAGATTATGTGTTTGTTAAATGTGTTAGCGAACATCGCTTCTTTTTACTCCACATTTGAACCTGTGTACACAGTTGGTTCAATGGATAATGACCATCAGATCCGTCGCACTAGGGGGGATTTGCCCCCCCCCCCCCGCAGTAATCTTGAAACCCTGAAAGCTAGGAATTTCATGCCCAACTGGTAAGATTACATATCAATTAGACCTCAAAACGGACGTTGCATTGGAATATGGGTTCAACGAATCAATGCTTGTGAGAGAAGTGTGTAATATTACCTAAAATATATATATATATATATATATATATATATATATATATATATATATATATATATATATATATATATATATATATATATATATATATATATAAGATGAAAACTCTCGATAAGTGGGAACTGGGAATTTTCAGCACTGTTGAGTTTGTAATTTTGAAATAGTTGAGTTGAGAATTTCGAATCGTTTAGTAGGGAAATTTCTTGTTTCAACCCTCGCTAAATATTTTTTGTGTAACGGCACTGATGACCGTTGCACAATAAATCGTGGGTTCACCGGCTGTTTTCGCTGATATCACAGTGTCTGAAATTCTTAACTCCCACTTCTCGATATTCACCATCCCATTTATCTTGCCCTAAATCATATTTCCAAGAAAAGTTACAAATCATGCATAGTATATTCGGACTCCAAAAATCCGCGAGATGTACTTCAAAATTTCTCTTAGTTGCAAGCTTCAATTGAAAGACTGTAACTTCAAAATAAATTTACGTCGGAAGTCGTGTCCTGTTCGCATTTGCTGTACAGAAACGACAGATGGCGCTACCAATTCAGAGTGTCAAAGCAGGGTCGCTGCTTTTAACTGTCCTGGTGTAAACTGGCCTGTTCCAATTAAACAAAAAACAATGGCAAGCATAATGGCATGCAGAAATATGAACACATTCCATTCCATTAGTCCTTCAATAATTGCACCTGTTGCATCCCTACCGAACAGGAGAGAGGAGGTCGTGCTGGCACGCCTCTTATCTCTCTCATTGGCTCTACTAGACTAACTTATGTACATCTTCGGCTGGCAGAAGATGAACCCACCTGTGACATCTGCGATGTTTAGTTAACCGTTAAGCATATTTTAATAGACTGCCCAGCATTTACAAAAGTAGACTTTTCAATTTTAACAATTTAAATCCCACAATTCAACAAATTTTGTCCTGATCTCCTAGTGGCCTCCGTGTCCCAGTAGATAAAGGCGTCAGCTGGGAATCAGAGGATTCCTAGTTCGATCCTGTGCGACGCACTCCAGAACATCCACAAAAAATATCGGCGTGTATACGGGACTGGTGCACGATAAATCTGATCAGAGTCCAAAGTCCCGAAGTCAATCGAAGGCGTTGGGTGCCAGTTCAGGTGTAGTGCTCGTCATCTGACCATGGTTCAAAAACAAGAGGCATCGTTCCCGGGTCTTTCCTTCGAGATAGGTCCCGAACCGTCGCCAATAGCCCACTGTTTCGACGTTAATTAATCAAACCAAAACTTTTCAATGGGATAAATTACGTGCCGCCACCAATAACCCATTGCGTAAATCGAATGTGACATTAATTTAACCAAACAATCACCACAAACGAAAGCAAAAACAAATAAACTGACGAACCAACGAGCGCACAAAATCAATTCCTGTCTCAAAGCACGGTTTAAAGAACTCCATCAATAGATAAATATCCGAGAACCAAACACTTCTGAAACCCACTCAAGAGCACCTGAGGCGATCTTCGGATATTTTCTTTCGCCAAATCGATTTTGAAAGAGCGCCTATCTTTCCCCGGAATCTCGCCAGATGAATGGCGCACTTAACGAAATAAGCCCCTCGAAAGAAGGGGGATGGATGCCCCGTGGAACGATTGCGCCCTAAGTCAGGGGGAAAGCCCCAAAGGTGGGGCGGTAGGAAAACTTTTGAAGAAACGATTTTTACAGATCGATACTTTTTCCTTTCAATCTGAAGGAGGTGTTGATATCGATTAGAGTGATAAAAAAAAAGGTGGAATTCGGAAAAGGGTGCTTATCGCTCTCTTATTAAAAGCACACAATAGCACGTTTTGAAAAACGCATTTTTGTAAAGGTCATTAAATATAATTTTTTGTTTTTTTTCTTCCATTCTATTGGAGAGCCCCAGTTGCTCAGTGGATAAGGCGTTCAGCTACTAATCAGAGGATTGGTGGTTCGAATCCGTGTGATGGATTTGACATAGAAAAGTAAAAAAGTAGTGATCTTGCGATCGGAGGGTTACCAGCTTCGCTACAAAAATACTAGAAAGTCGTCCAGATCATCCAACAAAATATACTGGCGTGTATACGGGACTGGTGCACGATAAATCTGATCGGGGTCCAAAGCGACGTCTATTGAAGGCGTTGGGTGCTAGCTCAGGTGTTGTCCTCATCATCTGACCATGGTTCAAAAGTACGAGGCATCATTCCCGGGTCTTTCCTTCGAGATAGGCCCCGAACCGTCGCCAATAGCCCACTGTGCAGCTCTAGTGCGACATTAATTAAACAAACTAAACCAAACATTCTATTAGAGGCCTCCGTGGCCGAGCGGTTAAAGGCGTCAGCTGGGAATCCAAGGATTCCTGGTTCGATCCTAGGCGATAAACTTGACAAAGAAAAGTAAAAAAAGTGGTGATCATGTGATCGGAGGGTTGCCAGCTTCGCTACAAAATACTAGAAAAGTCGTCCAGAACATCCAACAAATTATACTGTCGTGTATGCGTGACTGGTGCACGATCAATCTGATCGGGGTCTAAAGTCCCGACGTCTATTGAAGACGTTGGGTGCCAGTTCAGGTGTTTCCTCGTCATCTGACCATGGTGTTAAAATAACGAGGTGCATGTACGAATGTGTATGTGTTCCCGGGTCTTTCCTTCGATATATACTCCGAACCGTCGCCAATAGCCCACTGTGCAGCTCTAGTACTACATTAATTAACCAATCCAAACCAAACCAAACCAAACCAAACCAATCCATTCTATAAAAAGTAGAATACACTGTTCCTAGCAACAACAAAAAAATTAGTATAAAACTTTCCAAAACTGTCAAGAAACTACATGTTGTTCTAAATACCTTTATAAAATATGCATGTTTTTTTGTTTTTTTAAGTTTTTCATTTGCTTTCTTAAAACCTCTAATCCCTTCTTCTTTGAAGGCATTTAATGTCATACGTCGAGGATTGTTTAGCCCGTATAGTCTCCGGGAAACTGTACACTGTTAAAATAGGCACTGAAAAATAAGTAAAGTGTACTCATATATGAGTATATTCGATGCTTATCACGTCTCCGAATACATAAGTTTCAATTTTGAAAATGACATGTACTCAAAAGTGAATAAAAAGAGTAGATGCTGGCCTACATAGGTTGCCTTTAAATATCACTTTCAATAAATATCGACAATTACAACCAAGACTTGCCGGGAATCAAACCCAGATCGGCAGGCATCGCAGTCCACAGCCTTATCCGTTAAACTTCCAGGGCGACGTGAAGAAGTTATAAACAGAAGTAATGTTAAAAAGGCGTGGGAAAAGCTTAACAGATAAGACTTTAAACACCGGTGCCTTTAGATCAGTCTTTAAGTCTTGGTTGTAATTGTCGATATTTATTGAAAGTGATTTATAAAGGCAGCCTTTTTATTCATTTTTTCCCGTTTCATTATCGTTTTCAATAGAAATAGTATCAAGATCCGAAAGATTTAGTCGAACATAAATAAGTTTTGAGATAATTGTTATATATAATTTACTAAAACTCCGATCCCATTTAACGAACTTGTTGAACTGTATTACCAGACTGCTGAACTGATTGGAAGTGCAGGGGTGACATAGATACGTGCGACGTCTGGTGTTAAAAATCTAAAACAAATAACATATTATAAATAAGTTTTGAGATAATTGTTATATACCATTTACTAAAACTCCAATCCCATTTAGCGCACTTGTTGAACTGTATTACCAGACTGACTGAACTGATGGAAGGGCAGGGGTGACATAGATACGTGCGACGTCTGGTGTTAAAAATCTAAAACAAATAACATATTATAATTAAGTTTTCAGATAAGTGTTATATATCATTTACTAAAACTCCGATCCCATGTAGCGCATTTGTTGAACTGTTTTACTAGAATGACTGAACTCATTGGAATTGGCATTGGTAACATAGATACGTGCGACATCTGGTGTTAAAAATCTGAAACAAATAACATATTCACCTAAGTAGTTTAGTAATGTTTACTATTTATAATTAGTAAAAATTATACCAACTGAACAGTTTTCTCCAAGTAGTATTTGATTTTGATGCCCCACCCCCAAAGTCAGCGCACCCCCTCTAGAGCCGCCCCTGCAGACAAAGATCAAGATACCAAACTACATATGGGTCAGAAGTTTATAATTTATGATAGAACATACAAACATGTTTCTTTTCTTATTCTTGACATTGAATAAAAAGAAAAAAAGAACGAACAAGAAGGATTTAGAACAATCCTGCATTCTCCTTTTACAGCGGAATTTTTTTAGCCTTAAACCCTGTATAAAACCTTCTTAACGGTTTATTAGTTGGGTTGTTGTAAATATATAAAATTAAATAGCTCTAGGTACTGACTGATATAGTGACCAAAAGAGGTAATGTGTCAAACGTCATTGTTCTCCGACTGGGAAAAAGGTTCTTTGGAACGGGGACACCGACAGGGGCGCTGTAGTCGTTAATGTTGGGGATATGTCGTGATTCCCATTGATGAATATTAATGTTTTTGCTTATTTTAAAATAAAAATATATAATAGGGACAGTAATACGAGTGAAATAAAATTATAATATGTCTTAGTAAGTTAAATAATAGTAAATACTGCTGAAAAATCCTTTTAAATTGCAAATTAAATCTAAATAATCTGTTACAAATTAATATTAAATGTCCACTTAAAGTTACATTACTCTAATTTTATTTTATTTTCATTTTTTATGATTTAAATTATTTATTTATCTCTAGCAGGAATATGTATGATTTATTCTGTGTTTTTTTTCATGGTTGATGTTATTATATATATATATATATATATATATATATATATATATATATATATATATTTAATAACATCAACCATGAAACAAACACGCAGAATAAATCATACATAAATATATATATTTAATAACATCAACCATGAAAAAACACAGAATGAATCATACATATTCCTGCGAAACGCTTAAAGATACATTAACACAAGGAACTGCAACATTTACATAAATAAATAAGAGTGAAAAGTTCATCCAGCCGGGAATCGAGCCCGGGACCCCTTATTTAGCACACAAGTGCTCTACCACTGAAATCCACTATCATGGTTGATGGTATTAAATACATTCACGGTTCCATGTGTTAATGCAGCCGTAAGCACTTCACAGGAATTCGTGTTATGTAGTGAGTCGGTATGTGTCTACTCTTCCGATGTGTGTTCTGATTGAAAAGATTCTGTAGGCTGGAGTCGTCCGGATAGCTCAGTGGTAGAGCACTTGTGCGCTAAACAAGGATTCGCGAGCTTGACTCCCGACTGGATGAACTTTTCACTTTTATTGATATATATATATATATATATATATATATATATATATATACAGAGAGAGAGATTTCCATCTTGTTAAATAAACAAGTGTCATATTATATGTATTTTTTTACTTCCGGAATATCAATCAAACTTCAATAAGTTTGGTTTGGTTTGTTAAATAACGTCGCACTAGAGCTGCACAGTGGGCTATTGGCGACGGTTCGGGGTCCATCTCGAAGGAAAGACCCGGGAACACATACACATTCGCACACACATTCATACATGCACCTCGTTATTTTAGAACCATGGTCAGATGACGAGGAAACACCTGAACTGGCACCCAATGCCTTCAATAGACGTCGGGACTTTGGAGCCCGATCAGATGTATCGTGCACCAGTCCCGTATACACGCCAGTATAATTTGTTGGATATACTGGACGACTTTCTAGTATTTTTGTAGCGAAGCTGGCAACCCTCCGATCGCAAGATCACTACTTTTCTATGTCAAGTCCATTGACAGTATTCGAACCACCAATCCTCTGATTAGTAGCTGAACGCCTTACCAACTGAGCAACTGGGGCTCCCCATATTCAATAAATTAACTGTTTTTAATTTATTGAATATTGTTTTTTGTTTTTTAAATTTTCTCAAAATCAACGGATTCTCAAATAGTGTTTAACACATAGAGTAATGATACAAATAGAGGAATAATAAAAAAAAAATGCTGATTTCCGTGTGTCCATCATTGAAACCACGTGATATGTGGAAATGCCAATTCATTCATGCCTTGGCGACTTTAAGAACTAACGAGATCGAAGTATTGTAATATGGTTTTGTGTTTAATTTTGTATTTAAATATCGTTTTTTTAAACGAGTGGTACAATTTAAGGAAGTTTCACAGATATATTAAGGAGATTTTTCTTACTTTTTAATTTTGAAATAATTGCATTACGTTTTTATGTAAAACATTTACCATAAGCGAAGTTCTTTCAATTGTTATTTTGTATACTTCAATAAGAAAAAAAGAACAATAAAACTTGAGAAATATAAAGAGTTTCGCTTCTTCGAGTATTGAACACAAATAAAATATTTTCGTTTCGTTAATGAAGAGGAAATATTTAGCGCATATTGTTTGAAAATAAGTAAATACGTACATATATGTTAAGAAGTTGAATACGGACAGGACTCCTTATCACCAAAAAAGAAGAAAGTGCGCCAAATTTGAAACTCCTGCAGATGTCTGAACGCCAAATATGGCAGCGCTATAACCACGTGATGTTGGTTTTTCTTTTCAATGTTGACACCGCGGACTTACGAGAGTCTGGTATTGAAGGCGCTCTCTATTTAATATTACTACTCTCTGGTTTAACCAACACCTCGTTTAACGCCGACATTGTAAACAAGACTGAAGATAGACGAAAACAGTGGACTGATACCGGCAGCGCCCTCTAGTGACATCCCTCTTTTAGAAACCAGTTTTAGAAACCAGGTTGACACACTACCTCTTTTAGTCACTATAGTACTGATAAAAAGTAATCAGCTTAACCACATTAAGAGGCTATGGGACACATCAACATCAAAAATATCCAAAAATGTTTAATTGCTTTAAAATATAGTTCATTTTATTTTGTATCAAATGACACAAAAATTATATTTTTATGTGAAGTATGAGTACTTATTTTTGGCGAATAAATATTATGCTTCAGTATAACATTGCTTGAAAACGTCACTTTAAACTAATTTAGGATAGTATTTACTCTCTTTTTTCATGTTTGAACAAGTTTAAAATACATAAATTAACATATATTTAAAGAAACTGTATCAAATTTGCAATAGTGTATTTTCAAATTTGTGTTTTGGAATTAAAAATACATAGATCTTTAGGAATATATAGAAACATTCTCTTTAAAAATTATTTTATTGACTTGTATCAGAGCCCCAGTTGCTCAGTTGGTATGGCGTTCAGCTACTAATCAGAGGATTGGTGGTTCGAAATGGACTTGACATAGAAAAGTAAAAGAGTAGTGATCTTGCGATCGGAGGGTTGCCAGCTTCGCTACAAAAATACTAGAAGAGTCGCCCAGAACATCCGCAAAAATGAACGGCGTGTATACGGGACTGGTGAACGATAAATCTGATCGGGGTCCAACGTCCCGACGTCTATTGAAGGCGTTGGGTGCCAGTTCAGGTGTTTCCTCGTCATCTGACCATGGTTCTAAAATGACGAGGTACATGTATGAATGTGTTCCCGGGTCTTTCCTTCGAGATTGACCCCGAACCGCCGCCAATAGCCCACTGTGCAGCTCTAGTGCGACGTTTATTAACAAAACAAAACCTTTACTTGTATCAAAAATAAGAAAGATAACTTTTTTGTAAATTTTTATTTTTACTAAAGAAAAAAAAAGTTGTAATTTTTTTTTTTTTTTTAATTTTTCAACATCTGATTGTTAATATACCTTGTACACATGTGTGGGGAAAAAATTATGATGACATTTACAAAATTAAAGAAAACAGTAGAATGTGTGTATTCTTTTAATCCTCAATTGCAATATTTTTTTTATTTTTAAAACTCTTATTCTTCAAGGACTGATGTGAGAACTGATGGTGGGAAAAAAACATTTCCGAATAATTTTGAATAAGTTTCTACAAAAATGTTCTCGTTTCTAACTTATATAATTCCGAATGTATTAACGAGGCCTCCGCGGCCAAGCGGTTAAAGGCGTCAGCTGGGAATACGAAGATTCCTGGTTCGATCCTAGGCGATGGACTTGACAAAGAAAAGAAAAAAAAAGTAGTGATCTTGTGATCGAAGGGTTGCCACCTTCGCTACAAAATATTAGGAAAGTCGCCCTGAACATCCGCAAAAATGAACGGCGTGTATACGGGACTGGTGCACGATACATCTGATCGGGGTCCAAAGTCCCGACGTCTATTGAAGGCGTTGGGTGCTAGCTCAGGTGTTGTCCTCGTCATCTGACCATGGTTCTAAAATAACGAGGTGAATGTATGAATGTGTGTGTGAATGTGTATGTGTTCCCGGGTCTTTCCTTCGAGATTGACCCCGAACCGTCACCAATAGTCCGCTGTGCAGCTCTAGTGTGACGTCAATTTATCAAACCAACAAACAATTTAAAAATAGTACCAAAGCGTTCGTTAAATGAGCACCATTGCCCGGAGTCAAAGTCGACTGCATGAGGGAATGAGAAGCCCTAAATGACACCTGGAAGAGATTACCAGCTGTTTTTGCTAGATAGGCTTGTCGCAGTTTTTTACTGGATAAAATATTTTTTTTTTAAATGGTACAGCCAGTTTCCTTTCATTGCAATTCGTTGCAATTACCCCATTCTGTAGCCCTAGTGTGACGTAATTCAACCAACCTCCACTGAGCTAAAATAATAAATATAATCGATGACACCCATTGAACGATTTTGTACTTACTAATTAATCAGTAATATTTTAAGCGTACAGTTTAGGGGGAAAATCTTAATTATTTATTTTATCTTGTTATAATCATTATTAAAGTACACTCAAATCTGTTTCTGTGCGGTGGATAGGGACCGCATAAAAAAAGTCTCACATAGAAAATAATTAAAAACCTTACGATATAACTAGAAATTGCTTTTTTAAACGAAATCAAGAGACGAGGCTTGACACTACTTGGAATCTCGCCAAACCTTTTGGAATCTGATTTAGAAAATACACATGCGAACATTTTTAAATATTTTATTTACATATGTACTTATTTTGCACATACAATACTTTTCAAAACGTATAACCATTATTCTTCGTAGTCTGACAATACGCGAATTTGGTACAAAATCGCTTTCGTCACTTGAAGATACTACCTCGCACTCGTTTAGAGTTGACTTTTTTTCAGCAACCATGTAGTCAGTGATCAGTTTTTGCGACGACTGTTGTTTCACTAGACGCTTGTATATGTCTCGGTAGCCAGAAAATCATGTATGTTCCAATTTGATTGAAATTTTCATATACCGCACAAAAAAAAAGTCGCACAAAAAAATGCCGTACAAAAACAGGTTAGAGTGTATTATATTTTTAGAATATTAATATATTTACGACTACCACTTCCTGCATTCTACCACTTCCTGCAATTTATGCAGAAGTAAAAAATAAGACATATTTGATGAAAAGTTTTTGCGTCTCTGCTCCTGCTCTTAAAAGCGTGCTCTCTCGAACTCATAAAAGTATGAAGTTCTACTTCCCGGTTATAGATAAGCCTCTTCGGGATGATCACCAACTGGTCTTTAATTATATCGACCTTCGCAACAAGTATGCTCTGCCAGAGGGCACTGCAGATCCTCAGCTTACTGATGACATACTTGGAGTATGTTGCAAGCTATCCAGGATGTATGTCTACTCTGACTGCTTCGACATGAATAATATCATGAAAGACGCGGATGCTGAAAACCTAGCAAAGTATGCTAGCTTCCTTGGCACCCCTGTCCTCAGCTATGACTTTCCACCACAGCCTGTCACCCCCAACGAAGAGGCCCAGGTTGATCTTCCCAAAAAGAAGAGGATAGTGGATAGAAGCAGAGGAAAGCCAAATCCAACCCTACCGAGGCCCCCGCCTCCGCTCCTACCCTGCCGCCAGCACCTGAAATTGATCAGATGGAAATCAAAGAAATGCTGGCTGCCCATGATGAGCTCACTATCGATCTGACGGGGTCAGATACCACTGGACAGAGTGTCGCCTCGGCTGGCTATATTGGGGTGCCAAGAAGCCCTACGCCAGCCCGGAAGTCACGAGTCCAGTGGTTATTTCCCCTGACTCCCGTGCTAACCTGCCGATTTTTCTTCGCATGACGGATGAATTTGACCAAATTCTGGCTGCCTCGAATGTTAGATTCCCTGATGTCTTTACCAGCCAACGTAGCGGTGACTACATTCGGATGTCCCCGTGCAGCGATGACGCTAAACTCTTCCTGATGGCAGCCCTCCGGTAAATGGATCAAGGATTCTACCTGGGGAGCTGCACTCCTTTCAAGGTGGTAGTTAAGGGGCTACCATCGGAAACGGAGTGCAGCAGGCTGCAAGCTGATCTCGGCTCTCGTGGGTATCCCTCCGCAAGAGTTGTTCAGCTGTCCAAGCGTGGCTCCAAGAAGCTAGGAATGTTCTTGGTTGAATTACCTCGCCAGCGAGGCAACAACAATCTACTGGGCCTGACCACCTTACTCCAACTCAATGTCAAAATTGAGCCGTTCCGGAGCAGACGCGAAGTGATACAATGTTACAACTGTAACTACTTTGGCCACTCCAGCGCCCAGTGCTTCATGACACCTCGGTGTCTGAAGTGCGGGGGCCCTCATCCCACCCGTGACTGTTCCTTGCCCAGATCTGAAGAACCGGGCTGCATCAACTGCCTGGAGGAAGGACACGTAGCCTGCAGCAGGAGAAGCCGCCTGTTCCCCAAATCCTCTTCTAAGCAACCCCCGGCGAAAAAGCGAGCTGCTAATCGTCAAGCTGCTAAGAAGACTACCTAATGCTCAAACCATTTTACTCCCTCTACTCCTAATAGGAGTTCAACAACTTCCTTCATTCCTCCCCCAAACTTATTAAATTCCCTTGCTACTTCCCGGCACCTTAATGAGGCCTGCCCACGTCCTGGAGCTACTAAAGGAATTAGCACCAATCTTTTCCAGAGATGGAGGAATCAAAGGCATTATCCTTCGTCTTCGTGAACAAATAAATCCGCTTGACAAGCTCCAAGCGTTCTTCGACTACTTCGCCGAAAAAGTTCCGTGCGAGGAGTCTCCGCCCACCGGCCAATCAGGAGCCAGCTCTAACCAGGCCCCGCCCCTCCGTGGCCATGACCTTCGTTAACTCACTAGACTCAATCAAGGAATATTTTTTGCAAAAACCTATCATAGAATTAGAGAAATGGTTGCAAGCCTGGAAAATTGAAATAAATGTGGACAAGAGTGCTGCAGTACTGTTCACTAGAAGAACCGAAAAACCTGCTTCTTTTGTCATGTTTAACACCATCATACCCTGGCAAGGAAAGGCCAACTATCTAAGACTGGTCCTAGACCAGAGAATGACATGGGAACCTCACTTCGAATTCATCAAGGATAAATTGCGTAAGGTCAAATTCAGTCTAACAGACTATTGGTATTTAAAATCATTATTAGACTTATTATTACATACGCAGCCCTCATATGGGCCTTTGCCTGTAAAACCAGACTTGATAACTTTGACAAATTCCAAAGAAACCTACTGAGAGTCTACATCACGAGGTCCAAAGGGGTCGTACCCGACATCGACATAGCCAGCTCACCACATATGCTCTCACTACTTCAATTTATTGGCAAGCTAGCCACTAACTTCTATGGATCAATAGACCATATTGACAATTAAGAGTTAAATGAAATAGTGGTCTATGATCGCACAGATCCCCTACATATTCACCGTCCAAGGGCGGCGCTCTTGCTAGCAAGTCCTTGATAACCTACTGTAAATAAAATCATGTAAAGAAACGAAAGGAATTAAAAAAAAATCCTAAAGAACTAACAACCTGCATAATACTCCTCCTGTTCAACAGTTATGCCAATTCACTAGTTATGCCAACGTTATACCGGCAGATTTACATTAGATTTAATTTACTCTCCTCAAAATTTGGAGCTAGTGTCTGCAAGTGAAACAGTTTTTACGCTTGTTTCACGCACTGTTTCAACAAGATTTCTTTTATATAAAAGTATTTAAAACTCTTTATTTGTTGCTTTCTTGTAGATTCACTGGAAAACTACAACATTTGGTAGATGTTATTTGAGTAGGTGAGCGCAAAAATGGCCCAATCCAGGTCGCTTTGTTAAGATGACTTGAACAGAAGCTGATATTAGCAAGATTGAACCATACTGCTCATTTTTGAGAAAGTGCGATTACTTAACTTTGAGTACGTCACCGCACATTTACGATTCTATTGTACTTAAAAAAAAAAAAAAGGTCATGTACTCATTTTAAGCACTTTTTTTACAGTGCATGTAAAAAATATTAAGGACGATTTCATGAAAATCAATGATAGCTGACGCTGTTTCGATTTTCTTAGACAACATATTCGACTTTTTAATAAAAAAAGACAATTTTTATTTCTCCTTGGTGAAGGTTTGTTTTAGTTTCGTTAATTAACGTCGCACTAGAGCTACACAGTGGTCTATTGACGACAGTTCGGGGTCTATCTCGAAGGAAAAACCCGGGAACACATACACATTCACACACATTTATACATGCACCTCATTATTTTTAGAACCATGGTCAGATGACGAGGAAACACCTGAACCCAACGCCTTCCATAGACGTCGGGACTTTGGACCCAGATCAGATTTATCGTGCACCAGTCCCGTATACACGCCTTTAATTTTTGAGGATGTTACGATTTTTCTAATATTTTATACCGAAGCTGGCAACCCTCCGATCACAAGATCACTACTTTTTTCTTTTCTTTGTCAAGTCCATCCCCTAGGGTCGAACCAGGAACCTTCGTATTCCCAGCTGACGCCTTTAAACGCTCGGCCACGGAGGCCTCCCTGGGTGAAGGAGAAATAACAAAAAGAAATCAGTTGATATGTCACTGAACCTACGCTAACCTTTCGCTAACTATGCTATAACTAACCTTCCGCTAGCACTCGTAATCTTTCGTTAGAATATTTCAAAGGGTACCAACTGTTACAAAAACAGTTATGCACCAAAATCGCCCCATCCGTACATTTCTCTATCTTTGAAATAACATACCACCGCATATGCAAATAAATAAAACTATCCACTTTCCGATGAAATATGTCATCTCCATGCATATCCGATTCGTATCCCACAAACTTTGATTCGCACAATGCAAAGTCCTTCTGTTTGTTCAGCGTCTCGACCAGCCGGTGGGGGGAAAGAATTCCGTGTTCTGAAAACTGTTGGAGTCTTTATTAATCTCGTCAAAGATTATCAATTGGAGTCTTTATTAATCTTGTCAAAGATTAGCAAGTGTTATTTCAAGGAGCCGTTGTCTTAATTTGATAATCGCTATGAGATATTAATTGCATGTCACGTCTATGTCACGATCTGCTGGGAAAATGGTGGGATTTGGTTATGGGAACATGGTGATGTCTTACGGGATTACCATGGTGATGTCTTATGGGATTGTCATAACAATACAGATGCTGAGTGCCGGAAATTGGTGCTTAGGTTTGGTTTGGTTAATTAACGTCGCACTAGAGCTGCACAGTGGGCTATTGGCGACTGTTCGGGGTCTATCTCGAAGGAATAGGAACACATACACACTCACACATTCATACATGCACCTCGTCATTTTAGAACCATGGTCAGATGACGAGGAAACACCTGAACTGGCACCCAACGCCTTCAATAGACGTCGGGATTTTGGACCCCGATCAGATGTATCGTGCACCAGTCCTGTATACACGCCGTTAACTTTTGCGGATGTTCTGGACGAATTTTCTAATATTTTGTAGCCAAGCTGGCAACCCTCCGATCGCAAGTTCACTACTTTTCTATGTCAAGTCCATTTCACGTATTCGAACCACTAATCCTCTGATTAGTAGCTGAACGCCTTACCAACTGAGCAGCTGGGGCTCTGGAAAGACCCGAGAACACATACACATTCACACACACACATTCATACATGCACCTTGTTATTTTAGAACCATGGTCAGATGACGAGGAAACACCTGAACTGGCACCCAACGCCTTCAATACACGTCGGGATTTTGGACCCCGATCAGATGAATCGTGCACCAGTCCCGTATACACGCCGTTAATTTTTGAGGATGTTCTGGACGACTTTTCTAGTATTTTGTAGCGAAGCTGGCAACCCTCCGATCACAAGATCACTACTTTTTTTTTTACTTTTCTTTGTCAAGGCCATCGCCTAGGGTCGAACCAGGAATCTTAGGATTCCCAGCTGACGCCTTTAACCGCTCGGCCACGGAAGGCCTTATTGGTGCTTAGGAGTTATGTTGGTGTATTTGTGAGTTTACAAATAAATCTGAACAAATTAATTTATACTAATCTTTCGTTCCTCCGTCCGACTCACTGAGGAGGAGGGGTACTGTGGTAGCCTGACTGGTAGAGTACCACTTTAGCCTGACTGGTAGAGTATCACTTTCGCCTGACTGGTAGAGTACCACTTTAGCCTGACTGGTAGAGTATCATTTTAGCCTGACTGGTAGAGTACCACTTTAGCCTGACTGGTAGAGTATCATTTTAGCCTGACTGGTAGAGTACCACTTTAGCCTGACTGGTAGAATACCACTTTAGCCTGACTGGTAGAATACCACTTTAGCCTGACTGGTAGAGTACCACTTTAGCCTGACTGGTAGAGTACCACTTTAGCCTGACTGGTAGAATACCACTTTAGCCTGACTGGTAGAGTATCACTTTAGCCTGACTGGTAGAATACCACTTTAGCCTGACTGGTAGAATACCACTTTAGCCTGACTGGTAGAGTACCACTTTAGCCTGACTGGTAGAGTATCACTTTAGCCTGACTGGTAGAGTACCACTTTAGCCTGACTGGTAGAGTACCACTTTAGCCTGACTGGTAGAGTACCACTTTAGCCTGACTGGTAGAGTACCACTTTAGCCTGACTGGTAGAGTACCACTTTAGCCTGACTGGTAGAGTACCACTTTAGCCTGACTGGTAGAGTACCACTTTAGCCTGACTGGTAGAGTACCACTTTAGCCTGACTGGTAGAGTATCACTTTAGCCTGACTGGTAGAGTACATACTATAGCATAATACTCCTCCTGTTCAACAGTTATGCCAATTCACTAGTTATGCCAACGTTATACCGGCAGATTTACATTAGATTTAATTTACTCTCCTCAAAATTTGGAGCTAGTGTCTGCAAGTGAAACAGTTTTTACGCTTGTTTCACGCACTGTTTCAACAAGATTTCTTTTATATAAAAGTATTTAAAACTCTTTATTTGTTGCTTTCTTGTAGATTCACTGGAAAACTACAACATTTGGTAGATGTTATTTGAGTAGGTGAGCGCAAAAATGGCCCAATCCAGGTCGCTTTGTTAAGATGACTTGAACAGAAGCTGATATTAGCAAGATTGAACCATACTGCTCATTTTTGAGAAAGTGCGATTACTTAACTTTGAGTACGTCACCGCACATTTACGATTCTATTGTACTTAAAAAAAAAAAAAAGGTCATGTACTCATTTTAAGCACTTTTTTTACAGTGCATGTAAAAAATATTAAGGACGATTTCATGAAAATCAATGATAGCTGACGCTGTTTCGATTTTCTTAGACAACATATTCGACTTTTTAATAAAAAAAGACAATTTTTATTTCTCCTTGGTGAAGGTTTGTTTTAGTTTCGTTAATTAACGTCGCACTAGAGCTACACAGTGGTCTATTGACGACAGTTCGGGGTCTATCTCGAAGGAAAAACCCGGGAACACATACACATTCACACACATTTATACATGCACCTCATTATTTTTAGAACCATGGTCAGATGACGAGGAAACACCTGAACCCAACGCCTTCCATAGACGTCGGGACTTTGGACCCAGATCAGATTTATCGTGCACCAGTCCCGTATACACGCCTTTAATTTTTGAGGATGTTACGATTTTTCTAATATTTTATACCGAAGCTGGCAACCCTCCGATCACAAGATCACTACTTTTTTCTTTTCTTTGTCAAGTCCATCCCCTAGGGTCGAACCAGGAACCTTCGTATTCCCAGCTGACGCCTTTAAACGCTCGGCCACGGAGGCCTCCCTGGGTGAAGGAGAAATAACAAAAAGAAATCAGTTGATATGTCACTGAACCTACGCTAACCTTTCGCTAACTATGCTATAACTAACCTTCCGCTAGCACTCGTAATCTTTCGTTAGAATATTTCAAAGGGTACCAACTGTTACAAAAACAGTTATGCACCAAAATCGCCCCATCCGTACATTTCTCTATCTTTGAAATAACATACCACCGCATATGCAAATAAATAAAACTATCCACTTTCCGATGAAATATGTCATCTCCATGCATATCCGATTCGTATCCCACAAACTTTGATTCGCACAATGCAAAGTCCTTCTGTTTGTTCAGCGTCTCGACCAGCCGGTGGGGGGAAAGAATTCCGTGTTCTGAAAACTGTTGGAGTCTTTATTAATCTCGTCAAAGATTATCAATTGGAGTCTTTATTAATCTTGTCAAAGATTAGCAAGTGTTATTTCAAGGAGCCGTTGTCTTAATTTGATAATCGCTATGAGATATTAATTGCATGTCACGTCTATGTCATGATCTGCTGGGAAAATGGTGGGATTTGGTTATGGGAACATGGTGATGTCTTACGGGATTACCATGGTGATGTCTTATGGGATTGTCATAACAATACAGATGCTGAGTGCCGGAAATTGGTGCTTAGGTTTGGTTTGGTTAATTAACGTCGCACTAGAGCTGCACAGTGGGCTATTGGCGACTGTTCGGGGTCTATCTCGAAGGAATAGGAACACATACACACTCACACATTCATACATGCACCTCGTCATTTTAGAACCATGGTCAGATGACGAGGAAACACCTGAACTGGCACCCAACGCCTTCAATAGACGTCGGGATTTTGGACCCCGATCAGATGTATCGTGCACCAGTCCTGTATACACGCCGTTAACTTTTGCGGATGTTCTGGACGAATTTTCTAATATTTTGTAGCCAAGCTGGCAACCCTCCGATCGCAAGTTCACTACTTTTCTATGTCAAGTCCATTTCACGTATTCGAACCACTAATCCTCTGATTAGTAGCTGAACGCCTTACCAACTGAGCAGCTGGGGCTCTGGAAAGACCCGAGAACACATACACATTCACACACACACATTCATACATGCACCTTGTTATTTTAGAACCATGGTCAGATGACGAGGAAACACCTGAACTGGCACCCAACGCCTTCAATACACGTCGGGATTTTGGACCCCGATCAGATGAATCGTGCACCAGTCCCGTATACACGCCGTTAATTTTTGAGGATGTTCTGGACGACTTTTCTAGTATTTTGTAGCGAAGCTGGCAACCCTCCGATCACAAGATCACTACTTTTTTTTTTACTTTTCTTTGTCAAGGCCATCGCCTAGGGTCGAACCAGGAATCTTAGGATTCCCAGCTGACGCCTTTAACCGCTCGGCCACGGAAGGCCTTATTGGTGCTTAGGAGTTATGTTGGTGTATTTGTGAGTTTACAAATAAATCTGAACAAATTAATTTATACTAATCTTTCGTTCCTCCGTCCGACTCACTGAGGAGGAGGGGTACTGTGGTAGCCTGACTGGTAGAGTACCACTTTAGCCTGACTGGTAGAGTATCACTTTCGCCTGACTGGTAGAGTACCACTTTAGCCTGACTGGTAGAGTATCATTTTAGCCTGACTGGTAGAGTACCACTTTAGCCTGACTGGTAGAGTATCATTTTAGCCTGACTGGTAGAGTACCACTTTAGCCTGACTGGTAGAATACCACTTTAGCCTGACTGGTAGAATACCACTTTAGCCTGACTGGTAGAGTACCACTTTAGCCTGACTGGTAGAGTATCACTTTCGCCTGACTGGTAGAGTACCACTTTAGCCTGACTGGTAGAGTATCATTTTAGCCTGACTGGTAGAGTACCACTTTAGCCTGACTGGTAGAGTATCATTTTAGCCTGACTGGTAGAGTACCACTTTAGCCTGACTGGTAGAATACCACTTTAGCCTGACTGGTAGAATACCACTTTAGCCTGACTGGTAGAGTACCACTTTAGCCTGACTGGTAGAGTACCACTTTAGCCTGACTGGTAGAATACCACTTTAGCCTGACTGGTAGAGTATCACTTTAGCCTGACTGGTAGAATACCACTTTAGCCTGACTGGTAGAATACCACTTTAGCCTGACTGGTAGAGTACCACTTTAGCCTGACTGGTAGAGTATCACTTTAGCCTGACTGGTAGAGTACCACTTTAGCCTGACTGGTAGAGTACCACTTTAGCCTGACTGGTAGAGTACCACTTTAGCCTGACTGGTAGAGTACCACTTTAGCCTGACTGGTAGAGTACCACTTTAGCCTGACTGGTAGAGTACCACTTTAGCCTGACTGGTAGAGTACCACTTTAGCCTGACTGGTAGAGTACCACTTTAGCCTGACTGGTAGAGTACCACTTTAGCCTGACTGGTAGAGTATCACTTTAGCCTGACTGGTAGAGTACCACTTTAGCCTGACTGGTAGAGTACCACTTTAGCCTGACTGGTAGAGTACCACTTTAGCCTGACTGGTAGAGTACCACTTTAGCCTGACTGGTAGAGTACCACTTTAGCCTGACTGGTAGAGTACCACTTTAGCCTGACTGGTAGAGTACCACTTTAGCCTGACTGGTAGAGTACCACTTTAGCCTGACTGGTAGAGTACCACTTTAGCCTGACTGGTAGAGTACCACTTTAGCCTGACTGGTAGAGTACCACTTTAGCCTGACTGGTAGAATACCACTTTAGCCTGACTGGTAGAGTATCACTTTAGCCTGACTGGTAGAGTACCACTTTAGCCTGACTGGTAGAGTATCACTTTAGCCTGACTGATAGAGTACCACTTTAGCCTGACTGGTAGAGTACCACTTTAGCCTGACTGGTAGAGTACCACTTTAGCCTGACTGGTAGAGTACCACTTTAGCCTGACTGGTAGAGTACCACTTTAGCCTGACTGGTAGAGTACCACTTTAGCCTGACTGGTAAAGTACCACTTTAGCCTGACTGGTAGAGTATCGGCGTAAGAAAGTCCGCGGTAAAGAGGAAATTACCCCCCCCCCCCCCACAACATCTAAAACTACATTTTTAAAAGTCCCCTTAGACAATGCAAGATTTTCAACTAAGAATTTGTTATATGCGAATCGTGATATATATGCATTGCTTAACGCTCTTTGAAATTTCCCATTACTTCTCCCCCCCCCTCTTCCCCCCGCTTTATCTACTAAACACGAAAAGACGCAGGAATGAAAGAGTGTTCTAATGTCACATACTGGAATCCGCACCAACTTTAAAATTTTCAATAGCAACACCTGCTTTTGTTTAATGCATAATTTATCAAACTCCATTTTAAGTGTAAGAAAATTATACATATATAACGTACTTCTTTATTTATATAAGAACAAAAATGTTTACATTCATCCGATTACTTATTGTTTTAGAAATGTACATACATATAATATACCTAAACCCAAAAAAAGAAATTTTTCGCAAAAATTTTGTATATATAGTTAAAAAAAAAAAAATTCAATTGTGTATGTGTGAACAAATAGTATCTATAGAAAATAAAAAATAATTTTAAAAGAGAGATCAAGAAATATATTATGAATATTGATGAAGAACCCCTATTTAAATCTGTAATATAATTGTATTAGCCCAGTAGAGATAGGATTTTGGGTTGCAAAAAATGGAGTAGTTTTGATTTTCGGGTATGTTGTATGTATCGACCCCCTCGTGAAAAATCCAAGTTTTCGACCTCCCACCCCTTGTGCGTTTTCCGCCATCTTGAAAAAAACGTTAAAAAAAGGCACTTTTTGAAGTTTTTCCTCAATAACTCGCTTCCAGTGCATTTTAGGCTGAAAGTTACTATTACAATTTAAGAGCATTAAATTTCCTACAAGTTTTATGTATAATATATTGGAAAATTCTGAACGTGTACTGAGATATAGGGCCGTGAAAATCTACAAAATTTAAAAAAAAATGAAAAAAGTCAGATATGTCGTTAGTTTTACTTGAATAATTTTTTTTGTGCAGTTTAGCATAAAATGCATAATAACGAATCTTGTAGAGGATTAAATGTCCTACAAGATCCATACAAAATATTTGTAATTACTACAAATAGATGACGAGAAATGGTGAAATAACAATAACAATGTCACACGTACTTTCCCTTCCACCTTCTCTCCCTTCCTTCTCTTGCATATTTCCACTTGTAGGAGTTTCGGTTCTCGTTTTATTGTGTTTGCTCGTTTTTTTGTTTTTAAGTTCTGTAGTGTCTGCTCTTTTGTTCAAAATGTTGGGTTTACATGGAACTGTGTGCTTTATCTGTGCTGAAAGTTTGAGTGAAGGTGAAACGTTTGTAGTGAAAGAGCGAGGTGTAATAGATTACGCGAGTCCAGTGTAAAGCGTAAATTTTCAACTCATTCTGCTTTTCTGAGTAATGTGAACGAAGTCAGGGTTCATACTTCATGCCAAAAGAACTATAATAATGACAAGCTGATTGCATCTTACCTCCGAAGGGCAGCTTCTCAGCCTGCGCCTGCACAATCCTGTAGATCGTCGAATGAACGTGCTTTCACTTTCAAAAATCACTGCTTCCTCTGTGGCAACGAATTACCTAAGGATTTCGAGGAAAAGCAGAAAAAATACACTTTGGATAGACGTGATCAAGTGTATTTGTGTGGAAAACTGTCCATGAAAGAATAGATTCTGAGTATTGTCAATGCACGTGGGGACCAATGGGCGCATGAAATACTTCAACGCATTTCCACTCTACCCGAAGGAACTGACTTAGTAGCAGCTGATGCAGCATACCATGTATCATGTTACAAAAAATTGTACAGTAGAGTACCTACAGGGGGGAAAAGAGGACACCACTCCGCATGTAATGTCGGTGAAGCCATAGGATTCATTTTCTCCTATTTAGAAGAGAATTCTGATGAGTGCCAGTTTTCATTTGAAGACTTGGTTAATCAGATTGAAGGAGAGTTTCGTCCAGATATGAGAACTAT
Source organism: Troglohyphantes excavatus (assembly GCA_963932185.1). Lineage (NCBI taxonomy): Eukaryota > Metazoa > Arthropoda > Arachnida > Araneae > Linyphiidae > Troglohyphantes > Troglohyphantes excavatus. The sequence goes on from OZ010678.1 coordinate 19,085,800, forward strand.
AAAAGCGAGGCTTCGGAAACAATATGGAGATGATGTATTGATTGCTGACTCACATCACCAAACATCAGTGTTATGTTTCAAAAAGACTGGTTACAAAATTCTCAGTGAAAACTGGTACGGCGAAAGGAAAAAACACTTGGAAGAAAAACGTTTTTGTATCCTTCAGGTTCCAGCTGACATCATCGTAGAAGACATTCGTTCTCACGTTTATGACAATAATGTGTATACACCTTCAGTTGACTTCCTTCAGGACCTTTTAGTATAGGTCACAGCTTTAGCACCAGACAATGTGTTCTTTTGCAAATCTGGTAGGAGCAACATGGCAGATGCTTTGTACTCCAAAAAATATTTCAAATATATAAATATTGTGGAAAACATTCTTTTTCTACATGCGATAAGTGGCTGCGATACAATCTCCGCTTTATTTGGGCAGGGGAAAATGAAGTTTTGTACCAGATTAGAAAGTGATGTATTCCACAATGAAAATGTTACCATTTTCAAAGATCCAGTTGCAAAAAAAGAAAAGATCACGGAAGCCACTGAAACTTTCCTTGTGTCCCTTTACGGCGGTGACCTAAACACTCCTATAGATGAGTTGCGGTATCTTCGCTTTGCTAAAGCTGCTACGAACACAAAATTCAATTTGACCCGACTACCTCCAACTAGGGATGCAGTTCAATATCATGCATATAGAACTTATCTGCAAGTTCAAACCTGGATGGGGTATGAAAAAGACGCTCTCAACTGGGGCTGGAAGAAGGATATTGGTGGCCTAACTCCAGTCCCAATGAATAAAGAACCAGCTCCATAGGCATTGCTAAACATGATTTCGTGCCAATGCAAAAAGACCTGTGGTAACAAATGCAGCTGCAAAAAAGCAGGTCTTCGATGCTCGGTATTATGTCTTCATTGTGGATTCGAGTCCTGCAGTAATGCACCAGAGGTTGAATTGAACATGGAAGAAGACGAGTTAGACGATCTACTGCTTATTGGTCGAAGTAATGAACTATATACATCAAGCATACCTGGGCTAAAACAACAAAAACTCTATGATGGATTTTTAACTTGAGTTTATTATGTTTAAATATAGGTATTTGTGAATGCTTTAAAAATTTGTGTATTACATTATAAAGTTTTTGTATTTTTCTAAATTTGACATAAATCTCATATATTGCATGCAAGTTCATGTACTATATACGGGAACTACATGTATATATTACATATATAATCGATTAAATATATTACATTCAGTAATACTAATTTCAACAAAGTGTGATATTTGCAGTTTATAATCAACTTTCACCAAAATTGTTATTTCAACATTTCTCGGCATCTGTTCGTAGTAATTACAAATATTTTGTATAGATCTTGTAGTAAATTTAATCCTCTACAAGATTGGTTATTATGCATTTTACATTAAGCTGCACAGAAAAAAGTTATTCAAGTAAAACTAACAACATATCTGACTTTTTTCATTTTTTTGAAATTTTTACAGATTTTCACGGCCCTATATCTCAGTACATGTTCAGAATTTTCCAATATGCTATACATTAAACTTGTAGGAAATTTAATGCTCTTTAAAATTGTAATAGTAAATTTTAGCCTAAAATGCGCTGGAAGCGAGTTATTGAGGAAAAACTTCAAAAAATGCCTTTTTTTCGCGGTTTTTTCAAGATGGCGGAAAACGCACAAGGGGTGGGAGGTCGAAAAATTGGATTTTTCACGAGGGGGTCGATACATACAACATACCCGTAAATCAAAACTACTCCATTTTTTGCAACCCAACCCATATTTTTGAGCTATCTCTACTGGGCTATATATTGTCAAACAACTTTTGAAAATTTGATATAATGTATTTGCTGAAATATGAAATGGATGCTCTGTTAGACTTTCTTGTCATCGTGTCTTTGTTTTTATTTTGAGTTTATCTGTACTTATGAAATATATATTTTATTATGCATGTTGTTTTTAAAATGTATATATTTTATTGTGCAGGTAGTTTTTAAAATGTTGTATTGTATATGTTGTTTTATTGTATATGTAGTTTTATTGCGTTGTCTGGACGGGCCTTGGGGCCCCTTGACAACATTGTGTGTCTAATAAATAATAATAATAATAATAGCGCAAAAATGTTCCCCGCCCTCAAAAATGGCATCAAATTTGGTGTTCATGGTAACAATATACAGTAATACCCCCTAACAATAATCTCTGGATCAGTCCTTGTCTGTTAGTGCACATGATAAGAGCACATGATAGGGTTAGTGCACATGATAAGAGAATTCTAAATGGGTTTACGAAGGACTTCTCCACGAAGTGGCCTTCGCCCACAGTATAGTAAATAATATCATTACATAACCCGAGCACATGGCTGCATAAGAACAATTTACCATAACTAAAATGAAAACAGTGAGGGAGGAATTTCGGCAAGGGAGAGGGGCGCCCAAACAGCAAATATATCCGCGAGGGGGGCAGGCATGGGCGTAGATGCATGGATCATCATTGGTATGTTTAATTAGAACATACTAAGTATAGTTGTATGTATTTTTTTTCGAATGATTGTTGAGTCTTTAGGGTTTACGAAGGTCGTGGCTCCGTAGAAGCCTTCGAGTCCCAGTTGCTCAGTTGGTAAGGCGTTCAGCTGCTAATCAGAGGATTGGTGGTTCGAATCCGGGCAATGGACTTGTCATAGAAAAGTAAAAAAGTAGTGATCTTGCGATCGGAGGGTTGCCAGCTTCGCTACAAAAATACTAGAAAGTCGTTCAGAATATCCAACAAATTATACTGGCGTGTATACAAGACTGGTGCACGATACATCTGATCGGGGTCCAAAGTCCCGACGTCTATTGAAGGCGTTGGGTGCCAGTTCAGGTGTTTCCTCGTCATCTGACCATGGTTCTAAAATAACGAGGTGCATGTATGAATGTGTGTGTGAATGTGTATGTGTTCCCGGGTCTTTCCTTCGAGATTGACCCCGAACCGTCGCTAATAGCCCACTGTGCAGCTCTAGTGAATTAACAAAACCAACCAAACCAAACCAAACCAAACCGTAGAAGACTTCGCCTCCAGTATGACAATTAATTTAACGTAACATTAGCTCTAGGCTCCATAAATGAAGTTTACCATTGCGAATATGAACTTTGAAGGGGGCATCTCGGTTAAGGAAGGGTAATATCAACTGGAATAACTGTTGAACAGGAAGAGTATTAGGCAGGGTTGTTAGTTCTTCGGGATTTTTTTTTAAATTCTTTTCGTTTCTTTACATAATATTATTTCCAGAAGGTTATCAAGGATTTACGAGAGTTAACTTGAACGCAAGAGCGTCGCCCTTGGACGGTGAATATGTAGGGGATCTGTGTGATCATAGATCACTAGATCATTTAACTCTTTATTGTCAATATGGTCTATTGATCCATAGAATTAGTGGCTAGCTTTCCAATAAATTGAAGTAGTGAGGGCATTTGTAGTGAGCTGGCTATGTTAATGTCGCGTACGACCCCTTTGGACCTCGTGATGTAGACTCTCAGTAGGCTTCTTTTCAAAATGCTGTTTGTATAATAATATCATTTTAATTGGAAAAGTGACAGTCTGTTCACTTAATATACATTTTGTATTTTAGTTTAGTACATAAAATTAAATATACTACTGCCAGGTATTTAGGTAAGTGGACAAGCAAGCATACAGATTTTATTTTTGAATTATTTTATCTTATGAATTACTGGAAATTAACATACTATAGACCACTGAACTCTAACTATAACTTCTGGAAGGCTCAAAACTTGTTTCCTCTATGGGGGCGTTGAAGCCAATGTGGAAGCAGTTATACTGTACCACAAATTTTTTTAAGTGATTTAGTGTTTTTTTTTTTAATATTATAGCATTGTAGAAATATTAAATGTATAAAAATATTATTTTTTTCTTTTTGAAGAATTATTTTTTTATATTGCCAAAAAAATAGTTTTTGCTCTTGCTTTTTAACTACTTTGACGTTTACTTGTAAGAGATTTAAAATTGGTTCAAATAGAAAATATTGGAAAAAAACTCAGCTTATTTTAACATGAAAATCACCGAAATATTGCGGTAGCGTGAAAGTGGGGCACAGCATGGCTGCTCCCACGCTGGCTTCAAGTCAACAAAATGTCTTGCCCAATCCAGAAGTTAGAGTTAGAGATCAGTGACTATACACAAATCCACGTACTTTGGGAATTGATATAAAATTCTCGCGCAATGAATAAGAAAAATCGGCGAAAGAACTTCATGAAATTAAATCGCAGCTTCGCAAAAAAAAACAAAAAAAACACCGGAAACTTTGCGAAGCAAATAAGAATCAGCGACTTCCGAAATAAATAAATAAAAATAAAACTTCCCAGGAAACGATCTTTCCGGGATCTACACAAAAGAAAATAAATCACCGGCAAACTTTGTGCAAATATTTCCTATTGAACTTTTTGTTGTCCGTGTACACATTCAATTCGTCTATTTTTATCTTTTCTATAAGATTTTACATTAAGGGGGATTTGGCTTTTGTGTTGAAAGTTTTATTTTGAAAATATGATGAGTATAGTTCGGAAACTTGTTTTATTCATTCCAGTTGCTATCTATGGATTCTATTGTATTATCATTATATTGTGGAAGAAAAGTTTTGGTATAGCAGTCTTTATTTTCCAATATAATTATTTGTTGGGGTCTTCGAGCATGGATCCCTTGTAGTAGAGGAGTCATGACGTCACTCTCGTTAACATCGAAGTGAAGCCAACATGTATGGCCTCAGACACGTGGTTAATTACGTCATTCCATTCATAAAATTTCTCTGTTACACATTTCCAATTCGTCAGCCAATCGCGAGTATTTTTTAATTCATAATTCTGAAGAGATGACACGTGATGTGGGCCTTTTGCTCCGAGACAGAGGGTTGTAATATTAAATAGAGAGCGCCTTCAATACCAGACTCTCGTAAGGCCACGGTGTCAACATAGAAAAGAAAAACCAACATCACGTGGTTATAGCGCTGCCACGTTTGGCGTTCAGACATCTGCAGGAATTTCAAATTTGGCGCACTTTCTTCTTTTTTGGTGATAAGGAGTTCTGTCCGTATTCAACTTCTTAACATATATGTACGTATTTACTAATTTTCAAACAATATGCGCTAAATATTTCCTCTTCATTAACGAAACGAAATTATTTTAGTTGTGTTCAATACTCGAAGAAGCGAAACTCTTTATATTTCTCAGGTTTTATTGTTCATATTTTCTTATTGAAGTATACAAAATAACAATTGAAAGAACTTCGCCTATGGTAAATTTTTTACATAAAAACGTAATCAAAGTAAAGTAAAAGAAAGTAAAAAAGTAAGAAAAATCTTAATATATCTGTTAAACTCTCTTAAAGTGTGCCACTCGTTAAAAAAACGATATTTAAATACAAAATTACACACAAAACCATATTACAATACTTTGATCTCGTTTAGTTCTTAAAGTCGCCAAGGACTGCCAAGTAATATTAGCGTATGAATGAATTGGCATTTCCACCTATCACGTGGTTTCAATGATGGACACACGAAAATCAGCATTTTTATTCCTCTATTTGTATCATTACTCTATTCTCCGAGATGTGGGCTTCACGATTATGACGTCATATTCTCTCTACTACAGACCATTCATGCTCGGAGGTTGGAGTTGATAACTTCGAAAACCCAACTACTACAAGAGACTGGTTACACAATAAATTACAGCTATTTGACATATATGACTATAACAATTGCACAATATAGCAGAGAATGAACCAGTTTTATTGTCCCAACCATGTTAAAAATAGACATTCAAAAATAAGTAAAATGTACTCAATTTTGAATACCTTCGATGGCTATTGTTGGATATCAATGCCCATTTTCCCATCACCCCTGCTTATTTGTAATGAAACAGCCCAAGCATATAAACTTGTAACCCAGTGGTGGCAACACCCTATTCATTCATGTTTACAACCTTCATGTGATCGGTCCTGTATTCGTCCCAGTGGGTAAATATCGTAAGCGCCCACTTAAATGTTCCGTTTTAAATATTATCTTAGCTTGAACCTAAAGTTTAAATATATTTCAATAATGTCATGTCTACCCTCGTGTGTTCATTTCTTTGCTACACCTATCATGGCTCCGAATACATAAGTTTCAATTTTGAAAAAGACATGTATTCAAAAATGAGTACAATGAATAAAAAGAGCAGTTGCTCACCTACATAGACTGCTTCCATAAACCACTTTCAACAATTACAACCAAGACTTACCGGGAAACGAGCTCAATCAGTATATCTGATGTCGTCCGCACCGAAGTCCAGGGCCATATCCGTTGTACTACGAGAGCTACGTGAAGAAGTTATAAACAGAAGTATTGTTAAAAAGACGTGGCAAAAGAATGGGTAGTAAGTTAACTAAATTTCTATTTAAGCAATGGACATTATATAATGTGGAAAACCATCTTCTGAACAACTATTTTAAGTTTGGCAGGTCGCTTTGTTAAGATGGCTTGAACAGAAGCTGAGATCAGCAAAATTATACCACATTGCTCATTTTTGCGAAAGTACGATTACTTAAATTTGAGTACGTCATCGATCCTTTACGATGCAATTGTACTAAAAAAAACACGAGAACGTCCATGAACTAATTTTTAAGCACATTTTTTTACAGTGTATTGGATTTTCATTATATTGAGGAAGAACAGTATTGGTATTGCACTCTTTATTTCCCCCCAAAAAAATATTTGTTGTGGTTGATAACTTCAAAAACACAACTACTGCTTGAGACTGGTTATACAATAAATTATAGATATATAACATACTAGCAGTATGGCCCGGCGTTGCTCGCGGTCACTTTGCGCAGTAAGAGCTGCGCGATTTTGTCTTGTCAGCTTAGCCATCGCATCTCACTCTCTTTGCACTGTGAAAAATAAACTTTATCCAACTTTATCCAGATTTATTAAATCACTTTGAGTATTTTTTGAAATACTTAAATCTATTTTTATGTTCACGACTTTACATGCTATTGCGACTACCTACCATTTAAACTGATGTTTTTGTAAAATGTTTCTTTGTGTGAAATAAAAATTCCTAAAAATATTTTTAAATGAATATTTTGTGTATAAAAATTAACCATTTAGTGACAATAAACCCATGTAGTAAACTTCACATTCATAAGTTTTAATATTGGCGACGCAATAATATATCAAAGAAAAAATATTGCATTCTTCCAAAGCAAAATAATTTATCGTATTTGGTGAAGTTTTTTTTTTTTGTGCCAATTGGCGACCGGAGTCTATAAATCCCTCTTTCAACATAATTTCATATGGGTCAATATTTACGGAAAATATTTCTTATAAAAATTAATTATCAAATATTCATTTTTGAATTCCAATAATATGTTTTTGAGGTGAAAATTTAAAAATAAGCTACATGTAGGTATAAATATATAAAACTTTAAGTTAAACTTTTAGGGTGGCACATTTTAACACCATAGTAATATTCCACTCCGTAACAAATATCACTATTGTCATAAAGTTAAGTTGTTCGGAACATGAATACACATGGCATCAGTCGAAAGAGCTGGTTTATCTTCCTCAATTCGGTTGGCGATGTTTTTGTTAACGACGTTATATTTGTTATTCGGACACTAATTTCTCCATTGTGATGATATTTTCAAATATAGGACTTCTATTTTAGCTCATTTGGCAACATTTTTATTTAATTGGAGACATTTTTATTAATTTGGCGACATTTTAAATTCATTTTGTGACATTTTTAATTTATTTTTCAATATATGTGACGATTTTTCTAATTCATTTAACGACATTTTTGATTTATTTTTCAATATATGGCTATTTTTATAATTACTTTAGCGACATTTTGAATTCATTTGGCGACAATTTTAATTCATTTGGCATTATTTTAAATTTATTTGGCGACATTTACTCATCAGCCAATCAAAATGAATCGTTTATCCCAGTATTGTCTAAACATATTTTAGGTCACCAAGGTGATTTTTAACACTAATGTTATGAAGGGAAGATCGAGATGTAAATTTCCCATAGGAGTAATGTTAGAGAAAATGGAAAAAGTTCTATAACTTTTGAATGGTTGCAGATATCCACAGGAAACAAAGTGCATATTTTAAACTAAGAAAAGTTTTTTCAAATGGTGCAAGTTTCATAAAAATCCGTGCAGTAGTTTTTGAGTTAAATCCGGACAAACAGACAGACAAAAAAAATTTAATGTGATTTTCTGTATCAGTGTATTCTAATTCGTGGAGAAAACTCAAAACGAGGGGTTTTGTTCGATTCCACAGATAGACACTCCATTCTTATATATAAGTATTGATATTGATATGACTATATTAATTGCACAATACAGCGGAGGAAAAGCCGAGTTTTGATGTCCCAAAACTGTTAAAAATAGGTATTTAAAAATAAATAAAATGTACTATTTTTTTATAATACATTCGATGCTTATCATGGCTCTGAATACATGTTTCAATTTTGAAAAAGGCATGTACTTAAAAATGAGTACAATGGTTGCAAATCAATAAAAAGATAATATCCTACATAGCCTGCCTCCATAAATCATTTTCAATAAATATCGACAATAACAACCATGACGTACATGGAATCGAACCCAGATCCATAGTCCAGTGCCTTATCCGTTAAACTACCAAGGTGACTTGAAGGAGTTATAAAATGAGTACAATGAATAAAAAGAGCAGATGATAGCCTACATACGCTGAATTCATAAATCACTTTCAATAAATATCGGCAATTACAATCAAGACTTACGGATAACCGAACCCAGGTCTGCAGGCACTGCTGTCCAGGGCCTTATCCGTTAAGCTACCAGGGCGTCATGAAGAAGTTATGAACAGAAGTAATGTTAATGTTTAAAAGGTGTGCCAAAAGAATGGGAAGTAAGATAATTGAGTTATAATAACTCAGTTTCCATTTAAGCAATCGACATCAAATAATTTGGAAAACTCTTTTCGGCATGTATTGTAAGTTTGCCAGGTCGCTTTGTTAAGGTGGCTGGAACAGAAGCTGAAATTAGCATTATTAAATTACGCGCTCATTTTTGAGAAAATACGATTACTTAATGTGAGTACGTCATCGCTCATTTACGATGCAAATGTACGCAAAGCAAAACGAGTATGTTCATCTACTCATTTTAAGCAATTTTTATTTACACTGAATGTATATAAAAAAGATAGATTTTAGAAAACTCCAAATAATATTACCAATTTTTTAATAGGATGTAGCATGTAACTTAAATGTACTTTAATTTCACTGAATGTACAGCCGCGGAAAAAAAAACGAACCACCGATGATTATTTCGTTAGTTTTTATAGTAGAGCTAAACTTAATATACCATTTTGTAGGGAATAAAGTCTACTGTACATTTATATACAAAAACTTTGCATAGGGGACTATCTTCATACTCGAATCCGCACCAACTTTAAAATTTTCAATAGCAACACCTACTTTTGATATCGCAGAAATGTTCCCCGCCCTCGAAATAATCTAAATATAAATTTTCGTTAATTTCCTACATTTCTATGCAGAGATATTAGACGATATGTATCTATCTTATTTGAGGGGCTACTTCCATATTGGACAAAGTATTAGTGATACTTCGAAATAAAGTACACTGGTAGAAAATGTTTTGGCGTTAGCCGTGGTTCTTCTTTTCCCGTAGTCATTCATTCCCCCACTCCCGTACACCCCTCGCCTTTATATAAGAATTCAGAATTTTATGCCAACGCTATTACAGCGCTTTTAATTCTCAAAATTAGTAGATTCCTGTTAAGTTCTACAGATTTTAAATTTGTGTATGACCCCTTAAATGATCATTTGATGGACATTATAAAATAGCCGAAAAACTACAAAGAGGAAAATCATGAAATTTTAGATATACACATAAAACGTTTTTCTGAAACCATCACTATCAAAATATAGCATGGTTGCTATTCATAAATTTTATGAATATTAATATCCTAATTTGAATAAAATTAAAAAATATACATATAAGTAATGAAAGTTAGTGTATTTTATTTGGGTCGTTTAGAAGTAACACAGATAAAAATTTCAGCTAAATAAAATTATTATTTCAAAAGATATGATTAAAAGTTTAAGAAATTCATTTAACATTACGAGTACTAAACTTTCGATATTCATAATTAAAAAACTACTTAACCAAATGACTTGCAAATTGATATTCAACGATAAATTTTGTCGTAGATTCTAAATATTGAATCAAAATTGGGTGTTGCTGTTGGAAATTTTAAAGTTGGTGTGGATTTTAATATGAAGATAGTCCCCTATGCAAATTTTTTGTATATCAATGTGTAGTAGACTTTATTCCGTACAAAATGGTATATTAAGTTTAGCTCTACTATAAAAACTAACGAAATAATCATCGGTGGTTCGTTTTTTTTTCTCCCGCGGCTGTACATTTGTATTGGTATGATAAAAATTCCGGTAAACTTAAAATATAATTAAGTACGGAAAGACAATATTTAGAAATGCTTTTCCACGGGACTTAAACTTTAAAAAATCCGGCCCCCATAATTTATCATTAGTAAAATTTCTTAATTATAATTTTTTTTAAATATATATTAACAAGCATTTGTTTTTGTAAAATATGCAAGAGATATATTTAAGACGATTAAAGTTAAAAATATATATTCTATATAATAGAAATTAGTTCTTTTCTTCCTGTTCCCACCCTATACAGTTCTGTTCTGCATTTACATCGTTTACAATATGACTTTCATTTTAGATATTCTTATTATTAATATTTTATGTGAATTTACACATACCATAATTTTTATTTTGATATTTTCTATAATATTTTTTATTATTTTATTAATTTATGCTATTAATGTTAGTAATTCAAGTGTGGGTTAAAGGGCCTTCGGCCCTAGGTACCATATATTAATAAATTCTCGCGTCAATTAATTTATGCTGGATTGCACTCAAGAAATTACATATCAAGTGTCAAGAAATCCTGCGATTTCTTTTACTCTGAATCAAATCAAGTGTGAATTGATAATTAGCTGCTTATGTGACAAATATGTTCAACATACTAGCGTCTCTAGCCTACTCTGGCTGATGGAATAAAAACATCTTGGCGCGATAATTGTTGCAGATTTGGCGATATTGATAAGTTTCCTATTTCGCAACCCCGTGGAATAGCTGACAATTTTGAAGAAAAATTTTCAAGGTTTTCCAAAATTCGAACAATATTTGTCGATTATTTAGGGAATGTTTGTTTTGAAGTTGATCTTGAATGCATTATTCATTTGTATTCCAAATTTCCTTATCTTAATGAAAGTTATTCATTCTAACACCTTTTTGAGAGAAGGTAGAAACTAACATTTTTTGAGTAAATGTTGAAACTAACACCTTTTTGAGAGAGGGTAGAAACTAAAACCTTTTTAAGAGAAGGTAGAAACTAACACTTTTTTGAGTAAACGTAGAAACTAACACCCTTTTGAGAGAGGGTAGAAACTAAAACCTTTTTGAGAGAAGGTAGAAACTAACACCTTTTGAGTAAATGTAGAAACTAACACCTTTTTGAGAGAAGGTAGAAACTAACACCTTTTTGAGAGAAGGTAGAAACTAACACTTTTTTGAGAGAAGGTAGAAACTAACACCTTTTTAAGTGACGGTAGAAACTAACACCTTTTTGAGAGAGGGTAGAAACTAAAACCTTTTTGAGTGAAGGTAGAAACTAACACTTTTTTGAGTAAATGTAGAAACTAACACCTTTTTGAGAGAAGGTAGAAACTAACACCTTTTTGAGCTAAGGTACAAAATATAGTCCTTTCACATATGTTTGAGTAGATTTAAACACTCATTTCTGGCTTTCAAAAATACGTTAAATGTTACACATTTAATGTTTTTCCATACTTACTTTCTAGCAAGAAAAATAAGTCAAAAGGCACCAAAAAAAACCAGTTTTAGACAATTCTGTGACGTCACGTAAGACACCCGCATTGGCAAGGTAGAATGTTTTCTAAACCTTTCTTTCGATTTGTATGCATCCGCACACCACGGTAAAATACATTGTTGCTCAATGGGAGTCATCTATTATATTTTTTAATTAGCTCAGTGGACGTTGGTTGAATAACGTCACACTATACTTACACTGGGGCAAATGGTTTGGTTAATTAACGTCGCACTATAGCTGCACAGTGGGCTATTGGAGACGGTTCGAGGCCTATCTCGAAGGAAAGACCCGGGAACGATGCATCGTATTTTTGAATCATGGTCAGCTGACGAGGGCAACATCTGAGCTGGCACCCAACGCCTTCAATAGACGTCGGGACTTTGGACCCCCATCAGATGTATCGTGAACCAGTCCCGTATACACGCGGTTAATTTTTTTGTGGATGTTCTGGTTGGTTTGGTTTGTTTAGTTTGCATCGCACTAGAGCTGCACCGTGGGCTATTGGCGACGGTTCGGGGCCTAACTCGGAGGAAAGACCCGGGAACGGTGTCTCGTATTTTTGAACCATGGTCAGATGACGAAAACAACACCTGAGCTGGCACCCGAAACAGCCTCAATAGGCGTCAGGTAATTGGATCCCGATTATATTTATCATGCACCAGTTCCGTATAAACGCCAGTATAATTCGTCGGATGTTCTGGACGACATTCTTGTATTTTGGTAGCGAAGTTGGCAAACCTCCGATCGCAATATCACTACTTTTTTACTATTCTTAGTCAAGTCCGTCTCACATGTTCGAACCGGGAACCCTCGGATTCCCAGCTGACGCCTTAATCCACTCGGCCACGGAGGCCTCGTGGGTAATTATGTGAATAATACATATGAAATGTTGGTGGCCAAGGGGTACAGGTAAATATATGTCATGTGCTGAGATCTTTAACCTGCGTTTTCCCAAAATTAAATTGTCATTTGTACCCCTTGGTTTCTCACCCCCCACCCCCCCCCCACCCTCTCATATTTAAAAACACAATCTTTTCAGCACACTTAACAAAAGTTCATTTTAAAAATAGATCACCTTTGATTTAGAGCCCTCCGTTAAATAAAATGCGATATTGTTTCTAACATAAAAAATACCGCAAACTGCATAGTGGCAAATAAAACACCGGGGTTTCTACTCTGCTGTCACACCCTAATCGGAAGTAAAGTCCATGAAAGTTAACGGCCACCCCATTTTCCGCGAAATGTCGGCAACACGGTAACGAATACCCATTCTTCCTTCACATCGTGTAGAGAAAGATGGCCGAGTTGAAAGATACCATGAACAAAATGATATCAAATAGGCAGGACTTACGGCAAGAGGTGATATATTTACAGCTTAAAGAACTCGAGGGGGAAAGAGCAGGTGTGAAAACACAGCTAAAGTGATTAATGATCTATCATCATATCAATCCCAAAGAAATTTTAAATTATGACAACTAGAAATTTATCTACAGCTTAGAGAGTAATTCACAATGGATGGAATCATTTTTAAATGTTTAAAGAAGGAATTTTCAATAGTACATACAGAAGACGAATATTTTTAATTAAAAATATTTGTTACAAAAAAACTGGTGAATAAAAATAATATAATTTAATTTTTATTATTTCATAAAACTTTTTAACATTTTTTTTTATGCTTTTCTGAAAAATGTATTGTAATTAATGAATTTAATTCTAAGGTTTAAATTGTTTCCACGCTTTTGAAGGGAACGCTTTCGACAGGAAAATTCGTTAGTCATCTGACCATGGCTCAAAAATACGAGACATCGCTACTATACCTTTCCTTCGAGATATGCCCCAAACAATCGCCAACGTACTATTCAGCTCTAGTGCGACGTTATTAATCAAACAATTTATATTAATTAAATCGTCATTTAAATTATTGAAGAATTAATTGCAATTATATAAAAAAAATTAGAGAAAATTCTAAATTAAAAATATTTATTACAAAAAACTGGTTGTTAAAATAATAATTTTTATGCATTCTTTATTTAATCTATTAAAAAAATTGCTTTAAATTTGAAATATACTCTAATGAATTAATTTAATTCCAAGATTTAAATTGTTTCAACGGTTATTAGGTGCCATTAGTAAAAATACAAAAAAAAAATTAATAATTTTAATAATAATTTTTAATTTTTCTTGTGAGTGGCTTTGACAAAGATATTGTGACGCGATTATGTCTTCAAAATCGGTACAGATGCAGCGACAGAAACTTAAACAACATTAAGGTGATATATAACGAAGTCCCATAACCCCATATGGAAATCAGCCTGTGTGGATAAATAAAGTCACATCGTCTACAGGAAATTGGGCAACACCAGGTTGCCCCATTTCCTGCGGTATTTTACATGTCAGATGCCGTTATGTCCTTTCTATAACGAGCGACCAATTTTAAATAATATATTCCTTATACAATAAATTAATAAACTAAAACAGTATTCAAATCCATTAAATTTCATGGAAACTGACCTCAGCCAGTTATTGACTGGCACCCCTCCCCCTACTAACTAAACTGCCTGCCAGTTTCAATCAGATAAAATAACTTCGACATAGCCTATGGCACAATTCCGATGAAAAAGTATGGGGCCTTAAATCCATATCACAGTATTTTATTGGCAACTAATTCGTCAATAATGTAAATTGACGATTTAATTAATATAAATTGTTTGATTAATAACGTCGCACTAAAGCTGCATAGTGCGTTGGCGGTGGTTTGGGGCATATCTCGAAGGAAAGATATGGTAACGATGTCTCGTATTTTTGAGCCATGGTCAGATGACTAACGAATTTTCCTGTCGTAATCACGGCAAAATATATTTGTCAAAGACACTCACAACTAAATCTTTAAAATAACGGATACTTTTTTTGTTTTGACTTATGGCACTTCAAAAGCGTAGAAACAATTTAAACCTTGTAATTAAATTCATTAATTACAATACATTTTTCAGAAAAGCAAAAAAAAATTTTAAAAAGATTTATGAAATAATAAAAATTAAATTATGTTATTTTTATTCACCAGTTTTTTGTAACAAATATTTTTAATTTTACTCTGTCACATTATTTTTAATGTCTTAAGCAATTTTCATATAAATAAATCGCTCATTCCAATTGCGGCGAGAGCCCACGTCAGTCAGGTTTTTGACAAGCTCCGCCAAAATTAGGTTTTTTACAAATTTAACTGCTCTAAACTGTTAACTGCTCGAGTCTTTAATTGTTGACCATGGCGGATAATAGAAGGGAGGATTTTCCAGACTTCCAGATCTTTCAGGGTGAAAAAGATGACCCACTTCTGGTGGACTACAATGTTAAAATAGAACAACTTCATGATTCCTGGGATTCGCTGAAGAAAAAGGACCGGGTCTCCCTCTCGAGGAAGATTCGGAAGATTGAGAAAGAACTCAACTCCAAACTTCATGCTGCACCCACCGAAATCATTGTCCCACCTAAGACTACGGCAATGACCATGACGGACGAAGTCTTGCAGGCCATGTCTGCTGCTTTGCGCCAACCAAGTGTGCGTCCTCATCCCCCCTCGCGGGGCGGAACTGTCGGCGCATACACAGGACAAAAATGAACACTCTCTCACTTGTGAGATCAATAAACTCTCTGACACGGGGACTCAACAGATGTCAACAAGCCAACTTCAAGAGGGTTCGGAACTGACATCTGTGGATAACCACACCGATTCTGACTGTAAACACATTAGCATGGACATCGGAGAAAAGGTGAGAAATGATACACCCCCTCCCCTCTTTGTTAAATGTGATATTAATGTTCGAAAACATCTTATCGAACTTGACAAACTCTCACATGGAAATTTTCACTGTGAAAAAGCTGGGAATATCTTAAAATTCACGTGGAAAACGCAGAAATGCGTCAAATTTTTTCGGAATATTTTAAATCTGTTAACTGTGGTTTTTATACCTATTCGGACAAAAGTGTCCTTCCACTCAAAATTATCATTAAAGGTCTCCCTGCGGAGTTTTCTCCGGAGGAAGTTCAGGACGACCTTCAAAAATTAGGATTCCCAATAACCAAAATTACCCAGTTTCGCAAAAAGCCGAGCAAGACACCGATCGGTGTTTACTTGGTTGAACTGCCTAAAACTACTGATAACGAGTGCATCCTCAATGTCCATAGCCTCTGCTATATCAATATCAAATGTGAACTCTATCGACCAAAGAACAAAGCAATGCAATGCTATAATTGCAATCGCTTCGGACATTCCTCTGCGAATTATTCAATGCCCACGAGATGCCTCAAATGTGGTGATGGCCACGAGACTCGCTCATGTACTATCAAATGGCTTGAACACCCAGAATGTATCAATTGCGGGACCATTGGTCACGTTGCCTCTTGGCGGCAATGCCCAGTATTCCCCAAAAAGAAAGAAATCGTCAAAAAAGTGCAAAATGAAAAAGAAAAATCCGTGCGAACAAATCCTCCAAAAACGCAAAAGAGTCGTTTCGAGAATGTTCGTAAGGAAAATTCAACTTCGGATTCCATAACAACCCAAGCTACGTTCCAGTCCCAAGCGCTTCAGGATATTGCGCCGCTACTGGAGCTGATGCAAGAACTAAAGGTTCTTTTCCATGGTACCGAGGGGATCTCGTTCCTGACAAAAGATTTAAAGGATAAGCCTGACGTCGGGGACAAGATGCAAGCTCTCGTCAACTTCTTCTCCGGTGCGGGAGCACTGGTGCACCCTCCTGGATGTATCAGCCCCACCCAGCAGTAAGGACTTTTCATTATCTTCATCCTGCGGGTGCATACGGCGCACTCCCCTGGGATGCGTGGTAGGCCCCGCCCACCACCAATGTACTTTCCCCATCTAAAGTGCGAAGGCACTGGACGCACCAGCAACAGGATGCACGGGCGCCAGGCCGTCTACCACTCATGATAACTCTCCCCTCCAATCAGGTGGAGGCATGCTATTTTAACAGCCAATCGGATAGACTTTCATCTATTGTGACTATTTACTCATGTGCCCAAGCCATATCACTCCGCTCGCGGATGAATATGGAACTACTTGAATTTTAGGACGATTTTTCTCCCCTCCAATGAGGAGCGAGACAACATTATTTCTAACCAATCATGACAATTTCCTCGAACTTTGTGCTCTCTCATCTACTTTTCGATGCCCTGCTTCAGGACATTAACTTTAGTGCCATTCCAAGCCTTCCTCCCTCGTCTGACGCGGATTTCATTGGGAATTCGGTGTGTGCGGAGTTTTTGCGTCTGTGTGTTTTTCGTGCGTGTTGTCCTGTGACTGTCCATTAATGTTTCTTCTCACCATGTCTCCATTAATGTACAATAAATGATAGGGTTAAAGGGCCTTCGGCCCTAGGCACCTTAGTTTTAAAAATTGTCGCGCAAATTGTTCATATAAATAAATCCCCACACTGTAAAAAATAGGTACTGAAAAATAAGTAATATGTTCTCATTTTTTATTACATTCGATGCTTATCATAGTTCCGAAAACATAAGGTTAATTTTTGGAAAGACATGTACTCAAAAATAAGTAAAAATTAATAAAAAGAGCAATAGCTTGACTACATAGGCTGCCTTCATAAATCACTTTCAATAAATATCGACAGTTACAACCATGACTTACCTGAAATCGAACCTATATCTTCAGTCACCGCTGTCCATAGTCTTATCTGTTAAGCTACCAGGACGACGTGAAGAAGTTATAATAAGAAGAAATGTTAAAAGGTGTGCCAAAAGAATGGGAAGTAAGATAATTGAGTTGAAATAACTCAGTTACCATTTAAGCAATCGGCATCCAATAATGTGGAAAACCATCGTCTGAACAACTTTTTTAAGACCGTCAGGTCGCTTTGTTAAGATGGCTTGAACAGAAGTTGAAATCTGCAATATTTAATGACACTGCTCATTTTTTAGAAAGTTCGGTTGCTTAAATTTAAGTACGTCATTGCTCATTGACGATGCAATTTTACTCAAAGAAAAACGAGTATGTTCAGGTACTCATTATAAGTACTCTTTTTTTGCAGTGCAGCAATTCAAAACCTCTCAGCTAATGAAGAAATAAAACTCAATTATATCATTCGCATTCGTCTCCTTATACACGATGCAATTTCAACACATCAAAACTACTTTTTCATTAGCCTTACCACCGACTCGCTGATGACGTTAATTAAACTCAACATCCATCTTCGATCGGTGAATAAGAAAAGTGGAAGTTAATTTAATTAGATTCCAGTCTGGCGTTTTATTTATATCGACAGTCTTAAACAAATTAGAGGTTATTTAGAACTGAGTGCTTACTGTATTAGCCCCGTTTGCATTTACTATTAAAACAAGATAAACGATGCAAAAAATAATTGAAATCAGCCAGTGTTTTGACAGTCGGTATCACGTGAAAAAAGTTCGTTTGAGTGTTTCGTTCGCTTGCGATAATTATAATACAATCAATGTTCCTTTTTCTCTGAACTGGTTCCAGCTTCAGCCAACGTTTAAGTGATTTATAGCATTACCATAGTATAATTCTTCGGTCCCGGATTTATACAGTGTAATCAATAGTTACAAATAAAACTGGTTTTTGATTTTTGTAAACTATGTTAACTGTGTGTTTTTTTAAATGTGAAGTAAATTTTTTTAATGTCTTAAGGTACTGACAATAATTGCAAAACAAACATAATTACATTGAAGACATCAAGAACATCTAGTAAATTTACTAATAAAAATAATGCTAAATTGTAAAGTTCTTACTTGTAAACTTAAAGTAAACAAAATCAATTACTAGTAAACAAAAGCAATTACTAGTAAACAAAAAGCAATTACTAGTAAACGGGTATTTACTAGTAAACTTCAAGTATTTACAAGCAAATAATTTACTTTATTTGAGCGTTGATTCAAATAGACCGAACTGGCCTTTTGAGAAATACCAGAACAATTGAGACCCAAAATGGATGTCAACAATTTAAAGTATCTATATATCCCCCAAAAAAACTTTAGAAAAGTAAAAAACGCTAAGCCCCCCCCCCCCCCCCCCCCAAAAATCTTCGAAACTGTGGCTAAAAAAGTTGTGATATGAAAAACAAACAAGCCAAGAGCTCAAGCGTGCACACCCACTCACTAGCCTTTTCCCGGAAAAAAGCTGCGCTTTCTTTTCTTAGCTCGATTAGCTCGATTATTTCTTAGCTCGATTTTCTTAGCTTAAAATTTTATACACACAGAAATTTAATTTTTAATCGAGCTAAGAAAAGAAAGCGCAGTTTTTTTCCGGGAAAAGGCTAGTGAGTGGGTGTGCACGCTTGAGCTCTTGGCTTGTTTGTTTTTCATATCACAACTTTTTTAGCCACAGTTTCGAAGATTTTTTTGGGGGGTGTGGGGGCTTAGCGTTTTTTACTTTTCTAAAGTTTTTTTGGGGGATATCAGTCCTTTTTTTCAACCCACCATTTGGAGGATGTCAGACCAATCACCATTTAAACTTTTTAAAAATTACTATTTGTTTTCCCATGTCATTAGTAAAATCCGATTATTCAAGGAATAATTAATCACACGCGAAGTATTAAAAAATAAATATGACCTCGCTTCCTCCTCCCCGAGCCCCACATGCACACTACTTCTTTCAGCTTGAAATGGTTACTGTTGAGATGTTTCACCCTTCTCCCGCGGAAGAACGATAGGGGAAATTTTTCAATGTTCTTATTTATTTCAAATGCTTCCATCTTCATTAATAATTGTCCAAGTTACATGACAATTCATCCATCGATTAAAAGGATTTTTAATCTATCGGGTGGTATAATTTTTATTTTGTAGAGCGTATTATTTAACGATAATTTTAACTTTTATCAAGCCGCTCTAAAACATAATCTTCTTTGGCGCCCGCCTAGTGAAGGGATTTCATATTTAGATAAAAATCGCCTGACGGCGTAAAAATTTGGCTTAAATTATTTAATAACTTTTTTAGCTAATTAAACAAATTAATAATTAATATTATAAAATAAAAGTAACATGTGACCTTAGTGATGCCATAAAGCTATCATATAAGCTATTAATCAGAAAAATCGGTTGAAAATTGTAGTGTCTAGGGCGTTTGACAAATTTGGGCTTCATAATTTGAAAAAGTGACAAATCGACTAACTTTACGCAAATTAAAAAACTCCGTATCTCCGTTAATTTTCAATTAAAAAAAATATTCTTGTATTAAATTAAAGGTTTTACAGATACGGTTTCACCAATACTGGTTTTATTTTTTTACGAAATGTAGTGTGGCTTCTGGAATATATTTTACGGACGCACTTTAACATTATAAGTTGTGCGGAGTAGAGATAAGCTCTACCGGTCGGGCGTTCGTTTCTTGTTGGCTGCTTTGACGAGTTGGCGTTATTTCTTCTTTTTTTGGCTTAGCTTTGCGAACCCGACCGGGTCGCTTGATATAATTCTCTTACGCTGTGATTGAAAAGCGCTGTTTTTCTCTACACGGAATGGCAACATCAGTTACAAAAATCTGTTGTGTCTGTATTTGTATTTTGCCATTATGTAAACCATTTCAAAAGGATTTACCCTTCCATTTACTAGCGAATAATAAGTTTTATGATGTCATCTTAAATTAGTAAGAATAAAAGCCTTATTATATTAAAAAAATATAAGTATTGTAAAACATGTCTATACTGTAAACAAACGGGGAATTGAGATGGCGCCATCTGTTGGCAGTTTTGAAAACTAGATTCCCATAAATTCAATCTGTCTGACGTCATTAGCCATTAAATTAAACGGTTTTGGTAGACAAGATTATGGTAAGCTTAACATCCATTATATCAATTACAAACTACCAATAATGTTAGAAATTGAGTTAAAAAAGCAGGAAAGCCATGAAGATAACGTGGAAAATATTAAATGTCAGTAGCACCATTTCTTTCCATTTGTAGTTTTTTTTTTTTTAAAGTGTTACTTTAATTAATATTATATTGATTTACGTGGCGGAAGAATGTTTGATGCCAAGATGAATTATAATTGAAATTTTCAGTTTCAACTTTTAAAGTTTTCAGTAACATAAGGAAAAAAGCATTGTTACTAGGACACATTGTTATTGTGTCCTACCTTATAGGAAGCAAAGAGATAATTGGTTTACGTAGCAATCCCCCGGGGGTTAGCGGAGCCTCCTAGTAGTAATATATTTTGCTGTAGGTGTTAAGTGTAATTTGTTTAAAGTTTTATTTGAGTTTTTTATTTGATTATCAACACCTTTCAATTTATATATAATCTCTACACTTGCAAGGGATTTTTTAAAAAACTTTTTGAAAAATTAGTTTAAAAACGAAGTTAAATATTTGCGCTTGTTGATCCAAACTAAACGAGATTACTATTAGTCCTTCGGGAAATACACGAACAATAGAATTTGAATATTAAGGAGAGAGGGGTTGGGGACAGAAGAAGTGTAGGGTTTGATAGGTTTCATTAGGCCCGTCGCCTGGCGCCTTTGGGGGGAGCACGACCTAGGAAATATTAAAAATTGACAAATTCCCCTTAGGCTTTTTAACAACCGTTTAAGTTGAATTGATGCTAATTTAAAGTAAAGCATGTTGTCTTACCGTGAATATAAAAAAAAAATTATTTAAAAAAATATTTTTACCATTGCCCGGTGCCCAATAATCTGAAAACCCTCAAAGTTGGGAATTGCAACTTCTAAAAACCCCGAGTTGGGAAAATGTATGCCTGAAGAAAATTAATATTATTAACAAATGAAGGCTAGGGAAGATTAGACATTCCACAATTTGTAAGATTACATTTAAATTAAACCTCTGAACAGATACTTCATTGGAATATGGGTGTAACAAATCAATGCTTGTGAGAGAACTGTTCAATAAAATACCTAATATATACATATATATATATAAAAAAAAATTATCAATAAGTTGGAAGTAGGAATTTTGAGCACTGTTGAGTTGGGAATTTCGAATAGTTAAGTTGAGAATTTTCAAAATGTTAAATTGAGAATTTTCAAAATGTTGAGGTGGGAATTTCGAATCGTTAAGTTGGGAATTTCTAATCGTTAAGTTGGGAAATTTCTTGTTTGAACTCCCCAAAATATGTTTTGTGTATTTTCTAACTTCTTCACGTGGCTCTTGTAATTGTGGAACGTGATTTATGAAGGCAGCCTATGTGGGCATGCAACCGTCCTTTTGACACATTTTCGAGTACATGTCTTTTTCAAAAATGAAACTTATGTATTCGAAGCTATGATAAGAATCGAATGTAATCAAAAATAAGTACATTTGACTTATTTTTAAGTACCTATTTTTAACAGTGTGGGGACACACTATCTCCCTCTATCTCTTTCTCCCTTCAGAAACAAAAGGCCACTTTTCCTTTGATTTAGAACCATCACTGAACACATGGGGAAATCGTTTTAAAAAACAAACCTTCCCCCGATATATGCTGGCACATAAATCACTGCGGTGCTATCATCCCCCCCATCAGAGGCAAGTCCGTGAAAAGTAACGACCGCCATATTTTCCGCCAAATAACGCCAACACAGTAATGAACGGCCAATCTTACGTTCGCTTCAGAATCACCAAAAAAGTTAACAGTCGATTCTCGAATAGATGGACGAGTCCACTTTGTTGGAGCGGGAAACAGCAGGGGGGGGGGGAGTGATTTACCCCAGTCAATTGCGGGTTGTTTCTTTTAAGTTGTTCTTTCGATTTTGGAAATGGCCAAGTTTTGGAAATATTTAGTTCGACTGAGGAGGAATGTTATTAATTGTCTGATGGAATATTCGAAAATGTTCAGTAAGTGCTTCAAGGTTCATTAATCGGGGATTATTAAATGGTTTGGTTTGGTTAAAATAACGTCGCACTAGAGCTGCATAATGGGCTATTGGCGACGGTTCGGGGTCTATCTCGAAGGAAAGACTCGGAAACACATACACATTCACACACACATTCATACCTGCACATCGTTCTTTTTTAGAACCATGGTCAGATGACGAGGAAACACCTGAACTGGCACCCAACGTCTTCAATAGACGTCGGGACTTTGGACCCCGATCAGATTTACCGTACACCAGTCCCGTATACACACCGTTAATTTTTTCGGATGTTCTGGACGACTTTTCTAGTATTTGTAGCGAAGCTGGCAACCCTCCGATCACAAGATCACTACTTTGTGCTTTTCTTTGTCAAGTCCATCACCTGGCATTTAACCGGGAACCTTCGTATTCCTAGCTGACGCCTTTAACCGCCCGGCCACGGAGGCCTTGGATTTATTAAATGAGATTTATGCATATATAAATTAGTGAACTTTAGAATTTCATAGTTCATTTATTTATTATTTGATGTAGCATATACGCTCTTAAAATGGTTGCTCAGAAAAGTGAGAAGGGCATTACTTATACACTGTTAAAAATAGGAACTCAAGCACAAGTAAAATGTTCTCATTTTTTAGTACATTCGAGGATTATCATAGCTCCGAATACATAGTTTCATTTTTGAAAAATACATGTATACTCAAAAATGAGTACAAAGAATAAAAAGAGCAGATGCTAGACTACATAGGCTACCTTCATAATTCACTTTCAATAGAAATCAACAATTGCAAACAACACTTTCCGGGAATAGAACCCAGGATCTCACACACCACATTCCAGTCCCTTATCCGTTGTACTACCAGGGCGAAGTGAATAAGTTATTTACAGAAATAATGTTAAAAACGCAGACATTATATTCATTATATACATAAATAATGTTGTTCAAGCACCACATTCCAGTGCCTTATCGGATGTACTACCAGGGCGACGTGAATAAGTTATATACAGAAATAATGTTAAAAAGTGTGCCAAAAGAATGGGAAGTAAGATAATTGAGTTGTAATAACTCAGTTTCCATTGAAGCAATCGACAACCAATAATGTGGAAAACCATATTCTGAAAAACTATTTTAAGTTTTTTAGGTCGCTTTGTTAAGATGGCTTGAACAGAAGCTGTGAATACCAATATTAAATCACGGTGATCAGTGTTGAGAAAGTGCAATTACTGAAATTTGAGTACTTCATCGCTCATGTACGATGCAATTGCAGTCAAAGAAACGAGTATGTTCAGGAACTCATTTTAAATTACCTTTTTTTTTACAGTGTATTATTTCCTAATACTCAGTTTTCTTAATGTTCAGTCAGCTGAGTTTAATTTAAAACGGGACTCTGTTTCACCCCCAAAAATGCTAAACAATTTATGTAGATTACACTGCAAAATTAGTTGTTTTTGAAATAAACAATATTTATCACAATATTACCGAGTCACTAATAGTCGACATTAAATAACGCTTAGCCTCAATTAAATAGAGCATTGACTCAGCTTGCTAAATGTCTCTGTATAAGAAATTTTACGGGGCGTTTTTCTGGATATTAAACTCATGTTTCTTATGGATAATGCAAAAAGCAGTTTTAAATTAGTATAATTTGTGGGTTTTCTGCTCAGCATAAAGAACGAGTAATTTATTTTAGATTGTAGAGTTAAAAAAGCATTAAATTTGACTACAATCGTTTAAAAAAATTAGTTATTTATTTAATTTTGCAAGTTAAAATTAAAATTTATATAATTGGAATTTACTGTTTAAGAAACTTACACTTGCACATGTACTTCTGTAGAGAGACGTAAAAGCGTCGAGATGTTAAAATTACTACTAATAAAAGAAATTATCATAATTTCTTTAAATATCTACCAGTGTTAAATTTATATTATACAATATAAAAAAAATTTAGTTGTAAAATGATTTGCAGTAAAGTAATTTTGCTTGTAACTTTAAAAAAAATGCTGGTTTGTACAAAGACAGGCGTTAAATTTATAAGAAATATACCTGCAACGTTGTGAATTGTAGGTCAACGAAAAGGTTTTAGTTGTTTAAATATGGGCTTTTTATTTTAATTAGGAAAATAATATGCATACTTATAACATCAGAAATTATTTTAGGTATCCTTGCACCTTTGTCGTTGAGTCCTTAATAATATTCTTGATCGGTCATTCGGTTGCACCGACACATCCATTACTACTTTTCTTTACTACAAGTGTTTTGACGTTACTTTTGGACACCCCGTTAACCGGTTTTTCTCATAAGTTTTGATTTATAAGTATCATTTTTGTGCGTATAGAACTGGTCTTTCAACAAGTTTAAGTTACTATGCATCTATTGAACAATTGTATGATTATTTGGCTTCATAGTTAAACTTTGGATCAACAAATTCTTCATTTTCTACTTTTCGCAATTTCCTCATTAGTATAGTGGTTTCCAAACTTTTTCGAATCGCGGCGCCCTTTTTTTAATTAAGATTACCCACGGCTCCCTATCTTTAAGTAAACATAAATAAGAGAACATAAGCAAGCTGGCCATAGGATGAGAGGTAATACATGCGACAGTTCTGTTGTTGTTTTTTGTATTAAGAAAAAACCACTTTGGCAAAAAGTAACTGGTTATCCGGCTTTTATTTATCCGGAAATATCGCTTAACCAGAGTTTTTTTTTAAAGATTTTCTCCGATTTCCATTTGTTGGATGAAATTTCATTACCCGGTATTTATTAAACCGGATATTTTCAAAATGTGACATCTACAGCGTGGAAAAAGTGAGAAAAAACTTTACTTTCTTGGAGAATAATATCAGAGTGCGAAGCCACTTGCTAAATAGAAACTAAAAATGGAAACATAAAATAATCTTTTAAAAAAAAAAAAAAAATAATAAAAAAAAAATAAAAAAAAAAAAAAAAAAACTTTAAGAAAAATGCGCTAAATTCGTAGAAAATAATTTTAATTTTACGCACAAGTTGAAAAAAATTAATTATTTAATATCAATTTTATATTAATTACAACTTTTTGTAATTCGTGCCAATTTACAAATACATACCTAAATTTTGGCACCGATCTCAAAACGTTAAAATAAGTATAAAATTAATATAAATAATTAAATTTTTCGAAATTTTTCGTAAAATTAAAATTTATTTTCTACATTTTAGCTCATTTTTCTTAAAATCGGTTGTCCATTTTTTAAAAAAGATTATTTTTTGATTGAATGAAATTGATATGTTACTAAACATTTTTTTTATTTACGTAAACTTTGACGTGGATACTACAGTAATATTGAATACCTGAAACCAACATTAAAAGTTATCATGGATACTATAGAGAAAATTTCGACATTTCTGAAGGAATAGTCCATTACATTTTAGCCCAAAGCAACAAAAGTAACCCAAGGTAAAGTAAAAGTAACCCAAAGTAACGTATTCCAAGCGACACGATTCCAAATACCACTACAAAAGGACTTCAATTGGTGTGGAATTTCGAAATGTCTGGAGGAATGTCTCAATGGAGCAGTTTCCAAAGTGGGGCAGTACCTGATTAAAATTTCATAGAGCTTTCGCAGAGTGAATTCTTCAGGGAATTAACGTTGACGAAGCCACTTTTCAGGGAATCTATTAGTTTGAAGGCCTCTGAAATTTATGCGAGTTCCAACGTCTAAGGATATGATCGAGTATTTCCTTGAATTTTAGTTTAGGGAACATTAGCAATTGGAATTTCCAGCATCCTAATGATCCCTAACTTGAGTGTTATTTAAATTAATGCCATTTCAGATGTCGGTTTGCTCGAAGACAGATGGTCTTTCATTTTCTACTGTGACAATGTTTTTTTATGCTAATATAGGGAATGCATAAAATTGTAAATGAAAGTAATTGATTAAAACAAATAAAATCAAATTAAATATATAAATGTTTAGCTATCGGTTATAGCGGAAATTTCCTGTTGCGGCCACGGCAAGCCTTTTTCCTAAGCGATAAAAAACAAATGCTTTTCTTTTCCCATCAATGGAAATAAATTTATATTGAAAGGAAAATCATTGCATTGTCGAAATGCAGCCATTTTAGGACACAATGAATTGATCTTTTAAATATATATACTTTTACGAAGCGT
Source organism: Troglohyphantes excavatus (assembly GCA_963932185.1). Lineage (NCBI taxonomy): Eukaryota > Metazoa > Arthropoda > Arachnida > Araneae > Linyphiidae > Troglohyphantes > Troglohyphantes excavatus. Next base: position 19,112,738 of record OZ010678.1, read on the forward strand.
ATACATAACAAAGTTGCAAATGCGTTTTTTTGAAGGTTTTATCGAGTTTGGACATGTTTTATTAAAATTATTTGCAGAATTTAATTTCGATTTAATGTAGGTTTAATTCCATTGAAAAAAAATATTATGATGGAAGATTCTCAAAACGACTCCCCGAAATGGAGTTAAAATAACAAAACTGACTGCTCGTTCAAGTAGCCTAGAACGACTGCTCGAAGGAGGTTTTTGAATATATATGTGTCATTGCCCGGTGCCAAACGGTGGCCCCGATTCAATTTCTAGTCATTGTAAGTAATATAACCAGTATATATAACGGTTAATGGTTATATTGGTCCCAGTAATATGTAATAAAATATGTTATGTATGTTATACCGGTCCCACTAAATATGGTTATATATTTAATAAAATAATCAACATGGAGACAACATATATGTAACAATATAAATTATATGTATGTTGCTAACAGTAATGAAATAAATTGGAATAAGTTGTTGTATAAAGTTAAACAATTATTTATAGTTCACTTATCAAACAAACTATTTTAGCGTATGTCTCAATATATATTAACGAACTACTAACAAACAGTATATCAAAAGAAAAGTATTTTGTTATAATTTAAATAAATGCTAATTGTTTTATCATTTCTGATAGTTTAAAATGGGAGAACTGCTTTATTTGTATTTTGTTATGATTAAAATAGATGATAATCGTTTTTCCATCCCTGATTGTTAAAAATGGAACAACTGTTTAGTTTGTAGGAGTGGTTTAATGATTAATTAAAAAATTTGGGAATTGGGGAATTCGAAAACGGAAATACGAAACTACCAAATTTTTTTAAGTAAAAAATTTAATATATAGTTTTTTTATTAAGAAATATGTTTGACTATTTAAGTTTAGGGTCTAAATTTATAAAAAGCAGATATATTCTGCGGCTTTTACGAATAAATATTTCATGTTCACGATTGAATTTTTAACTGTAATATAATTTCGTGGCACTGTTGTCAAAAGTGTTTTAGGTAAACCGTCATTTCAGCAGGTTATCGTCTCTTGCTTTATTTCAAGGATTTTCAAGCATCGGAGTAATTTAGTGAGAGTACGTAATTTAAAGACGAACAAGCAAATCCTATTCTGATAACTCATGTGGGGATTTTAAATAATACGATTTAGAAATACGAATTGGTTTCCAAGGAAAACTGGCGAAAGTGCCGAGAGAGTTTCCAGGTCTATCAGGCTCGATCAGAAACCGTCGCCAATTACAAATTTTGCAAACCTAGTGAGATACTAATTTAAGCAAACGATGTTGAGGAAACAAATATTCTAAGAAACCAACGAGCAAACAAAAGAATATTAATTTTTTCAAGAACACTTTAGAGAACTTCATTAATAGATGGGGTTGCGTAGTGGATAAAGGCGTGCAGATGGTAATCAGAGGATTGCTAGTTCGAGCCCGTGCGGTGGAGTTGACAAAGAAAAGTAAACAACAAGTGATCCTGCGATCGTAGGGTTGCCAGCTTCCCTACATAAATACTAGAAAGTCGTTCATAACATCCAACACATTATACTGGCGTGTATACGGGACTGGCGCACGATATATCTGATCGGGGTCCAAAGTCCTGACGCCTATCGGGTGCCAGCTCAGGTGTTGTTCTCGTCATCTAACCATGGTTCAAAAACACGAGACATCGTTCCCGGGTCTTTCCTTTGAGATAGTGGGGCCTCCGTGGCCGAGCGGTTAAAGGCGTCAGCTAGGAATACGAAGATTCTTTTTTCGATCCTAGGCGATGGACTTGACGAAGAAAAGTAAAAAAGTAGTGACCTTGTGATCGGAGGGTTGCCAGCTTCACTACAAAATACTAGAAAAGTCGTCCAGAACATCCGCAAAAATTAACGGCGTGTATACTGGACTGGTGCACGATAAATGTGATCGGGGTCCAAAGTCCCGACGTCTATTGAAAGAATTGGGTGCCAGTTCAGGTGTTTCCTTGTCATCTGAGCATGGTTCTAAAATAACGAGGTGCCTGTATGAATGTGTGTGTGAATGTGTATGTGTTCCCGGGTCTTTCCTTTGAGATAGACCCCGAACCGTCGCCAATAGCCCACTGTGCAGCTCTAGAGCGACGTTAATTAACAAAACCAAACCAAACTGAAATGCACCTGAGGCGATCTTAAGATATTTTCTTTCTCCAAATCGACTTTAAAGTGTGGGCGTATCTTTCCCACAATCTCGACAGATGAAAGGCGCACTTAAAGAAAATAAGCCCCTCGAAAGAAGGGGGATGGATGCACATGAAACTATTGCGCCCTAATACATGAGGAAAGCCCCAAAGGTAGGATGCAGAAAACTTTTGAAAAAACGATTTTTACGGATCTATGCTTTTTATTTCAACCCCGTGGAGACGTTGATATCGATTAGATTGATGAAAGGTCGGAGTTTTTGAAAGAGGGTACTTATCGCTTTCCTAGTACACTGAAAAAAACGGGTACTTATAAAGGAGTACCTGAACATACTCGTTTTTCTTTAGAATACTTTTTCCGACAAAGTTATTCAATGACAACTTCATCATGTAGTCTGTTCCGGCAACCAAAACTCTGCCGGCATTGAACTCGACAAATCCGGCATCTGATTTGTCGTCTTCAATGTTTCCTTATATACACTTTTTCACGTAGGTAATAGGTAGGTCCAGTCACTATATACACTATGTGGTTTTTGAAATCATTCTACTTAGCTACCTGTAAACAGCGCCACTGTGAGTGACGTAATCATTTCTTAATCTTTCGCTAGAATGTTTCAAAAGGTATCAACAATTATAGGTTTGGTTTGGTTTGATTAATTAACATCGCACTAGAGCTGCACAGTGGGCTATTGGCGACGGTTCGGGGTCTATCTCGAAGGAAAGACCCGGGAACACATACACATTCACACACACATTCATACATCACCTCGTTATTTTAGAATTATGGTCAGATGACGAGGGAGGAAAGACCTGAACTGACACCCAACGCCTTCAATAGACGTCTTGACTATGGACCCCGATCAGATGTATCGTGCACCAGTCACGTATACACGCCGTTAATTTATGCGGATGTACTGGACGACTTTTCTAGTATTTTTGTAGCGAAGCTGGCAACCCTCCGATCACAAGATCACTACTTATTTTTTACTTTTCTTTGTCAAGTCCATCGCATAGGCTTGAACCAGAAATCCTCGGATTCCCAGCTGACGCCTTTAACCGCTCGGCCGCGGAGGCCTTCAACAATTATACACAAAACAGCAAAGCACCAAAAATGCCATATCTATATATTTCCCTGTCTCTGAAATATCATGTCACTGCATATGCAAATAGAACAAACAACTCAGTCCACTTTCCGTTGAAATACGTCCCCTCCATTTGCATATCCAATTCACATTCCACAAACTACGATTTACACGAGTCCGACTCGTGTTTACTCAGCATTTAAACGATTAAATGCCCAGCGAAATGAACTCCGTGTTGTGAAAGCTGTTGGCGACTAATTAATCTGGTCACGGTTGTCAAGTGTTATTTCAAAGGGGGGAACGTTGTTTTCATTTGGTCACTTCGCCACGTTTCGCTGCGTGTTATTAATTATCTTCGTGACAAAGGTGGAATTGAATTGCAAGACCATGTAGAGAAATGCCTTTAGGGCTTGTCATAATAAAATATATGCTGGGGGGATAATAGTGGCAAAGCCATTGCACTGTTAAAATTTTCTTTTCAACTTTGTATCATATCTTAGTGTTCTGCAGCAACTTTCACATTGTTATGGTGCGATCTAGGTTGAACCAAAAATTCTTGATCGAGAATAGTGCAGCTTTTACCAAACAATCGTGCAATCTCCTAAACTGCAACCGAAACATTAGTTGAATCTACATCAACAGACCCACAGAGAGGGGTACCGGTTGATCAGTGGGTAAAGGCGTTCAACTGGTAATCAGAGGATTGCAAGTTTGAGCCCATGCGGTGACAAAGATATGAAAAAAAGTATTGATCTTGTGATCGGAGGGTAAAATATGAGAATATATCTTCTGATCTAAAATTAAATGGGGGTAGCTATTTTGGTGCAACGTTTCACCACTAAATGGCATCCGTGGTACTCATAAAATGGTGAAACTAAAAGCAACAAATCATGGTTGCAGCTAATAGGGTACCACATTTTGGTGCAAGGTCGTAATAATTTTTAACAGAGTACACAAGTGGTTTGAGCAAAAAGTGGCTTATCATCCTGTTTGAATAGTTACACTGTTAAAAATAGGTACTCAAAAATAAGTCAAATGTACTCATTCTTGAGTACATTCGATGCTTATCATAGCTCCAAGTACATAAGTTTCATTTTCGAAAAATATATGTTCTCAAAAATAGATACAATGAGTAAAATGAATAAATAGAGACTTACCGGGAATCGAAACCAGATCCTCAGTCACTGCAGCCCAGTGTCTTATCCGTTGTACTACTAAGGCGACGGGAAAAAGTTATAATCAGAAGAATTGTGAAAAAGGTGTGCTGTGAGAATGGGAAGTAAGATAATTGAGTTGGAATAACCCAGTTTCCATTTAAGTAATTGACATCAATTAATGTGGAAAACCATCTTCTGAACAAATGTTTTAAGTGTGCCAAGTCGCTTCGTTAAGATGGCTTGGACAGAAGCTGAGATTATCAATTGTAAATTACACTGCTCATTTTTGCAAAAGTACGATTACTTAAATTTGAGTACGTCATCGTTCATTGACGATGCAAAATTGTACTCAAAGAATACCCAGTAGGTTCAAGTACTCTTTTTTAAGTATGATTTAAGTACGAGTACAGTTTCATTTTTGAAAAAGACATGTACTCAAAAATGAGTAAAAATGAATAAAAGGAGCAATAGCTTGCCTAGATAGGCTGTCTTCATAAATCACTTTCAATAAATATCGACAATTTCAACTTAGAATTAGTTTGAAGATTGTAGGACATTGTGATAAAAACCTGTACCTAAATATTAAATTTTACTACCAGTAAGAAAGCTTAATAATTTTATTAATAGAATTTTTTATTTTAATTTGTATTTGTACTCACAATTGTTTGAGCAAAATTTTAAAATAAACGCCAGTCAACTAACAGACAGGTGTTGATCATATGAAAAAAAATGATTTTGTACCACTGGAAAAGAGAGGTTATTTGTACGGCGAAGAGAGATTTTATTTCCCTACGAATTCTGTCTTTACAATTACAATAAATATCGACAATTACAACTTAGACTTACGAGAATCGAACCCAGGTATGCATCACCGCTGTCCACAGTCTTATCCGTTAAGCTATCAAGGCGACGCGACGAATTTATGAACAGAAGTAACGTTAAAAAGATGTGCCAAAAAATAGGAAGTAAGATAATTGAGTTGTAACAACTCAGTTTCCATTTACGATGCAATTGTACAAGTAAGCTCACGTACTAATTTTTAATTACTTTTTTTTACATAAAATAATGTGGAAAACCATCTTCTGAACAACTAGTTTAAGTTTGTCAGGTCGCTTTGTTAAGATGGCTTGAACAGATGCTGAGATTAGCAATTTTAAATCACACTGTTCATTTTTGCGAAAGTCGATTACTTAAATTTGAGTACGTCATCGCTCATTTACGATGCAATTGTATAAGTACGCTCATGTACTCAATTTAAAGCACTTTTTTTATAGTGTTGTGTGTGTATATATATATATGTATATATATATATATATATATATATATATATATATATATATATATATATATATATATATATATATATATATATATATATATATATATATATATATATATATATATATATATATATATATATATATATATATATATATATATATATATATATATATATATATACAGAGGAGAGAGAGAGAAAATTTCGACATTTCTGAAGAAATAGTCCATTTCATTTTAGCCCAAAGCAACAAAAGTAACCCAAAGCAAAGTAAAAGTAACCCAAAGTAACGTATTCCAAGCGACACGATTCCAAATTCCACTACAAAAGGACTTCAATTGGTGTGTAATTTCGAAATGTCTGGAGGAATGTCTCAATGGAGCAGCTTCCAAAGTGGGGCAGTTAACTGATTAAAATTTCATCGAGCTTTCGCACAGGGAATTCTTCAGGGAATTAACGTTGACGAAGCCACTTTTCAGGGAATCTATTAGTTTGAAGGCCTCTGAAATTTATGCGAGTTCCAACGTCTACGGCTATGTTCGAGTATTTCCTTTAATTTTAGTTTAGGGAACATTAGCAATCGGAATTTCCAGCATCCTAATGACATCTAACTTGAGTTTTATTTAAATTAATCCTACTTAAGATGTCGGTTTGCTAGAAGAAAGATGGTATTTTTATTTTTTACTGTGACAATGTTTTTTATGCTAATATGAGGAATGCATAAAAATTGTAAATGAAAGTAATTGATTAAAACTAATAAAATCAAATTAAATATATATATATGTTTTGTTATCGGTTCTGGCGGAAATAATTTCCAATTGCGGCAACAACCCTTTTTCCTAAACAACCCTTTTTCCTAAGCGATAAAAAACATATGCTTTTCTATCCCCATCTATGGAAATAAATTTATATTGAAAGGAAAATTATTGCAAGGTCGAAATGCAGCCATTTTAGGACACAATGAATTGATCTTTTAAATATATTTACTTTTACCAAGCGTATACAACACAAAGTTGCAAATGCGTTTTTTTGAAGGTTTTATCGAGTTTGGACATGTTTTATTAAAATTATTTGCAGAATTTAATTTCGATTTAATGTAGGTTTAATTCCATTGAAAAAAAATATTATGATGGAAGATTCTCAAAACGACTCCCCGAAATGGAGTTAAAATAACAAAACTGACTGCTCGTTCAAGTAGCCTAGAACGACTGCTCGAAGGAGGTTTTTGAATATATATGTGTCATTGCCCGGTGCCAAACGGTGGCCCCGATTCAATTTCTAGTCATTGTAAGTAATATAACCAGTATATATAACGGTTAATGGTTATATTGGTCCCAGTAATATGTAATAAAATATGTTATGTATGTTATACCGGTCCCACTAAATATGGTTATATATTTAATAAAATAATCAACATGGAGACAACATATATGTAACAATATAAATTATATGTATGTTGCTAACAGTAATGAAATAAATTGGAATAAGTTGTTGTATAAAGTTAAACAATTATTTATAGTTCACTTATCAAACAAACTATTTTAGCGTATGTCTCAATATATATTAACGAACTACTAACAAACAGTATATCAAAAGAAAACCATTTTGTTAAAACTAAAATAGATGCTAATTGTTTTATCATTTCTGATAGTTTAAAATGGGAGAACTGCTTTATTTGTATTTTGTTATGATTAAAATAGATGATAATCGTTTTTCCATCCCTGATTGTTAAAAATGGAACAACTGTTTAGTTTGTTGGAGTGAGTGGTTTAATGATTAATTAAAAAAATTGTGAAATTGGGAATTCGAAAAAGGAAATAAGAAACTACCAAGTCTTTTGAAGTAAAAAATGTAATATGTAATTTTTTTATTAATGAACTGTGTTTTTTTTAAGTCTAGGGTCTAATTTTATACAAAGCAGATATATTCTGCGGCTTTTACGAATAAATATTTCATGTTCACGATTGAATTTTTAACTGTAATATAATTTCGTGGCACTGTTGTCAAAAGTGTTTTAGGTAAACCGTCATTTCAGCAGGTTATCGTCTCTTGCTTTATTTCAAGGATTTTCAAGCATCGGAGTAATTTAGTGAGAGTACGTAATTTAAAGGCGAACAAGCAAATCCTATTCTGATAACTCATGTGGGGATTTTAAATAATACGATTTAGAAATACGAATTGGTTTCCAAGGAAAACTGGCGAAAGTGCCGAGAGAGTTTCCAGGTCTATCGGGCTCGATCAGAAACCGTCGCCAATTACAAATTTTGCAAACCTAGTGAGATACTAATTTAAGCAAACGATGTTGAGGAAACAAATATTTTAACAAACCAACGAGCAAACAAAAGAATATTAATTTTTTCAAGAACACTTTAGAGATTTTCATTAATAGATGGGGTTGCCCAGTGGATAAAGGCGTGCAGATGGTAATCAGAGAATTGCTAGTTCGAGCCCGTGCGGTGGACTTGACAAAGAAAAGTAGAAAAAAAGTGATCCTGCGATCGTAGGGTTGCCAGCTTCCCTACATAAGTACTAGAAAGTCGTTCATAACATCCAACACATTATACTGGCGTGTATACGGGACTGGCGCACGATATATCTGATCGGGGTCCAAAGTCCTGACGCCTATTGAGATTGCGTCGGGTGCCAGCTCAGGTGTTGTTCTCGTCATCTAAACATGGTTCAAAAACACGAGACATCGTTCCCGGGTCTTTCCTTTGAGATAGTGGGGCCTCCGTGGCCGAGCGGTTAAAGGCGTCAGCTAGGAATACGAAGATTCCTCTTTCGATCCTATGCGATGGACTTGACAAAGAAAAGTAAAAAAGTAGTGACCTTGTGATCGGAGGGTTGCCAGCTTCGCTACAAAATACTAGAAAAGTCGTCCAGAACATCCGCAAAAATTAACGGCGGGTATACTGGACTGGTGCACGATACATCTGATCGGAGTTCAAAGTCCCGACGTCTATTGAAAGCATTGGGTGCCAGTTCTGGTGTTTCCTCGTCATCTGACCATGGTTCTAAAATAACGAGGTGCCTGTATGAATGTGTATGTGTTCCCGGGTCTTTCCTTTGAAATAGACCCGGACCGTCGTCAATAGCCCACTATGCAGCTCTAGTGCGACGTTAATTAACCAAACAAATCATTAATAGAAAAATATCCGAGAACAAAACACTCAAGCAACCCTCTCAAATGCACCTGAGGCGATCTTCAGATATTTTCTTTCTCCAAATCGACTTTAAAGTGTGGACGTATCTTTCCCGCAATCTCGGCAGATGACAGGCGCACTTAACGAAATAAGCCCCTCGAAAGAAGGGGGATGGATGCCACGTGGAACTATTGCGCCCTAAGACAGGGGGAAAGCCCCAAAGGTGGGACTGCAGGAAACTTTTAAAAAACTATTTTTACGGATCTGTGCGTTTTTCTTTTCAATCCCTTGGAGACGTTGATATCGATTAGAGTGATGATAGGTCGGACTTTTTGGAAAGGTGTGCTTATCGCTTTCCTAAAACACTGCAAAAATTAGAAACTTAAAAATGAGTACTTGAACCTACTCATTTTACTTTCAGTACAATTACATCGTAAATGAAGGATGACATACTCGAATTTAAGTAATTGTACTTTCACAAAAATAAGCAGTGTGGTTTAATATTGCTAATCTCAGCTTCTGTAACCTCATTTTCTGTTCAGCTACAAAGCGACCTGACACATTGAAAAAGTTGTTCAGAAAATGGTTTTCAACATTATTTGATGTCGATTGCTTAGATGGAAACTGAGTTATTACGACTCAATTATCTTACTTCCCATTCTTTTGCCACACTTTTTTAATATTTCTTCTGTATATAACTTCTTCACGACGCCCTTGTAGCACAACGGATAAGGCTCTGGACTGCGATGTCTGAGGATATGAGTTCGATTCCCGGTACGTCTGGATTGTAATTGTCGATATTTATTGAAAGTGATTTATGAAGGCAGCCTGTGTAGGCTAGCATCTGATCTTTTTATTCATTTGTAGTCATTGTACTCATTTTTGAGTACATTTCTTTTTCAAAATCGAAACTTATGTATTCAGAGTCATGATGAGCATTGCATGTACTCAAAAATGATTATTTTGCTTAGTTTTGAGTATCTATTTTTAACAGTGTAAAATCACACAATATCACGTTTAAAAAATCTTGGTTTTGTAAAGGCCACTAAATAGTAAAGTATTTTGTTTCTGTTTAATCTAAATTTTTAAATTCAGAATTCACTATAGCAACCACTAAAAAAATCCACTAAAAAAATTCAGTAAGAAGATCCTTGATTAAAATCTGCTGAAATAAAATATCTAAACATATTTAACATTTCTATAATGGTTTGAAAAGGAAATAAAAACCACAAAATCACTTTAAAAAAATTAGTTGGGGTACAACAATAAGGCTTCAACTGCGTCTATAGAATGAAATGGTTATGAACGCTGCAGAAGTTACAGTTAGAGTTCAGTGGCAAAATATCCATGGACTTGCAATTTTATTTTTAATATATTTAAAAAAATTGTATAATTTATTCCATGAAAGATTATTTTTAATTGAAAGAGGTTTCAATTGAGTTGCACTATATGAGGGCCACAGGATCAGAGATTTCGAACTATCCTAATGCCATTTGAAATTTAATATGGTTGGTTTGGTTTGTTAATTAACGTCGCACTAGAGCTGCACAGTGGGCTATTGGCGACGGTTCGAGGTCAATCTCGAAGGAAAGACCCGGGAACACATACACATTCACACACATATTCATACACACATTCATACACGCACCTCGTTATTTTAGAACCATGGTCAGATGACGAGGAAACACCTGAACTGGCACCCAACGCCTTCAATAGACGTCGGGACTTTGGACCCCGATCAGATGTATCGTGCACCAGTCCCGTATACACACCAGTATAATTTGTTGGATATTCTGGACGACTTTCTAGTATTTTTGTAGCGAAGCTGACAACCCTCCGATCGCAAGATCACTACTTTTTTACTTTTCTATGTTTAGTCCATTTCACGGATTCGAACCACCAATCCTCTGATTAGTAGCTGAACGCCTTACCAACTGAGCAACTGGGGCTCAATATGTTTGCAATTTTGGTGATGAGTTTGATAAATATCTGAATTTCAAGAGACAAGTAAGATTTTAATATACATTTATAAATTAATATTATTAATATGAGAGTGAGGTGCTGTGTTTCGAGCTCGGCCCGAACTCGCTACCTCATGATCCACAGCAAGGTTCCCTTGCCCTCTCGGCCAAATCGATCGCCGACAGTGCAGAGTTGGTATTTAAGTCGTTTATTCCACACCGCACATTCCCCTCGCAGTGAAACGTTGAGAAGCGCCCGCCACATCAATTGATGTGTTGTCACGTGGAACAGTGGTGGTGTTCGTCAGTGACGTATTGTCACGTGTTGCCTCGTTTGTTGTTGTCGTGCCCCTGATATGCTGATCACGTGGGCAGTGTTGTGGCGACTGAGTGTAGATGACGCGACGAGTCGTTCGAAGGTTGCATGAGTTCGTGATCCTAGCCACCCACGGAGTAAAGAAGAATGTGGAGGTGCGAACAAGTCTAAAACCGGTTTGCAATGTGAAGTAAGCAATCGCTTAAAAAGTAGGAAATGGCGAAGTGTTTGGCGCTATTCCAAAGCACTACTTTGTACCAGTACTTGGCAATAATTTATTTTATAATTTAATTTAGCTCTATGACTTGAAAATAATAGCATCCTTAGATTTAGAACTTGTACTGCACATCACAATTGCACAAACAGTCATTTTTTAAGTTTTAGCATGCGTTTTCTTAATTTGAAAATAATGCATCCCTCGTAGAAAAACTACTGCAAACTAGGTTTGTTTGTGCCTAGTTTGGGGTTGCTAACTTACGTCTCACGAAGTCTCGCCAAATCATCTCCACCTCTTTCTTTACTCCGTGTAGCCACCAGATGAGGTGCCGCGCTTCGAACTCACTACCTCGTGATCCACAGCAAGGTGCCCTAGCCCTCTCGACCAAAACGATCGCCGATGACCGATAGTGCAGAGTTGCTATTTAACTCGTTGAGCACACGCAAAAGTATCGATTAGTATTCTTTAGATATTCGGTCGTGTATTAAAGTTTATATATTTTAAATTAAAATCCAGTCATTAGTTCTCAATATATACTGTTCAATATCATTCTAATTAGCGACCTATAGAAAGGGCCACTTTGAGTGACGTAATCATTTCTTATCTTCACCATCCTAATATTTCGCTATACTCGGGGACAACTTAAGTTGAGCATAAAGCAATTGAATGATTTTACATACCATATCTTCCGCTTCATGTTCAACTTAGGTTGTCCCCGAGTATAGAATGTTTCAAAGGGTATCAACATTTATATACAAATACAAAACAGCTAATCACCAAAAATGTCACATCCATACATTTCCCTTCCTCTGAAATATCATGTCACTGCATATGCAAATAGAACAAACAACTCAATCCACTTTCCGTTGAAATGTGTCTCCTCCATGCATATCCAATTCACATTCCACAAACTACGATTTACACGAGTCCTACTCGTGTTTACTTAGCATTTCAACGATTAAATGCCCAGCGAAATGAACTCCGTGTTGTGAAAGCTGTTGGCGACTAATTAATTTGGTCACGGTAGTCAAGTGTAGTCAAAGGGGGGGAACGTTGTTTTCATTTGGTCACTTCGCCACGTTTCGCTGCGTGTTATTAATTATCTTCGTGACAAAGGTGGAATTGAATTGCAAGACCATGTAGAGAAATGCCTTTAGGGCTTGTCATAATAAAATATATGCTGGGGGAAAATAGTGGCAAAGTCACTATAATGTTAAAAATTTCAGTTCAACGTTGCATTATATCTCAGTGCTCTGCGGCAACTTTCACATTGGTATGGCGCAATCTAGGTTGAACCTTCGAGCATGAATGGACTGTAGTAGAGCGAATATCACGTCTTCATCGTGAAATCAACATCACAGAATGAATGGCCTCAGACACGTGACTTCTTTTCAAAATTATGAATTAAAAAATGCACGCGATTACCTGATGAATTGGGAAATGTGTAATAGTGAAAATTTATGAATGGAATGTCGTAATTAACCGCGTGTCTGAGGACATACATGTTGGCCTCACTTTGATGTTAGCGAGATTATAACATTATGTTTTCTCTACTATGAAGGATCCATGCTTGAAAGGTTGAACCAAATATACTTGATCGAGAATAGCGCAGCTTTTACCAAACAATCGTGCAATATCCTAAACTGCAAGCGAAACATTTGTTGAATCTACATCAACAAACCCACTAATAGGGGTACCGGTTGCTTAGTGGGTAAAGGCGTTCAGCTGATAATCAGGGGTTACTCGTTCGAGCCCGTGCCGTGACAAAGATAAGAAAAAAAAAGTATTGATCTTGTGATCGGAGGGTAAAACGTGAGAATATTTCTTCTAATCTAAAATTTAATGAGGATAGCTATTTTGGTGCAACGTTTCACCACTAAATGGCATCCGTGGTACTCATAAAATGGTGAAACTAAAAGCAACAAATCATGGTTGCAGCTAATAGGGTACCACATTTTGGTGCAAGGTCGTAATAATTTTTAACAGAGTACACAAGTGGTTTGAGCAAAAAGTGGCTTATCATCCTGTTTGAATAGTTACACTGTTAAAAATAGGTACTCAAAAATAAGTAAAATGTACTCATTCTTGAGTACATTCGATGCTTATCATAGCTCCGAATATATAAGTTTCATTTTTGAAAAAGACAGCAATAGCTTATATACATAGTCTACTTTCATAAATCACTTTCAATAATATCGGCCCTTACAACCAAGAATTACAGGGAATCGAATCCAGATCCTCAGGCACCGCAGCCCAGTACCTTATCCGTTGTACTACTAGAGCGATGTGAAGAAGTTATAATGAGAAGAAATGAGAAAAATGGTACTGTAAGAATGGAAAGTAAGGTTAACGATCCATCCGTCAGAAAATTACACGCCTCCCCCTAATTCTAAAAAATTCCATATCAAAGGACTTTGAATTCAATTTATTTAAACTTCTCCACGGTCCATAAATATTATAAACCTTAATTATCAAATACAAAACTAAAATACATTTAAACTCTATCAAAACTTTTTTTTTTAAACTAAGAATCCAAAACGTTTTACACGTCTTTCAACAGCTTAAAATACATTTACCTTTTAAAATACCATGCCCTTTAGTTAGCTACATTGTTAAAAATTTCATTTCAGCGATGTACAATACCTTGGTGAAAAACAGAGGTTTGTAGCAAATTACACCATATTATGGTCCTTTACCGGAAAAAAATGGAGGTTTCTGATAATTGGTTCAACCTCTTTCACTGCAACCGAAATTTTCGTTGTCGCTACATCAACAAACCGGGGAATCTCTTCCAAGAAGGACAACGACGGACAAGGGCCTCCATGGCCCAGTGGATAAATGCGTTCAGATATGAATCAGAGGATTCCTACTTCGAGCCCGATCGGTGGACTTGACAAAATAAAGTAAAAAGTTGTGATCTTACTATTGGAGGATTGCCAGCTTCGATACAAAAATACTCTACTAAAATACTAAGAAAACTCAAGTTTGGGGTTAAGGTTTCAGCATAAAATGGTGAAGCGAAAATATGAGTTTTCGTGCAACGTTTCACCACTAAGTGGTAGCACCGTAAAAAGGTGAAACTAAGCACCAAATGTTGGTTGCAGCAAAATGGGTACCAAATTTTGGTGCTAGGTGAAAATAATTGGTAACTGTGTGGTAACAATGCATTGTATATTTTCTGGACGTGCAAACAATCCTCATTCTTTGAATTACTGGAGCAATTATTTGTTTTAGTGACCTTGATAAATGAGACGTTCAGTTCGAGAGCTTGCTTTATTCAAAAATTTTAAATATGAGTAAATTATATTTTTAGTATTCTAATACAAATGTAAATTCATTAAACTATTCACTGTTAAGAATAGGTATATAAAAATAAGTAAAATGTACTTATTTTTTATTATATTCGATGCTTATCATAGCTCCGAAAACATAAGTTTCATTTTTGAAAAAGACATGCACTCAAAAATAAGTAAAAATGAATTAAAGGAGCAATAGCTTGCCTAGATAGGCTGTCTTCATAAATCACTTTCAATAAATATCGACAATTTCAACTTAGAATTAGTTTGAAGATTGTAGGTTATTGTGATAAACACCTGTCCCTAAATAATAAATTTTACTACCAGTAAGAAACCTTAATAATTTTATTTATAGAAATTTTATTTTGATTTGTAATTGTACTCGCAATTGTTTGGGCAAAATTTTAAAATAAACGTCAGTCAACTAACAGACAGGTGTTGATCATATGAAAAAAAAATGATTTTGTACCACTGGAAAAGAGAGATTTTATTTCCCTACGAATTCTGTCTTTATAATTACAATAAATATCGACAATTACAACTTAGACTTACGAGAATCGAACCCAGGTGTGCATCACCGCTGTCCACAGTCTTATCCGTTAAGCTATCAAGGCGACGCGACGAAGTTATGAACAGAAATAACGTTAAAAAGATGTGCCAAAAAATGGGAAGTAATATAATTGAGTTGTAACCAATCATTTTCCATTTACGATGCAATTGTACAAGTAAGCTCACGTACTCATTTTTAATTACTTTTTTTTTACATAAAATAATGTGGAAAACCATCTTCTGAACAACTAGTTTAAGTTTGTCAGGTCGCTTTGTTAAGATGGCTTGAACAGATGCTGAGAATAGCAATTTTAAATCACACTGTTCATTTTTGCGAAAGTCGATTACTTAAATTTGAGTACGTCATCGCTCATTTACGATGCAATTGTACAAGTACGCACATGTACGCACATGTTTATATATATATATATATATATATATATATATATATATATATATATATATATATATATATATATATATATATACATAGAGAGAGAGAGACAGAGAGAGAGAGAGAGAGAGAGAGAGAGAGAGAGAGAGAGAGAGAGAGAGAGAGAGAGAGAGAAAATTTCGACATTTCTGAAGAAATAGTCCATTTCATTTTAGCCCAAAGCAACAAAAGTAACCCAAAGCAAAGTAAAAGTAACCCAAAGTAACGTATTCCAAGCGACACGATTCCAAATACCACTACAAAAGGACTTCAATTGGTGTGTAATTTCGAAATGTCTGGAGGAATGTCTCAATGGAGCAGCTTCCAAAGTGGGGCAGTTACCTGATTAAAATTTCATCGAGCTTTCGCAGTGTGAATTCTTCAGGGAATTAAGGTTGACGAAGCCACTTTTCAGGGAATCTATTAGTTTGAAGGCCTCTGAAATTTATGCGAGTTCCAACGTCTACGGCTATGTTCGAGTATTTCCTTTAATTTTAGTTTAGGGAACATTAGCAATTGCAATTTCCAGCATCCTAATGATCCCTAACTTGAGTGTTATTTAAATTAATGCCATTTCAGATGTCGGTTTGCTAGAAGACAGATGGTCTTTCATTTTCTACTGTGACAATGTTTTTTATGCTAATATGGGGAATGCATAAAAATTGTAAATGAAAGTAATTGATTAAAACAAATAAAATCAAATTAAATATATATATGTTTTGTTATCGGTTCTGGCGGAAATAATTTCCAATTGCGGCCACGGCAACCCTTTTTCCTAAGCGATAAAAAACATATGCTTTTCTATCCCCATCTATGGAAATAAATTTATGTTGAAAGGAAAATCATTGCAAGGTCGAAATGCAGCCATTTTAGGACACAATAAATTGATCTTTTAAATATATTTACTTTTACGAAGCGTATACAAAACAAAGTTGCAAATGCGTTTTTTTTTAAGGTTTTATCGAGTTTGAACATGTTTTATTAAAAATTATTTGCAAAATTTAATATGGATTTAATATAGGTTTAATTCCAGTAAAAAAAAAATATTGTGATGGAAGATTCTCAAAACGATTACCCGAAATGGAGTTAAAATGACAAAACTGACTGCTTGCTCAAGTAGCCTAGAACGACTATTCGAAGGGTTTTTTTTGAAAATATATTTGTCATTGCCCGGTGCCAAACGGTGCCCACGATTCAATTTCTAGTATATCTTCTATATCTAGTAGTCTTTGTTTGTAATATAACCAGTATATATAACGATTAATGATTATATCGATGTAATAAAATTATCAACATATTTGTCACAATATAAATTATATGTATGTTGCTAACAGTAATGAAATAAATCGGAATAAGTTGTTGTATAAAGTTAAACAATTTTTTACAGTTCACATATCAAACAAAAAGAAAATACCATCTTTATCTCATCAAGTTTTCTCCAGTAACAGTCCCTGTATTTTCTTACTTTCGAACCATTTGTAAATAAGAAACATGTCGATTCCAGGATATGCGCAAGAATGTCAGTGAGAAATGCATAAAAAGAAGTATATGTAAAAAAATATATGTAAAAAGTTATTAGTAAAATATATCAAGCACACAATGTTAGATTTTTCGATATGAAAAATGCAGATTTAATACATAAAGAATCGAAATCTAATTATAGCGTATATCTCAATATACATTAACGAACTACTAACAAACAGTATATCAAAAGAAAAGTATTTTGTTTAAACTAAAATAGTTGTTAATTGTTTTGCCATCTCTGATTGTTGAAAATGGGACAACTATTTAGTTTGTAGGTGTATTTTAATAATTAATTCACATTTTTAATACATCGAAATTAATATATTTAAAAAGAAATACAAAACTACCAAATACTTTATATAAAAAATGTAATATGATATTTTTTTTATTAGTCGTTTGAAGGAAACATAAAATTATTGCTCAAATTGAAAAAAAGAAGATGTATTCTGCATTTTTAAAAATAAAATATTTGCTTCTTACGATTGAATTTCGCATTATTATATAATTGCCTACCTGCCAGTGATACCGCCATTCAGCATATAACATATTACGGTTTATTTCTTTAATTCAAAGTTTTTCAAGCATCGGTTTATAATTTCTTATCAAACGAGACTAAATCAATCGTACTATTTGCCCAGTAATGTAAACGGAATAAATAATTTAAAAGGTAATATACGGAAAATAAAAGAAATACAAACTACCAAGTTTTTTTATACAAAATATTTAATATGAATTTTTATTATTAACTCAATAATAATATTTTTATATTCGTCCAGTTATAGAAAAAGCAGATGTATTCTGCTGTTTTTAAAAATAAAATATTTGGATCTGTCTTTTGAATTTAAATTGTAATATATAATTGCCTTTCACTGATACTGTCAAAAGAGTTTTAGGTAAACCGTCCTTTTAGCATATTAGTGTCTCTTGCTTTATATTAAGGCTTTTCAAGCATCGGTTTATAATTTCTTATCAAATGAGACTAAATCAATCGTACTATTTGCCCCGGAGTAATGTAGTGGGAATAGACAATTTAAAGGCGTAACACGCTAATCCTATTCTTATAACTCATGTAGCTGGTTTTAAATTTAGCATATTAAAGACATGCAAATTGGTTTCCAAGGAAAACTTCGCCAAAATACCGAGACAAAGTTCCGGGGTCTATCTGGTTAGATCAGAAGCCGTCGCCAATTTCGAATTGTGTAAATCTAGTGCTATATTAATTTAATCAAACGATATTTTGCACAAACAAATATTCTAACAAACCAACCAGCAAACAAGAGACGATTCATTTATTAACCAACACTTTACATAAATTCATTAATAGATGGAGCCTCCAGTTGCCTAGGAGATAAAGGCGTTCAGCTGGTAATCAGAGGATTGCTAGTTCGAATCTGTGCAGTGGACTTGACAAAGAAAAGCAAAAAAGTAGTAATCTTACGATCGGAGGGTTGCCAGCTTCGCTACAAAAATACTAGAAAATTGTCCAGAACATCCAATAAATTATACTGGTATATATAATTTGCACGAAAACCTGACAGGTGCACGAAAAATCTTATCGGTGTCCAAAGTCCTGACGCCTATTCAGATTGAGTCGGGTGCCAGCTCAGGTGTTGTTATCGTCATCTGATTATGGTCAAATATACGAAGCATCGTTCCCCGGTCTTTCCTATAGGCCCCGAACCATCTCCAATAGCCCATTGTGCAACTGTAGTTCGACGTTGATTAACCAAACCAATCATTAATAGATAAATATCATAGAGCCAGACACTTCTGAAACCCATTCTAAAACACCTGAGGCGATCTTAAGATATTTTCTTTCTCCAAATCGCCTTTAAAGTGTGGGCGCATCTTTCCCACAATCTCTACAGATGAAAGACGCACTTAACGAAATAAGCCCCTCGAAAGAAGGGGGATGGATGCACATGAAACTATTGCGCCCTAAGACAGGGGGAAAGCCCCAAAGGTAGGATGCATGAAACAAACTTTTGAAAAAACGATTTTTACGGATCTATGCTTTTTTTTTCCCAACCCCGTGGAGACGTTGATATCGATTAGAATGATGATAGGTCGGAGTTTTTGGAGAGGGGTGCTTACACTGAACTCTAACTGTAACTGCTGGAAGGCTCAAACCTTGTGTCCTCTATGGGCGCGTTGAAGCCAATTGAAAGCAGCCGTACTGTATGCAAAAAAAAATTTTAAATGATTTAGTGGTGTTTTTTATTACCATAGCATTGTAGAAATTTTAAATGTAATTAAATATTATATTTTCTTCTTATAGAATTTATTTTTATATTGCCAAACAAATAGTGTTTGCTATTGCTCTTTTTAATTACTTCTACTTTGACTTGCAAATGACTTCCAATTTTAATTGCAGATTGCATTTAAAATGGGTTTAAAAATAAAATTTAAAAAAACTTAGTCAAAAGCAATATATGTCGGCGTATTTCAACATGAAAAATATACGAAATATTGCGGTATCAAGAAAAGTGGGGCACATCATGGCGGCCTCTATATCGACTTCAAGTCAACAAAATGTCTTGCCCGATCCAGAAGTTGCAGTTAGAGATCAGTGGGTGCTTATCGCTTTCCTAGTACACAACAAAAAAAGGGTACTTATAAAGGAATACCTGAACATACTCGTTTTTCTTTACAATACTTTTTCCGACAATGTTATTCAATGACAACTTCATCATGTAGTCTGGTCCGGCAACCAAAATTATGCCGGCATTGAACTCGACAAATCCGGCATCCGATTTGTCGTCTTCAATGTTTCCTTATGTACACTCTTTCACTTAGGTCTAGAGGTAGGTCCAGTCCAAGGATAGTGGAGACTATATATAAAAGGTGTGCTGGTACTCGCTCTTGCTGATGGAGGGCGGGGAAAAGGATTCTTTTGACGTCATAGTGACGCCTTCCTCCGCCTTAAACCGTCTGTGGGCGTGTCTAATGCTCTCGACAGTCGTTTTAAGAGTAATTGTCGCTATTGTCAAGGAGTACTTAATTTAACAAGAATTCTTGTTTTTAACTAATCATAAATTTATTTAAAAGAAAACAGTTAAAATTTGCTTCAAAAACCTAAGTAGCAATGCTTGAAACATACAGCCAATGAGAATGATCAAAAACTCATAGTAAGGCGGAGCTAAAATGACGTCAAAAGAATTCTTTCCTTGCCCCTTTCAAAAAGCGAAACACGAGCACACCTTATATATATATATATGGTCTTCACTATCCTTGGGTCCAGTCACTATATACACTATGTGGTTTTTGAAATCATTCTACTTCGCTACCTGTAAACAGCGCCACTGTGAGTGACGTAATTATTTCTTAATCTTTCGCTAGAATGTTTCAAAAGGTATCAACAATTATAGGTTTGGTTTGATTAATTAACGTCGCACTAGCGCTGCACAGTGGGCTATTGGCGACGGTTCGGGGTCTATCTCGAAGGAAAGACCCAGGAACACATACACATTCACACACACATTCATACATGCACCTCGTTATTTTAGAATTATGGTCAGATGACGAGGAAACACCTGAACTGGCACCCAACGCCTTCAATAGATGTCGGGACTTTGGACCCCGATCAGATGTATCGTTCACCAGTCCCGTATACACTCCGTTAATTTATGCGGATGTTCTGGACGACTTTTCTAGTATTTTTGTAGCAAAGCTGGCAACCCTCCGATCACAGGATCAGTACTTCTTTTTTACTTTTCTTTGTCAAGTCCATCGCCTAGGCCTGAACCAGAAATCCTCGGATAGCTGACGCCTTTAACCGCTCGGCCACGGAGGCCTTCAACAATTATACACAAAACAGCAAAGCACCAAAAATGTCATTACTATATATTTCCCTGTCTCTGAAATATCATTTCACTGAATATGCAAATAGAACAAACAACTCAATCCACTTTCCGTTGAAATGTGTTCCCCTCCGTGCATATCCAATTCACATTCCACAAACTACGATTTACACGAGTCCTACTCGTGTTTACTTAGCATTTCAACGATTAAATGCCCAGCGAAATGAACTCCGTGTTGTGAAAGCTGTTGGCGACTAATTAATCTGGTCACGGTTGTCAAGTGTTATTTCAAAGGGGGGAACGTTGTTTTCATTTGGTGACTTCGCCACGTTTCGCTGCGTGTTATTAATTATCTTCGTGACAAAGGTGGAATTGAATTGCGGGACCATGTAGAGAAATGCCTTTAGGCTTGTCATAATAATATATATTATATATATGCTGGGGGAAAATAGTGGCAAAGTCACTATAATGTTAAAAATTTCAGTTTAACCTTGTATTATATCTTAGTGCTCTGCGGCAACTTTCACATTGGTATGGTGCAATCTATGGTTGAACCAAAAATCATTGATCGAGAATAGCGCAGCTTTTACCAAACAATCGTGCAATCTCCTAAACTGCAACCGAAACATTAGTTGAATCTACGTCAACAAACCCACAGATAGGGGTACCGGTTGCTCAGTGGGTAAAGCCGTTCAGCTGGTAATCAGGGGATTGCAAGTTCGAGCCCGTGCGGTGACAAAGATAAGAAAAAAAGTATTGATCTGGTGATCGGAAGATAAAATATGAGAATATATCTTCTAATCTAAATTTTAATGGGGTAGCTATTTTGGTGCAACGTTTCACCACTAAATGGCATCCGTGGTAGTCATAAAACGGTGAAACTAAGCACCAAATGTTGGTTGCAGCTAAATGGGTACCAAATTTTGGTGCAAGGTCGTAATAATTTTTAACAGTGTACAAAAATGGTTTTAGGCGAAAAATGGCTTATTTTGTCCGAGTTATCCAGTTTGAATGGTTACACTGTTAAAAATGGGTACTCAAAAATAAGTAAAATATACTCATTCTTGAGTACATTCGATGCTTATCATAGCTCCGAATAAATTAGTTTCATTTTTAAAAAAGGCATGTTCTCAAAAATGGGTACAATGAGTAAAAATTAATACATATAGTGCATTTTATTGCCTACATATGTTGCTTTCATAAATCATTTTTAATAAATATCGGCCATTACAACCAAGAATTACAGGGAATCGAACCCAGATCCTCAAGCACCGTAGCCCAGTACCTTATCCGTTGTACTACTAGAGTGACGTGAAGAACTTCAACAGCTTAAAATACATTTACCTTTTAAAATACCACACTATATAGTTAGCAAACATAGCATTGCTAAAGATTCTACATTGTTAACAATTTCAGTTCATCGATGTGCCATATCTTGGTGCAAAACAGAGGTATGCAGCAAATTACACCATATTATGGTGGAATCTAGGTTGAACCAAAAATCCTTTACCGGAAAAAAGCGGAGATTTCACTGATAATTGGTTCAACCTCTTTAAAAGAACCGAAATTTTCGCTGTCGCTGCATCAACAAACCGGGGAATCTCCTTCAAGAAAGACAATGACGGACAAGGGCCTCCGTGGACAAAGGCGTTCAGCTATGAATCAGGGGATTCCTAGTTCGAGCCCGATGACTTGACAAACTAAAGTAAAAAAGTTGTGATCTTTTGATCGGCGGGTTGCCAGCTTCGCTACAAAAATACTACTACTAAAATACTAAGAAAACTCAAATTTTGGTTTAAGGTTTCAGCATAAAATGGTGTAGCGAAAATATGAGTTTTGTGCAATGTTTCACCACTAAATGGTATCCATGGTAGCACCGTAAAATGGTGAAACTAAGCACCAATTGTTGGTTGCAGCTAAATAGGTACAAAATTTTGGTTTAAGGTTTCAGCATAAAATGGTGTAGCGAAAATATGAGTTTTGTGCAATGTTTCACCACTAAATGGTATCCATGGTAGCACCGTAAAATGGTGAAACTAATTCACCAAATGTTGGTTGCAACTAAATAGGTACCAAATTTTGGTGCAAGGTCGTAATAATTTTAAACAGTGTAGGTAACAATGGTGTTTTTATGGTGTAACAATGGTATATTTTCTGGAAATGCAAACAATCATCGTTCTTTGAATTACTATAACAATGTTTTTTTTAGTGATGTTGGTAAATGAGACGTTCAGTTCAAAAACTTGCTTTATTCAAAAATTTTAAATCTCAGTAAATTATATTTTTAGTATCCCAATACAAAAGTAAATTCACTAAAATATTCACTGTTAAAATAAGGTATTCAAGTCAGATGTACTCATATTTGATTATATTTTATGCTTATATCTCCAAATACATGTTTCATTTTTAAAAAAGGCATGTACTCAAAAATGAGTAAAAATGAATCAAAAGAGCAGTTGCTTGCCTACATAGGCTGAATTCATAAATCACTTTCAATAAATATCGACAATTTCCACTTAGTTTGAAGGTTGAAGGATTTTGAGATAAAAACCTGTCCCTAAACTTTAAATTCTACTACCAGTAAGAAAGTTTAATAATTTTATTTATATAATTAATATTTTATTTAAATTTCTATATCCATTGTAGAGGAAATTTTAAAATAAACGCCAGTCAACTAAACAACAGGGGTTGATGAAATGAAAAAAATTATTTTGTGCAACTCGAAAAGAGAGGTTATTAGTCCGGCGAAGAGAGATTTTAGTTCCCTACGAAGACTGCCTTCATAAATCACTTTCAATAAATATCGACAATTACAACTTACTAGCATCTCCATGTACGCTCGCCTGTGTGAGGAAAATCATCTTGGCGCGATAATTGTTCCAGCTTTGGCGATATTGATAAGTTTAGTATTTCGCAACCCTGTGGAAGGAATTGCTGTTCGACATTTTGACTGACCTTTTTTGTTTTGTTTTTTAAATGGCATTGTAATTGTAGCATGGAGAAGAGCTAGTTTTTTCGCAATAAATTGCGACCATGGTAATTTCACGATTTAAGAACATGCATTCGATTTATTGATATATATATATTTTAATATATTTATTTGATTGTAATTCGCAATTTTAATATTATTGTAATTATAAAAATGATTTTACGAATATCTAAGAAATTATATTATACCATCGTGGGACATACCATAAACCAGGTTGGCCATTCATTCACCCCGAGACCTTTGTAACATTAACTTTGTTATATTAAAATAGTATAAATTTAGTTTGCTTATAATTACAGAAAAGGATTTATGAATTATAAGAAATGCTTATGTGAATCAAAAATACTCCATACACAAATACAATTTCTTTATAAACATTCGTTATGTATTTCAAATTAACCTTATATAACTTCCATAAATTACTTGCTTTTTTTCTGTTTCTTATTCTTAATTTTTTTTTCTACAGAATACTTAATTACAAAATATTAAAGATATTATACTTTGTTTATTAGTTCAAATTTTTAATGTTTTATGAGACTATTTTTTAATTAAATACTACACTTTATTTCGAGCGCCCACTCTTTCCTCATTAATAAGCAGAAAATTTCCCCCTCCCCCCACACATCTACGCCAAACAGTTGAATATCAATAAAAAAAAACATCAATTTAAACAACCATATGCTGTAAGCTTGAATCTCCCGGGGAAGGGAATAAATGCCATACAAGGTTGCAACATTTGGCAATTTATCCCCTCATCGCCAAACAATTATCGCGCCAAGATGCTTTGCCTCACAGAGGCGAGCGCACATGGAGATGCTAGTTTACAACTTAGACTTACCGAGAATCGAACCAGGAGTGCATCACCGCTGTCCACAGTGTTATCCGTTCAGCTATCAAGGCGACGCGACGAAGTTATAAACAGAAGTAACGTTAAAAAGATGTGCCAAAAAAATGGGAAGTAAGATAATTGAAGTTATAACAACTCAGTTTCCATTTAGTCTCCAATTCAGTTTCCATTTACGATGCAATTGCACAAGTACGCTCATGTACTCATTTTTAAGCATTTTTTTTTTACATCCAATAATGTGGAAACCATCTTCTGAACAACTATTTAAAGTTTGTAAGGTCGTTTTGTTAAGATGGCTTGAACAGAAGCTGAGATTAGCAATATTAAATCACACTGTTCCTTTTTGCGAAAGTACGATTACTTAAATTTGAATACGTCATCGCTCATTTACGATGCAATTGCACAAGTACGCTCATGTACTCATTTTTAAGCACTTTTTTTTACATCAAATAATGTGCAAAACAATTTTCTGAACAACTATTTAAAGTTTGCAATGTCGCTTTGTTAAGATGGCTTGAACAGAAGCTGAGATTAGCAATTTTAATACACACTGTTCATTTTTGCGAAAGTACGATTACTTAAATTTGAATACGTCATCGCTCATTTACGATGCAATTGCACAAGTACGCTCATGTACTCATTTTTAAACATTTTTTTTTACATCAAATAATGTGCAAAACAATTTTCTGAACAACTATTTAAAGTTTGCAATGTCGCTTTGTTAAGATGGCTTGAACAGAAGCTGAGATTAGCAATTTTAATACACACTGTTCATTTTTGCGAAAGTACGATTACTTAAATTTGAATACGTCATCGCTCATTTACGATGCAATTGCACAAGTACGCTCATGTACTCATTTTTAAACATTTTTTTTTACATCCAATAATGTGGAAACCATCTTCTGAACAACTATTTAAAGTTTGTAAGGTCGTTTTGTTAAGATGGCTTGAACAGAAGCTGAGATTAGCAATATTAAATCACACTGTTCCTTTTTGCAAAAGTACGATTACTTAAATTTGAATACGTCATCGCTCATTTACGATGCAATTGCACAAGTACGCTCATGTACTCATTTTTAAGCACTTTTTTTTACATCAAATAATGTGCAAAACAATTTTCTGAACAACTATTTAAAGTTTGCAATGTCGCTTTGTTAAGATGGCTTGAACAGAAGCTGAGATTAGCAATTTTAATACACACTGTTCATTTTTGCGAAAGTACGATTACTTAAATTTGAATACGTCATCGCTCATTTACGATGCAATTGCACAAGTACGCTCATGTACTCATTTTTAAACATTTTTTTTTACATCAAATAATGTGCAAAACAATTTTCTGAACAACTATTTAAAGTTTGAAATGTCGCTTTGTTAAGATGGCTTGAACAGAAGCTGAGATTAGCAATTTTAAAACACACTGTTCATTTTTGCGAAAGTACGATTACTTAAATTTGAATACGTCATCGCTCATTTACGATGCAATTGCACAAGTACGCTCATGTACTCATTTTTAAACATTTTTTTTTACATCAAATAATGTGCAAAACAATTTTCTGAACAACTATTTAAAGTTTGCAATGTCGCTTTGTTAAGATGGCTTGAACAGAAGCTGAGATTAGCAATTTTAATACACACTGTTCATTTTTGCGAAAGTACGATTACTTAAATTTGAATACGTCATCGCTCATTTACGATGCAATTGCACAAGTACGCTCATGTACTCATTTTTAAACATTTTTTTTTACATCAAATAATGTGCAAAACAATTTTCTGAACAACTATTTAAAGTTTGAAATGTCGCTTTGTTAAGATGGCTTGAACAGAAGCTGAGATTAGCAATTTTAATACACACTGTTCATTTTTGCGAAAGTACGATTACTTAAATTTGAATACGTCATCGCTCATTTACGATGCAATTGCACAAGTACGCTCATGTACTCATTTTTAAACATTTTTTTTTACATCAAATAATGTGCAAAACAATTTTCTGAACAACTATTTAAAGTTTGCAATGTCGCTTTGTTAAGATGGCTTGAACAGAAGCTGAGATTAGCAATTTTAATACACACTGTTCATTTTTGCAAAAGTACGATCACTTAAATTGGAATACGTCATCGCTCATTTACGATGCAATTGCACAAGTACGCTCATGTACTCATTTTTAAACATTTTTTTTTACATCAAATAATGTGCAAAACAATTTTCTGAACAACTATTTAAAGTTTGCAATGTCGCTTTGTTAAGATGGCTTGAACAGAAGCTGAGATTAGCAATTTTAATACACACTGTTCATTTTTGCAAAAGTACGATCACTTAAATTTGAATACGTCATCGCTCATTTACGATGCAATTGCACAAGTACGCTCATGTACTCATTTTTAAACATTTTTTTTTACATCAAATAATGTGCAAAACAATTTTCTGAACAACTATTTAAAGTTTGCAATGTCGCTTTGTTAAGATGGCTTGAACAGAAGCTGAGATTAGCAATTTTAATACACACTGTTCATTTTTGCAAAAGTACGATCACTTAAATTTGAATACGTCATCGCTCATTTACGATGCAATTGCACAAGTACGCTCATGTACTCATTTTTAAACATTTTTTTTTACATCAAATAATGTGCAAAACAATTTTCTGAACAACTATTTAAAGTTTGCAATGTCGCTTTGTTAAGATGGCTTGAACAGAAGCTGAGATTAGCAATTTTAATACACACTGTTCATTTTTGCAAAAGTACGATTACTTAAATTTGAATACGTCATCGCTCATTTACGATGCAATTGCACAAGTACGCTCATGTACTCATTTTTAAACATTTTTTTTTACATCAAATAATGTGCAAAACAATTTTCTGAACAACTATTTAAAGTTTGCAATGTCGCTTTGTTAAGATGGCTTGAACAGAAGCTGAGATTAGCAATTTTAATACACACTGTTCATTTTTGCAAAAGTACGATCACTTAAATTGGAATACGTCATCGCTCATTTACGATGCAATTGCACAAGTACGCTCATGTGCTAAATTTTAAGCACTTTTTTTTACAGTGTTCTTTTAGTTCAATAGATTGATTATTGTACCATATTCTAATTGAATTGAGAGTTCCAAAACTGCTATTTAACATTTTGTAGTATATCAACATTTGTGTAATCCAGTATATAACCAATATATACGAATATATATGTTTCTAATAATTATCAACTCGTCAATACGAGGGCATGTGGGACATGAAATATTTGGGATACATCATTTCTCTACAATAAATATTCGGCATGTAGTGAAATACATAATTTTATTATTATTACAGTGAAATAACATTACTATGTCGAATGTGAAATATATACATTGCGAGTATGCGCCGCTTCGACAACAGAAAACATTTTTTCGATCCGTATAAAATGTAAAAAAAGGTACTTAAAATTGAGTACCTGAACGTACTTGTTTTTCTAAGTAAAATTTCAAAGTAATGAGCGCTGACGTACTTAAATTTAAGTAACCGTACTTTCTCAAAATTGGAACTCTCAATTCAATTTGAATATGGTACAAAAATCAATCTATTAAACTAAAACAACACTGTAAAAAAAAAGTGTTTAAAATTTAGCACATGAGCGTACTTGTACAATACAATTGCATCGTAAATGAGCGATGACGTACTTAAATTTAAGTAACCGTACTTTCTCAAAAATAAGAAGTGTGATTTAATATTTCTAATCTCAGCTTCTGTTAAAGCCATCTTAAGAAAGAGACCTGACACACTTAAAATGGTTGTTCAGAAGATGGTTTTCCACATTTTTTTATGTCGATTGCTTAAATGGAAACTGTCTTATTACAACTCAATTATCATTGGCACACCTTTTTACCATTTCTTTTGTTCGTAACTTCTTCAAATCGTCATGGTAGTTTAACGGATAAGACTGTGGACTGGGGTGCCTGAAGTTCTGGGTCCGATTCTCGGTAGGTCTTGGTTGTAATTGTCAAAATTAATTGAAAGTAGTTTATAAAGGCAGGGCGGGATGAGTATACATGTAGTATTTATAATATATTAAGCATTTTAATTTATTTGCAAAAAAAATCAAACTAAAAATTATACATTTTGAATATTTAGAGAGGAAAACCGATTTATATGCATCGTAATTAAAAATATATTTTCTAGCATTTATAAATATTTTAGCAACATATTACGTATGTATATAATATACTCTAAATATCTCGGATCATCATTACAGTTTAATGTAAAAAAAAAAACTGCCTCTCCTATGCTACATTGTCGTTTAAAAAAAAATCAGGACTATTAAAAAGTACAACAACCATTCGATCAACGTAGTGAGCCATTCCTTCCATGGGGTTGCGAAATAGTAAACTTATCAATATCGCCAAAGATGAACAATTATCTCACCAAGATGCTTTTCCTCCATCAGCCAGATTAGGCTAGAGACGCTAGTGTAAAACCACTGATCTCTAACGGTAACTTCTGGATAGAGCAAGACATTTTGTTGACTTGAAGCCGATGTAGGGGCAGCCATGATGTGCCCCATTTTCTTTGCTACCGCAATATTTCGTATATTTTTCATGTTAAAATAAACTGACGTGTATTGGTTTTGGCTGAGATTTTTTCTATTTTCTTTTTAAACCCATTTTAAATGCCATTTACTATTAAAATAGAAAGTCATTTGCAAGTCAAAGTCGAAGTAGATAAAAAAGCAAGAGCAAAAACTATTTGTTTGGCAATATAAAAATTAATTCTATAAGAAGAAAATATAATATTTATATGCAATTAATATTTCTATAATGCTATGGTAATAAAAAACACCACTAAATCACTTTAAAAAAATATTGGGACACAGCATGGCTGCTTTTAATTAGCTTCAACGCCCCCATAGAGGAAACAGGGTTTGAGCCTTCCAGCAGTTACAGTTAAAGTTCAGTGTGTAAAACATATGGATTCCAAACTTCAACCACTATCTTTGACAACCAAGGAACGTGGTTTCAGAACGATCTCCTCAGAAAGACCCCACTAGCTTGAACATAAATTAGGCATGTAAGCTTTGTAATGCATGAATAAAAATTAGTTGCGAATATGGCTACATCAATTCTGTACTTAAGTGTCCATCCACTTTCTGCAGCCACGCACAAAATATTGTACGTACACCACTGTGACTGAGTCCACAATGTCTCTCAATCTCCCTCCTTATTTTAAGTTTATACAATTCTTTTTGGCTATATTTATTTTAATAAATAACTACCAGTATCATAAAATACTTAGATTTTATATGAAATATCTTATTTTATGTTTTGTGCCTCAACTATTTCAAGTTCCATTGAATGCAAAAAACTTAATTGTTTCTTTTATCTTTGAATCAAATCTGGTTTTGATAAGGTGTTAGCAACTCACTTGACAAATTCGTTACGTTGAAGTCTTTGCCTAAAACATAACAGGAAAATAACATATCTTAAAATATTATTCATCCGATTTTATGGGTTTTTTATTTCAATTATATACATTTATTTTTGTTTATCTTATATTTTGATACCATGTCAACAAAGTATAGCTTTTACGATTAGTATCTTACAAAAAAAAATTCGTCGTGCGCACACCCACTCAAAATTCGATCTGACAATATTTTATACAAATATGATTTTCTTTCAAATAAAGAAATATACGTAACCATCACGCTTCAATTTATATTTTATACTATTTTTTACTTAAATGTACTTTATACTAAAAGTAATATCACATAAAAGCAGATGACACGTGAATTTTTAACCCTCTAGTGCATTGTGTAGCTTATATGCTACACTACTTTAAAATGACCGCTAGTTGCCTCTATTGAGTTTTATGTTAACTATTGTAGTATTGTCACGTAGGGAACCATGTGCCGAGTTCTTGTAACCGCATCGAATATAATAAAAAATCAGTGCATTTTATTTATTTTTGAGTACATATTTTTAACAATGTAGATACGACACTGTTTCTCGTCATCTGACCAAAGGTGAAATGTTACTATGCTTCTGGAACTTTTGGTTGAAGTAAAGTCGCACTTTATCATGGGCAATTGGCAACGGATATGATAGATAATTAGAAAAATAAAGAAATACCCTAGTGCGCAAGGATAGTGAAGTTTATATATAGAAGGTGCGCTCGTTTTTCGCTTTTTGAAAGTGGGCAAGGAAAGCACATTTTTGAAGTCATTTTTGCTCCGCCTTTCTATCGATTTTTGATCATTCTCATTGGCTGTTGTTTCAAGCATTTCTACTTAGGTTCGATCTCCAGTTGGGTAACAACTGGTGATTTAATTTTTAATTAGCAAAATATTTTAAATATCTGTAAATAATTGTGTTCAGGTAGCTTCAATACTATTCCGTTCTTGTTTTGTTATGTCCCCATATTTTACTTGATTGAAATTGTAACTCATTTAATATGTCCAATACAAATGCATTGACCGGATGGTTCCGACCCCTTTTTTACTCTTTCAAAATTCGTGGACATGCTGTCGTTGCAGCTAATATTATTCTACTACGTCTAATTTATTAAACAAATCTTTTGCAATTTTTCGATACTAAATGCAATCCTTAAAATATAATTTAAACTCATAAAATGCAGTAAAAGTAACTAAATAAAGTTAGCTTATCATTTTTTAATAGTTCACAAAAAAACGTATAGATGGCAACACCTCATAAAAGAGAGCATTATACACGTATACAGAAAGCGCGAGATAGGCGTCATTATGACGTCAAAAATGTGCTTTCCCCGCCTTCCGACTATATATATATATATATATATATATATATATATAGTCTTCACTATCCTTGCCTAGTGCGTTATCGCCACTGAACTCGAACTGTAACTTCTGGAAGGCTCAAAACTTGTTTCCTCTATGGGCGCGTTGAAGCCATTATGGAAGCAGCTATACTGTCCCCAACATTTCTTTAAATTATTTATTTTTTTCATTTTCGTGGTATTTTTTATTACCATAGCATTGTAGAAATATAAAATGTATATAAATATTATATATTTAAAAAAAATCCTGAATAAATAACAACCTGCCTAATACTCCTCCTGTTCAACAGTTATGCCAGTTGATCGGACCCTACCTTAACCGAGATGCCCCCTTCAAAGTTCATATTCGCAATGGTAAATTTCATTTATGTAGCTTAGAGCTAATGTTATGTTAAATTACTTGTCATACTGGAGGCGAAGGCTTCTACGGTTTGGTTTGGTTTGGTTAATTAACGTCGCACTAGAGCTGCACAGTGGGCTATTGGCGACGGTTCGGGGTCAATCTCGAAGGAAAGACCCGGGAACACATACACATTCACACACACATTCATACATGCACCTCGTTATTTTAGAACCATGGTCAGATGACGAGGAAACACCTGAACTGGCACCCAACGCCTTCAATAGACGTCGGGACTTTGGACCCCGATCAGATTTATCGTGCACCAGTCCCGTATACACGCCAGTATAATTTGTTGGATATTCTGGACGACTTTCTAGTAATTTTTGTAGTGAAGCTGGCAACCCTCCGATCGCAAGATCACTACTTTTTTACTTTTCTATGTCAAGTCCATTTCCCGGATTCGAACCACCAATCCTCTGATTAGTAGCTGAACGCCTTCCCAACTGAGCAACTGGGGCTCCGAAGGCTTCTACGGAGCCACGGCCTTCGTAAACCCTAAAGACTCAACAACAAATCTTAGAATTAGTTTTTATATTGCCAAACAAATAGTTTTTGCTCTTGTTTTTTAACCACTTCGACTTTGACTTGCAAATGACTTTCTATTTTAATAGCAGATTGCATTTAAAATGGGTTTCAAAAGTGAAGACGTTATTCGTTTTCCCCCCCTACTGTACATCCACTCGCAATTCGACCATCTTTTAAACACAAACTATATTCTATCAAATGTTTGTTTACAAATAATTTTACAAATACATTCCATAAATCTCAGTAAATTAGTTTCACTTTGACATGAGGTGCCACCAATTGGAATTGAAGTTAACAGAGGTTACAGATGCCAGATTATGCCAAACATTTCATTCATTTCCACCCTCCCTACACGACAACGGTGCACTCTGCGCACGCAACACATGTATGGTCGAATAATGGCACACACAACAGTACCAAAGCAAGGCGCATGGGAAGTATACGGTGACAAATATATAAGCGATATTACTGTTATTTTTTTTCATTACATGCGGTTTAAACATGCTACCGCCTACTGACCGACAAAATGGAAAAGTTGCATGTCAAAGAGTTGTTACCTAATTTATATTTTCAAATAATTAATTTGTTATTGTTATATAAACATACGATTTGTATTGTGAAAAATAAATGTAATTCCTTCAGCAACTCAATTTTGTTTTTAAAATTACTACCAATTTATAAACAAGAAAAGTTATTTTATGTATTTAAAAAAAGTGTAACTTAATCTGTAAAAAAGCTAGTGCTACTTTTAATGGCTTCTTTCATGTACAACGATATCAAAGCCAGGCGAATGGCTAGTAGAATCATGTACAACAATTATAACGGACTATTTTATCCGTTAATTAAAAACACTTTCACTTAAAATATATAAAATTCCGAAAATTAAATATCTGCCATACAATAAAAGAGGTCATTCAAGTACTGTGTTAGTACCTTCAGAGATTAATACCACCCCCACATTCGGCCAGGGCCCGACTTACAAGTTTAGGGACCCAGGGCTGAAGAACATTTGGGAGCCCTGCGACGTACTTGAAAGAAAACTACTAGAATGTGATGCGAAAGGTGAAAATGATTTGATATAATAAAATAGTAGAAGTTTTGCCAAAAAAAAAAAAAAGTATTTATTAAAAACAAAATTATTAGTTTAGTAAATTTATTTTTAACTTTTTTTTTTAAGATTTGTAAGCATTTTTGGGTGCCCCTTAAAAATGGGGCCCCCAAAAAAAAGGGCATTTGGGCAAGTACCCCAAATTCCCTGCTATACATAAGTCTCTGAATTCGACACGGTAAAGTGTAGAAATGACGTGAAGAGATACGGCAGTAAAACATACTAGCGTCTCCCACCTAACCCGGCTGATGGAGGAAACTCATCTTGGCGCGATAATTATTTGGCGACGAAGGTTCAAAGCGCGAATGCTGCAATCTTGTTTTGTAGTTCCATATGCAATGTCTGTCACTCCCCCTGTATTTATTTTTGTATGTATTTTGATCTAATAATATATAATAAACCCTTATTTTTTTTTTAGAAAACTAGGGGGCTCCGCCCCCTGCTCCGCTAACGCTTCGCCAACCCCCGGAGGATTGCTACGCAATCCTCTTTAGTTTGCTTCGCAAACAATACCGGCTTCATACACTGTAGACAATGACAATGTGTCCTAACAACAATACTTTTTTTAGTTATATAAATTATTACTGGCAGTGCCGTCACACAAATTTATTTTTGGGATGTTGAGACAAGAAATTTCCCAACTTAATGATCCGAAATTCCGAACGTGAACGATTCAAAATTCCCAACTTAAGGACGTCGGGTACCAACTCTAATGTTGTCCTCGTTATCTGACCATTGTTAAAAATATGAGACATCGTTCCCGGGTCTATTCTTCAAGAAAGGCCTCGAACCAAAGCATCCTTCATGTAGTAAGTAAATACGTACCAATAACCAATGAAGGGCGCTTTGTTCGAACCAACGCTAGTAGTTCACTGTGCAGCTCTAGTGCGACGTTAATTAACCAGACCACACTTAACGATTCGAAATTCACAACGCAACAGTGCTAAAAAATTCCCAGTTCCAACTTATAGACATTTGTCAGCTTTTTTATAGGTAATATTAAACAGTTATCTCGAAAGTATTGATTTATTGCACGCATGTTCCAATGCAGTGTTCTGTTTTGAGGTCTAATTTAAGTTTCATCTTAATACAAGCTGGGCAATTTCTAGTCTTCCATCGCTTTCATTTGCTAATAATATTAATTTTCCTGAGGCATAAATTTTCCCAACTCAGGGATTTTTAAAACTCGAAATCCCCAACTTTTAAGGTTTCACGTTTACAGCCCACTCTTTTTTAAAATAGAGAGATATCTACCAGTATATATTAAAATACTTAGGTTATATATAAATTATCGTACTTTAAAATGTCTTTCGGGTTTCACACAAATTAAAAAAAAAGAAACCTTATGGTTTCTTTAACTTTGAATCAAATCTAGTATTGATAAGAACTGAACAAATTAACTTGACAAATGCGTTAACGTTAGTTTCTTTCGTAAAACTTAACATCAAAACTGCATATCTTAAAATATTATTCATTTGATATTGTGATTTTTTTTTTAATTAGTATACATTTATTTTTGTTTAACTTAAATTTTGATACCATGACAACGAAGTATAGTTAATGCCTTTTGCGGCAGTATTTTTACAAAGCACCAAAACCTTCTCACCTACTCAAAATTCGAACTTACAATATTTTATACTACCATGATTTTCTTTCAAATGAAGAAATACACGTAACCATCAAGCTTCAACTTAATTTATAAAGAGTGGAAAATGTACGTTCACAATTTTATTATGCTCAAGGCAATTACAATATCAATCCATTTTCGACAAAAACGTCGATCGACCGATAACTTCTTCATGTCGCCCTGGTAGCTTAACGGATAAGGCTCTGGACTGCAGATAGATAGATAGGTAGGTAGGTAAGTAGGTAGATAGATAGATGCTAGGGATGTCGATTGCTTAATTGGAAGGAAACCGGTTTATAACAACTCAAGTATGTTACCTCCCATTCTGTTGGCACACCTTTTTAACATGTCTTCTGTTTATAACTTCTTCATGTCGCCCTGGACGGATAGCTTAACGGATAAGGCTCTGGACTGCGGTGCCTGAGGATCTGGGTTCGATTCTCGGTAATTCTGGGTTGCAATTGTCGATATTTATTGAAAGTGATTTGTGAAGGCAGCCTACGTAGGTAAGCAACTAACTGCTCTTTTTATTCATTGTATTCATTTCTGCGTACATGTCTTTTCCAAATATGAAACTTATGTATTCGGAGCTATGATAAGCATCGAATATACTCAAAAATGAGTACATTTTACTTATTTTTGGAATTCCTATTTTTAACAGTGTAGACAAATAAAAAAAATTACTCGAACGCGTCATCACCTGTTTGGTAATAAAATCTAGTTACTTGTTATACATCAATAAACTATCATCTTTACAAATCCAAATCGCTCGTGACCATTAAAGCTTTTCATCCATATAATTTATGTGCACAAATCGCAGATCAAAGGACGATTCAGCCCTGATACACAATACGTGTTCACTGTAAAGCGAGTTATTCTCTCTGTTCTATTTTTGTGAATGATTCATCCTATTTTAATATGCATGCTCTTCATACAGGATTTTATG
This sequence comes from Troglohyphantes excavatus, assembly GCA_963932185.1. Lineage (NCBI taxonomy): Eukaryota > Metazoa > Arthropoda > Arachnida > Araneae > Linyphiidae > Troglohyphantes > Troglohyphantes excavatus. The sequence continues at coordinate 19,148,894 of OZ010678.1, forward strand.
CTTGTAAATGTGATATTGAGATTTCAAATAGGGGAACTGAAAGAGATTATTGAGTAGGAATTGGCCAATGGATAAATAGCATCGAAAGGAATTTTTATCATTCAGTAATGTACTTTGAATTCTAACTGTAACTTCTGGATGGCTCAAAACTTGTTTCCTCTATGAGCGCGCTGAAACCAGTGTGGAAGCAGACATGTTATACGATATTGACATATATGCATATATTGACATATTATACGACACATTATCCCTGACGAATTTCAAGTTGGTAGACACGACTAATCAAAGTTGCAATATATTAAAAGAAAATTGCTGTGTTTTTTTTTGTTCGCTGAAGTTCATTATTATTTGGCATAACAGCGTTACTTATTGTATATATGAAATCAATCTCCTGTAACCATCCTCTTTTCAAACCTTGGACACCTTTTAAAATTCCTTAACACCCATTCCTTTAAATAATTAAATAAATATGCGCCTTTTCCCTCATGTGCCTAACACACTCTTCTCTTTTTCCCAAAGCAAATCCCTTGGTTCCCATGATGTTTGCTGACACTGCAAAAGCTCTAACTCCTCACACGAATTCTTTTTTCCATTCCCTTCACTCAGGGACTTCTTAAGTACAAGTGCACCCTTTTTCCCTAAAAAATATCCCCTCGCCCGATTAACGACCGTGTTTCTGATATTATCCCTATTTTCCCTCTGCAAAAGCTCTAACTACCCACACGAATTCTCTTCCTTTCCCTTCACTCAGGGACTTCTTAAGTACAAGTGCACCCTTTTTCCCTAAAAAATATCCCCTCGCCCGATTAACGACCGTGTTTCTGATATTATCCCTATTTTCCCTCTGCAAAAGCTCTAACTACCCACACGAATTCTCTTCCTTTCCCTTCACTCAGGGACTTCTTAAGTACAAGTGCACCCTTTTTCCCTAAAAAATATCCCCTCGCCCGATTAACGACCGTGTTTCTGATATTATCCCTATTTTCCCTCTGCAAAAGCTCTAACTACCCACACGAATTCTCTTCCTTTCCCTTCACTCAGGGACTTCTTAAGTACAAGTGCACCCTTTTTCCCTAAAAAATATCCCCTCGCCCGATTAACGACCGTGTTTCTGATATTATCCCTATTTTCCCTCTGCAAAAGCTCTAACTACCCACACGAATTCTCTTGCTTTCCCTTCACTCAGGGACTTCTTAAGTACAAATGCACACGTTTTCCCTAGAAAGATCTCCTCGCCCGCGTTTTGTGTTGTCATTAGTCGTATCGGCCATGATTTAATTCCACGACTGCAAACTTAGATAATTAATGACCACCCTGTTGGTCATTTCATGTATATACCTTTTCTATTTTCTATATCGTCTTATTACATAATGATCAAACGATGATCGCTAATTCAATTTCGCGATTTTTTTTAAAGGCAATATCTCTTGATAGTTTAGAAAGTTAGGTAATATAATACAGAAATGAAGAAAAATAAATCCATGTGTGCAACGTTCAATTCTAAAATCGACCACAAGTGTCGTGATATTTAGCAATAACCCAACCGAAGAATATACCTTTATAGATCCATTTAATACACCATCAGCACGCATATCTTTCGTAGCCTTGTGAAACGAAAGAATATTTTTACATGGAACACAATATCCATTTCTTCCCTTGACCCGTTATTTACAGATAGTTGTAATATTAAATAGAGAGCGCCTTCAATACCAGACTCTCGTAAGGCCACGGTGTCAACATTGAAAAGAAAGACTCACATCACGTGGTTATAGCGCTGCCACATTTGGCGTTCAGACATCTGCAGGAGTTTCAAATTTGGCGCACTTTCTTTTCTTTTGGTGATAAGGAGTTCTGTCCGTATTCAACTTTTTAACATATATGTACGTATTTACTTATTTTCAAACAATATGCGCTAAATATTTCCTCGTCATTAACGAAACGAAAATATTTTATTTGTGTTCAATACTCGAAGAAGCGAAACTCTTTATATTTCTCAGGTTTTATTGTTTTCTTATTGAAGTATACAAAATAACAATTGAAAGAACTTCGCTTATGGTAAATTTTTTACATAAAAACGTAACGCAATTATTTAAAAACTGCAAAGTAAGAAAAATCTCCTTAATATATCTGTTAAACTCCCTTAAATTGTGCCACTCGTTCAAAAAAAACTATATTTAAATACAAAATTAAACACAAAACCATATTACAATACTTCGATCTCGTTTAGTTCTTAAAGCCGCCAAGGCCTGTCAAGTAATATTGGCGCATGAATGAATTGGCATTTCCACACATCACGTGGTTTCAATGATGGACACACGGAAATCAGCATTTTTATTCCTCTATTTGTATCATTACTCTATGGTTATTTACAGTTATTTTAATAAAATCATTTAATATAATCACCCTATTTATTTTAGAAAACAACTACCAACTTTATAATTTTATTCTCATAATATATTAATTACTTTTTTCTTCAATTATATTTATTATTATATGGAAATTTTTAGTAAATACAAAGAAATCGTATGGTTTCTTATAATTAAAATTATAATTAATAGGATGTCAGCGACTTAATTAACAGATTCACTCAATGCAATGTTTGTTTCTTTTCATAAACGCAACACAAAATATTTTGAAACATCATATACCTGACTGGTTGAGGTGCTGACAAACAGGAAATTAAGAATAAAAAAATAAATTCCTTTTTTGAACAGTATTTTTTTTAAAAATACATTAAACTGAATATTATTAACTATATTTTAACGTTTTTCATGCAGTTCTTCTTTTAAAATATGTGTTACTAATTTTTATTATAAAAAATACAATAAATTGTCATGTCTTTTACCAAAGACGTCAACAAACATGACATTTCATAAGAGAAGAACTATTTACTTGGAATATCTAAACATAAACAACACATTTATTTTGATTAAATAACCTTATTAGCTAAATAAATCAATTGAGAAATTAAAAAATATATAAATGATCTATATAAAATATTAAGGTAACAGACATGACATTTAATAAAAATACTTTCTACAAAAGGTCTCCTTCTTCATCTATTAACAACAAGAAATTCAAGATGGCTACTTGTAATTATCTCTCTAATCCTGATGCATTGATAAACAACTTTTACCATTCAGAAAATGTAAATTTTGATTTAAAAATATGTTTTAAAGTGTATGGCAACAGACATCACACAAATTTCAGGACAAAAAAAAATCTTTAAAAATATTTATAAGATTCATATATTTCCTTTGCAGGTCCCGGGTTCAAGTCCCCATAGGGCAATTCAATTTTCTCTTAAAGGGCTCTCCAGTAGCAAGGGGCCAAACAACTAGTTTTAATTATTTTTTTGATATTCCAGGCAGAAAAGTTGTTTTAAAAGGAAACTATTTTTTGGGTTAATAAATTAACTTAAAAAGTATTATTTGATATAACTGGAAATTTAAATTTATGCCACAAAATACATTTTTAAATCAAGTATCTAATACGATTTCTCTAGAATCTGTATCTAGATTTGTGTATGTATATTGTAAGTAGAATAATTCTTTAAGTTACAAAAATGACTGTATCTTGTATTGTGAAAGATAAATGTAATTCCTTCAACAGAATTAATTTTGTTTTTAAAATTACTACCAATTTATAAATAAGAAAAATAATTTTATGAATTTTAAAAATATTATATAACTAAAATCTAAAAAAACTGGCGTTAATTTTAAATAAAGGCTAAAGCCTTTTATGAATAAACAAATTTAATTTAACAATCCTCGTGTTCTGAAAATATTTTTTTCACTTGTCAGCTATTATTTACTTCATGTCATTTTTACTTTTGAAATAGCTTATTTACTCCAGAAACTTTTAATTAAAAATAAAATAATCTTAAAAAAGGAAAGCCGACTTGAGTAAAATGCGCTAAAAAGTAAAAAATGATTTTTAATTTTACGACCAAATTGAATTATTTAACATAAATTTTATACTTATTACAACTTTTTGAAGTTGGTACCAATTTACAAAAATCCTACATAATTTTTGGCGCCGATTTCGAAAAGTTTTAATAAGTATGGTTGGTTGGTTTGATTAATTAACGTCGCACTAGAGCTGCATATTGGGCTATTGGCGACGGTTCGGGGTCTATCTCGAAGGAAAGACTTGAGAACACATACATATTCATACATGCACCTCGTTATTTTAGAACCATGGTCAGATGACGAGGAAACACATGAACTGGCACCCAACGCCTTCAATAGACGTCGCGACTTTGGACCCCGATCAGATTTATCGTGCACCAGTCCCGTATACACGCCGTTAATTTTTGCAGATGTTCCGGATTACTTTTCTAGTATTTTGTAGCGAAGCTGGCAACCCTCCGATCACAAGACCGCTACTTTTTTTTTACTTTTCTTTGTCAAGTCCATCGCCTAGGATCCAACCAGGAATCCTCTGATTCCCAGCTGACGCCTTTAACCGCTCGGACACGGAGGCCTCGAAAGACACATGACTGAAGTTTAAGGTGCAAGGAATTAGTGAATCAGCGGTGTGGCGGATGGAAGGCAGACAACAGAATACAGCAAAACAAGTTAGGAACACATTGTGGCCATGTTCATGGAAAAATACCCACTCTCATACAAAGATAATTAAATAAATTGAAGATTTTGCACTAATAGAAGTGCCTTTTTCTGAAATGCAAAAACGTACCTGACAAATTGTAAATTATTTATCTAAAATAGATTTATTAAAATGTGTATCACAACAGTAATTTATTATATTAATACTTCCTTTAATCCATAACTTCAACCATTTTGAAAAAAAAAATCATTAGTAATTTCACTATTTACATTGCATTGGTTAACTTTTTTTCTAATTTTTGAGCCTTTTTATAAGTAAAACAATATTGTTTCTTTTAACTGAAATAAGTGTTGTTTGATATGAAAATTAAATGTTAATCTCTCATCGTAAAACACTGAAAAATACTCAACACACAAACGAAAATGAACGGTCCGAGCGGCAGGTTGTCTGAAACCAGAATGAACAAATCATTCCGGTAAACATCTGAGTCAGACTGCCAGTGCACAGGAAGTCATCGCGCAGGTGCATTATGGCCAGTCCCGCTTACAATAATGGATTTTTATGCACGCCGACTCGACGGAATGTTTACCGGAATGAATTGTTCATTCTGGTTTCAGACAACCTGCCGCTCGGACCGTTGATTTTCGTTTGGGTGTTGAGTATTTTTCAGTGTTTTACAATGAATATCAAGAGATTAACATTTAGTTTTCATACCAAACAACACTTATTTCCGTTAAAAAAACAATATTGTTTTACTTATAAAAAGGTTCAAAAATTAGAAAAAAAGTTAAACAATGAAAATATAAATAGTGATGATTTAATGATGAACTAATGATTTTTTTTTACAAAATGGTTGAAGTTATGGATTAAAGGAAGTATTAATTAAAATAAATTACTGTTATGATACATATTTTAATAAATCTATTTTAGATAAACAATTTACAATGAGTCAGGTATGTTTTTGCATTTAAAAAATAGGCACTTCCATTGGTGCAAAATCCTCAATTTATTTAATTATCTTTGTATGAGAGTGGGTATTTTTCCATGAACATGGATGGCCACAATGTGTTTCTACTTGTGTTGCTGTATTCTGTTGTCTGCCTTCCATCCGCTACACCGCTGATTCACTAATTCCTTGCACCTCAACTTCAGTCATGTGTCTTTCGAGACCTCCGTGGCCGAGCGGTTAAAGGCGTCAGCTGGGAATCAGAGGATTCCTGGTCCGATCCTAGGCGATGGACTTGACAAAGAAAAGTAAAAATAGTAGCGATTTTGTGATCGGAGGGTTTCCAGCTTCGCTACAAAATACTAGAAAAGTCGTCCAGAACATCTGCAAAAATTAACGGCGTGTATACGGGACTGGTGAACGATAAATCTGATCGGGGTCCAAAGTCGCGACGTCTATTGAAGACGTTGGGTGCCAGTTCAGGTGTTTCCTCGTCATCTGACCATGGTTCTAAAATAACAGGGTGCCTGTATGAATGTGTATGTGTTCTCGGGTCTTTCCTTCGAGATAGACCCCGAACCGTCGCCAATAGCCCACTGTGCAGCTATAGTTCGACGTTATTTAACCAAACCATTAGTAGTTGATTTGTACACGCCAGTTCGACGTTATTTTAACCAAATCAACTACTAATGGTTTGGTTAAATAACGTCGTATTAGAGCTGCACAGTGGGCTATTGGCGACGGTTCGGGGCCTATCTCGAAGAAAAGACCCGGGAACGATGTCTCGTATTTTTGAACCATGGTCAGATGACGAGGACAACACCTGATCTGGCACCCGACACAACCTTAATAGGCGTCAGGACATTGGACCCCGATCAGATTTATCGTGCACTAGTCCCGCGTACACGCCAGTATAATTTGTTGGATGTTCTGGACGACTTTCTAGTATGTTTGTAGCGAATTTGGCAACCCTCTGATCGCAAGATCACTACTTTTTTACTTTTCTTTGTCAAGTCCATCGCACGGATTCGAACCACCAATCCTCTGATTGGCGACGGTTCGGGGCCTATCTCGAAGGGAACGATGCCTCGTATTTTTGAACCATCAACTACTTAAGGTGTTGTGAAGTATGCATACAATCATTTCTGTCAATTCGACATCCGTTTCTAGTTCTTTTGAAAGTATTCTCCATTTTGCGTATATAATTCCGAGCGCACATTCTATAGTTGAAATTCCTTTTCGTGGAGTTTAATGTTTTTCTCTTGTAAGTTCCATACAACACTAATCTGTTTTGGTGGCAGCTCTGTCTGGTCTGCGCTAACAACCAGCTTTCATAATGGCCACATCCTACCTGTCGCTCGGAGTCAAAAGTTGGCGCCGAGAATTTGATTCTGACTATCTGCTTTTACCAGCGTGCATCTTGGACGTACCCTTAGGCTAGAGACGCTAGTGTAAAATATATGGATTCCAAACCTCACTCACTACCTTTGACAGCCAAGGAACGTGTCCATCTCCACATAAAGACCCCCACTGGCTTGAAAATAAATGAGGCATGTAAACTTTGTAATGCTTGAATAAAAATTAGTTGCGAATATGGCTACATCAGTTCTGTACCTTGGGGTCCATCCACCTTCTGCAGCCACGCACAAAATATTGTACATACTCCACTGTAACTGAGTCCGTGATACAACGTCTCTCAATCTCCCTCCTTATTTTAAGTGTTGTGCAATTTGAAAATTATTTATTTAAATAAAAAACTACCAATATAATAAAATACTTAGATTGTATATGATATATCTTATTTTATGTTTTGTGCTTTAAGCACTTCGAGTTCCATTGAATGCAAAGAACTTAATAGTTTCTTTTACCTTTGAATCAAATCTGGTTTTGATAAGGTGTTAACAACACACTTGACAAATTCGTTACGTTGAAGTCTTTGTCTAAAACACTTACAGCAAAACTACATATCTTAAAATGTTATTCATCTGATTTTTTGATTTGCTGGGTTTTTTATTTCCATTAGTATACATTTATTTTTGTTTAACTTATATTTTGATACCATGTCAACGAAGTACAGCTTATGCCTTTTACGGTTAGTATTTTACAAGAAAAAAATCCGTCATGCGCACACTTACTCAAGATTCGATCTTACAATATTTTATACTAATATGATTTTCATTCAAATGAAGAAATATACATAACCATCAAGCTTCAACTTATATTTATTTTTAAATGTTATATAGCCACCAACACAGTCATTTTTTTTTACTTAAATATACTTTATACTAAAAGTAATATCACATAAATCCAGATGGAATGTCAATTTTTAACCCTCTAGTGTATAGTGTAGCATATATGCTACACAACTTTAAAATGCTAGTTGCATCTATTGAGTTTTATGTTCATTATTATAGTATTGTCACGTAGGAAACCGTTGCCTAGTTCACTGATCTCTAACTGTAACTGCTGGATAGGGCAAGGCTGTTTGTTGACATCAAGGATAGTGGTACACACCTTATATATATATATATATATTATATATATATAATATTATAAATATATATATATATATATATATATATATATATATATATATATATATATATATATATATATATATATATATATATATATATATATATATATATATATATATATATATATATATATATATATATATATATATATATATATATATATATATATATATATATATATATATATATATATATATTATATATATATATAATATTATAAAATATATATATATATATATATTATTATTATATAATATTATAAATATATATATATATATATATATATATATATATATATATATATATATATTATTATATATATATAATATTATAAATATATATATATATATATATATATATATATATATATATATATATATATATATATATATATATATATATATATATATATATATATATATATATATTATAAATATATATATAATATTATATATATATATATATATTATTATATATATATAATATTATAAATATATATATATTATTATTATATATATATAATATTATAAATATATATATATATATATATATATATATATATATATATATATATATATATATATATATATATATATATATATATATATATATATATATATATATATATATATATATATATATATATATATATATATATATATATATATATATATATATATATATATATATATATATATATATTTATGGGGGGAAAATGGGGAAAGAGTAAAATGGGGGTAGGAAACATTAGGTCAATGCACTTGTATTGGACATATTAAATGAGTTACAATTTCAATCAAGTAAAATACAGGGACAAATCAAAACAAGGACGGATTAGTAGTGAAGCTACCTGGACACTATTGTTTACAGATATTTACATTATTTTGCTAATTAAAAATTAAATCACCAGTTGTTACCCAACCGGGAATCGAACCTAAGTAGCAATGCTTGAAACACACAGCCAATGAGAATTATCAAAAACCCATAGTAAGGCGGAGCAAAAATGACGTCAAAAATGTGTTTTTCTTGCCGACTTTCAAAAACCTCGAGAACCAGCACACTTCTATTGTTATATATCCTATATCCTTATGTTGACATGAAGTTCTTAAAGGCTTAGCAATTATGTTCATGTGTATTTTTTATTGGTGTATTTCGCGTATTATTTATGCTGAACAATGCGTACTTGAAGTGCCTTTGGATATTCGTACAAGTATTATCGTAAAAAAGTACCTGACGAAACTGCTCACAGGTAAGTCAAACTGTTTAATATTCCTTTTTATTCAATAAATAATGTAAAAAAAAGTTATCTTCATATCTTCCTATAGTATTACTATGAATGATTCTGATATGTGTTTGTTGACATTAATGTATTATCAAATTATATTTAGTTAAAAAAAAACACAGTAAATATGGTTTAAACAAATGTATGATGTAAAAAAAATCGTGATTTTCCAATCGATTAAATAGATTAATTAATTAAATCGATACATTAATCCCATTAATATAAATCGACTTTCAAAAAAAATACTTTTGCAATTACTGTAATTTATCTCAATAAAAAATATAATTTAATAGCCTTGCATTCATAGTAAAAATATCTTATATGTTTAGTTAATGGTTTTTATCATGTTTGTGTTATTCAGCACACAAGAAATTGTCAAATGGATAAGTTATGTTTTTTAAATGTCCCATAGATGTTTCAACTTATTTAAAAAAATTATACAAATTTTAAATATTTTATTATGTACAGAAATATAATTATATTGTCACACTGCGTTTTTACAGGTTTCGATTTAGTTGGTAAGTGAAATTTCATTACTGTTGATTGTGTTTTAAATTTTAAAAACTTTTAATTTAACCCCCTGAATATTGGTGCCTTTTTATTTTTGGGGACATAGGTCACTAAAATATGACAAAGGAAAAAAAATATTTTCAGAAAAAGATATATGCTAAATTAAATATGTTTATTTAGAAAGTTATATTTAAAAGCATAAGTAAAATAATTTTTTTAAATACATAAGATAACTTTTCTTGTGTATAAATTGGTAGTAATTTTAAAAACAAAATTAATTCGGTTGAAGGAATTACATTTATTTTTCACAATGAGACCGGTCACCCATATATAGGTAGATCCCCAAGGTTAAATTTTTTTTTTTAATCTAAAGCATCAGAGTAACTTTAGTAATACATATTTATTAGTAAATTTTTTTTTAAATTCAAAAGAGTGTATTAGTAACTTAAATTAAACTTTTTTGCAGTTGCATTTTCTTTCTGCGCTTAATGAAAAAAAATATCTACTTATGGGTTATTCAAATGCTTAAATAGGTCTATTTCTAGTTTGAAAGTGGGGCACATCATGGCTGCTTCCACGTTGGCTTCAAGTCAACAAAATGTCTTCCCCAGTCCGGTTGTTACAGTTAGAGATCAGTGGTTATCGTCCCTTTGGCGATAAATATCCAGTTACTTGTTATACATCAATAAAACTACCATCTTTACAAATCCAAATCGCTCGTGACCATTAAAGCTTTTCATCCATATAATTTATGTGCACAAATCGCAGATCAAAGGACGATTCTGCCCTGATACACAATGCGTGTTCACTGTAAAGCGAGTTATTCTCTCTGTTCTATTTTTGTGAATGATTCATCCTATTTTAATATGCATGCTCTTCATACAGAATTTTATGCTTGTAAATGTGGTATTGAGATTTCAAATAGGGGAACTGAAAGGGATTTTTGAGTAGGAATTGGCCAATGGATAAATAGCATCGAAAGGAATTTTTATCATTCAGTAATGTACTTTGAATTCTAACTGTAACTTCTGGAAGGCGCAAAACTTGTTTCCTCTATGAGCGCGCTGAAGCCAATGTGGAAGCTGACATGTTATACGATATTGACATATATGCATATATTGACATATTATACGACACATTATCACTGACGAATTTTAAGTTGCTACGCACGACTAATCAAAGTTGCAATATATTAAAAGAAAATCGCCGTTCTTTTGTTCGCATAAGTTTATTATTGTTTGGCATAATAACGTTACTTATTGTATATATGAAATCAATTTCCTGTAACCATCCTCTTTTCAAACCTTGGACCCCTTTTAAAATTCCTTAACACCCATTCCTTTAAATAAATAAATAAATATGCGCCATTTCCCTCATGTTCCTAACACTCTCTTTTCCCAAAGCAAATCCCTTGGTTCCCATGATGTTTGCTGACACTGCAAAAGCTCTAACTCCTCACACGAATTCTTTTTTCCATTCCCTTCACTCAGGGACTTCTTAAGTACAAATGCACCCTTTTTCCCTAAAAAGATCTCCTCGCCCGATCAACGACTGTGTTTCTGATATTATCCCTCTGCAAAAGCTCTAACTCTGTAAAAGCTCTAACTACCCACACGAATTCTTTTCCATTCCTGTCACTCAGGGACTTCTTAAGTACAAATGCGCCCTTTTTTCCTTGAAGATTCTTTCGCCCGATCAACGACTGTGCTTCGATATTATCCCTAAGTTCCCTCTTCAAAAGCTCTAACTCTACAAAAGCTGTAACTCCCCACACGAATTCTTTTCCATTCCCGTTTCTCACTTCTCAAGTACAAATGCACCCTTTTTCCCTAGAAAGATCCCCTCGCCCTATCAACGACAGTGTTTCTGATATATTATCCCTATTTTCCCTCTGCAAAAGCTCTAACTCTACAAAAGCTGTAACTACCCACACGAATTCTTTTCCATTCCCTTCACTCAGGCACTTCTTAAGTACAAATGCACCCTTTTTCCCTAGAAAGATCCCCTTGCCCGATCAACGACTGTGTTTCCGATATTATCCCTATTTTCCCTCTGCAAAAGCTCTAACTACCCACACGAATTCTTTTCAATTCCTTTCACTCAGGGACTTCTTAAGTACAAATGCACCAGTTTTCCCTAGAAGATCCCCTAGTCCGATCAACGACTGTGCTTCCGATATTCTTATTTTCCCTCTGCATATAAAGTAACAAATCCCTGTATGATTGCTATGCGAAGTTGTGCTTCATTCTCTGAGGAATAAATCGTTTTGTGCTGTTATTAGTCGCATCGACCATGATTTAATTCCACAAATGCAAACTTACATAATGGATGGATGACCACTGTATTGGGCATTTCATTTGTATACCTTTTGCATTTCCTATATCACCTTAGCACGTAATGATCGAACGATGATCGTTAATTTAAATTCGCGATTTTTTTAAAGGCAATATCTCTTGACAGTTTAGAAAATTTGGTAATATAATACAGAAATGAAAAAGAAATCTATGTGTGCAACGTTCAATTCTAAAATCGACCACAAGTGTCGTGATATTTAGCAATAATCCAACCGAAGAATATACCTTTATAGATCCATTTAATACACCATCAGCACGCATATCTTTCGTAGCCTTGTGAAACGAAAGAATATTTTTACATGGAACACAATAGCCATTTCTTCCAGTGACCGGTATATATGGATATTTAAATAAAAAATTAAAATATAATAATCCTATTTATTCTATAAAATAACTACCAACTTTATAATTTTATTCTAATATATATTAATTATTTTTTCTTTATTTCTTATGTTGTAGTGTTTTAATTTATTTAGTAAATACAAAGAAACCATCATATGGTTTCTTATAATCAAATTTAGAATTAATAGTATGTCAGTGACTTTACTTGACAGGACCACTCACCGTTTGTTTCTTTTCATAAAAGCGACACAAAATATTTTGAAACATCATTCATTTGACTGGTTGAGGTGCTTTTTTTTTAAATAGTACATATTTCTTATTAAACTTATATATATATCATGAAAACGAAGTACATTTACTATCTAAAGCGGTATGTTTTTACGGGGGGAACACGTACAGTGGGGGAAAAAACGAACCATCCCTTGTTTTTCGGTCACTTTTTATCGTAGAGCTTAAATTAATATACCATTTTGTAGGGAATAAAATCGCCTACACATTTATATACAAAACATCTAGATACGGAACAGTTTTCATATTTAAATCAGCAATAACTTTAAAATTTGAAGATACGGAACAGTTTTCATATTTAAATCAGCAATAACTTTAAAATTTGAAATTGCAACACACAATTTTGACTCAATATTTAGAATCTACGAAAACATTTATCGTTGAACATCAATTTACAAGTCATTTGGTAAAGTACTTTTTTTTTTAAATTATGAGTATCGAAAGTTTATAACTCGTAATGTTAGATAGATTAATGTTTTAAACTTTTAATCAATTCTCAGAACTAACAATTTTATTCAGATGATATTTTTATATGTGTTACTTCTAAACGACCCAAACAAAATACACTAACTTTCATTACTTTTATATATTTTTAACCGACTGCACAGTGCGCCCACTAAAACTTGAAAATGAAATCGCCAGGAACTTGGAATTAAAACCGCCAAATCTCGCGCCAAGAAGAGAGGTTATTAATTCGACTGTTATGTATTTTTTTTAAAATTTATTTAAATTAAGATATTAATATTCACAAAAACTATGAATATGTATAAGTAAAATTTCGTGGTTTTCCCTCACTATTAATTTTTTGCTACATTAAAATTTCCAACAACTTGATCATTTCAGGGGTAATATGCAAATTTAAAATAGAAAGTGTTTAAAATAAATCTTCGATAATTTTGCGGTATAGCAGCGCTGTGAACACGTCGGCATAAAATGTTGCATTCCTATCTATATTTTGTGTGACACAAAACTCGTAAATGTCTATAGGCAAGTTATGTAAAATCGAAAATAATGAATAATAATAATTAATGCAACGAAAGACAAAGTTTCTTTGTTAAGGTGCAAAAAAGCATTTCTGCAACAACTAAAAAGTTTACTTATTCTTCTAATGTAGACTTGACTGTAGAACCATTTACTGTTGCATACCGTGTCTTAATCCCATTGGCTATAAATTCAGTCATCAAGAAAGTGTCTGTTTGTGGACCACAAAACACTCACTTCCTCTGCGTATAGAACTATTCGTTATATATAAGCACTATTCATCATCAAGATATGCACCTACAGCTCGGATTTATAGAGTTCCGCTTAGTTTTTTAACTGATTTTAGCAATTTTAGAAATATTGCATAAAGAAACATCTTAAAAAATATTTACAAGATTCATATATTTCCTTTGCTGCTTAGAGGATAGCGTACGTTGTGGACGTGTGGACGTTGGGATGATAGGTCACTAGTTCAAGTCCAGATGAGGATAATTTAATTATTTTTATTTTCCCTTGAACTAGTTCCCCAGTAGAGCGGCCCAGCAAAAAAAAAAATCAGCATAAAACCTTCATCAAAATTGTCAAATTGAAGGTTTTTTGAAGGTTTTATAAAGGATATTGAAACAAAAAACTGCAGTTTTTTTAAAGTTTTAATATTTGCTGCATAAAACCTTTAACATATCTGCTTTTTCCCTTTATGATTAAAAATTTAAATTTTTTTGCAGGTTTTTATGAAGGTTTTTACAGTTTTTATGAAGGATATTGAAACAAAACCCTTTAATTTTATAGACCTTTAAAAAAAACTGCAGTTTTTCTGCATAAAACCTTCAATTTCAAAATTCTGATGAAGGTTTTATGCTGATTTTTTTTTTTTTTTTTGCTGAGGGAGTCAAACAAGTTGGAATTACTTTTCTGATATTCCAGAAGAAAAAAAAATGATTTAAAGGAAACTTTCTTTTGGTAATAAATTAACTTAAAAAGTATTTGATAGTCTATAAAACTGAAAATTTAAATTTATGCCACTTAATACATTTCTAAATCAAAGATACTTAAAATTGAGTATACAAGAAACAAAACAGATAATATAGCACTATTACCTAATTTTAGAAAATAACGAAAAGACCGTAACGCAAGTCCGACCACGAAACGAAAAACCTCGGCTGCTTTCAAAGCTTTCTACCAGCGTCCTTCATTTCGTAGTCCGAATATTACTTTGTTCAATATAAAACCACACTTGATAACTTTGACAAATTCCAAAGAAACCTACTGAGAGTCTACATCACGAGGTCCATATGGTTCGTACGTGACAGACATCGATATAGCCAACTCACTACATATGCCCTCACTACTTCAATTTATTGGCAAGCTAACCATTAACTTCTATGGACCAGTAGACCATATTGACAATGAAGAGTTAAATGATCTAGTGGTCTATGATCACACAGATCCCCTACATATTCACCTTCCAAGGCCGGTGCTCTTGCTAGCAAGTTAACTCTCGTAAATCCTTGATAACCTTCTGTAAATAAAATTATGTAAAGAAACGAAAGGAATTAAAAAAAAATCCTGAAGAAATAACAATCTGCCTAATACTCCTCCTGTTCAACAGTTATGCCAGTTGATCGGACCCTACCTTGACCGAGATGCCCGCTTCAAAGTTCATATTAGTAATGGTAAATTTCATTTATGTAGCCTAGAGCTAATGTTATGTTAAATTACTTGTCATACTGGAGGCGAAGGCTTCTACGGAGCCACGACCTTCGTAAACCCTAAAGACTCAACAAGCACTTATGCATTATCAAAATTAGGTGTTGTTATTAAAGTATTTAAAGTTGGAGCGTATTTAAATATGAAGACAGTTTCCTATAAAGTCTACTACAAAATGGTATGCAAAAACATTTATTTTGCATAGCATTCTGTAGTAGACTTTATTCCCTACAAAATGGTGTATGATGTTTAGGTCCGATAAACAGTGGCCAAAAAGCAAGAGATGTTTTTTCCCCCCCATTGTACATCTGTCTACTCACAATTTGACCTCCTTTTAAACACATACTATATTCTATTAAATACATAAAATAATTTCTTATGTGGGCACTAAGTTTCAATAAATGGTATAAAACGGGAGGAAATGACAGATTTTAGGAAAACATACAATTTATTAATCCCTAGAGTAAGGAAAATGTAACCCCTCTACCATTTCTTTACTTTCGTATACATTCAAATACGTTCTATTTATTCCCTACAAAATGGTATACTAAATTTAGCCTACAATAAATAGTAGGCGAAAAGCAAGAGGTGGTTCGTTTTTTTTCTTCCTTAACTGTACATCCACTCTCAATTCGACCTTCTATTAAACACATGCTATATTCTATTAAAAGTAGAAAACAATTTCTTTTGTAAGAACCAAATTTCAATATGTGGTATATATAGTAGGGAAAATGACAGATTTTAGGAAAACATACAATTTATTAATCCCTAGAGTAAGGAAAATGCAACCCCTCTACCATTTCTTTACTTCTAGATACATTCAAATGCTTTCTATATATTCCCTACAAAATGGTATACTAAATTTAGCCTACAATAAATAGTGGGCGAAAAGCAAGAGGTGGTTCGTTTTTTTTTCTTCCTTAACTGTACATCCACTCTCAATTCGACCTTCTATTAAACACATGCTATATTCTATTAAAAGTAGAAAACAATTTCTTTTGTAAGAACCAAATTTCAATATGTGGTATATTTAGTAGGAAAAATGACAGATTTTAGCGAAATATACAATTTATTATTCCCTAGTGTGAGGAAAATGCAACCGCTCAACCATTTCTTTACTTCTAGATACATTCAAATGCTTTCTATATATTCCCTACAAAATGGTATACTAAATTTAGCCTACAATAAATAGTGGGCGAAAAGCAAGAGGTGGTTCGTTTTTTTTTCTTCCTTAACTGTACATCCACTCTCAATTCGACCTTCTATTAAACACATGCTATATTCTATTAAAAGTAGAAAACAATTTCTTTTGTAAGAACCAAATTTCAATATGTGGTATATATAGTAGGGAAAATGACAGATTTTAGGAAAACATACAATTTATTAATCCCTAGAGTAAGGAAAATGCAACCCCTCAACCATTTCTGTACTTCTAGATACATTCAAATGCTTTCTATATATTCCCTACAAAATGGTATACTAAATTTAGCCTACAATAAATAGTGGGCGAAAAGCAAGAAATGGTTCGTTTTTTTTCTTCCTTAACTGTACATCCACTCTCAATTCGACCTTCTATTAAACACATGCTATATTCTATTAAAAGTAGAAAACAATTTCTTTTGTAAGAACCAAATTTCAATATGTGGTATATATAGTAGGAAAATTCGCTTATTTCGCTTATTATAGGAAAAATAATTTTTTTCCGAAATAGTTATTCTAATTGCACGGAAAAGGTGTCTAATATGATCAATAAACACAATGTAAAATATTTTTTCGATCAGATAATATCTTCTGCCTCCACATCGCACTTGAATTACCGCTATTTTTGTTAAAAAGTGCACTTTTTCATGTGATAAAAATATGGTTCGAATACTATTTAATAGATGCACTTACACAAATACACTTACAGATGACTAGTTACAGATGTTTGAATTCATTCTTATGGTCAAATTCATTCGCAGATCCAGTGAGGAAGGACATAAGGGCCCGTGAGTAGTATTGAAATGATGGTTCTCGCATACGATTTTAATTACGATGGCTGTCATATATGATTTTAATGTTGATGGCGCTGATATGTGTGTTTTCGCAGGATGGCTGTGATATACACCGCGAGCGAGTCACTTTTAGACGACTTGCATATACCCAGTCATTTTTGCTAATACTACAGATCACAGCGAATAGTTGACTGCTTTCAAACATGTTACAACTGACTTAAACATGTATTCGAATGTACAAGCATGTTAAGACAACTAAAAACATGAAATGTATTCTAAAAAGTTCTAGTTCGTAAAAAAGTATGACTTACAACCGACTTAAACATGTATCTGAATGTACAAACATGTTAAGACGACTAAAAACATGAAATGTATTCTAAAAAGTTCTAGTTCGTAAAAAAGTATGACGTGTTTAAAATTGTCGAACTTCTCATCAAGAAAACAGGTTTCTTGATTTCAATATATAAAACTTTTCATTTTCTCTAACACCGTTGAAAAGAACTGTGGTGTTCCAAGTTGCTCTGAAAATTTCTATTTGAGTATGGATGACATCCCGCCCGCTGTCGCATTGATCGACGCCATAAAGACTTACGATGTGAGTAGTGACATTGAAACTGATCTGCCGTCTCATTGTTATCATTTAGGCAATGGACTATTCGTATTGGTGTATTTAAATGATGATGTAGTAAATGTTCAAATATGCGAATTTGTGAAGAACATTGCAAATGAACTTGTACCATCTGAAAACGAAATTTTTTTGTCAGCATTCATGTGGCAATCATTGTGTGATTCGATGAATAACCCCGATTTTGTGGATTTACCTGTTTATTACAATGCGTTTTCCCTTATTCGGAACGAACTTTTTCTTGCTATGATTGAAAAAGACGTAGAGAAATGCATATCAATGCAAAAGTGTTTCATTAAAAGTGACTATTCCCGTCATTTTCTACCGTGCGTGTGCATAATGACGAAGCATCAGTGGAGTGTGCTTAAAGACATTAGTCGAAAAGTCACAGATAGTGTAATAACAGTGATGTTTAAACATGAATTTCGAATGAATGTTTTGAAGAATATAGAAGAAAATTTTCCGTTACCTCTTAATACCAACGTCTCGGCGATAGAAGGTGAAATTGCGTTAACAACATCATTGTGTGAATTACTAAAACAACATTTAGATGAAAGTATTAGTGATGTTTTTACATGTGATGGTTGTATGCATCAGTATGAAAATCAATTAGGACATGATTGTGTGATGATGAGTAAAGAAGAAAAACTTGATAAGTATTTTAATTTAGCTTTGTCAAAGTTTAATCTAATAGAAATTGCAAGCGAATTTGTTAATGAAAATTTCGGTTTACTGAGATATTTAACCAATGAATTTTTTGAAACGATAGATGTAATATCTATGATGGAACTTGTGTATAAATTATATTCGAACTAATTCTTTGTTCAAAATGTTTTTGTATATATGAAACTTGCTGTATGTAATAAAGTTTTTTTTTTTTTTCTTTAATGTATATAATTTATGAGGTATATGTTTACAAATTTTGTCGTTAGAGGGGGATTATATATAATGAATGTACCAATGGATAAATGATCATACAATGGACGAGATCTTTGGGTATTGTGGTAAAGAATTACAGGATATCGCTAGTTGTTCTCCGCCTAGTGAAAATGTACTTCGTTTAGTTTGTCATGATTTGTTTAAGAACGGTACAACTGTAGTTAATATAGGATTTTTTTTAGCTTTTGTGAAAGTTATGATAGAAAAGCACCCAGATAAAAAAACATTTTTATGTGAACGATCGTTCAAAATTTTGTCTGAAAATATAAAATTTGATCGAACAAGTGGCGTATCACAATGAAATGTTTTGAAAACATTCATAATTTGAAGTATTTCCTTCTATTGGTTTTAGGTATAATTTTTGTAATTGAAGTAATAACTATTGTAAGTTTCTATAACAGTTCCTACAAAGTTAATTTGACGGATACATCGTGTGTGTATTCCGAACATATAGGAAGGCAAATATTTTTGCATATTTGTATAAAAAATCATCAAAAAATATATGATATTAGAAAGTTTTGGAGAAATGAAAGTCAATACTTAAAACCTGAAGTAATCGGGATTCAACTGTTTGAATCAGAATTTTCAAGACTATGTCAAAATGTTGAAATTTAAATTTCCTAGTAATTGTATAGTTACAGGTAGCAGTCAATCAGGTAAAACTGAACTAGTGAGAAAAATGATTGCAAATCAAATTTACGAATCAGAGGTGAAAAAAATTATTTGGTGTTATGCGATCTGGCAACCCTGGTTTACTCGCGAGAAAAATTTCAAATTTGTATATGGTTTACCAACCGAAGATGAAGAGTGTGACTTATTGGTTTTAGACGATCTTCAAAACGATATTAATAATAGCCTCTCTCGTAAGTTTCTTGTCGAGGGGCATCACAGAAATTTTAGCATAATTTTAATTACACAAAATCTATTTCCCCGTGTAAAAGCAATGCGTGATATAAGTTTAAACACACACTACATAGTCATGTTTCGAAATAATCGTGACTTATCACAGGCCGCGTGTTTCGCTCGACAGGCCTTCCCTGGAAAAGGAAAATACTTTATGGATGCTTATAAAAAAGCGACAACAGAACCTTACAGCTATTTACTAGTGGATGTTCATCCGAGAACGCCGGATCGAGAGCGTCTTCGACAAAATATATTTCCTGAAAATGGAGTGATAAACTGGGTCTTTATTCCCGTGAAAAATGAATAGAGTCAAACGACACGTTCACCTGTTACATGTGCTCTCGAAAGCTAGTCCACAACAGAGAAAAGCCATTCTAAGATCAGCATCAAGTGAACAGATTAAGTCGTTATGCGAAATTTGTCAAAATTTGTTGTCGGGAAATATTGCAAACATTAAAGTGAAAAAAATTGCTTCATACAAGAAAATTATTAGGCAATTAGCTAGTAAAAAAATTCCCATTTCTCAAAAACGCAAATTGTTCACCAATCAAAGCGGTGGATTTTTACCTATGATTCTCCCGACTGTCCTGAGTTTACTAGGAGGTATTGGAAAACTCGTTTCGTAATGGCTAGAAAAATGGCTTTGGTTCCACAAGAATTGGTGTCTGAATATTATCAGATGACCAAACCTGAGTTTAGAGCGGAAGATACAATCGCTAGTTTATTACAAAAGAATGAAATACCTGATGATATAAAAGCCAAATTACTTTCACAGTTAATACCAAAATATCAAAAATTAATGCAACCTACACCTGCAAAGCCATTTGAAATTCCCAAGGAATTATTATCAGCTTTAGAAACACCCTCATCGGATGTAGAAGAGAAAGAACTTGAAGAGAAAAATAATACGGAGCGCGTATCATTAGTTGCTAAATACCTATCACATGCGGTTCCGAAAACGAAAAGGAAATATCTGATACCCATACTTGAAAATTTGAAAAGAATCAATTATACCTTTAACGATAACAGCGAAATAGAGGTGAATGGAAAAACCGCGTATAGGAGCAACATGATCGATCTCTTTAGTTATCTTATGAAAGATACACGAAAAGCCGAACCTCCTCCAACGGGATTCGATACTTTTTACAGAGGGTTGTATGAAAGTAACATTCCCAGAGAATGGATTGGTAATAAAAGACTGAGGGAGCAGATGATTCTGTCAGATACAGATCCCACGTTAACACCATCGAGAACGATTTCCATGAATCCAACACTACAACTGGAGAAATGGGAAAGTACTAAGGATAAAAGAAATGTGTTAAAGACGCCGACGCCTGAAGCAGCTGGATCCAGTAAAACACCCATGTCGAAAAGAATTAAATGGGATCCGTGGAGCGCCTAAAAGACATCTACTTCGATCCGAAAAACCCTGGTGCATTCGGAGGAGTGAAACGTTTATCTAAAGCCAGTAAGATTTCTACTCATCGTGTGCGTCAATGGCTTGCACAACAAGACGCTTACACCTTGCACAAACCAGTACGATATAAATTTCAGAGACGAAAAACCATCGCATATGGAGTAAATGAATTATGGCAAGCCGATCTCGTCGACACACAGAAGCTGGCAAAAGAAAACAATGGATATCGTTTTATTCTTACAATTATAGATGTAACATCTCGTTTTCTAAGAGCCATTCCCATTAAAAATAAGAAAGCAGAAACCGTCGCCCAAGCATTTAAAAATGTATTCAAAGAAATTCACCCTTCTAATTTAATGACCGATAGAGGTAAAGAGTTCTATAATAAAACAGTAGGTGATCTATTTACAAAATATGGAATTCACCATTATTCCACCAAAAGCGAAGCAAAGTGCGCTATTTTGGAAAGAGCGCATAGAACACTTCTCGGACGAATGTATAGAGTTTTTACGCAACGTAACAGTTATAAATATCATGACATTTTGCAATTTCTTGTAGACGGATATAATCGCTCGATACACAGTGCACACGGGTTTGCACCCATCGCCGTGACTACCACAGACGAACCCACCATCTATAAACGACTGTATGGACATAGTTCTTTATCTAAATTTCGTTTTGCTGTGGATGATGTCGTGAGAATTTCTAAAGCACGTAGAGTTTTTAAAAAAGGTTATTTGCCCGGTTGGACAGAAGAACCATTTCGAATTTATAAGAGATATCCTACTAGTCCTCACACGTACATATTACAAGATTTCAATGGGAAAGAAATAGATGGACGTTTCTATGTTGAAGAGCTACAAAAAATAGATAAAACGAATAACGATTTTTGGGCAGTGGAGACCATTATTCGTAGCAAGGGGAAAGGAAAGTCTCGTCAAGTGTTGGTGAAGTGGGTCGGATTCGACGATTCGTTTAACTCTTGGGTAAAAGCAGAATGGATCAGAACATAGATGATTTCCATGTTATTCTACCGAGTAATGCCAGTATGAAAATCTTTAAAACAAATACCCCTGATCAATATAAAACACAATTAGCACATCCAATCACGCTTCAGGGACAATGGGAATGTTCACTGATCGAAGCAACTATACCTGGAAGTTTCTATACCATACAACCCAATTATAATGATGACTATTGGATTGAGAAAAGAGAAATTATACGAGTACCGTCAACCCTCGCTGAATTATGGATACCCGTATATAATGCTAACGCATTAACTTTCATAGATGGAATAAACAACAATGTAAAAAACTTATTCAGTAACCCTCCGCTCAAAATATTTGATGAAACAGTCGGTGGGAAAGATCGAATGGTATTTGAATTAAAACCACATTGGTCGTTGAAGATTGACACCAGACACGGACGCAAAGTTTTACATATGTTAGAAACGAGACGATCAATGGAACTAGTTGCTCAGTCAACCGTGAAAACCTTTTGGAAAAATTATCAAAAACCACATGGAAATTTGGAAATATTTCGAGATCAATTTATAAAGCTCAGTGCATCAGGACCTATTTTAAAATCTCGACATGAGATACTTTTAACACATGACATAGATACGAGTATGTTTGCTCAAATTAATAAGAATATTTTCGAAATTCCTTATGTAATCGTGGCAGATATAATGTAGATAAAAAACTTTTTTTATTTTAAAGTTTTTGTCTACAAAATCAGGTAGTCAAGCATTAACAACCTTTGTACAACAACCACTAAATCAATATATCGTGCAGTAATCTCCAACTCCTTTGAAATAATCACACAAAATCTTTATATAATTTATATCATTGATTTTGATAAGAACGTTGTTCTAATGTATTCATCTCTATTGTCAGCCCCACATAAACCTTAGCAGATGCTTCTGTTACTGTTACTAACTTTACACATCGTTCAACTACCTGTGTGTGAGATGGGAAGTGAACTAACTATAAGTCCCATTTCGGGTTGTTTTTATCTCTCCAAATGAACAGAATATGTCAGTGAACGGAGCATTGGACGAGGAGTAACAGTGGTAGATGACTAGTCAATCATTTCAGTACAGTTATCAGTTTCAAAGTTCAGATTTGCTGGGAGAAATTAACGCACCCCCCCCCCCCCCCCCGCCTCTACATCAGCTTGGGAAGGTGACACTCTTACCTTAATTATGAGCCCTGCAACAAGCTCTCTAATGTACGATTTTCTGTCCATCAGCATTATCAGCAAAAGGTTCTAAGGATGCGCGGAGTATGGGTGGCGATAAATTGCTGCATCAACGACATTTTTTAGTTTTGACTAATATATTTTATCTAGAGATAGCTATCCAAACAGGCTTATAACCATGTTTTAAGAACGTGTAGACTTTATATCGATCCATGTTGACATGTAAACTCTCATAACAAACTTAACTATGTCTGTGGAGAACTGACATATAATCGTAGTACTCTGTTCGCTGTGTCATACAGCGCGAATGCGATAGTGTCCTAGATTTCTCTTTCAATGCTCCACGATATATCATAGGCATCTTCTAAGGTTTATGTGGTTCTGACAATAGAAACGAATTAATTAGAACAACGTTCTGATCACAATCAGTGATATGATTTATGTAAAGATGTGTGATCATTTCAAAGGAGAGGGAGATCACTGCACACCATATTGATTTAGTGGTTGTTGCCCAAAGGTTGTTAATGCTTGACTTTCTGATTTTGTAGACAAAACCCGTGCTAAGTTTTTTTACCTACATTTAAATATTCCACGATTACATAAAGGAAAAAGAGAAGTGGACCTGTCTGGGAGGGAGGGGGGGGGGTGCACAGGCCCCTGTCCTCCCTCACTGGATCCGCCAATGAATTTGACCATAACGATGAATTCAAATATCTGTAATCTAGTCATCTGTAAGTATTTTTTTTCTTTCT
This sequence comes from Troglohyphantes excavatus, assembly GCA_963932185.1. Taxonomy (NCBI): domain Eukaryota; kingdom Metazoa; phylum Arthropoda; class Arachnida; order Araneae; family Linyphiidae; genus Troglohyphantes; species Troglohyphantes excavatus. The sequence goes on from OZ010678.1 coordinate 19,173,239, forward strand.
GTAATCGTGGAAGATTTAATGTAGGTAAAAAACTTAGCACAGTTTTTGCCTACAAAATCAGAAAGTCAAGCATTAACAACCTTTGGACAACAACCACTAAATCAATATATCGTGCAGTGATCCCCCTCTCTTTTGAAATAATCACACAACATCTGTTACATAAATCGAAATCTTCCACGATTACGTAAGGAAAGAAAGAAGTGGGCCTGTCTGGAGAGGGGGGGGGGGGGGGAACGGGCCCTTATGTCCCTCGTCACTGGATCTGCGAATGAATTTGACCATAAGAATGAATTCAAACGTCTGTAACTAGTCATCTTTAAGTGTATTTGTGTAAGTGTATCTATTAAATAGTATTCGAACCATATTTTTATCACATGAAAAAGTGCACTTTTTAACAAAAATAGCGGTGATTCAAGTGCGATGTGGAGGCAGAAGATATTATCTGATCGAAAAAATATTTTACATCGTGTTTATTGATCATATTAGACACCTTTTCCGTGCAATTAGAATAACTATTTCGGAAAAAAATTATTTTTCCTATAATAAGCGTAAAAAGCCATTTTTTACCCAAATTTCGAAATTTCAAGTGCGATGAGGAGGCAGAAGATATTATCCGATCAAAAAAATATTTTACAGCCTGTTTATTGACCACACTGGTCACCCTTTCCGCACTATTAGAATAACGATATCGAAAAAAATGTTTTTTCGACCCGGCTTACTGTACATCCACTCTCAATTCGACATTCTTTTAAACACATGCTATATTCTATTAAAAGTAGAAAATAATTTCTTTTGTGGGCGCCAAGTTTCAATATGTTGTATGTAAAGTGGGGAAACTGACAGATTTTAGGGAAATATACAATTTATTAATCCCTAGGGTGAGGAAAATGCAACCGCTGTACCATTTCTTTACTTCTAGACACATTCAAATGCTTTCTATTTATTCCCTACAAAATGGTATATTAAATTTAGCCTACAATAAATATTGGTCGAAAAGCAAGTGGTGGTTCGTTTTTCTTTCTTCCTACACTGTACATCCACTCACAATTCCACCTTCTTTTAAATACATACTGTATTCTTCGAAACGTTTGTTTACAATTCATTTTACAAATACATTCCATAAACCTCAGTAAATTGATTTCACTTTGACATGAAGTGCCGCTAATTAGAATTGAAGTTACAGAGGTTAAAGATTCCAGATTATGCCAAAAATTTAATTAATTTCCTCCTCTACACGACAACGGCGCCCTCTGCGCATGCGATACATATGCGTTCGAGAAATAGTACACACAACGATACCAAAGCAAGGCGCATGGGTAGTATACGGTGACTAATATATAAGCGATATTACTGTTATATTTTTCGTTACATGCGGTTTAAACCAGAGAGTTGTAATATTAAATAGAGAGCGCCTTCAATGCCAGACTCTCGTAAGGCCGCGATGTCAACTTTGAAAAAGAAAAACCAACATCACGTGGTTTTAGCGCTGCCACATTTGGCGTTCAGACATCTGCAGGAGTTCCAAATTTGGCGCACTTTCTTCTTTTTGGTGATAAGACGTTCTATCCGTATTCAACTTCTTAACATATATGTAGGTATTTACTTATTTTCAAACAATTTGCGCTAAATAATTCCTCTTCATTAACGAAACGAAAATATCATTTTCTTTGTATTCAATACTCGAAAAAACGAAACTCTTGATATTTCTCCGGTTTTATTGTTCATATTTTCTTATTGAACTATACAAAATCACAATTGAAAGAACCTTCGCTTATGGTCAATTTTTTACATAAAAACGTAACGAAATTATTTCAAAAGTACAAAGTAAGAAAAATATCTGTAATATATCTGTTAAACTCCCTTAAACTGTGCCACTCTTTAAAAAAAAAACGATATTTAAATACAAAATTAAACACAAAACCATATTACAATACTTCGATCTCGCTTAGTTCTGAAAGTCGCCAAGGCCTGACAAGTAATATTGGCGCATGAATGAATTGGCATTTCCACAAATCACGTGGTTTCAATGATGCACACACGGAAATCAGCCTTTTTATTCCTCTATTTGTATCCTTACTCTATGGTTTAAACATGCTACCGCTTACTGACCGACAAAATGGAATAGTTGCATGTCAAAATATTGTTACCTAATTTATACTTTCATGTCATTAATTTGTAATTGTTATATAAACATACGATTTCTCTAGAATCTCTATGTAGATTTGTGTATATTGTAAGTAGAATAATTATTTAAGTTATAAAAATAACTGTTAAATGACTGAATTATTGTGAAAAATAAATTTAACTTCTTGAACAAACACAATTTTGTTTTAAAATAACTACCACATTCTAAACAAGAAAAGTTATTTTATGTATTTAAAATAATTATTTAATTTAATCTGTAATTTTGCGGAAGTTACTTTTAAACAAAGGCTAAAGCCTTTCTAAATAAAGAAATTTAATTTATCAAACGTTGTCGGCTTTTAGCTATTATTTACTTCATGTCATTTTTACTTTTGAAAATAACTTATTTACTCATGAGGATATGTTTTTATTTATTTAAAACCTTTTTAAATATGAAGAAAAATATATTATTCCACATCACTGCTTATTTTGACTGTTGTAGGTGCAGAATCTTTATAAATTTATCGTTTATTAACCAACTGGACAGCGCGCCAACCAAAACAAAACTGCCATAAACTTTAAATTAAAACCGCCAAATCCCCCCTGCTAAATTAAAAACTAAAAGGAGAAAAATAAAATAATTTTTAAAAAAAAAGGAAAACCGACTTAAGGAAAATGTGCTAAAAAGTAAAAAATAATTTTTAATTTTACGACCAAGTTGAAAACATTGAATTATTTAATATACTAGGGGGCTCCGCCCCCTGCTCCGCTAACGCTCCACCAACCCCCGGAGGATTGCTACGCAATCCTCTTTAGTTTGCTTCGCAAACCAATACCGGCTTCATACAATGTAGGCAATGACAATGTGTCCTAACAACAATACTTTTTTTAGTTATATAAATTATTACTGGCAGTGCCGTCACACAAATTTATTTTTAGTATGTTGAGACAAGAAATTTCCCAACTTAACGATCCGAAATTCCGAACTTGAACGATTCAAAATTCCCAACCTAAGGACATCGGGTACCAGCTGAAGTGTTATCCTCGTTATCTGACCACTGTTAACAATATGAGGCATCGTTCCCGGGTCTTTTCTTTGAGAAAGGCCTCGAACCAAAGCGTCCTTGATGTAGTAAGTAAATACGTACCAATAACAAATCAAGGGCACTTTGCTCGAACCAACGCCAGTAGTTCAATGTGCAGCTCTAGTGTGACGTTATTTAACCAGACCACACCTACCTATTCGAAATTGCACAACACAACAGTGCTAAAAAAATTCCCAGTTCCAACTTATAAGACATTTTCAGCTTTTTTATAGGTAATATTAAACAGTTCTTTCGAAAGTATTGATTTGTCGCACGCATGTTCCAATGCAGTGGTCCGTTTTGAGGTCTAATTTAAGTTTCATCTTAATAAAAGTTGGGCAATTTATAGTAGTCCGTCGCTTTCCTTTGCTAATAATATTAATTTCCCCGAGGCATAAATTTTCCCAACTCAGAGATTTTTAAAACTCGAAATTCCCAATTTTTAAGGTTTCAAGTTTACAGAGGGGGGGGGGCATGCTTCCCCTCAATCCCCCCCCCCCCCCCCCCCCATAACTGGAAAAACTCAACTGTAGAACTGCTTCAACGCAATTGTTGCTCATTGAAAAGCGAAACATGTGTAAACAAACAACAGCATTAACGCGCCAAAAATAAATAGGCTTAATCGCCAACTTATATATAAAGTAAGATAATTGAGAATTGGCGCTAATAATAATTCGCCGTTGGCAGCCAAATACACGTTGGCATTTTGCCAATGTTGGCATTTCCTTCCGGAGTATCTTTTAATAATATTTATAGTACTTCACATAAATAGTTACATCTAATTTATTTTTTAAGATAGAATTTCAGTATTGATACCATTCAAGAAAGAAAGATTTTACGAACATAACTATATTTTTTTTAACGGGAAAAAAGTATACTTTTGAACTATTTAGAGCAGTTTTAATTTATCACTTAAAATTTTACCCGTATAATTGACGATTATTTCAGACATTTCGTCAATTATTTAAACATTTATAACTACAAAACTAAATCGAAATTTCACAAACGCTCTGGATCATTTGTAGCCAATAGTTTAATCTATATCCCTAATTTTTTATTTATTTTTTTGTTGAAAATTGAAAGACAAGTATCCAAAAATGTATGAATTGTTTTCAAAATTTTCTAATATCATGACTTTAACATAAAATAACGTCTAATATACTGATCGTATTGAAAAAAGAAAATATTCATCTTATTACCCAAACATTTCTTAATAAACTGGCATAATTTCATAATTTTAGGACATTTACTTTTTGAGATGCAAGCGGAACAATGAGACAAAAAGTCGCAAATTAAAATTTTCTAGAAATATCCGACATTTTTATCCTTCTTCGCTATTTTTTATACCTATCTTAATTGACCATATCTAATTTAATTGTAAAGATAGAAATATAATCTTTATAACATCAGAAAGAAGAAGTTTTAACGAACATTAATATATTTTTTTGAATAAGAGAATATGTAATTTTAAATGACTTATAGCAATTTAGAAATCACGTTTCAAAAATGAGGGTGAAAAAACTTCAAAAAGTGGAGCGTGTTTAAATGTTTCAAAAATTTATAAATCCAAAACTAATTCGAATTTAAAAAAATGCTTACTTGGATTTCCAGTTCAAACCTATTTCTACACTCCCTAAAAAAATTGGATCTCTCCTCTTAATAGTGTTTCAGAAACTCGACAGACAAAATTAGTTGTAAGCGAAATTTTATCAATGATGACTTTAATATTAAATAACTTATAAACTAATAACAGTATTGAAACAAAAATATATTCTTCTTATTTATCAAACATTTCTTAACAAATTCACTTAATTTCGTAATTTTAGGACTGTTACATTTTGAGATACGATCTGAATAACATTGAAAGAACGGAAAATTCCCCCTAGTACTTACTTTTTCCCCCTAGGGCTTACTTTTTTTTAAAATAGAGAGAAATTTTTACTTATTACAACTTTTTGAAGCTAGTGAAATTTACAAAAATCCTACATAAATTTTGGCGCCGATTTCGAAAAGTTTTAATAAGTATAAAATTGATATTATATAATTCAATTTTTTCGACTTGGTCGTAAAATAATAAATTATTTTTTACTTTTTATCTCTTTTTCCTTAAGTCGGTTTTCTTTGTTTTTAATTATTTTATTTTGTAATATAAAAATTCATTTCTCTTTTGTAAACATTTTATTCCAATAACAGATACAACAGTGAGAAAATTATTTTACAAATTAATTTTTAATATCCATTTCCTATATATTGTTTAAGCTGGAAAATTGTTGTCCCCAGTTTTTGTAGTTTTTGTTATGTAAACTTTACTACCAATTGCGTACATTTTTATTATTGTCCCAAGAGGCCAGAAATGGCTAAAAGTGAAGCTTAGGAGGTAATAAACAATAACAGTAGTTCATTTAGAACATCTTTTGTGTACAACGGAAACAATTGGAAGAAATAACTATTTCTACGCCACTGACAGATATCCCTAAACAAGTAGGTCAATTTCTGATTACCCAATGCTTTTTTGCATAGAATACAAAATTAATACTAAACTCTTGCCGTAAGCGTGCTACATGTTTCCTGAATGGTTTCATATCACAAAAAAGTAGTATCATTTTCCCTTAACAATCAAAATAAAAAATAAATAATGCAAAATATAAGCATATTTTTAATTGCATTTTTATATATGAAAAAATTGAGTTAAACATAACATAAAGGTTTTGTTTTAAAACAAAACATACGAATAAAATGACATATGATAAAACATATGAACATATGATGAAACAAAACTTATTGACAAATTTTGCTACGCCCTAGTTTTCTCGGGATATAGCAACATGTACCAACACGAATTATCTCGGCTTAGTCAGTTAAGAAGTTAAATAAATGTTTATTTGAAATATTATCTAACTTGTAACAATATGATTAATTTAATGCAGCAAGGGTAATAATTGCATATGTTGTGCACCAATTTTACTATAAAATAAAGATTTTTGTTCATTTCGTTTTAATCTGTGAAATCCATATCTAGATTTGTATTGATTGTAAATAGAATAATTCTTAAAGTTACAAAATGACCCTCTGTATCTTGTATTGGGAAATGTGAATGTAATTATTTCAATGAAATAAATTATAGATTTATTTGAAATAAATTTGAAAGTAATTTTTTTAATAAAAGTAACTACCAATTTATGAATAAGAGAAGTTCTTTTAAGGATTTAAAAAAAAAATTATGAAAGTTATGAAACGTGCATTGTAATTTTAAATAAAGGCTAAAGACCTTTCTGAATAAACGAAATTATGTAAGCAATATTCATGGGTCATTCTAACACGCAGATTTCATGTTCTGACAATATTTTTTTCCCTTGTCAGTTTTTAGCTCTTTTTACCTCATGTCATTTTTACTTTTGAGAATAACTTATTTACTCATGAGAATATATGTTACAATTGTGTAAAACCTTTTTACATATGAAGAAACAATATATTATTTCACATCACTGCTTATTTTGACTGTTGTAGGTGCATATTCTTTAGAATTGTATCATTTTTGTAGTAATATATCAATTCGTTTCTCTTCTGTAGACATTTTATTCCAATAGTAGATATTAAGGTAAACAAGTTATTTCACGAATTTAATTCTTGATATCCATTTCCTGTATACACTCAAGTCTGTTTTTATGCGGGGTTTTTTTCTGCGGTATATGAAAATTTCAATCAAATTGGAACATAATTGATTATCTGGCTACCGAGACATATACAAGCGTCTAGTGAAACAGCAGTCGTCGCAAAAACTGATCACTGACTATATGGTAACTGAAAAAATAGTCAACTCTAAACGAGTGCGAGGTAGTACAATCTTCAAGTGACGAGAGCTATATTGAACCAGTTTACCACAAGAAAGTTCGCGTATTGTCAGACTACGAAGGATAATGGTTATACGTTTTGAACAGTTTTGTATATGAAAAATACTCAGGCTTGCTAACTCAGGTTAGATTATATAATAATCTTTTTTAAAAAAAGGAAAACCGGCTCTAAAAAGTAAAAAATATTTTTAATTTTACGAACAAGTTGAAAAAATTGAATTATTGAATATCAATTTTATACGGGAACTGTAATGTTTTGAAATCGGTGCCAAAATTTAGGTATGTTTTTTTATAAATTGGCATCAACTTAATTGTAAAAAAGTATAAAAATTATATTAAATAATTTAATTTATTCAACTTGTTCGTAAATTTGTAAAAAATTACGTTTTAGCGCATATAAAGTCGATATATTTTTTTATTATTAAGATTATTTTATATCTCCTTTTTAGTTTTTAATTTAACGGGGGACTTCGCACCCTGATATTATTCACTAAAAAATGCAAGCTGTTTCTCACATTTTTCCACGACTCGGATACGTTGTAATAAATGTACAATAATACGTTGTAATAATTGTTAACAAATTATATTGTCTCAACAATGTATTTTGTAAAACAAACCCTATCCAGGTTAACAAATACCGGAGGAACGAAATGTCATTATTGTTGTGCAATATTTATTCAAGAATGAAAATATTTTTAAAACAAAAAAATTGTTTTAAAAAAATCTAGTTACTCGATATTCCCGGATATATAACATCCTAATAACCGATTTTTTTTTAATTGCAAAAGTGGATTTTTCTCTATTCAACAATAAAAAAATTTCGAAATCGGACAATATTTTCAAACGGTCCGGTTAATTGAGAATTCTGGATAGTTAAATGCTGGATAACCGGAATTTTGTTTCAAAAGGTGCTCAAATGAAACATCCCTTATCCAAGAAAAAAAATCATTTTCCAAATATCTGAATTATATCAGAAATGTTACGAGAACATACATAAAGAAAAATACATAACAATCGAATTGATAACCTTTCTCACCTTTTGGCGCGCTTTGGCGGATTTGGTTGGCGCGCTTTTCAGTAGCTTAAAACTGAGGAAAGGAAGTTTAGCGAGTCACTAAAATCATGTTTATTCACGCAATAATGTTTAACTGTATAACACCGACATTCCAAAATAAGTCATATGCGAAACGGCATCTGAAATATATAACCTTGCAGCGGTCCTGGAGTTCATTCAACCTATCTTTCTCTTCCAAGTAATTCCCGGAAAGAACTTCATCTTCGGCCAGTGTTTATATCTCGAACCAATCAGAGAGCTCCAACGCATGAGGCCCGCGCAGTTGACGAGCCGAATGCGAATAACGCTGACGGAGAGAAAGACATTCCCAGCCTAACTGCCATAGTAATAGCACGCCTTTCTGTGTGCTCATAATGTAAATGCAATATCATCCATGTAACCTTTAAATGTAATTCCTTAATTGTTAAACTTGCATTATTAAATTTCATTTGTTTTCTAACTGCCATGGCTATCATCAATTTATCCAACAACATACCGTATATACTCAAATACAAATACAAATATTGACGACCAACAACAGGCTCAAGGCCCAACAAGGTTGGTCCATCTAGTACCTCTTAACTATCCCCCAATGCATATCTAACTTCTTCTTAAAATCCGTTACTCCTTTACAATTAACAATATTCACTGGCAAGTTGTTCCATTTGTCTATTAGCCTATTATAGAAATAGTGTTTTCTCCCTTCCCGATTAAAATGGGATTTGTTTAACTTGAACCCATGACCTCTCGTTCTATCACTCATATTAAAATCTAAACCCTCCACATCTCCTTGTTTGATAAATTTGAATAGTTGAATCAAATCTCCCCTAACCCTTCTTTCTTCCAGAGTATACATATTCAAATTTCTTAATCTATCTTCATAATTCATGCCTGAAAACCCTTGAACCATTTTAGTAGCCCTGTGCTGAATTTTCTCTAACAATGCAATGTCTTTTTTAAGATATGGTGACCAGAACTGTACAGCATTCTCAAGATGTGGCTTTACTAAACCTCTGTACAATGGCAAGATAATATCCCTAGATTTTGATGAAACACTTTTCCTGATGTACCCCAACATTCTATTAGCTTTTTTGCTAGCCACTGTACATTGATGACTCATTTTAAAATCCTCATTTACCAACACACCCAGATCGCTTACAATCTCACTCGCGTATAAGCCGAGAAATTTAAGTCAAAATCTTCATCAAAAAGTAGGGGGGGTCGGCTTATACGCGGGTCAGTAAAATTAAAAAATAATTTGCCTATAATTGGGAAAAGAAGAGAAGTTGAAATTAAGCGGATTCTTGAAGAATATCGCTCCGACTGATTTCCTTCCCCGATTCTAGATCTAGAATGTGCGTCACATGTGCTGACTGAAGACCGTTCTGCGCATCGCTACGTAATTAAATTGCACTCTGATAAATAATCAGTTTAACTATATAAAAAGTATATATTTTGATAAGTATTTAATTGGTTTGTAGTATCTATGAAGCTAGTATACGTTACTTTAATAGAATTTTAGATGGAAGACTAAGAAGTTGACATCGTGCGTAGCGAGCGAATGACACTCTTTAAAAGTCGATGTCTTTCTTACTCAATTGCAATAATTAAATAACATTTATTTCCCAAATACATATTTTATTCCTTGATAATATTATGTAAAGAAATTAATAGTTGTCTTATTAGAATTTTGGATGTAATTGACTTTAAAGTGGTAAAATCGGGACGTTGCTAATTCACGAATTCAAGCTCTACTTTCAAGTAATTTATTTCGTAATAAAAACTAAATATTTTAATAAGAAGTATACATTCATCCATAATATACTAGTATTTCTTTCAGAGGTGGACAAAAAAAAAATTCTTATCCGTATTTAATGACCGAAAATAGTTGACGTTTTCTAAGTTTTTAAATCTTTACAAAGCGATGTTAAAAATTAGAAATTGCCCATTTTGGTATTTAAGTTTATGGTTTAAAATATTTCACTATGATATTAAGATAAATGTAATTAAAGAATTAAGATGGACGTTTGAAAGGCACAAGACCATCGCGAGTGGTATATTCTTTTTAAGCACGATGGATCGTCGCGAACTTCAAAGAAGGCCGTTTCTCAAGCCACTTTTTTTTTATGATTTCTCGGCTTAAATTTTTTTTAAGAATTAACATTTCACTCCATTTTCGATGATTTGCATATTTTAATCGGAATTATTCATATACGAAAATACAACTCGGCTTATACGTGAGTTTTCAATTTTGGACAAAAAATCGCCCTAAAATTGAGGGGTCGGCTTATACGCGAGTAAATACGGTAATTAAACCTTCTGATATGGAGCCAACCATCGCGAGGCCTAACCAAACAACTCCGGCTACCGCACTGGTGACGTCGAACCAACCATGGGCCGCCGCCGCAACCTATTCATTTCTTCTGTACAACTAAAAAAACGTATTTTGTCTGTTTTGCGTACAAGTGAAGAAACATGTTTAGAATTCTTTCACTAGGAAAAAAATGGACGATAAAAAGTGTCTTCGATAAATATATCGTTAATTAAAGTAACAGTCATGAATAAAATTGAAATCAATATGTTTTATTCTATTATTTTGTAATCCCATCCCATAATTTAAAAAAGTTCTACGACAAAGATTAAAAATGGTCGATAGACAAACACTTAGGATGGTGCCAAGCCCAAATAAATCATTGAATAAATCATGTGCTAAGAACAGGCATATTTGTAGGAAAATAATAAAATTTCAAGAGTTTGTGGCTTCCTTTTCCAGTGTCTAGTTAAAGTTTAAAGTTTTTGATCATAAAAAGAGTTTAACCCAAAAAGTATACAAATTCTAGTGTTTATTATATATCACTACAAATTTAGGAACCTGAATTTTTTGGGCCTATTATTGGAACTAGCCTTCTAACATCAAGCAAGAGAGCCCAAAATTTTATTTCAGTGTTTTTCAGAAATTTTATTCAACGGTTATCGGTATTTTTCATTGCATTTTCAAAACGAAATACCCGAATTATACATAATTTAACAATCACCAATATTTTTATAAAATATAAATATATTAATAATATATATTTTTTTGTTAATTAATAATACATTTCTGGTTTTCTTATAAACTGAATTATGACAAATTTTAAATAAACATTTTGCAATTAAAACTACTAAGCATTTTGCCGCAATTTAAAGTAGCGTCTCTAACCTAATCCGGCTGATGGAGAAAAAGCATCTTGGCACAATAATTGTTCCAGCTTTGACGATATTGATAAGTTAATTATTTCGCAACCCTGTGGAAGGAATGGCTGACTACATTGAGAGAATAGTTAAGAGTCATGACTTTTTTAAAAAATGACGTTGTATCATAGGCGAGTTAGTTGTTTTTTTAAATTAAACTGTAACGATGATCCGTGTATTATATATGTAATATGTTGCTAAACTTAGAACGTTCTACGCACAGGACGAAAATAACAAAATATAGATAAATATTCGATATTCATAAACGCTAGAAAATATATTTGCTGCCGAAATCCAAATGCTAGATAACGAAACACGATGACGTCATGTTAGGCTTAGTTTGAGATAAGAATGACTTCAAAACATATTATTTGAAGCCTTTTGGAAATTATTTTCCGGTGTAGGACTCCCAGAAAATATCAGGTTTTCAATCATGCAACACAAGAACTATTATACGAGAAATTTAATTTTTTCTAGTTTTTTCTTAGGATTTTTACAGTAATTCGATTCTTTTTTTCGATTTTTTTTCTTCTTGACTTTCAATGGGAGAGGTTTGAACCCCCTGAACCACCCCCTTACCTACGTGCCTGCTCCCGGTGTTGGGGAAACAGCTGATGGAACTACAACACAAGATTGCAGCATTTGGCGTTTTTATCCCCTCATCGCCCCAAGATGCCTTTCCTCTATTAGCCGGATTAGGCTAGAGACTGACATGCTTAAACTCGATACTAAAAAAATTTAAATAAACATTTTGCAATTAAAAGTATTACAAAATTTACCGCAATTTACATAAAGTTGTAAACTGAGTAAAGAACAATTTGTGTAAAGAAAATCTTTGTGAGAAGAGAAGAAACGAGAACACAAAGAACAGAAATCAATTCAACCCAAATGTAAAGCGACTCTTTTGAATACGGAAATAAACCCAGAAAGAAAAGAAAATCGCATACACCTGTCTCAAAAGCAAAACCTATTGAGATATCCAACTTTATTTCCACGTTTCCGCGTTTCTCTCTGGCAATTTCCCTAGAGGAGGGAAAACCAAAGCTCGAAACATATTTTTTTTTATTCGCCAAACCGGAGTGGGCAAATTCCTTGCCATTGATCTTCAATGTTCCTTCTTGTCAAGTAAATGATTGTTGAAAAGCGCTATTGTTCTGCGTAAGTCCGCAGAGACGTCTTTCTATCCGAAGGGAATGTCTGGCTTCCATTTCGCTTGAGACTTTTGTGGATTTTCGACAAAAGGAAGATCTGAAATGTTTTTTTTTTAGTCCTAAACTTTTATTTGCGAGTTTGACGCGCAGGAATATCTTCACTTTGCATATAAAAATAATCTTGTTAAGGAAAAGGAAAACCGACTTTAAGAAAAATGCGCTAAAAAGTAAAATATATTTTTAATTATACGAATAGAAATACAAATATTGACGACTAACAACAGGCTCAAGCCCCAACAAGGTTTGTCCAGCTAGTACAGTGGTCAGTAGTTTTGTAGTTTCTAGCAGCGAGTTACTCATCTTATGGTAGTTAGTCCAGTCAGCAAAGCATGAAAAAAGTCAATTCGGAAAAAAAAATAAGGGAAAGCTGGAAACAATTTTAATCGTTTCTAAAAAGTGTTCTGTATGATATATTAATTTTGCACTACCCCGGCGTTGGCCGCCATCTTGGAAAAATGGCGGCCAAAATCAGTTTTTTGTGATTATCTCCTTAGCTATTAAGTTTAGAGAAAATATTTCAATTACAAAATTATTCCTCAAGTAATTTTACACAAAAATTCAATTTGCATTATGTTTCTGCGACTCACCATTTTGACGATAGAGGCAAATAAAGTGAATACTAATTCACTAAGTGGCATGAAAACTCAAGAAACCGCTTTGACAGGACATCTTTTGTTCCTTACTTTGTTTAAAAACCTCTTTATACCTTATGAATGTATATTTTAACAAAAATGGTTGTTTGACCTTAAGATAAAGTTAATTTTACTAAGGGGATTTTGCAAATAAGTCATATTTCCCATTTCTGAAAGAGATTTCACAATGGGCCCCCATAGTTGAAGAATAAATCCGCCCTATTTGTTTCCAAGTAGCTATTCCAGCTTGGAACACCCTTCTACAATCCAAATAACATTTTAAATTCCGATATTGAATTATTATTCGAAACTTAATATCAGGGGCGGCTTAAGGGCAGGGCAAACTGGGCATCTGCCCAGGGCGCCGCCCTCCTAAGAGCAGGGCCGGCTTAAGGGCAGGGCAAACTGGGCATCTGCCCAGGGCGCCGCCCTTCCAGGAGGACGCCAAAGTTTAGTTTACTTTTTTTTTTTAATTTTCCATTATTTTTTGAATTTTTTTTTATCTGGTTCCCTAACATCAATTCTAATCAACCCTACCCAATACGGAATTCATGGGGAAAAAAAAATTCGGGATTTCAAATTGCAACTGACTATTTAAGGGTCTAACGTTTTTTTTAAACACCTACTCCGTTACTAAACTTCGAAGTAAATGACCGAGTCTCGGTCTCCTCTAACTCAAGGAGCAAGAACTAAACATGCCACGCTTTATTTGTTTTTTATTCGATCGTTGCGGCATTTCTCTAAATTTCCGCTGTCCACATTTTGTTTTTGCCGATAATTTTCCATCACTGTATCAACTAGCAGAGTTGGTACTCTCATAACCCCTTGACCAGGAATGACGTGACGAGTGCCATTCGACCTGCTTGAAACTTGTCCAAACGCACAATGACGAGTAGCACTCGTCATATTAGTAAATGTCATTGGAATTTTATAGAGAATAGATTGAACTTATTGAGGGTGGGGTCAAATTTCGGGCATATGTTGGCCTGTGTAACCAGTGTAGCAACATTTCTAATCGACGGGTCGTGGTCAGTGCTTGTTTAAATTGAACGATATGTATTACTATTTTATTTTTATAAAGAGTTAAACCGCATTTGTGTACAAATTGTGGAAATTGGATAAGTGACGATTTATCGAATAAAGTTAATATACCACACTAAATTTTAATTGCGGCATAAGAAATGCAAACAAATTTAAAGAGTAGTTTAAGACGAACAAAATCGCACCAAGAACTCTAAACTCATGTCAAGTGTGGAGAGATCTAGAGCTTATTAAAGACGAAAGAAGGGGCAGTGTCCAAGCAGGCGTGCGTATGAAGTATTCATGAATCAAACCTTACATTTCGGTTACCACAATAACGGTTATAACAAACTATTACTTATTTCTTAATTAGTTTTCAACGTAAATGGGGCGACATCCCCTATATAGAAAACAAAAAGTTCCTCGTCGTTACTATCACATTTCCTCGACCTTTGCGTCGGTTTACTTCCAATTTCTTCCAGTCCATGTTTCTTCCAGTCCAGGCTGAGTAAAAGTTTTTCAATCGCAAATTTCCACCAGGAATGTTAGCACACTGTTAAAATAAACCTTTTGAAAATGTATATTTGATAATAAACAGATGATTGGACTCCAAGAAAATTGTGGGCAGTTAGTTTCGTTAGTTCGTTTTTTTTTTTCATTTTAGAGATGATCACTAAAATATTCTCTAGTTAGATTGGGTGAAGTCAACGAGAATATTCATACTCAGAAACATTCATATGAAATTTGACTTGTAATTCATTTGGGATTTTTCTTAAAACGACATTAGTATTGAAATTAACATAAAAATAAAAAATTCTGTACTTTAATATCCTGTACAACAAATGTTTTTAAACTTTATTTAACAAATGTTTTTAAATTTTATTTAACCAATGTTTTTTACTAGTTTATGCAAACTTAAGCACCATGATGGTCTCTGAATATTTTCATACTACCTTTAATTTTTTTTCTTACAAATATTAACATAATGAGTATAATGTGAAAATCAACAAAGTAACTATCTAGTTGACACCTTTTTCTTTTTTAATTATCAAGCATTCATAAACACTATACAAACAATCGATTTGACGCAAACCATGCTGTTTTATCATATATATATTTAGTAATTTGTATATCAAATTCAGTTATTGTTTTATAATCCTATCTTGAATCTTGATATATTGTGTTCACAGATTTTAGATAAACCACAGATTTCACAAATAACTTTTTTAATCTTAGTCTATAGAAATATGAATTACTATCAATAGAAACGCATAAAAAGTCATGTATATATATAAAATTAAAAAAAATAGGTTTAGGTATCTAAAAAATACTCAAATTAATTTAATAAATTTATACCGTTTTGAAGAGTTTATTTCTTTACAATGAGTAAAGAGGAACATTTGGCTGGCTCCGTAAACTTTAAACGTCTCTCATTTTTTTTTTTATTGTTATTAGAGCACAGTCAACGCCAAGTTATGCAAATACAAATACTGACGACAAACTAGAAGCTCTAAGCCCAGCAAAGCTATACAAAATTTGTTAAAAACTAAGAGTGTAACTATTTCCTACAAAAATTGGCGTTCAAAGGTGAGCTGCAGCATTACATTATTTTGTCTAGCATTTCGTTTACATTACATGTGTTTAGGAATTGATTGGTTTGAGCCATAAATATCTGTGGGAAAGTAAAAGAAGTTTAGAAATTCTAAACCATGGAGACGGGAATTTTCAGCTTTCCAAACAAGGGAGGCTGTATTCCTTATCTCTTCACGGGATCTTTTTTACGACCACCGTCCACTCTTCCCTTTGAAACACATCAATCCCTTTTATGGCTGACTGTTGTTTAGCGAAGGGGTGGTTACTCAGGTCCCCCTAACAAACCCTGTCTTTGGATACTGCAAGCTGCTGCAGATAAGCTGGACTGGACCCTTCCAAGGTCAAGTTTCCCGTGGGTCTTATGTTACTTCACAATACACCAGGGACTCCTCCATTCTCTTTGCATTACACCCCACCCCCAAGAAATGCCCGGTGACATGCGACGCCGTGTTCGTCACACACCATCCCATCCACAGAAATTTGGATTATTCCATTAGCGTTTTTTAGGGGCATAGGCGTAGGAAGTAGGGGGGCTGGGGGTGCTCGAGCCCCCCCAGGAATTATTTTGAAGGGGCTCAGCCCCCCCCCCTAATATTATACTTTAAAAAAAATACTTAAAAAACCAATCGGTGAAATAGAGAATTCCTACAAAGAGGCATTCGAAAAGAAGCGCCCCTTATTTATTCTAAACGTGTTTTAAAGTGGGGGGAATTTGCTTTGAAAGGTACAGGCGAGGACAATGAGTTCCTTTCTCAACTGTTTCCAATCGAAGACGACTTGTACATGTCATTAGTCATATGTCACCTTTTGTGAGAAACACCAGAAAATTACCTGTTTGCCGTCAACAGCTGTACTTCGTTTGCAAAATGCTACCGCCAGACCGCCATCTGGTTACTCGACCAGCCATATCGGTAGCACCCTGGGTAGCACGGTCATCTTCAAGACATGTGAATGGCCACCAAAGCTGGGAATTGTATAGTTCGTCCCCATTTGTTTGTAATTTACTGGCTCTCACCCTTATTGTCGATTTTAGCTGATTGATGATCTCCCCATTGAGAATGACAATGTATGCTTGTGTAGACAGTTTTCTATATAGGCTTTTCTGAAACTTGCCCCTAGGGGCCGAAGTCATGCAGGAAGTCATGGAAGCAACTAAAAAGAAATCCCTGGTGAGATCTTACAACCGCATTACAGTTTCTTTTTTTAGTGTAAAGACAGCAATTTTAGGAAGCATTTCTTTTTACAAACGAATGGTAGTAGATTTCTTCTGTCAGCATATTCCTCTGTTTTGTCAGTTAAGTAATTTTTTCTGCATTCTAAAAGTCAATTAAAAGTAATACCATCTTTTCTAACGATAAATGTAATTATGCTTATATAAATTGGCAGTAACTCTAATTATAATGATGTTTAGTTTTGTTATACACTTATAGTGAATTAACATACTTAATGTTATACAGTATATATAGTGAATAATATTAAGTATTGTATTCATTGTATATAAGTATTGTATGTAAGTCATTGTAGAATTAGTGTAAGGAAAATGTGTATTTACATAAAGTCTAAATTGTTAATTATTTTATTGCATCAATAGAATACTAGTTATGGTTTATTTCATTTCAGTAATATTTAAACTGACAAATTTATATGTTTTCACAATAATATCTAATTTTTTTTTCCTCAGTATACTCTCGCTTATTTTAATTTTTTTTATATTACGTCCTTTCTTAAATGTCAGAAAAGCATAAATATGATAGTTTATTTTGAAAACTACTTATAAATTTATCAATTTACATAGCTAAAATATAAACGTAATTTCAAGTATTTATATAAATGTCTACAACGCTAAAGCTTTAAAGAGTAATTTTAAGAATAATGTAAAAATGCGTTTTTAAATAAAAAAAAATATTATTATGGACATTTCATAAATTATAATCGTATTTCCCATAATTTATTCCCTTTGAAGTAATAAGCCATCAGATTCATGCACTATTTTCTAAACAGCTTATATAGTTGAAATTTCTTCATTTAGAAAATTAGATTTTGTTAAAGAAAGTTAAATAGAGACGAATTCCTCAAATCTGAAAAAATTCATATTTTTACGTACAAAACGGACATTTGAAATTACTAATAACATTTTCCTGGTTACTTTATGTTCTAAAGTTATCGAAACAAAAACGGATACAAGTTAAAACATTTAACAAGTTAAACACTTGTTTGTAAAAAAATTAAAGCATCGATTGTTTTTTAATTGTTTAATAGCTCGCAACTCCGTACTATTTTATATTGTTAATAGATTGAAAAAAAAATTCAGCCCCCCCTGAAAAAAAGAAGTTCCTACGCCCCTGTTTAGGGGTGAAAGATCCAAGAGAAAAAAAATCATCAGACGTGCTTAATGTGTTACGGGATTGCTGCTGTCACCATGTCTCAGTGAAAAAGGCCATGTCTCAGTAAGTATGGCTATTTGACAATTGCTGGGTTGGATCGTTTGGTTATTATTCATTTGGGTATTTACTGAAGCAAAATTCAGTTAATGTGTTTGGTGGGTGGTGTTGGTGCATTTAATATTGAAATATTACCGAATCTTTTTTTTTATATATATTTGCTATTTTTTTTATATGTTTGTTATTTTTTTATACGTTTGATTTTATTTTATATTAAATAATTCGCAATGTTTTGGCTTTGTAGGATTTTGCGATGATTATAAGAACTTTTATTTTTTTTAAATGTTGATTCAAAAATTATAAAAAAGATATTCAAAAATTATGTAATTGAAAAAAAATTGTAAATATTCCATTATACATGAAAAAGTATTGGTATATGATACATGAAATTACTCGATAAAACACGACGAATGTTATTACACCTAGGATGTTTCAATTTTATATTACTTTCATTCTTCCAAGATCAGATAGCGATATAAACGAAATTTTGAATTTTAGATAAAGTCATAGTTTAGACAGTGCTTTAAACAATATTAATAACACTAATTGTAATTTCCTCCAGTTATTTTATTCTATAAAAGAAATCGGGAGTAAATTTTGACGGCAAGAACTCTTTCAAATGGGTTCAAGCTGTTCTGGTAAAGCGATCATTGGCAGAAATTTGCGTCACATAAAATGTGTTGATCTTTCAAAGTTCTGTAAATCTATAGGGAATCAGCCTATGGGGATAAAAGAAACTATCATCGTGAAGAGTAAAGTGGGCTGCGTCGGTCAGGAGGGTCATTAATCCACTCCTCCCTTTCATCTTTGTACCGTTTGAACCCTGCACATACACCGGCTTGTAAAACCACTGTAACTTTAGTTCTAATCGACGAGTCGTGACGATTGCGAATTATTAAATTACATAGAACGACGAGTCCTACAATTACGCATAACGAAAAAAAAAACATTCTGTTTATTGAAAATTTTTAAACAAAAAAGTATTTACAAATGCAAAACATTCTTTGTTTTTCTGTTTCATTTAATAAAAAGGGGGGGGGGGGTCGGGAGGGCGAATTGGTATTTGTAAACTATTATAAACGAATAAATTGTACATAAAATAAAATTAAAGAATTAAATTCCCGCATCTATCACATTGATTGCCAAGTTATTGTAATGTCGTCTCAAAAATACTTGTCAGTAAAAATTAAATAAACTTTTCATTTTAATGACAATAAGAAATAAGGATTTTAGTGCATGTTCGCTATTGATGTTCCAGAATCTATTTCAATGGGTCCTCCGTTTGATGGCTAGCTTGTTTGTTATGAGGTCTTAAACGTCTACAAAGATCGAGGGGAAGTTAAAAAATTCCTTTCAATAAATCAGACCCCTAAATTGGCAGAGGGAGAGATAAGAGTTGACAATCGGGTGTCATTCGAGGGGAGGGGGGGGGGGGGAGGGAGGTGCAGCTGTGTTTCAGATTTTACTCTGACACTCATCTCAAATTTCCAATCGTTGGGCCCTATACGAGAGAGTATACACCCCCCCCTTGCTGGGTGATATAAGTGATGCTTTTTACGACCTGTCGCGATACCCGCAAGTTCCCGTAAAACCGCCTGGCTGGAGTCGTATTACAGATTCTAAACCCCCCTCACCACACTGCACCCTTTTTCGGTGACCAGGGGCAAAGGTCAATGTGGGGAGCAGCATATTCTTCCTCCCAAAGTGCGAAGAGCATCACTTTACCTCGTCTGTGGTCTGAGATAAACTCATTTCTTTAACCGAACAACGTAGACAAGCTAAATTGAAGACTTGCTTTAAAAATGTCATGAAATAAGAACAATTAAGATACCTCGATTACAGAATATTTTAAACAGACACATATTTTGTTAAATGTGTAAAAATAAATAATTTTTTTTCTTGTAATTATGAAAGGATAATTTTTTTTTGTACCGGAGAAGAATACAAGCTAACCAAGCACTGCACAATACAGTAAGTTTTATTACTTTTACTTATATTTTTCCTTTCCTTAACAACATATAAAAGTTGCATATAAAAATTCATAGCTATTGCATTGTTTTAAGGGTGGATGAGTAGAGATAAAAAATGCAAAAGTTTTCGAGTGTGACTTACTTATATAAGTAAGTCACAATCGATAGATAGCTCTATATAGATAGCTTTATTACTTATTATTTTTTCGAGTTTTAACTTACAGGTATATAGTTATATTTTTTCTCCTTTATAAATGAACCATTTATAAGTTGTATGAAAAGATATTACGTTTGTATAAAAATATAATTGAACTCAAACATTCATTTTTAATGTAGATAGTGTGTGGCTCACGTTATTTGGCCGCTAAAACAGTTCTGGACTGTGCTACGTAGTAGTATTTTACGTATACGAATATTAACGTTATACGTATGCGAATATTATACGTATATTAACGTTACGTATACGAGTTAAACTTTTGTGTAAAAAATTAACTTTCAGCCTTTTAGCGCTCTTGTTTAAAATCGATCTAAAATCATGGTTTAGTGAATCATTCGCTGTCTGAAAGCAAATACTTCGACACATACACTATTTAAACCCAATTTGATCAAATTTGTAGTTTAGACTTTTATTACTTTTTAGAGTAACCTTAAAAGTGTTTTTAATTATATTATTTTATGCCAATTGTGGAAACACAAAATAAAAAGATAATGCAATTTCATAATTATTGCAATGGATAAATCTGAGGCAACTGTTTGAACCAGTTTTATATTTGCGATATATTTGATATCAATGATAAATATATAAATAACTTATTGCGCAATATTAAAATATTATCTATGAATCGAAACATGTATGTATCATGGGTTGATTAGACTTAATTTCAAAGCGATTTATAATAACTAAAAAATTTTCTATATAAAAAGTAGGG
The DNA here is from genome assembly GCA_963932185.1 of Troglohyphantes excavatus. Lineage (NCBI taxonomy): Eukaryota > Metazoa > Arthropoda > Arachnida > Araneae > Linyphiidae > Troglohyphantes > Troglohyphantes excavatus. Next base: position 19,194,380 of record OZ010678.1, read on the forward strand.
GGGGGGGGGGGGGGGGCGCCAAATAAAATGTTGCCCAGGTTGAAAATTTTACTTGAGCCGCCCCTGCCTAAGAGGGCGCCAAAGTTTAGTTATTATTATTTATTTTTTCATTTTCTATTATTTTTTCAAAAATATTTTATTTGATTTCCTAACATCAATTCTAAACAACCCTACAGAATACCGAATTCATTGCAAAAACATTTGGGGGGGGGGGGGATTTCAAATTGCAACTGACTATTTAAGGGTCTAACGTTTTTTTAAAACTACTACTCCGTTACTGGTCTTCGAAGTAAAGGAGGGAACCTCGGTATCCTCCAACTCAAGGAGCAAGAACTAAACATGCCACGCTTTATTTGTTTTTTATTCGATCGTTGCGGCATTTCTCTAAATTTCCGCTGTCCACATTTTGTTTTTGCCGATAATTTTCCATCACTGTATCAACTAGCAGAGTTGGTACTCTCCTAACCCCTTGACCAGGAATGACGTGACGAGTGCCGCCCGACCTGCTTGAAACTTGTCCGAACGGACAATGACGAGTAGCACTCGTCATAGTCGTAAATGTCATTAGAATTTCATGGAGAATAGATTGAATTTATTGAAGGTGAGGTCAAATTCGGGCATACGTTGGCCTGTGTAACCAGTGTAGCAACATTTCGAATCGACGGGTCGTGGTCAGTGCTTGTTTAAATTGAACGATATGTATTACAATTTTATTTTTATTAACAGTTTAAACCATTTGTGTACAAATTGTGTGAATTGGATAAATGACGATTTATCGAAGATTTCCCTATAAAGCTAATATACCACACTACATTTAAATAACGGCATAAGAAATGTAACAGGTTTAAAAAGTAATAAGACGAACAAAATCCTACCCAAAACTCTATACTCATGACAAGTGCGGAGAGAACTAAAGCTTATTAAGGACGAAAGAAGGGGCAGTCCAAGCAGGGGCGCGTTCAAAGTATTCATGAATCAAACCTTACATTTCGGTGGGAGGACTGCACTTATCAGATTTTCTCAAAATCCATTTTTTATTTTTATATCTTAGGACTCGGAGGACATCAAAATAAGTAAAAATTATGAATATAACATTTCGATTTATAAAAAAAAAATCATTTTTCTAGATTTAATACAGAGTAATAAAATGTAAAATTGCATACAATTTGAATTTATTTTTTTTATTTACAGACTCATTAAATCCGTAACTTTTAATAGATCAGAACTTTCCCAAAAGGCTACAGCAATATCTGAAATTTAAAACTTTTATTTTGGTAAATTATTTTTTATTAATTTTTCGTTTCAATTGATCAAACAGGTTTAAGTGAATTATGCCACTTAAATATTCAATTTCTCATATATCAAAAATTTTTGCAGAAAAGTGTACATATAATTTGAAATTCGAGCGTCCAATAATTGTAGAAAAACAATATGCTCTCAAATGTCCCAATGAGGATGCTAAAGCTCTAATTTTCAATAAAAGGGATAAACTTTAGGAACATTGAACCTATTTTTCAAAATATTGAGAGGGTCTACGGACCCATACAAAGTGCACGCATGTCCAACAGTAGAACTTTAAGATAAGAAATTACGTCTGGCTGAATCTACAGCAGAGACACTTTGAAGTCTTAACACATATCCAATCTCGCACCCGCGGCAGCCGTGGAATATTCGTAACCTTGACCTCTAAGTGTCTGACCCCTAGAACGACCAGTGACAACAAAAGTGCTTAAACTCTCCCTTTCTGTTTCTCCCCACCCTCCCCAAATGTATTAGATTTCAGATTTATAGCTCCAGTCCCCAGATCACCCGCACCCCTCAAGGCCAGATGTGTTTAGTTAGAGTTTGTTTCCATGGCCTGATATTCCATGAGCCTGGGAATAAGACCTCCTATTTTGAAGACGTCTTCAACTGTTTTTTAGATGCACATTATTGACATAAATGCAGTTTATCTTCGAAAAAAATTCTTATTGTTATTGCAATATTTGCAAATATTTATGCTAACTTCTATATAAATGTTTTTTATTTTAGTTTTTGATTTCATATGCGGGATGCATTTTTTCATTGCATGTTTTTTAAAACTCGAAATTATTTTTTAAGGAAGAGGGACTCTTCAACAAATTTGATGTCATAGTACTTTTTTTTTAATCGACCCATGTTTGTTAGCAAGGTTGAAGTAATCAAAAAAAATATATGGTTATATGTGATTACTTTTTATATTGATGTTTTGCTCGAAGTTATATCGACAATAAAGATGAATTTAAAATAAGAAAATTTACTTTTTCTTATGATTTCAAAGAAAGGTAAGAAATATTATTTTAATTATGTTCCTAGTTTTTTATTAATTGAATTTTACAAGAGAATTTTACTAGTTATACTTTATTTGAACATTTAGGGTAATATGCTATCTATTTTGAAAATTGTGATAAATTGAAGGGATAAAAGTTACGCTGTAATATATATTGTGCAATTTTGAATATTTAACTATGCTAAATTCTAATATTGAAAGAAATTATTTTTTAAACTTTTGAAAATGTATCTAAATTTTCTTGTAACAAACAGTTATGAATATGATACTTTTGTTGCTGATATTTTAAATATATATTTGAATGTCGGCAAAGTTATAAATATTTTTAAATGAAAGTCAGCTTTAAGTAAATGTTATTTTGTTTTTTATATTTGTTCATATACAAACAATAGAAGAAAAATTTAAAACACTTGATTCAATTACTGTTTGTTTTAATCTAATAACCTAAATTAAATAAAGGCATGTTCATTTATCCAAATTATTTAAAGATACTTCTATTTAGTTAAAACTGGGTTAGTTACATTTACGCTGATATTTTTATATACATAAAATTGAAAAAATATTTTTACATTTGGTGTATTATGCAATAGAATTTTAATGAATAATAAAGACACTAAAGTTAACAAGGGACATCTAATCTCTGAAAAAGTTTTCAGATAAGAAGCCAATTGCTTTGAAGATATCCCGCTTATCAAATATTCATACTTATAAGTGAGGATTTCTTAATTATTTTTTAATTGGTAGGGCCTGAATGTGCTACATACTACACTAAATAATATTTTTCTATTTCTCTTTGTATTTGCGTGTATTTAAAGTATTGCGATTCGATTAATTGTCGCTTATGAGTTAATAAATATAAATAAATAAGTTATTTTCAATAGCTGATTAAGTTTTTTTTTATGAAATTTTATTTATTTCATTATATTTTAAACAATTGTAAATAAATTTATATTAATATAAATACATGCAGAAATTACCAATTTTTTAATTACAACTAATACATACAAATACAACCTAATTGATTTGCGAAGTTTATTTGAAAATAACAGAAATACTCGTTCTTCGGAAAGGTTCAATTTTGTTGGATAGTGATTATAATTATTTAAAATAAAATGTAATACATTTTTGGTTATCCGGTATTTAATTATCTGGAAAATTAAATAAACCGGAAATATCGATTTACCGGAATTGTTTAAAACACTTTCTACAATTACAGTTTTTTTTTAAACTATATTAATTTTAAAATAAAATTTTGTAATTTGTTGGTTATATGGCTTTTAATTAACTGGAATCACAGTTAATCAAACTTTGTGATAACTTTCTTCGATTTGTTATTTAAATAAGTGGAATAGCCCAATTTTTTAAAATTTTATAATAGTTTTGGAAAACTTAAATTTTTATTAACTTCAATATAATTTAATTTATCTGGCATTAATTAAACTGCATAAACTCGAGATTTGCTCGAGAGTGGAGAAAAGTGAAGAATAACTTTATTTTCCTTTTGAATAATAGCAGGGGGCAAGTTTAAATAAATACAAAATTGATATTGAAATTGAAGGTTAAAAATTTAGCTCGAGCCGCCCCTGGGTGGTGTTGACTGAATACGCAGCATGAATTCTTGGGACATGTTCTGTTTCATTGCTTGGGGTAAAACCAATTGAGGTTTGAGGGGAGTGATGCTATTCTACAGAAAAGTGTTTATATTACTGTTAATACTTACTGAAGTAAAATTAGGGCAAAAAACAAAAGAAGAAACACATGAATTTCATTACTTAATTAGATGATTTTTAAGAAAGCTATTGTATTGAAAGGTAATGTTTTCTTATTATTTATTTTAATTGTAAATGTTTATCTAATAATATTAATTATTATATAAAAAGTTATAGTGCTTTAAAAAAAAAAAACTATAATGCGATATTAAACATATATGGTCGTTTATAAAATAGTTCTGGCCCTCTTCCTCTTTTTTTGCCAATCTTATACTTGTATTTGTAAGTGCTTTTATAATTTTAACATTTTTTAAAAATGTGAGCGAAAAAACATTTCTTGACTAAAACAATAGAATTTGTAAAGACTTGTAAGCATAAACATTTAACTATATTTAAAACGAAATATAATGTTAGGTTTCAATTACTTAAACAAAAAACATAACAGTCCTTTAATATTTGTTTATAAATTATTGAAATAATTCCTTTCCACTGTTTCTTAAAAAATATTTGATATTTAAAAGTTTTGTTTTCAACCTTTAAAAATAAAATAATCTTTTTTTTAAAAAAAAGAAATACGACTTAAAAAAAGGAGCGCTAAAAAGTAAAAAATATTTTTTTAATGAATAAATAATATTGGTATTATATTTATTGCTAATTTTTTAAGTCTGCGCCAAAATTAGGAATGGTTTTTGTCATTGGCACTACTTCAAAAAGTTGTAATAAGTACAAAATTAGTATTAAATACTTAAATTTTTTCTCATTGTTTCTAAAATTACAAACGATTTTTTTTACATTGTTGCGCTTTTTAAAAAAAAAAGTTGATTTTAGTTGTTGCATTTGGTCTTTTTAGTTTTTAATGTAGTAGGAGGCTTTGCAGCCTGCTATTAATCAACAGCAAATTCAAGTTGTTGCTTGTTTGCATTACCCTGTGATAAACTAAAAGCTGAATAGCCGGGGCTATTATTTGTCAGGAAACTCAAGTTGTTAATTACTTTTTGCCTGCCCTGGATAGTATATTTTGAGATTATAAGGTTTAATATATGCCGATTAAGGGAAATGTCATTGTTTGACAATATCTATTCAACAATGAAAATATTTTGAAATCGGAGGTTCAATGTTTTAAAAAAAACTGGGAAATCAGTATTTTAGTATGTTTTTGTTTGCATTTTTTGCCAAGTGGATTTATCTCTATCCAACAAAAAAGAATTTTCGAAATCGGACAATATAAGCGGTTAGGTTAATTGAATCAAATATAATGATAGCTATCAATAGTAAAATAATATTTTATATTATAATATTGAAAAGTATTTAACCTGACACACCACCTTCGTGCATTCGTTAGAAAGACCCAGGTCTCGATGCAAATAACTCTTTATAAAACTTAATGCTTAACGTATGTTTAAAAAAAAATATTTTAATCAAATGTTAAGCATTTTTTTAGAAAAAAAATTCCGTACGTCATGATTCGTTTCCTTCCCCACGTCCTTCTCAATCGCGAATAGTTAAACCCCTCTCCCTCAGCATTCCCCATCGCCGAAAAAAACTGAGAAAAAGGAAAAATCACGCTTGTCCCCTCAAAGAATCCCGAACTCCCAAGGTCACAAAAAAGAATGTCACGCTATAAATTATTTCGGCGACCACAACCGGCTACCGGGTTCCCCCCCTGGCGTATAGACACGCCTATACCCATATATCCTGGTGCATCCCGTCTCTTTTAATACACCCTTTGGACATCTCCACCCCCTATCTCCTGTTACTTAGCCAAACGAACACCGTTGTTGGCTGGGTTCGGGGACTGAAAGGACCATGATCTTTCAGAGGTCACGGAGAGATCCTGGGATCATATCAAGTAACACTCAACCCCCTCAAACCAATTGCACACTTGCATAGAAACGTCCCGACTCGACCACTGCCCTCGACGCAAGCTTACTCAAGTTAAACTTGAAAAGAAAATGAGCAAACAACGTATACAACATTTATTCATCTGAAAAAAGGTAAAGTACATAAAAACTATTTTATTTCCCACTACATGCACAATTTTGTTTCCCATTATGGTCATTCTCTTCGCAAAAGTGAACATTTCGATGAGAGAAAACATTAACAAATAAAAAATTTATATTTTAAAATGTGTTGATATTTCCTAACAGTTACAGTTCCCACTATTACAAACCCAATAAGCACAAAAGATAATAAGGTAAGGTACGGTTTGAAATTTTATTCGAGTACAATTAAAAGATATAATCTCTTTCTTTTGTTTGATAGTTTTCGGGCGAGGAAAACTAGAGACGGTTAAAGATTTTTTTTTTACAACAAGCAAGAATAATTTTTAGTCATAAAGGAAGACATAGTCATAAAGGAATCCGATTGGCTTATATCAATACTTAAAAAAATACCGATTGTAAAATTACAAATTGTAATAATTAAAATTCGTGGCTCGTATCATTGTAGATAATATCCGGAAGGGTGCAAATGGGTACAAAATAGCGTGAACGTAATAAATTAAGGTTCTGTAACCTAAAATTTTGTCACTAACCTTAAAATTTTGTAATGTACTTTCGATTAAAAAAAAAAAATAGGGAGGGGGGGGGGGGGGGGCGCCAACAAAAGTTTGCCCACGTACAAAAATTACCTTGAGCCGCCCCTGCTTAATATATTTCCACAAAACTAAATACGTATTATCACTCAAAGTATGAATATCAAGAATGTCACATTTACATTTTTCCTGAACAGTTACATTTTCAAATCTTCATATTTGTGTATGTTTCCCATTATTTAAACTATATTTAATTAACATTTTAGTCCCTTTTCTTTTACTTCCGATTATTATAACCTGATAGCAGTTTTTCGCAAATAAAACAATATGTTATGAAGACAAAACTGACAAGTGTGGCTTAAGACCGAAGCGTCTTGCGGCGTTAGACTAAGGAACACTCCACGTTAGTGTAACAATTTTAAATTAGATTACCAAAGAATTTTTATATTCTAATTTCGATTGCATTATTTGTTTTATAAATATTTGTGCAATTTAATTTCATAGAGGATATATAGTTTAATTTTTTTTTTCTTACTAAAAAAATGTCTGCTTAGCATGAGAATTTCCAAATTTTGCATTTAAGGAAATTAGCAAATGTACTATATTACTTTTAGTTGTCTGATTGCCTGAAAAGTATTAATTTCTTCAAAAGGAAAAAGAGCGCCAAAATGGCTTGATTGTGCTAAAAAAAAAAATCTGATACTGTCCTTAATCAAATCCTATTTAACCAATGGATATAAATCACACATTAAAAAAAAACTATTCTAATCTCAGGAAACATTTAAATTTAGCATCTATGTCTTCGAATTTTACAAAAATACTAGAGTATTTTCTTTCACCTGGCTTTTAAATGATGACAAAATTTCTTTAAAAAACATTTGCTCATACGCCCAGTGTTTACTCTCATAGTGTGGAACTATTTCGACGTTAATTAATCAAACCAAACCCACAGTGTGAAAGGACAATAAATAATATTTGCCCACTAAAAATAAATTCTAAAAAGGCTTTCTAATGTTGTAATGCAAATAACTATTGATGCCATTGGAAAAATATACTAGTTCATAATTCATATCATCAGTCACAGAATAGTTGCATGGTGTGCAACGCTTGTTTCCCTAATAGACCTCATTTGTTACATTTAAGTCCATAATGATAGTTTAGTGCTACACACATTGTATACATATGTCTCTTATTATTATTCTACACTGTTAATGATCTTATAGTAACGCAAGGCTTTTGAAAGCTGGTGAGATCGCAAAATGACCATACAACACATACTCACTCACCATGTAGAAAAAGCACTCCAGTTGTGCTGGAGTCAAATACATGAGGCGTACTTTGTTATAAAGAACTTTAATACGAAGGTGAAGAAATATCAGAAAAGAAGAAATATCTCTTTCAGAAATAGGAAATTATAACTTTCAAAATCCTCTCAGTAAAATTAATTTTATCTTAACGTCAAACAACCGTTTTTTGTTAAAATATACGTTCATAAGGTATAGAGAGGTTTTTAAACAAAGAAAGGAACAAAAGATGTCCTGTCAAAGCGGTTTCTTGAGTTTTCATGCCACTTAGTGATTTAGTATTCACTTTATTTGCCTCTAGCGTCTAAATGGTGAGTCGCAGAAATATAATGTAAATTGCATTTTTGTGTAAAATTACTTGAGGAATAATTTTGTGATTGAAATATTTTCTCTAAATTTAATAACTAAGGAGATAATCACAAAAAACTGATTTTGGCCGCCATTTTTCCAAGATGGCGGCCAACGCCGGGGTGGTGCAGGGGCAAAATTAATATATCATACAGAACACTTTTTGGCAGCGATTAAAATTGTTTCCAGCTTTCCCCTATTTTTTTCCGAATTGAACGCTTTGCTGACTGGACAAGTGTGATTATTTTCAGATTTGAGATTATTTTTACTTTTAGATTTACACTTAGGGAACCACTGAAAGTCTAATTAATTATGAAGCTTTTGCAATATCGTCAAGGAGGGGGCCGCGGCGCACAGTTTCTGAACCACAGTATAATATATATAACTATTAAGTTTTGTATTTTTTGGGGAATGTATGTATTATTTAATCTATATAAATATATTTATTTATATTATTAACATATTTTATTTGGATCTCAAGATATGTGCATGTTTGAAGGAAAATAATTTACCTCTATAGTTTCTAGAATGAAGCACTGCAGAACTCCCTATGTCCATGTACAGATAGTCCTATGCCCGGACATAGGGTTGTTACTTCATACGGATTCATTTGGACATAGGAATTGTTTATTCTTATTACAATTTTTATGTTTGCTGTCTTTTATTTTGCATTTTGGCAACGTGTGTCTTCTCTTGTTGGGTGTTTGTTTTTGGCTTGTTGTCTGATTTCGTAGTTCATTTTTGCTTTTCATTTGGTTTGTTGCTTTTCTGCTTCAGTAGGCGTCGGAGGTCTGGCTAAGTTTCGGATATTTTACGCTTAGCCATCAGAAACGCCTGCTAGCCTTTGTTGTTCTTCTCGGCCTCCTTGACGAAGAGAGGGGAACACTTTGGCATGTATCTTTTTTGTAGTTTATACTCTTGCTTATCTTTCAGTATTTTTACTTGTATTTATATATATATATATATATATATATATATATATATATATAAATTCTTTTACAATTTATTCTTTTACAACTTCTTCAATTTATTAGTGAATAATTATTTTGATGATGTCAGCTTAAATTAGGAAGAATATAAGTCTTATTATATTAACAAAAAAGAAGTTTTGTAAATGGTAAAATATTCCATACTGTAAAAAAAAAAAAAAAAATTTAGGTGGCGCCATCTGTTGGCAGTTTTGTAAACTAGATTCCCATAAATTCCATCTGGCTGACGTCATTAGCCATTAAATTAAACATTTTTGAAAATAAAAAAGAAAAGTTGTGAAACATACCAAAACTGTAAACAAATCTGAAATTGAGGTATTAAAATCGCTCCAAATATAATAATCTTATATGCAGAACAAACTACCAATGTTAGAAATTGAGCTAAAACGAAAGGCATGAAAATAACGTAGAAAAAAATAATCGCAGACATATGTCTGGGTTACCATTGTTTTCGATTTTTAGTTTTTTTTAAAAAAGTGTTACTTTAAATAATTTCATATTGATTTACATAGCAAAAAAATCTGTTGATGCCAAGATTATAATTTAAATTTTCAGTTTCAACTTTTAGAGTTTTCAGTAACATAATTAAAAAGGTATTGTTGCTAGGACACATATTGTGTCCTACCTTATACCGAGCGATAATTGGTTTGCGAAGCAAACCTAGGATTGAGTAGCAATCCTCCAGGGTTTGACGGACCCTCCTAGTTATTGATTTAATATTACAGTTTCAAAACTATAAATTTATAAATTTTGATAAACATATGCAAATTTTTCAAATGGATAAAATATACTTAGGTAAAAGTACATTACAAAAAATGTACCCCAAGAATTATTTATTCTTTTATAAACATAAATAGAACAAAAGTTGTGTTACATGTAACATTTTCATGTATCTTTATATAATTTTTTGAAGTGGAAATGGTAGTATATCATTTCGACAAATTGTTGCTTTAAATATTAATAAACATAAACCTTCTTTAACCTAATTTAGCCAACATAAATATTTATTGCTAGACATTAAATACTAAATACTTAAGTACCTTTTAGAATTTCTTAAATAACAAAAATACTACATATATGCATAGTTTCAAGACAAAAAAGTTTGTATACATTAAAAGTATGTATTTTTAAAATTAAAAGCATAACTAATTATGTATTCTTGAGTAAAACAGCTTCAGAACAACAGAATAAGGGAACTTCAAAAATACATGTAATATGAAAATTAAGTTCAGTGTATTATTATATACTTCAGTACTACTATATTTATACCAGCTTCTGTATCTAGTACTAGGCACCCCATTTTCAGTTAAAAAGCATGTATTATGTTACTTTTAATTAATTCTAGCATGCCTTTGGGATAAATATTATCATTTGAACAACCCTCATTCCACACATACACATTCGTTGTAACTACTCATAGATGACACTTCGTTCAATGAATTTCACCCAGAGGGCAGCACTACCAACGGCTTGTTTAAAAACTGTTTGGAAACTAATTATTGGTAAAAAAAAAATTGTACGGTCACCCTTGGCGACTTTTTCAAAATCTCGCCAAAAGTCGCCATCTTGGCGACTTTTTGCACGAGCGAAATCTAAAGAAAACAACTGTTGTCCATTTGGGTTGCTGCAAATCCTTGTCGGGTCGGAGGGGGGTTGCCATTTAAATAAAATGTATCGTCAAACGTGGAAAAAATCGTGCCATTTAAATAAAATTTATCGCCAAATGTGGAAAAAATCGCACCAAGGGTGATCGTACAGTAAATCTGACCCTAATTATTTTTAGTTACATTTAAAAAAAACATTAATATTCATGAGACAAAATTGCAATTTGTCACTGCTCTGGGCAATTCCCTTTTTATACCTCACATACTGGGATCCATTGTGTGCAGTGGCGGATTTAACGGGCGGCAAATGGACAGTTGCCGCCTGGGCCCCCTTGTCTTGGGTCCATTTGGGGCCCCGTCGACTCCAAAAATTAGAAAAAAGAGGAAGAAAAATAATTGTTTCTTTTATTTTTTAACATTTTAATTTTACTAAACATTTTACTGAAATTATCCGTTTGGATTCCTTTATCCTTATGCATATGAGTAAACAGGTGCCCCTTCTTCAACGGGCCCACTCCTCTTTACAGGGCCCCATTATCGAATAGATCCGTGAAAACAGCACTTGTACTTATGGTTTCTGAGCAGCCCCCAAATCATCCAGGACGCGGGGGCAGGGCCCTGCTTTTGTAAAGAGGCCAAACGTGGGGCCTCTTACCAGACGCAGGGCCCTGTGCGAAGGTAGCTGCGAGAATCAATGAACTATGAATTCTCGCAGCTATCTTCTCTAAAACATGTTTTTGAAACCATATTGTGGTTTGTTTCTTCTAGCCACGACCGCATAATTTTATTTAATCTTAAAATACTTCATTATAAGTTGTTAGTTTATTCTAAAACAAAACCATATCCCATGTTTTCTATAATGGTTTTAAATGTATTGCTTTTGTTGGTCCGCGAAAACACCTGCTCTTTGATTATTATCTAAATTTCTCGAAAAACAAGAGAGCTATTTGTTTTCTTTTTGTACGAATCAACCCATCACCCAGGACGCAGACCAGTCGGCTCGTATCGCTCTTTTTATTTTTATTATCAGACACCCTTTCTTTTATCCGATATGTAATTTTTACATTAAAATGTCGTATTACGTAATCTATAGGCGCCGAAAGTCTTTGCATATTTGGCCTCGTTCATTTTTTTATTAGTCTTTGTGATGTGGTTTTAGATCCGGTCGGAGGGGCGCAAGAGAATAATAACAGGCGCAAGCTCCCCCCCGCTCCCTATGAACTACCCCATTGTAGTCTACTTTTTTGGGAGAGTACCTGTAATTGTAAATTTCTGATTACGCCTAATGAGAGCGTTCACTGCGTCACGCTACTTTGCATCTTTTTGTACAATCTCCTTTCCCCCCCCCCCCCCCCCCCCCCGTCACGTACTTATAGTCTTACGTCACCCCAACCTCTCTCTCCCATATGACGCCATGATCAATTTTTGTATTAAAATAACAGTTCTTAAAACTTCCAACTCTGTTATTTTATAAAACATATTATTAGAAAATTTGTGAATTTGAAAAAAGTGACTCAAGTCAAATTTTGTGCAAAATTTTTCATGTTTTGTCCAGAAAGTTTTGCTACGTTACATAACCACAACGACCCCTCCCCCATGCCACGCATGAAAGACCTCCCCCACTCCCAAATATGCGTGACGTAATATTGAACGGCCTCTACTATGTATGAAATTTGGGTCCCCTCGGAGGTTTTGCCTCCTGGGCCTTTTTCCTTAAATCCGCCACTGATTGTATGTGATACCCGAAAAAGGGATCTTTACTACTGAAATAATATAGGTGATTTTCAGACCAACAACTAGAAATATACAGAAGAGTCATACTGGTCACTTTACATAGTGAATTAAACAGAAAGAATGATAGCTCAAAGATAAGTCCGCTTTACCCGTCACCATACGAAGTGACCAACTGCTGGTCAACTATGCCCCGCATCCATCAGCGAATCCAGATTTCTTTTGGGGGTGGGTACAGTACAAGGAAGTGCCTAGCATTTATCTAAAGTCATTAGTATTGAGATCAGTTAAGAGAGATTATTGCATCTTAGATTCACTTAGGGATTGCCGTCCAGGGAATGTAACGATCCTGTTTTTCTGATCGCTTGGTTAGGTTTTGTGTGACCTGGTTGGTTGGTCTCGAAGTAATCGCCATTGATCCAGGTGAAGACCTTTTTGGCTAATTTCGGCGGCGGCCAACCAGTGCGCATGCGTGAAGTAGAATATAAATGGGATCACTACCATCTCACGTCAGTCTCATAGTCTCAGTCCAGTAAACTCTAGATTGAGTGAGTCTCGCGGTACGTCTTGTGACCAGTGTGTGTCGTCGTAGTCGGGTTGTGTGCTTTGTATATTTTTTGGGAAGCGGCATCAGTGAAGATATTCCGGACATTCTCTGCCGATTATCATCTTTTGTGGGATTCCAGTGCCAGCTTCGGCATGGCTGGGGCCGCACGGCCACGGTGGACCCCCATGTTTGTGGTATATCCGGGCACAGGTTTATTGTTTTGATCATATACTTGTATATTTAGCAAACCTATTTACATTCGCTATTTTAAACTTGTGTCTCATTTATAGATAGCACGTCTCAATGTTGTTAATGCTCACTTGCTGATTTTGTAGAACAGGACCAAAACTGCGCAAAGGCAATCATACCTACGCAAGTCTTCAGTCTTTTACAATTACACTGGGAAAACAAATAAAACCGTTTGAGGGGGGTCAATCTTCCAATGCCTACACATAACAATTTTGTAATTATGATGAGATATAGAACATTTCGATGATTAAGCCATGATCCCATACAAGGCCTATATGATAAAATGGCATTTTATGCATGTGGTATCATGCCTTAAGAAACAATTTATCATGCTTCCTGATATTTAAAAATATATATTTAAGGAAACTGCTTTAAAACTTAGGTACCCTCAAATTTCTACTGCCAATTGGCTTTTCTCTTGTATACATGGGAAAGTGATTTATGGCCACAATTTTTGCTGTTAAGTTTTTACACGAGTGACTCTACTCCTGTATGGATGGTGAATTGCCTCATGAGACCTTGTATAAGAATAGATTGCTAGTTGCAAACATCGCATTTATCTGACTTTTCCCCTTTGTGGATAGGGGAAAGCCACAAAAGATTACACCTTTTAAGAAATTCTTTGTTGCAAACATTGCATTTTTTCTGGCTTTTCATCTGCATGGATGAAAACGCTGATTCAAGAGATTTTGCTTTTAGGTAAATTGCCTGTTGCAAACTTTGCATTCATGTGGCTTTTCACCTTATGCATATAAAGGTGGACCGTGAGATTTTGCTTAATTGCAAATACCTTGTTGCAAACCTCACATTTATATGGCTTTTCTCCTGTATGGATACGAAGGTGAACCATCAGATTTCGCTTATTTGCAAATACTTTGTTGCAAACTTCACATTTATGTGGCTTTTCATTTGTATGGATAAGAAGGTGAACCATCAGATTTCGCTTATTTGCAAATACTTTGTAGCAAACTTCACATTTATGTGGCTTTTCATCTGTATGGATGGAAAGGTGACTCATGAGCTTCGGCTTTTGGGTAAACTGCTTGTTACAAACTTCGCATTTATGTGGCTTTTCTCCTGTATGGATATAAAGGTGGACCATGAGATTTTGCTTACTTGCAAATCCCTTGTTGCAAACCTCACATTTATGTGGCTTTTCTCCTGTATGGATACGAAGGTGAACCATCAGATTTCGCTTATTTGCAAATACTTTGTTGCAAACTTCACATTTATGTGGCTGTTCATCTGTATGGATACGAAGGTGAACCATCAGATTTCGCTTATTTACAAATACTTTGTTGCAAAGTTCACATTTATGTGGCTTTTCATCTGTATGGATGGAAAGGTGACTCATGAGATTCGGCTTTTGGGTAAACTGCTTGTTGCAAACTTCGCATTTATGTGGCTTTTCTCCTGTATGGATACGAAGGTGGACTATCAGATTTCGCTTATTTGCAAATACTTTATTGCAAACTTCACATTTATGTGGCTTTTCATCTGTATGAATGGAAAGGTGACTCATGAGGCTTGGCTTCTGGGTTGCAAAAGCTTGCTTGTTGCAAAAGCTATACAGATGTAAGGAGATGTAGTAGTATTACTTTCTTTTTTGAGGCTATGTGTACGATACTATGTAACCGGAACAGCTTGCTTATATAATAACCGAACAAATATACTTTAAAAAAAAGATATATAGTAATACATCGAATGTTTTTTGTGACTTTTCCGGCTGTCCATTTAAGTTCTCATTAAAGAGACGTAACACAGCCAAATTACGCCTCGTAATTTTAGAATTTTGAGGACCTATAACAGGTTGCATGGGGTGCTAGCTCAGTTATTGTCCTTATATTCTAACCATAGCTCAAAATAACGAGACAGTGGTCTCAAATCTTCTATAAACGATAAATCATGAACTGTCCCAAATAGGCAATTATGTAGCTCTGGTGCAAAATCAGAAAATTCAACCATTGTAATTTTAATAATCTGTATGGCAACTCTCTAAAGCTTTAATGTAAACACAGCGTATTGTAAACAAAACACCACATTCTTAAACATGACTACTTGGACGAAAATCTTGAAAGGAGACGGAGTGCAAAATACAGAAACCTTCTAAAACCTACCAGACATCAAATAATATGCAATTGTGACTAGATTCAATACCAAATGAGCTTGACCTCATCGACCAACTGTACTATCTTCAAAGTTGCAGAAACAAGTACAAAAAGGGTTGGCGAAGCAGCTAGACGAATATTTAAGAGTACGAATTGACGTCATTTCTCTTTCTTTCCCATGGCTTTTTTACATGATCGAAAATACTCCAAGCAAACTCAATAATATATTGAATTTCAATCGTGAAATCATAAAAAAAAAAAAATTCTAAACCTTTATCTACCAACCAGAAACCAAACATTGCCCCCAACCCTGGATCATTGTAATCCAGCAGCTTGTGTTTAAACGAGCAAATATCACAGCACTCGTTCAGTCATCAAAGAACCTGGCTCTCAAAAAAGCAAGTAATATCGCACAAAAAAACTTATGGAATAATTACAGATAAATCCAATCTGTATATCTCAACTTTTCTTCTAAGGTGTTTTGTAGAAGTGAAAAAAATTTTTGCTCAAATTATGGATGATAAACAACAGGTAATCCACATAGAAGAAAAGCCACATAAATGCAAATTTTGCAACAAACAATTTTCTCAAAAGCACAGTCTCACGAAGCACCTTCTGATCCATACCGAAGAAGAAGACCCAAATACATGTAAAGTATGCAACAAAATATTTCCCAATAAAAGAAACCTTGAGAGGCACTTCCTCACCCACACAAAAGAAAAGCCACATAAATGTGAAGTTTGCAACAAACAATTTTCTCTGAAGCACAATCTCCTAAGCCACCTTCGCATTCATACAGGAGAAAAGCCACATAAATGTGAAGTTTGCAACAAACAATTTTCTTCAAAGCACAACCTCATGATCCATCTACTCATCCATACAAAAGAAGAGCCACATAAATGTGAAATTTGCAACAGGTCATTCACCTACATACATGCTCTCAAGCGTCATCGCCTCAACCACACAGGTGAGAAACCGCATAAATGTGAAGTTTGTGACAAAGAATTCGCATTTAAGCGAAATCTCATGAGCCACACTCGTGCCCATACAGGGGAAAAGCCACATAAATGCGAAATTTGCAACAGGCGATTTGCTCAAAAACAGAATCTCGTCAGCCACCAATTTATCCACACTACAGAAGAGCGGCATAAATGTGAAGTGTGCAACAGGCAATTTCTTCATAAAAGGAATCTCCTGAGCCACCGCTTGATCCATACAGATGAAAAGACGCATCATACATGCGAAATTTGCAACAAGTCATTCATGTATACGAACGCTCTCAAAAGGCATTCTCTCGTCCATACTGGTGAAAAACCCCATAAATGTGAAGTTTGCAACAAAGAGTTTGCAATTAAGCACAATCTCACCAGTCACCTTCGCACCCACACAGGAGAAAAGCTACATAAATGCGAAAGCTGCAACAGGATATTTACTAAAACGAGTAACCTCAAGAGGCACCTCCTAGTACACACAAAAGAAAAGCCACATAAATGTGAAGTTTGCAACAAACAATTTACTCTTAAACAAACTCTGATAAGCCACCTTTCCATCCATGCAGAAGAGCCACATAAATGTGAATTTTGCAACGAAGAATTTACTCATAAACAAGACCTCAAAAGCCACCTTTTCATCCATACAGGAGAAAATCCACTTAAGTGTGAAGTTTGCAACAAGCAGTTTGCTTATAAGCAAAACCTCATGAGTCACCTTCTTATCCATACAGGAGAAAAGCCACATAAATGTGAAGTTTGCAACAAGCAGTTTGCTAAATCAAGTAACCTCAAAAGACACCTCATTGTACACACAGAAGTAAAGTGACATAATCTAAAAATGGTACAGATGTATTAAGGGACATTTGGCACAGGGTTTTTATTGTGGGGAAGGGATAAATGCATGTTATGGCAACCCCATCGGACGATATTTTCCGATTCCTGCAGGGTCTTTCAATTTGGCAACCGTATGATGTCATCGTGCTGAGAATATTTTTTTGATACTGTTTTATTTGTCAGTTAAGTAAACTGGAAGGAATATAAAATTTCTGTTTAATTTTGCTGGATACTTATTTTGTAGTTGTTTTATGGGTCAGTTTTTTTTTCGGATTTACGCACCATAATTAACTGCTCAAAGAATTGCTTGTAAGCACCAGAATCAACTGCTCTCAGGAGGTACCTGCTTTGATCCCGAGTAGTCGGATGCCGGAGACCATAATTGCCTGGATCCATGTCCGAGACTGTGACGTTAGCAGGCACGTGCATGTGCTTAAGAGTGTCGGTAAATAATTCTAAACACCAAAAAAGTAATACCTAACCGCTTCTGTTGCATAAAACTCAATATTAAATTCTAAAATTCATTGAAAAATCGTTTTAGTGAATTGTTTCGTTGCCAAGGAAAAAAAACACCAAATGTCCTATAATACATCTGTTCTCTAAGCAGTTTCAGAAGTTTGCAACCAAGAATTTGACATAAAATCATCCTCAATCCAAGCAGGAGAAGAACCACATTAAAAGTTGGCAACCCTACTAGTCCAGTAAACAAATCAAGCAACAAACCAGCTTTTTCGAGGAACTTTAAAATCACATGTCATTCATATGATATGAATTTTTTTATTACAGTTAATTTTCTTATGTTCCATCTGTCAAAAAAACATCTCAATCAAAAATAATAAATACACCCATGGAGGCACGTAGGTATAGATTATTCATGGGGGTGGGTTTCGGTGACTGATCAACAGATTTCATTAGGTAACTTATCCCCCCCTAATTAATTTTTATTCAAGTAAACAGGAACGCGTTACACGGGAGGAATGGGTGGACCTCAAATTGCCAGAAAAGTGTACAAATGTTCATCAGTGATGGTTGCCATTTGGCGCTATTTATGATAGTTTTAGTTAACACATTTTTTTCTAATAGAGATGCGTTGTGTTGTAGGAGTTCCTGGCTAAGCAAAATTAAATATATATTACACAATCGTATTTAATTCAAACTTTAAAATAATCGATAAATGATAATCTTTTTTATTCTTTGAAAGTTTATTAATCAAATTAAGTTATTATTAATAAAACATACACGGTTTATTCACTATATATTAAATTTTTCAAATGTTGCTTGGTTGGCTGAATAATGTCATTCTAGAGGCACACAATGGGCTATTAGCAACTGCCTAGGATCTATTCCAATCGGTTGCTTAATTAATTAGTATATCGCACTAGAGCTGATCAATGTGTATTTGAGGCGATTCGGGTCCATTCCGGAGGTTTTGGTTTGATTAATTAGCATCGCACTAGAGTTAATTACTTTAGAGCTAAATACCCACTTTAATTGCGCAATATGTTCATCTATACAATTAAAGTGTGTATTGATTTATTATAAAATTAATACTTCATGTTAGACTGTTCTACATAACACTTAATGCTGATGGAAATGAAGAATTCAAGGCGAAATAATAAATGCCAAATGTATTCCTACATCTATTTGAATTCTGAAGCATACCAGTTTCCAAATTGTCAATATATATTTAAAACATTATAATGGGAACGGCTTTTGCAGTAACTTAGCGGCGATCACTTCCAGGATGTTTAATACAAAGTGAGAAATTAATTAGGCATATATAGTAACGTTCCATGGGTCCACTCCTATAGATCCGCCCCTGCAGACTTTATTATGTAATTTACTCTTCTTGTAAACGTAGAAACAATTGTTTTGAAGGGACAATGGTCCAAAATAATAATTTCGTATTAAAAAAAAATAGCACACACTAATCTTAAAGACGTTGTTTCATTCGTTAACGGCTAATACAGAAGAAACAATAAGAATAATATATGGTTCATTCTAAATTTACATGCAGATTCGGTGCCCTGAAAATATTTTTTACACTTTGACAGTCTTTAGCTAATTTTACTTTATGCCATTTTTACTTTTGAAAATAACTTATTTACTCATAAGAATATGTATTAGATTTATATAAAGTTTTTTAAATCTAAAATATAAATATTATTCCACAACACTGCTTATTTTGACTGTCCCAAGTGAAGATTAGGAATGCATAATTTATTTAGTTATATAACAATTTATTTCTCATTTGCGATTCTTCTCCGAGTGACTAAAAGTCATTTCACAAATTCTTGAAATCCTTTCCTATATATTTTTGGCTGAAGTTTTCCAAATAATACAATTCGAACAGCTCTTTTCATATACAAAGGCGAATTTACTTGGAAACTTTTAATTACTATATTTTTTTAAAAATCCAGCAGAGAATCTTTTAAACTAGAATTTTGTAAAACCCTTTCTTTAACATATCCTAAGATCTATCACTGTGTTGTCATTAGAATTTTTTAAAACATTGATTACTGTTTGGATTTCAACTTAAATTTAATTGTTAAAAAGTATTTATATTTGATAATAGGTTTCAATTCAACTCAAATTTTAAAATGCTTCTGCACAAGTTATCAATTTTTCTTTTGTTTGATTAATATTTAATTTTTACTGTCAACTTAAGTGCAACACATGGCATGGCATTTCACATTTTTTTAAATAATGAATATTAAAATGTATGATTTTTTTTTAACAAAACATAATTTTCAATTCAACTATAACATTCCTGTTTTTTTAGGTAACTAAGAATAATTAAGTTGTACAAGTATGGGATTTTAAATATAAGTGAAATATCTCTGAAAGACTACCTCTCTTAAGTTAATATTTTCTGGAACGAAATTTTAGCCTTTAAACCAAGTGTTAATTTCATCTTCATTAAAAGTCCATGCTAAATTTTGTACTCTTGAAAAAGCAGATAGTGAAACGAAAAGGTCCGTTCACAGGAATTAGTACAAAGGTTAATAAAATGTAAAAAAGAAGAAAAATTATGGATTGTCCACAAAAAAAAATGTAGTAATAATTTTTTTATTTTGGTTGAACAGGGCACTTGTCATACCTTCTTCCGAAACTTCTCAGATCTGATTGGATTCTGAAAAGTATGATCTGTTGTTAGTCCAATAACAAGTTTAGACTTAGTATTTCTAAAAGCTAGGAAAAATGAAATGCACCCTCAAAGTTATTGTGTATGAAAGCAACTTCAAGGTGTCTAAAGGGAAAACTACCTTGAAATTCCCTGCCACCTATTTTTTTCAGAGTGATAGAAACAATACTGATTTACACAAATTAAACATAATAGGAAAATAATCTATACAATTTACAAATTTCTATGATCTTGATAGACAACATTTTCATTTTAAATACACATTTATAGTCCAACAAGCTTTTTCTTTATGATTGCATTTTGAAAGCAATCAATAAATGCTGTTTCATAGCAAGAAATCAACTTAAAAATATGTTTGTTAATTTCCCTGATTTTTTTTTAAAAACACCCAAAATCCCCGATTTTTCTAGAATGATCGAATTATACGATTTCCCTGTTCTAAGGACACCCTGCACTTGGAAAATAATGCACAAGTTGATGATTAATTATTTAACATTACTTATGTTTATTACATTTAATTAGATATGGAAACTTATTAAAAAAACATTCCATTAAAATATTGTCTAAAAATTTAAATAGTAATTAAATTTTAGTAAAAAGTATTTAAAGCAAAAATGAAAAGGATAAACTCCAGTTAAAATAAAAACTTAACTATCAGGGTAAAACTTGTATATAAATAAACTTTTTTTTATGTGGGATAGATTAACCAAACTTCATTCTGTTCTTTGTTTTACATTAAATATTTTTTTCTAAAAAAAATGTAATTAATAAACTATAATTATTTATATTATTAAAGGAATATTTTTGTGAATTCTATTTTATAATAGGAATATTACATGTGTTTCTAGATTAAAGTCTATTAAAAACATTAATTCTATTTAAACATTTAATAAAGAGCAGTGAATAAAATAATTATTAAAAAATGTCTGCATTAAATATTGTTTTATGTATGTATAATGACACTTTATGATATAAAAGTTTTAACTAAAAAGTTTCATTTATTTCCATAACTTTTGAAGCAGCTGGAAAACATTGCTTAAATACACTTTTCAAGTATTTTGTAAGAAAGTTACCGATTGCTCATTTTGAGACAGTCAGATTATGATCATACTCCAATCGTGTTGACACCTAAATGAACTTCTATCTGATCAAGAACAGATAACTCATTTACAAGTAAAGTAGATCAACCCCTTCAAAACTGGATATTTAACATTCTAAATAAATTCTTAATATTTATTTTCCACACATCTGTATATTTATATAGTTGTGACCTCCTCATTTATTTTAACCAATATGGGGATCTATTCTTAGAAAGGTTTCATAAACAGAAAGTTTCCTTGGCTTTTGTATCTTGATTCAGCACAATATCAACTAAGAAACCCTTGAAATTGATGTCAAAAAAGATCAGCAAAAACAAGAATTATTTAGTCATGGAATTCTGCAAGGTAATTTTCCGAATGATTATCTAAAGAAGGCCACTTCTTGGATTAAGCCCTGGAACCTGGTTGGTATTTTATGACGTAAGAGCAATTTATGGCCATGCTGCACCAACCCCGGAACCTGGAAGTAACATACATAATTAATATATACACAAATATCGGTATTTCACATACTACATATATAAAAATAATAAAAAGCATAAATAAATTAGTTGCATAAAAATTAAATTTTTCTTGCCAAAACTCTAAAAAAAATTGAGATAATGAAGATTAAAGTTATACTTGTTTCTTGTTATGTAATAAAAATAAATTTCCTAAATTGGTCTGTTAAAAACTAGTTATCGAATTATTTCTTAATTTCTGATATACCCTCCTATTACAAGTAAGTATAAAAAGTAACTCTCCCTACAATAATCTAGATCACGTAGCCTTTACATTATTTTCTACCAGTTTTGGTCAACTAAAATACTTATTAGATTTTTAAATTACCATAACTACTAATTCTTTAACTAATCATTACCACACATACATTCATTATAAGGATTCTGAAACTTTAAACTTATTCTCTAAATTTATTTCATAATTTAAAAATAGTTATTGACAACTATTGCTGCTTTGATAATATCTGCAATGTATTCCTGTTTATTTGAACGAAAATTAAATTTGAGAAAAAAAAAACATTGGTGAGGGGAGGTGTTTTTTGGGTGGGTAGGGTTAAGAATCCTCTTATGCTGTTGTTTATCTACTTTAAATAAATGAGTTTGACTTAAAATTGGCTCTTAAACAAGGAATATAATGTCATATTTTAATGAACTTTTGCAGATTCTTTGCCCGGATTATTGGAAATTTAAAATAAGATCCCTACACCGCACCATCGACTCGATTATCCCACCTCCTCAAGGGAGAGTCCTTTCCCGAGTAACTCAACAGTGCAGCCTGGGATAAAAAGTAATATTGGGCTGAGAAATTTTAAATTATTTACACATACCAGTATATTTTGTTTGTTAAGGGAAAGAGCAATATGTACAATTTGAGCATCAGATAAAGGACAATTTTATAAAAGCAGAAATGTGATAAATAACATATTTAATTTACATGTATACTGGTACTATTTAGCATGATTTTAATTGAACTCTTGACAATGTTAGTGAAGTAGCCTGTGTTGCGACACCATGAATTCATATTAACCCGTGACGTAATAGCGGGCCAATCAGAGGCCGCTGCGGTTACGTCATGGAGTAATGTAGTTGTATATTTTTTAGTAGCTCTTCAGATCTTGTGAAAGTATGAAGTGTGTGTATCTCTGTGCCTTTCTGTCCGTCCCAAGGAAGAATAAATTCTTGTTATGAACTTGATGTCTTATTATCAATTAGAATCCTGCGCTGTATTCAACGGGTAGTTGGGTCGAACCGGTTGACTTTCAACATAAGTGGCGTCCGTGACAGGACAGTGCAGGACGATGGACGACATACAGAAACTGAAGGCTCAGAGAAGAGTTCTTAGGACTTCTTTTACTATAAATGTAAAGAAGATAGATTCGGAATTTGAAAAAGATATAGTTGACCTAAAGAAGATTACTGTCTTGAAAGAGCAACTGAAAGACAAATTCCAACGCCTAGAAATATCTCAAGAAGGTGTTAGTGATATGCTTCTCAAAAAGGAGGACGATGGAAAGACCTTTTCTGAGGACTTTGAAGAAGCAGAAAACTATCGGGATAAGTACTTGGAAGTTACGTCCCTGATAGAAAAGGAACTTCAAAGTAGTGTGCCAATAGAGAGAGTGGAGAAGCAGAGAAAGTTTACCTTACCTCAAATCGAACTGAAACGATTTAATGGTGAGGCCAAGGAATATTTGGCATTCTGGAGCCAATTCCAGAAAATCCATGATGACCAGAGCCTTCCGAATGAAGACAAGATGCAATACTTATTGCAAGGCGTGGAGCCGAAGTCCAAGGCTGAGAGACTTGTGCAGAGTTTCCCGGCAACAGCCGAAAATTATCCGAAGGCAATAGAACAGTTAAAGGACAGGTTTGGGAGAGAGGATTTGCTTGTTCAGGTCTATGTTCGAGATCTGCTAACATTAGTCATGAAAAATGCTTCTACCGGACGAGCAAAGACTGACCTTCCGAGCTTGTACGATGAGCTGGAAGGAAAACTTCGAGCCCTGGAGAGCCTCGGACGCACGCAAGAGAAATATGGCGACTTCCTGACACCGTTAGTGGAGAGCAGTCTCCCCGAGGACGTTCTTATTTCTTGGGAACGCAGCAGAAACCACCACGAACTTGGTGAAAACAAGAACACTCGTTCCCTAGAGAATTTAATGATTTTCCTCCGACAAGAAGTGCAAGGTGAAGAAATGGTTCACTTGGCTCGTACCGGATTTGCGAGTCACAATTCCCGGAAAAAAGAACCCCTGCCGTCCACCTCAAACGATAAATTAAATGAATTCTCTACAGCAGCAGCATTAGTAAGTTTAGACAATCCAGGTAAGCGACCAATTTGCATATTTTGTGATAAATCGCATCCAAGTCATAAATGTTTTGCTGCGAAGAAAATGGCTTTGGATGAAAGATTAAAAATATTGTCAAAAAAAGGTGTATGCTTTACCTGTTTAACTAAAGCCAATCATTTGAGTAAATTTTGTAATTTAAAAGTTCATTTAAAATGTACATTTTGTAATCTTTCTCATTATAATATTATATGTAAGAAACAAGAAACAACGGCAAATGTAAACTCAATAAGTGCACCCTTTTCAGAAATTTCTCTTTCCAATGTCAGTACAAATCAAGTTGTCTATTTACAAACTCTGTGCGCACTTATAAGGGGTCAAGGCCGCGAGAAGCGCATACGAATTCTTTTCGACTCTGCAAGTCAGAACTGCCACGTCAGCGAGAAAGTAATTGCGCACTTAGGATTAGCTCCTCATAGAACTGAAACCATAATTCACTCTTTATTTGGAGGTCAGGAAACCGATCCGAAAAATCACGGGGTTTATTCGATTGAATTGCGCGATTTGAAGGGCGTGTTTTCTGTCTGTTTGGAAGCTCTTTCGGAGGAAAAGATATGTGGGTTTGTTCCTAAACTAACGGATCGTAAAATTTTAGATGATTTAAGGAAATTAGATATTGAGGTAACAGATTCCTTCTGTGAAGAATCTGAAATTGATTTGTTAGTGGGAGCAAATGTTTTTGGACATTTATTAACTGGAAAAACTGTTGTATTAGACTCGGGTTTGACCGTCCTTGAAACTAAGTTAGGAAATACGGTAATAGGAAAGCAAAATGATATTTGTCGAATTGATAACGTTTCGACTAGTCTTGCAATGCATGTTAATAGCATTCATTTGACTGAGTTATGGGGACTCGAAAATCTTGGAATAATGGATCCAACTCAAGTAGATAGTGAAAAGAGTTCTTTCAAAGAACATTTAGATGATTTTCGAGATAAATTAACAATTATGTCAGATGGAAGATATGAGTTAGAACTTCCCTGGAATTACGCATCAGGTAACCTACCTGATAATAAAGGATTAACAAAGATGAGACATGAGAAAATGATTAAGCGTGCGAAATGTAACGATTTTCTTAATGATTATCAGAAGGTTTTCAGTGATTGGGAAAATTTAAAGGTTATTGAGCGCGTACCGGAAGCAGAGTTAAATAACAAAGGTCATTATTTGGCTCACAGGCCTGTAATTAAAATGCAAAGCCAGACTTGTAAAATAAGACCAGTATTTGATGGATCTGCGTGTGAGAAAGGGAAACTTTCTCTTAATCAGTGTTTAATTAAAGGAATTAACCTTATTGAATTAATACCTGATATAATAGATAGATTTAGATTATTCCCGATTGGATTGAGTGCTGACATTGAGAAAGCCTTTTTAATGTTATCCGTTGCACCAAAGGATAGAGACTATTTGAGATTTTTTTTTCCTAGTGAGGAAGGTGAATTAATTTATAGACATTGTCGAGTAGTTTTCGGGTTGAATGCTTCGCCCTTTTTATTAAGTGCATCACTAATGCATCTTCTAGATAATTCTCTTCCTGAATTTAAAGATGTTGCTCAAAAGTTAAAAAGTTCTTTTTATGTAGATAATTGTCTTACTGGTGTAAATAATGTAAATGATGAAGAGAATTTCATTGAAAAGGCAGAATTGATAATGTCAAAAGGTTGTTTTAACTTACGAGGTTGGCAAAGCAATGTTGCATGTACTACTCAACATAGTGGAGATGCTTCACTTCTGGGAATGATATGGAATTTAGACAATGATACTTTAAGGTGTAACATTGATTTTAAAGCATTAACATGCGAGACTAAAATTACTAAAAGATTAATTTTGTCAACAGTACATAAAATTTTTGATGTAACAGGTATGTTATCTCCGGCAACTTTGCCTCCCAAATTGCTGTTGCAAGACACTTGGAAGTTAAGACTGCCTTGGGATTCTGAACTGCCAAACGATATAGTGCGTAAGAGTCTGAAGTGGTTTAGAGAAATACATTTGCTAAAAGAGGTAACTTTACCTTGTTACACATTATTTAATGAAACTTCTGAGTTGCATGTTTTTGTTGATGCTTGTAAAACATCTTATGCCGCCTGTGTGTTTGTTAGGTCAGTAGAGGAATTAGAGGTTAAAGTTACCCTTATACGTGCTAAGACCAAAGTGGCTCCCTTAAAACCATTAAGTATCCCTCGATTAGAATTAATGGCATGTTGCATTGGAGCTAGGCTCTGTAATTCTATTATCCATGCACTTAATTTACCAGATATTAAAGTTATATTTTGGTCTGATTCGGCTGTGGCACTTTGGTTGATAAAGGAACATGGTAATTGGTCTGTGTTTGTTGCCAACCGAGTTAAGGAAATTAAAGAATTAACTCAATTCCAATCTTGGAGACATGTTCCGGGTAACATGAATGTAGCTGACTTGTTATCCCGATCTTGTTCTCCCAAACAAATGTTGGAGTCTAAATGGTGGGAGGGGCCACTGTGGTTAAAAAATGGTTGTGAGCATTGGCCTATTAGTGAAATTTGTTGTGAACCAATAGATGTAAATTCTGAAAAGAAAAAGACAAAATTGGTCAATTTAAATTTAGAACATGAAACTGTACCTTGGTATGCTCTTAGAATATCTGATTATGATAAAATGATTCATGTATTTGCCTATGTTTTACGTTTTGTAAATAATTGTATGAAAAATGGTAACTTATGTAAAGATTCTACTCTTTCTCTTTGTGAAATTGAAAATGCTGAAAAATCCTTAATTCGCATAGTTCAAAAGTGTTATTTAAGTGATGTTAAAATGCTTAACGGTATAGATGTATATAAAGATAGTAACAATATTCTCAGGGTAAAAACTAAAATTACTAATAGGGATGATGATCAATCATTTCTGTCACCCATATTACTACCAGGAAAATGTGTATTTACCAAATTGTTGATTGAATCCCTTCACAAAAAGAACTGTCATGCTGGAACACAGATTCTTATGGGAATATTGCGGGAAAATTATTGGATTCTTAAATTTAGAAAAGTTGTACAAAATGTCATTTATAATTGTATGCAATGTAAACGTTTCAGAGTAAAACCTATGTCTTGTGAACCTTGTTCGTTGCCTGGAGATCGAGTTTCCGACGCTGTAGTCTTCGAGGTTATTGGTGTAGATTTGGCGGGCCCATTATTTCTGAAGAATGGAACAAAGGTTTGGATTGTATTATTCACATGTGCTGTTTACAGGGCTATTCATTTGGAACTTGTGGCTTCTCTATCGACAGATTCTTTTCTTCTAGCGGTTCGTCGATTCATTGCCAGAAGGGGTAGGCCTAAGACTATATATTCAGATAATGGGAGTAACTTTAGAGGTGCCTATAATGAACTTTCTAGATTAGATTGGGATAAAATTTTAAAGGAATTCAAAATTCAGAGAATAATTTGGAAGTTCAACCCCCCTACTGCCGCCTGGTGGGGCGGTTGGTGGGAGAGGTTGGTGCGTGTCATCAAAGAGTTGTTAAGGCGAACACTCGGAAAGTCGGTCTTATCTCATGAAGAACTCGAGACTGTGTTATGTGATTGTGAGGCTATCATAAATTCGCGTCCACTTACCTACATGGCAGAAAACTCGAAAGAATTCATTCCACTTACTCCTTCTATGTTTCTCATGGAAAATCGAAACTCTGATACCATAGACATAAACGTATTGGAGAGTAAAAGTTTACATAAAAGGATAAGGTATAGAGCTAAACTTTTGGCTGAGTTGAGGAGTCGTTTTAGGCGAGAGTACTTAGGCCAATTAATACAGAAGAAAGGCGACATTAAAAATGTTCGTGAGCCAAAAATTGGTGAAGTGGTATTAATTGGAGACGATAATAAGAAGCGGTTAAATTGGCCGCTAGCAATAGTCACGGAATTAATTGCAGGTCGCGATAATAAGGTGCGTACTGTCAAAGTAAAAACACAGTCTGGGGTCTTCATGAGACCAGTGCAGCGAATTTATCCTCTAGAAATTCAATCAGAAGATGAATGTGTTGAGAAATTTGTAAAATTCAATGGTGTTGCAGCGTCTATCCCAACCAAAGATGAGGAAAAAGTAAAAAATCAGTTTACAAGGTCCGGGAGGTTGATTAAGCCCCCTAAAAGGTTGGATTTATTTAATCAGCAATTATTTGTTTTTGAGTGATAAGGCATTTCACTAAAAAAGGTGGGAGGATGTTGCGACACCATGAATTCATATTAACCCGTGACGTAATAGCGGGCCAATCAGAGGCCGCTGCGGTTACGTCATGGAGTAATGTAGTTGTATATTTTTTAGTAGCTCTTCAGATCTTGTGAAAGTATGAAGTGTGTGTATCTCTGTGCCTTTCTGTCCGTCCCAAGGAAGAATAAATTCTTGTTATGAACTTGATGTCTTATTATCAATTAGAATCCTGCGCTGTATTCAACGGGTAGTTGGGTCGAACCGGTTGACTTTCAACAGCCTGTGAAGGCAAAACACAGGATTAATTGCTTAGGCCAAACAACACTTTGGTATTACTTGCAAATAACAATCCAAGAATGAAATATCTCTAAGTTGAACTGATTGTAAAAACCTCGTTGATTGTGTTCATAAAATACACCAACTTTTCCACGACCAGTTCCGCTAGACGCTAATTCCCCTTGAAGTTTAGATGAATCCCATATTTTCCATAAGACTGGCTTCAATGACGGTTGGCTTGATCTGCAAAAGAAAAACGATTCAAGGTCTTCTTCGGATTGAAACTTTATATGTTCTATTTCATAATTCCTTTAACATAATCTACATTGGTTTATTTGTGTTAACACGCGTATGAACCAAATCGTAACAATTTCCTAAAGACAATTCAATCTTTTTCAATTGCAAACAAACGAAATATAACTTACAAAATGGCGATTTAGTGATCAAATGTTGTTTAATTATCGAATCGCCAGTTATGAGCAATAAAAATTAATAACATCAACACTATCAAGAAAATATAAAATAAATATCTTACCAAACAAAGGATGTGGAACAAATATTCTGTCGGTGGCTAATAATGCGATTTACCCGCGTTAAATTTCCTCGCCAGCAATATCCATCGCCAAATAAAATGAGTCGCCAAACCCTCAGACGCTATCGCCTGAGGTGATGAACATTGGTACACATTCCAGGTCTACCCATTCCGCTTTTGTGCAAAACCCAGTAAACAGAATACATTGGCAAATAAATAGCAAAACATCAACAGCTATTGTTCTTGAAATTGTTGCCAATATCGGTTATTAAGTGTTTTTTAAATTAGTAAATCATTCCCTAATTAAGTAATAAATTTAGAGAATCCTTGTTTAAAATAATGTATGGTTTTTGGAGCAGCTTGTTTGTATGGCCCAGTTTGGCAGCTTTTTTCTCATGGTCACTGAAATCTAAATGCTAGGATAATTAAATGCAACGTCTTGTTAGGTTTAGCTTGAGATAAAAATTATCTCAACACATAGTTTTGAAGCGTTCAAAAAAATTAATTATTAGGTCATTTTTATCTCTCTCAAACTAAACTTAACATGACATCATCATGTTTCTGACTAAGGGTACAATACCCCTCCCCCTGCTCTCAGGGGGTATTGCATACCGCCCATGCCCTCTCTCCTCCAAAAAAATACCTCTAAATCTACCCCTGCCCTTACTCTCGGCATCTATTGGTTGAATTAACGTTGCAGTAGAGAAGGACAGTGAGCTTTGTCGACGGTTCTGGATATATCTCGAAGGAAAGACCCATTTTTTAACCGGGTTCAGATGACGGAAACAACACCTCAGCTGGCACATTATATATATAATGGTCGGGCGGGATTTCGAACACGTGCAAGTTGCCTATTACTTGTAAACAAACAATAATATCGCTTTTTTATGTTAAAATTTTGCATTCATTACGTTTAACTTGTGTTTTAACGTCATATTCTAAAAAAATATCATCGAGCTTTTCAATATATTAGAAGTTTTGAGGGAAATTCTAACGCTATGCCACAAACGTGAGCCCCAGTTGCTCAGTGGATAAGGCGTTCAGCTACTAATCGGAGGATTGGTGGTTCGAATCCGTGCGATGGACTTGACAAAGAAAAGTAAAAAAGTAGTGATCTTGCGATCGGAGGTTTGCCAGCTTCGCTACAAAAATACTAGAAAGTCGTCCAGAACATCCAACAAATTATACTGGCGTGTATACGGGACTGGTGCACGATAAATCTGATCGGGGTTCAATGCCTGACGCATATTGAGGTTGCGTCGGGTGCCAGTTCAGGTGTTATCCATGTCATCTGACCATAGTTCAAAAATACGAGGCATCGTTCCCGGGTCTTTCTTCGTTTGGTTTGGTTACTTAACGTCGCATATGAGCTGCACAGTGGGCTATTGGCGATGGTTCGGGGTCTTACTCGAAGGAAAGACCCGGGAACACATTCATACCTCCACCTCGTTATTTTAGAACCATGGCCAGATGACGAGGAAACACCTGAACTGGCACCCAATGCCTTCAATAGACGTTGGGACTTTGGACCCCGATCAGATTAATCGTGCACCAGTCCCGTATACACGCCGTTAATTTTTTCGGATGTTCTGGAGGTTTGGTTTGGTTAATTAATGTGACACTAGAGCTGCACAGTTGGCTATTGGCGACGGTTCGGGGTCAGGAGGACTTTTCTAGTAAGTTGTAGCGAAGCTGGCAACCCTCCGATCACAAGATCACTACTTTTTACTTTTCTTTGTCAAGTCCATGACCTGACATCGAACCGGGAACCTTCGTATTCCTAGCTGACGCCTTTAACCGCTCGGCCACGGAGGCCTCTGTATTTTTCCTTCGAGATAGGGCCCGAACCGTCGCTAATAGCCGACTGTGGAGCTCTAGTGCGATGATTTTTAAACAAACCAAACGAATGATGAAAATAAAAGGTATATATATTTCTAAGATTCTGAATGGCAACTCTCCAAACTTAAGATGTAAACAATCGATGTATAGGATATTTTTTGTAACAGAAATACATATTTTTTGGGGTTGGAATATCGTAGACGGGTAGTTCTTGGCCACTTTTTCGAGCACTACTCAATATGGGAATGGGACAATTGTTTACAAATAAGAAATGATAAGAATTTGCTTGGTTGATTGCACGTGACCTCCAAGCGAAGGAATCCCACCCGGAATTTCTTATCATTTGGCGAGTACTTGACAACACAGCCAAATCCCCTGTCGCTTGTAACTCTTTACCTTTGGTACACAAAGAACTGCCGTATATAGCCTCAAAGAAACAAGTAATATTACTACTCTTTATATAAATTACAAAATAGATCTGCTCTATATCTCTTTGCTGAGAAGCAAATTCTTATAAAAGTAACAAAATGTTTGCTCAAACTATTGATGATAAACAAGATGTCACCCAAAAAAGGGAAAAGTCACATAAATGCGAAGTTTGCAACAAGTATTTTACACAAAAAAGTACTCTCAAGCTGCACAACCTTGTCCACATAGGAGAAAAGACATATAAATGCCAAATTTGTACCAAAGAATTCCGTTTCAAGAACAATTTCAAGGTCCACCTTCGCCTCCATACAGGAGAAAAGCCACATAAATGTGAAGTTTGCAACAAACAATTTACTACTAAGCAAAATCTCAAGGACCACCTTCACATCCATACAGGAGAAAAGCAACATAAATGTGAAGTTTGCAACAATGTATTTGCGAGTAAGCCAAACCTCATGATACACTTTCGCCTCCACACAGGAGAAAAGCCACATAAATGTGAAGTTTGCGACAAGCAATTTACTAAAAAGGGTGATCTTTCAAGGCACAGCATCGTCCATACAGGAGAAAAGCCACATAAATGTGAAATTTGCAACAAAAAATTTGCTTCTAAGCGAAATCTTAAAATGCACCTTCGCGTCCATACGGGAGAAAAGCCATATGAATGCGAAGTTTGCAACAAACAATTTACTAGAAGGAGTGATCTTTCGAGTCACGATCTCATCCATACAGGGGAAAAGCCACATAAATGTGAAATTTGTAACAAAAAATATGCTTCGAGGCAAAATCTCATGGGCCATCTTCGCATCCATACAGGAGAAAAACCACATAAATGTGAAGTTTGCAACAGCGAATTTGCAAGCAAGCAAATTCTTGTGATACACCTTCGCATCCATACAGGAGAAAAGCCACATAAATGCGAAGTTTGCAACAAGGAATTTGCAACAAACCAAAATCTTGTGATACACCTTCGCACCCATACAGGAGAAAAGCCACATAAATGTGAAATTTGCAACAATGAATTTGCAAGCAAGCAAAATCTTGTGATACACCTTCGCATCCACACTGGAGAAAAGCCATATAAATGCGAAGTTTGCAACAAGCAATTTACCCAAGAGCGAAATCTCACGAGTCACCTTTCTGTCCATACAGGAGAAAAGCCACATAAATGCGATGTTTGCAACAAGTCTTTTATATATCAAAGTGCTCTTAAGAGGCACAACCTTGTCCATACAGGTGAAAAACAACATACATGTGAAGTTTGCAACAGGTCTTTTACACTTAAAAGTACTCTCAAGAGGCACAACCTTGTTCATATAAGAGAAAAGACATATAAATGTTAAATTTGCAGAAAACAATTTGCTCATGAGCCACTCTTCCATGCATGAAAGAAAAGTGCCAATGGGCTGTAAAAAGTTAAGCGAACATAATTTTTAATGTAGGGTTTTCCTTAAATAAAAATGTCTCTATATGAGGAAGGCATACAATGATATATGTTAATGGTTCATGCTATATAATCTGAAAATAGTAATCATATTCATTATGAAATAATTGTAGTGACAGTAACCATATAAATAAATTTATTTAAGTTTGTGTATGTTGCTTTTTACACTTTTTTTAATGTAACTAATGTGTTATGGTATCTAGTTTTCTAAGCTAATCTTGACGCCAATGCAAATGGCAGGTCAACTTCACAGACTTAATATAATCCTAACGACAAAACATTTGTAACCTCTATTATTTTAAATTTTAGTAAAATAAATCATAGACATGTGCAGGCCTAAATAATGAAACATGCTGGGAAATACCGGACAGTTATTTACTGCCTATGAAGTGGGTATTGAAAGAAATGTGTGTATTGTTTAATGTAAATGTCGAGAATATATTGAAAGGAATTTAAAGTCGTGCAGCCCTTTATAATCCTCCAACTATCCTAAAATTCCTGCAAAGTGTCTAGTAATAGGACATTAACATGTGGGGCATGGGATTCCCTTGCAACAAATTTTCGGTAAATTCCTAGTGTACGGTGCCCCGTTGTCGCCAAGGCCAAAAATTGGCGCCAAGACTCGGTAAAACAACGTTAAACGGTGCGAAAAAATAAGTAGGGTTGCCGTACATCATGATATTGCAAGGTACGTCATGAAACAGGATTGCCAAAATAAAAAATTATCGCTCACCAATCGTCGCCAAATCAACATTTGGCGGGGGCACCGTACTCTATGAATTAACCAAATTTTCTAATTTGTAAGATGTATTCGACTTTATTAAATACCTGTTTAATAATTATGTGAAATAAAGCAAGAAGTTTAACCTTAGTTGATTTGGAAGGGTAAAACTCAATTTTTAAGAAGAGGGGAATTGATCCCTCTAGAAGGACTGATAGTAATTTTTTTTAATTATTAATATTTACTTTAATAAATTGTAAACTTTACACCTTCATTAATTTTCAAAATAAATTCAAATGTTTCTCAAAGTAATTTCAACTAAACATGTTTTTACACAAGCTACATTTCTTTTAACAAATTCTAATATAAAGCAAAATACGACAGCTGAAGTACAAAATATATATTTATTAATAATTATTTCCATTTTAAGTGACTTTATGGGTGCCATTTAAACATGCTGGTCAATTATGGAAAATTTATTACATCAAATAATTTAAAAATATCTTAAACAACAGAAATAAACAAGGTAACTAATTTTAAACAACAATAAACATGTTTGAAAATACTTCTTTCTTTGACTAGCTAGCAGTTGCAGATCATCTGCACTCATATTAATTTTCCAGTAATTAACATCCAACTTTTAAATTGAAGTAAAATTTTGGCCCTAATGTTGTAACACAAGCTACATTTCTTTTAACAGAAGGAATGGCTCGGGAACGATGCTTCGTATTTTGAACCATGGTCAAATGACGAGAAAACACCTGAACTGGTACCCAACGCCTTCAATTGACATTGGACCCCGATCAGATTTATCGTGCACCAGTCCTTGGCCATGACCAGTCCCGTATACACGCCGATTATTTTTGTGGATGTCCTGGACGACATTCCTAGTATTTTGTAGTGAAGCTGGCAACCCTCCGATCACAAGATCACTACTTTTTTACTTTTCTTAAAGTTCGTCGCACAGGATCGAATGAGGAACCCTTTGATTCCCATCTGACGCCTTTACCCACTTATTTTTGTGGACCACGGAGGACCACAAAATATGTGCAGTGATTTGAAACCGAGAGTTGTAAAATTGATTCTTTTCAGAACAAAAAATATTCACCGTGGGTGCACGTTAAATCTACGAATCATAGGCTCGATTTAGTTGCCTAATTTGATTTAGCAATCCTCTGATTGCCAGTTGTTCGCCTTTATCCATATATAGTTGAGCGAAGCGTTCGGAGTACCGTAGGGGCGAAGCCCCTTTTACCTCCTATAGGACTGTTAGTTGATTAACATGTTGGTGCAATGGTAATGAATGGCTTGTTGGAAAACAAGTAAGGACGATACGCGGACAACACAGGACGAAAGACAACATGGTAAAATAAACGCAATAAAGAGTGGGCAGTTATCCACTTTCCATGAAAAATAATTACATTGGAATTTTTCAGGTCGCCTGGGACAGATACATTACAATAAATGGTAAAAGTGAAAAAAAAAATGGGGCATGGAGCCTCAAATCTGGCATGAATTGCACAAAATACATTGATAAAAACAGTGTTTCTGGGGACAGTACATAACTAAATTAGCTTAGTCTAAGGACGAAACAGTTAGACAAAGCGAAAAAACATGTCGTGAAGAAATTAGATGGATAACTATATACAGAGTTTCAATGCTGCTCTAGGTCGTCGCCTATTTGCTTTGATGGTATGATCGTATTCATCGAGTTCCTGTAGCTGATAATTGTCGATGTGTGGGATTTTGGCATAGAAATTTCTAGCCAATTTGCCCATGAATTCGCACAATGGGGGAAAACCCAGTGATTCTTGAATGTCCCTGATTCGAATGAACCAGGGAGCTCTAAATTATTTGGATTTTGATAATTGACGACTGGAGTCCTTCCAGCTCAATGAGTCGTGTTTTACAGGCTGATGCCCATATTGGTGAGGCGTAAGTAATAATAGGACGAAGCATAGTTTTATAGAGGAGGAGTTTGTTTTCGATATTAAGGGGAGATCTTTTATCAATTAAGTGGCGTAGGGAGGCCTTAGCTATTGCAAGTTTCCTACGAATGTGGGTTACGTGGTGATGCCATGTGAGGTGTTTGTCCAATACAACTCCAAGGTATTTTGTAGTGTCTTGCCAATCAAGTGGAGTGTTATACATGGTTATTTTTAAG
The DNA here is from genome assembly GCA_963932185.1 of Troglohyphantes excavatus. NCBI lineage: Eukaryota > Metazoa > Arthropoda > Arachnida > Araneae > Linyphiidae > Troglohyphantes > Troglohyphantes excavatus. The sequence goes on from OZ010678.1 coordinate 19,230,319, forward strand.
TCAGAGGGGATTTTACGTTTGTTGGTGAATAGGACAGCAGCGCTTTTTTCGACGTTAATTTGGATCTTCCAATTATCCAGCCACTTTTCAAGTAAATTAATATGTTCTTGTAGGTATTGGGTGACTGTGACTAATTCCTTGTCACTTGCCATGACTGCAGTATCATCTGCAAAAAGGGCGATCATGGTTTTGTTGGATTGGGGAATATCGTTTATAAATATATTGAAAAGTAAAGGCCCAAGGACAGAGCCTTGGGGTGTCCCTGCCATGGGGATTCTGATTGTGGAGAGAGACTTTTTGACAGAGACTACGAAGGTCCTGTTTTTAAGATATGAGTGGATTAAGTGGATGAGATTTGAAGGAATAGAGAGTGTAATGAGTTTGAATATCAGCCCCTTGATCCATACACGATCAAAAGCTTTTGCAATATCAAGGAACAGTGCAGCCGTGCTCTCACTTTTTACTAGGTTTCCAGAGATAAAATCTGTTACCCTGAGAAGCTGGTGTGTGGTCGATAGCTCTTTCATAAACCCAAACTGTTGGGGGATGAGTTTTTGATTTGATACGAGGAACTTTAGAATTCTGTCTCGTGTTGTGGTTTCGGCTATTTTACCCAGTACGGGTAACAATGAAATAGGCCTATAAGATGATGGTTCCCTACGGTTTTTACCTGGCTTGGGAATTGGAATTATTTTAGCGTTTTTCCATGGCTTTGGAAAGTATTTTAAGTTGAGCATTGAGTTTAGGAGAATGATAAAATATGCAATAAAGTTATTAGGAAGGTTTTTCACCATTTTATTGGTGATCCCTTCTTTTCCAGGGGCTTTCTTAATCTTAAGTTTACGGATTGATATGTCAATTTCATCAGGTTGGATAGGTTCAACGCTAATATTTGGTATGGTGTTAAGGAATTTGTCAAGTCAGAGATTTCAGAGTTAAATTTATGATTAATTGTTGGGTTATCCTTGAATTGCTGTTCGTAGTTGTCAGCTAGGACATTTGCTTTGTCCAGATCAGTTAGGGCAGTAGTATTTCCATTTACAAGCGGCGGGATAGGTTTGGAATTGTTTCTAAAGTATTTGGTGGCTCTCCATATAGTTCCATCTTCCACCTCAAGAGAGCAAAGATGATCGTTCCAGTTATCCTGGATAATTTTGTTTGTCGCATATTTTAGCTCACTTTGTAGCTTTCTCATCAGGGTTCTGTCTAGGGGGTCTCTGTACCTTTGCCAATTCCGTCTGGCCCTGTTTTTTCTTTTAGTCAGGTTCGTAATATGGGTGGCCTTTATCCACTGGACAACTGGATGCCTTTATCGGTTTGGTTTGGTTAATGAACGTCGCGCTAGAGCTGCACAGTGGGCTACTGGCAACGGTTCGAGGCCTATCTCGAAGGAAAGACCCGGTAACAGTGCCTCGTATTTTTGAACCATGGTCAGATGACGAGCACAACACCTGACCAAGCCTATATCGAATGCTGAAAATAAAATTTATATATATTTCTAAGTTCTTAATGGCAACTGTCCAAACTTAACATATAAACAATCGATGTACGCGATATTTTTTGTAGATGAAGTACATAATTTTTTTGCTATTATATAAGCAAGCCGTACCTAGATTCAATGATTTAAAACATTTTTTTTTTCCAGAAATCACAAGTACACAAAGTATTCTAATATAGTCTCGAAGAAGCAAGTAATATCACTTTTCATTTAAACTACCAAATAGATCTGCTCTCTATATATATCAGCCTCTCTGCTTAGAGCCAAATATTTATAGAAGTAACAAAATGTTTGCTCAAACTATTGATAATAAACAAGATGGCATCCACAAAAGAGAAAAGTCACATAAATGTGAAGTTTGCAACAGGACTTTTTCACATAAAAGTACTCTCAAGAGGCATACACACATTGTCCACATAGGAGAAAAGAAACATAAATGTCAAATTTGTAACAAAGAATTTCCTATAAAGCAAAATCTAATGGTCCACCTTCGCACCCACACAGGAGAAAAGCCACATCAATGTGAATTTTGCAACAAGGAATTTACTTCCAGGCAAAATCTCATGGACCATCTTCATGTCCACACAGGAGAAAAGCAACATAAATGTGAAGTTTGCAACAATGATTTTGCAAGTAAGCAAAACCTCATGATTCATCTTCGCCTCCACACGGGAGAAAAGCCACATAAATGTGAAGTTTGCAGCAAAGAATTTGCAAGCAAGCAAAACCTTGTGATGCACCGTCGCATCCACACTGGAGAAAAGCCATATAAATGTGAAGTTTGCAACAAGCAATTTACCCAAAAGCAAAATCTCACGAGTCACCTTTCTGTCCATGCAGATGAAAAGCCACATAAATGCAATGTTTGCAACAAGTCTTTTATATATAAAAGTGCTCTTAGGAGGCACAACCTTGCTCACACAGGTGAAAAACAACATACATGTGAAGTTTGCAACAGGTCTTTTACACATAAAAGTACTCTCAAGAGACACAATCTTGTTCATAGAGGAGAAAAGCCATATAAATGTTAAATTTGCAACAAACAATTTGCCCAAGAGCCACTCTCCATGCATGCAAGAGAAGTGCCAATGGGCTGCAGAGATTAAAGCGTAAATGATTTTTAATACAAGGTTTCCTTGCATAAAAATGTCTATATATGAGGAAGGCATGCAATGATATATGTTAATGATTCATGCTATATATAATCCGAAATTAGTAATCATATTCATTATGAAATAATTGTAGTGACAATTAACCCTATATATAAATTTATTTAAGTTTGTGTGTTGCTTTTTTTTTACACTTTTTAATGTAACTAATTTGTTAAGTACAGATGTAGTATAGGACATTTGGCGCACAAGTTTTTTTTTTTGGCGTGTTTTATAGGGCCGATAAATTTATAGTTTGGCAACGCCACCTGACATTGTTGGTATTTTCCGATTCTTATGGCGACTTTCAATCTGGCAACCCTATGACGTCATTGCGCCGCATAATCGTTTTTGTGCGTTCTCGGAACTATGTTTAACAGCAATTTTTCATCGGAAAAAAAAATGCGCCAAATGTCCTATACTGCATCTGTTCCATGTGTTATTGTATAATCAAGTTTTCTAAGCCAATCTTGACGTCAATGTAAATGCCAGGTTAACTTCGCAGACTTAATATAATCCTACTGACAAGACATTTTATCATTTGAGTCATTTTCTGACAGTCGTCATTTCTATTATTTTAAATTTTATGAAACTTGGTACATTTTTATTTTCGTAAAAATAAATCATAGACATGTGCAGACCTAAATAACGACAAATAATGAAACATGCTGAGAAATACTGGGCAGTTATTTACTCAGAAGTAGGTATTAATTGAAAGAAATGTGTGTCTATTGTTTAATGTAAATGTCAAGAATATATTGAAATAAAATAATAATATTTCTAAAAAAAAGGAAAACCGACTTTAAGAAAAATGCGCTAAAAAGTAAAAAATAATTTTTAATTTCACGAATGAGTTGAAAAAATTGAATTATTGAATATCAATTTTATACGTAGTACAACTTTTTGAAATCGGCGCCAAAATTTAGGTATGATTTTTGTAAATTGGCACCAACTTCCAAAAGTTGTACTACGTATAAAATTGATATTAAATTTTTTCAACTCATTCGTGAAATTAAAAATTATTTTTTACTTTTTAGCGCATTTTTCTTAAAGCCGGTTTTCCTTTTTTTTAGAAAGATTATTTTATTTTTCCCTTTTTAGTTTATAATTTAGCAGTGGGCTTCGCCCCCCCCCCCCTATTCACCAAGAAATTCTAGTAGCAACTTGTGCTCAACAATGTATATTTTAAAACAATCCCTAACAAAGTCAATAAATGCATGTTAAACGAAATGTCATTGTTGTACAACTTCCGTTAAACAATGAAAATATTTTGAAATCGGATAAATTGTTTAAAAAAAATCCGGTTAATCGACATTTCCGGATATATAACAGTTGGATAACCTATTATTATTTTGAAGATTTTGCCTAATTGGATTTTTCTCTATCCAACAAAAAAATAAATTTCGAAATCGGACAAATTTTTTTTTTAAACGGTCTGGTTAATTGAGAAATCCGGATAGTTAAATACCGGATAACCGGATATTTTTTTCAAATTGCTCCCATTTGAAACATCCCCTATCCAACAAAAAAAAAAATCCAAATATCTGAAGTAGAATCGAAATCCCGCGCGCACATACATAAAAAAATATATATAAAAGTCGAATCTATAACCTCTCGACTTGGCGGGCGTTGGTGCTTTTAATTTAAAGTTTCTGGCGGTTTTATTTTGCAGGTTTTTTATGTAGTTTTGGTGGGCGCGCTGGGCAGTCGGTTAAAAAGGGGGAATTTAAAGTTACGCAGCTCTTTATACATCCTCCAACTATGCTAAAATTCCTGCAAAGTGTCTAGTAATAGGACATTAACATGTGAGGCATAGGATTCCTTTGCAACAAATTTTCTAATAGCAAAAAATTCCTCGCTATTCTAGTCTATATTTTCATCATTTTGAAATTTTCATTCTCTTAGTCTTAATATACTATTACGAAATACGCTTCCACATTTACTTTTGTAAATTAATTTTGGCCCACCCCTACTCACCAACGTTTGTCCATTTCTGGAGGATTAGTGTGAGCAAACCAATGAGGATTGCTGGTTTGCTCACAATAATAAAATACATTTTAGTTGAATTTGGCCTTTTTGATAAATATTACTGTTCAAATTTTGAGATGTAGATGGCTCCATGATAACTTTTCAGGTTTTTATTTTTTCAAAGAAGCGTGATAAACTAATTAATTGCTCAATATTTTATCGATTTGGCACATCTGCTGTTCCCTCCCATTCAAATGACGCCATCATCATAAAAATAGGTTTGATATATTGGGTTGGAGGGAAAGTTCTGCCGTATTTTAAAGAAAATATTTTATGTTAAAAATATGTGTTTAATATTAATCAATTATATATGCTCCATTATTTGTTACAACCTGTTGCCATCTTTCAGGTAACCTGTGAATTCCTGTTTTGTAGTAGTTCTCATCCTTGGAGTTAAAATAGTCAGCAACTGCCTTAGAAACACTTTCAAAAGACGTGAATTTTTTTTCCCGTTAGATAATTTTGCAGTAAGATTTTTTTCTCTTAATATTCTCGTAAAGAATCCACTTTTCATCTCCAGTAACCAGCCTGTCCAAAAACGGCTCCACATTGTGTCTAATCAGATGTGATGAACAAATTCTTACCCGATCAGACAAATTCTTTTCCGTTAATTCATGTGGAACCCAAACACTTTGCTTTAACACAAACCCAAGAGATTTAATGTGATCTCCAACAGTTGTATGATGAATGCCAAACTCTTCTGCAATTTCTCGACTTGTTAAATGTGGATTATTTTCCAACATGGATCGCAAAACATCATTATCGATCTTGGATGGTCGTCCAGATCGATCACTTTCTCTGAGGCACAGATTCCCGAAACGAAATTTGCTAAACCATCTTTGACAAGTACGAACATTTACAATATCTTTTCCGAATACAGCACATAAATTTTTACATGCAACCGATGCATTGCTTCCTTTTTGGAATTCATATAAAATGCAGTGTCGTAAATGCATTTTATCTACTGACATGTTTTTCACTTTAAATATCACAAGTAAATGATGAACGGTAAAAAAGGGCACCTTTTATATTATACAGCAGTCTAAAAAAACAAAACAAAATCCGATTGACTCACTAGCCAGATGTACTTTTTATTTACAAGCAAAATCACCTGCCTATTTAAAATACGACAGAACTTTCCCTCCAACCCAATAGTTTATGAAGAGTGACTGTCACAAAAAAAAGTATCATTTATTAAATATATAGATACTATGCAAAATAACACTTAAAAGTTTTTTTTATTAAATATATAGTTTAATAAAAAGATTCTAAACTTCATTTTTTTTATCATCATACTTAGCTTTTTATTGTTTACTAGTAATTGGTTTGTAATATTTTTCAATTACTCGTGATGAATATTCTGGAAGAAGTAATTATATTCTATATGAAGTTTGTTTAATTTTAATTTCTATTAATGTTAATTTTTTTTTAATTTGTAAGATGTAGTGTTCACATAGTTTTAAAAAAGGGCAGGGGGGATTTGTCAAAAAGGGCACTTTTTGTTATGTAAAAGGGCAAAGGGTACGATTAGGATACCAAGGCAATCCTACAGACCTTTGTTTTCGCGGAAAAATATTTTTTTTAATTACAGGGCGCAAAGAAGATATTGAAAAAGGCAGGGTACATTTTTCACTTCTAAAAAGGGCAGGGCACATCGGCACTTACAAAAAAAAGGGCAGGGCGCGGCGCCCTCTGAAAAACGCATAACAGGAACACTAGTAAGATGTATTCAACTTTATTAAATAATACCTGCTTAATAATTGTGTGACATAAAGCAAGAAATTTAACCTTAGCTGATTTGGAACGGTAAAAATTGAAGGAAAGAAGAGAGGAATCGATCAATGATTGAATGCGTAAAAATGTTTTTACACAAGCTACATTTATTTGAATAAATTCTAATACTATAAAACAAAACATCAACTGAACACATCAACTGAAATACAAAAAATAAATATATATTTATTAATAATTATTTCCATTTTAAGTGACATATATGGGTGCAATTTAAAACATGCTGCTAAATTATAGAAAAATTAATAATATAAATTTAATAATATCTTAAACAACAGAAATAAACAGGGTAACTAATTTCTTTTGGCTAGCTATTTCTACAGATCATCTGCACTTATATAATTTTCCAATAATTAACATAAAAACTTTTAAATGGCAGCAAAAATTAAAATATTGGCCCTAATGTGTGACACAAGCTACATTTTTTTTTAGCCAATTCTAATATAAAGCAAGTTTGGTACAGATGTAGTATAGGACATTTGGCGAGTTTTTATTTTGTCATCAGTGGCCAAATCGAAAGCAGTCTTTCCATCTTCATCTACTGCATTAACGTTGATTCCATTTGCTTTTAATAGAGCTTCTACCACATCTTTATGGCCATTTACAGCAGCCAAATGTAAAGGAGTCCTGCCGCGGCTATCTGCTATATCAACCTTCGCCCCTTTATTTAATAGCATTTCTACTATCTCTTGCAAGGTTTTTTTTTTGGCGTTTTTTATAGGAGAGATAAATTTATAGTATGGCAACCCCACCTGACATTGTTGGTATTTTCCGATTCTTATGGCGACTTTCACTCTGGCAACCCGATGACGTCATCGTGATGTTTAACGGCAATTTTTCGTCGCCAAAAAAAACCAGGCCAAATTTCCTATACTACATCTGTTCCGCAAGTTTATCTATGTGTAGCAGAAACTCCTTACAATGGATGTTGCTTATACAGGGTGGTAACAACATACTAGAAAAAAAGTTCCATGATGGTGTCACATAAATTTTTCCTGATTTTACAATTACGTTAAAAAATGTTGTAATATATGCTTTGTATAGAAACAAAGTATCCACGCTACAATGATCCAATAACTATATTGCATTATAAATGAAAAATTATAAGCAATACCTATTGAAAGTTAAAATAATAATTTATGAATACAACACAAATTGCAACAGGCATAATAGTAATTAAGCATGTTCTCTGGAAGCAGATAATGAAAAAAAAAAGCAAGTTTTTTCAAATTATTTCTTTTGTAGATAATTTTAAATGCTTTATATGCTTCCAAATCCAATCTTCAGTAAATCACATATTCATTAGCCCCTCACATGTTGCTTACAATTCAAGGTCTAATGCACTTTGCTTTTGCTTCTCCCTCCAGCAGTGGTTCACGTTTTTACAAAAATAAAATTGAAAATATGAAAAGGTGCATAACCATGCTTTTTTTTAAATTGTTTTTCAGAACTAAAAGTAAATATTGACAATTAAATTACCCAAAATGGAGGGCATAACAGACGAAAATTGTCGTTTTAAAGATTCAAAATTCCCTGATTTTTTGTGAAATTTTGAAAATTTCCGATATTTTCAGAATTACAAATTTCCATGATAATTCCCTGATTTCCAGGTTATGTTGCCACCCTGTTATAGCGGACAGTTTAAAAAAATTGTAAAAATTTAAGTCCTAGAAGTTGAAGAGCCATTGAACATTCGGTTTATTCCTAGTGTCCGGTGCCCTCGTCAAATGGGATTTTCGCTTCAGAGTGCTGTCAAAGTACCCCAAACGACTGCCCGAAGAATTGCCTGTAAGCACTATGATCGACTGCCCGGAGGGACATTGCTACCTTCGAGATAGGCGCCGAACTGCCGCCAACAGCCCAATATTAACTAGTGCGATGTTATTAACCAAAGCAAAGCTTCGGAATCAATTCTAAACCGTCGTCATTAGCCTATTGTAGAGCTCAAGTGCGACCAACGCAATGTCCGTCATTTTGATTAGGCGACAAAAAAAACATTATTTTGGGCCTTGGTGCCAATTTTTTGACTTGGCGACAACGGGGCACCGTACACTAGGAATTTACCGAACATTCTTCAAACAGAACCCCATGCTGAGAAGCAAAAACTTATTCCAAATTAAACTTATTAAAATATTCTAAATTAGCTATTTTTTTATATTATAGATTATTTTGCTACAGCTTAAAATTTTTAAATTGGCAAAAAAAATAAATTGAATGCAGGAAGAGCCCTGCAAAAAGATTGCTACAAAATTAAACAGCACACTTCTATAATGAAATAAAAAAAAAATGGCCCGAATATGAAAATTACCACTTGATTAAAAAAAGATGAAAATAAAATGTATTAGTTTCAAGTGAAATAATTCTTTGATTATTTACATAAATAAATAAGTGAAAAGCTCCAACTCAACATTTTTCTAGTGTGGTGGTCACTTCAAATACCTAATATTTTCTCTTGGGTTCGAGTAATTACTTTATCCCAATGATTAAAGTATCGGCGTGCACATACAAGATTCAGGATGACTGCATAAACTCAATATGATAAATTAGTAAAAATACAAATCAACGTAATACAAAGCTGCACCATCTTGATTCAACCACTTTAACTTCAGAATCAACTACTGCCCAAGTGATGACTCTTTAGAAATATCAACAACTGCCCACATGATAATACTTCACGGGTATCAACCACTGCCATTTCACGAGTATTAACCACTGTCCGCCTGACAATACTCCACGGATATCAATCCTTCATCCGACTCACTGAGAAGGGGTACTGTGGTGGTTACTTTAAATATCCGTTATTTTCTTTTGGACCAAAGGAATCCCTTTGGCCAGAAGGTTCAAGAATTGACGTAGCACACACAATGGTCAGGGTTCAATTCCGTATGACACACTAGCAGCATCCACGGAGAAGAAAAAAAAGGAGGAGATGATTTGGCGAGATTTCATGAGACGTAAGTTAGCAACCCCAAACTAGTTTGCAATGATTTTTCTACGAGGAACGCACTATTTTCAAATTAAGAAAACGCATGCTAAAACTTAAAAAATGACTATTTGTGCAGCTGTGGGATGCAGTACAAGTTCCAAATCGATAAAAGATGCTATTATTTCCACTTCATAGGTAAATTAAATTATAAAATAAATTATCGCCATGTACTGGTACACTTTGGAATAGCGCCAAATACTTCGCCAGTTCCTACTTTTTAAGCGATTGCTTACTTCGAATTGCAAACTAGTTTTAGACTTGATCGCACCTTCTACTTTACTCCGTGTATGCATCCAACTGGCAGTATGCATCCAGCTAGCAGTATACATCTAACAAGCAGTATGCATCCAACCATGGTCGTTCTCATAACAAAAAGCTTGGGAGTACCCCACGTCTACGCGGCCCTGTGGAACAAAAGATGATTTGTGAGATTGTGCTTTCGAGTAAATTGTTTGTTGCAAACTTCACATTTATGTGGCTCAGGAAATGCCTCTTGAGATCACTAGGATATGTGAATTGTTTGTAGCATACTAAGCATAAATGCACACACAATTTTCAGGGTACAATTCCATGTGACGCACTAGCAGTATGCCTCTAACAATGGTCATTCTCATAACAAAAAGCTTGGGAGTACCCCACGTCTACTAAAGGCAGCCCTGTGGAACAGAAGATGATTTGTGAGATTGTGCTTTCGAGTAAATTGTTTGTTGCAAACTTCACATTTATGTGGCTTTTCTCCAGTGTGGCTGAGGAAATGTCTTTTGAGATCACTAGGATATGTGAACTGTTTGCTGCATACTATACATAAATGTGTTTTTTCTCCTGTGTGGGAGAAAATATGAATCTTAAGATTGCTTTTCCGAGCAAACTGCCTGTTGCATACTTCGCATGTATGCTGCTTTTCTCCTGTGTGGGTGATAAGGTGTTGCGTCAGATTACTCTTTTGAATAAACTTTTTGTTGCAAACTTCACATTTATGTGGCTTTTCACCTTTGTGGATGATAAGATGTTTCTTGAGATAACTCATTCCAGTGAATTGTTCGTTACACAAGTGACATGTTTGCAGTTTCTCTCCGGTGTGGATGCGGAGGTGTTGGGAGAGGGTGCTTTTTCTCCTGAATTGTTTGTTGCACACTTTACATTTGAGTTTTTCTGCTGTGTGGATGAGGAGGTGCAGCTTTAGAGCACTCTTTTCCATAAATTGTTTGTTGCACAGTGTGCATGCACTTGGGTTATTATCCGTGCGAACGGACAACTGCTGTTTTGTTTTATACATTTCTTAAAGCAATTCGTCCCTCTGCAAAGCAAAGCCCCTCCGACTCGACAAGGAATTGCAGCAACCCTATTGCACAGTTGTTTTCTTTAGATCTCGCGCATGCAAAAAGTCGCCAAATTGGCGAAATTTTGAAAAAGTCGCCAAGGGTGACCGTACAGTAAATTTTTACACAATTCGTTATATTCTTTGGAAATATGCGAAGTTAAACGGAATTATAGAAATACGCATCATTCTACGGTCCTTCCCTTTAAATATAAAAGCGCGCTTAATTTATTTTGTAGAGGAATTTGTCTTTTGTTGAACTAAATTTCATTAAAACATTCCACAAAAGTCGAGTACGAATGTTTGCGGCAATACTGTTTTTTAAAGTGTAAATAAAAGGATACCAGGGTGACCGGAGAGCATCTTACTTACAGGAGTGTTTTTATTAAATTGAAATTCGTGAATTAAAAGTCATATTTAATATAATATTATCTAGATTCTCTATAACAACGAAGATATCATAGAAGATATCAACAAAGCAATACTTATGTATCTTGTGCTACAGTACAAATGTTTGGTTTTGTTAAAAACGTCGCACTAGAGCTGCATAGTGGACTATTGGCGACGGTTCGGGGCCTATCTCGAAGGTAGGACCCGGGAACGATCCTTTGTATTTTTGAACCATGGTCAGATGACGAGGAAACACCTGAACTGGCACCCACCGCCTTCAATAGACGTCGGGACTTTGGACCCCAATCAGATTTATCGTGCACCAGTCCCGTATACACGCTGATAATTTTTTTCGGATGTTCTGGACGACAATCCTAGTACTTTGTCGTGAGGCAGGTAACCCTCCGATCACAATATCGCAACTGCTTTACTTTTCTTGGACAAGTCCGTCGCACAGGAACGAAACAGGAGCTTCCCAGCTGACGCGTTTATCCACTCGGCCACGGAGGCCGTATAAATGTGTGAGTTCCATCACAAGGACCTTTGTAGTGATTTAAAATCGTCGTGGGTGCACGTTAAATCTACAAATCACAGGCTCTAATTAGAAGTTCTCTGATTACCAGCGGAACGCTTTTATCCACTGGGCAACTGGAGGCCCATATCGAATGCAAAAAAAATAAAAGATATATATATTTCTAAGAATCTGAATGGCAACTCTCTAAACTTAATATGTAAACGTTCGATGTATGCGAAATTTTTTGGTGGTGAAGTACATAATGTTTATGTGTTATAATATTAGCAAGTAGCACCTAGATTCAATGATTTCAAACTTTATATTTTAACAGAAATCACAAGTGCACAAAGTATTCCAATATATAATGCCTCGAAGAAGCAAGTAATATAATATACTTCATTTAAATTACCAAATAGGTCTGCTCTCTACGTATCTGCCTCTCTGCTTAGAGCCAAATATTCATAGATGTAACAAAATGTCTTCTCAAATTATTGATAATAAACAAGATGTCATCCACAAAAGAGAAAAGTCACATACATGTGAAGTTTGCAACAGGTCTTTTGCACATAAAAGTACTCTCAAGGTGCACAACCTTGTCCACATAGGAGAAAAACCACGTAAATGTCAAATTTGTAACAAGGAATTTCGTTTCAAGCGAAATCTCATGGTCCACCTTCGCATCCATACAGGAGAAAAGCTACATAAATGTGAAGTTTGCAACAAAGAATTTACTTCTAGGCAAAATCTCATGACCCACCTTCACATCCATACAGGAGAAAAGCCACATAAATGTGAAGTTTGCAGCAAGCAATTTACTAAAAAGAGTGATCTTTCAAGGCACTACAACATCCACACAGGAGAAAAACCACATAAATGTCAAATTTGTAACAAAGAATTTCGTTTCAAGCAAAATCTCATGGTCCACCTTCGCATCCATACAGGAGAAAAGCTACATAAATGTGAAGTTTGCAACAAAAAATTTGCTTCTAAGCGAAATCTCATGGACCACCTTCGCATCCATACTGGAGAAACGCCACATATATGAAATTTGCAACAGGCAATTTTCTAAACGTAGTGATCTTACAAGGCACTTTTTCATTCATACACGAGAAAAGTCACATAAATGTGAAGTTTGCAACAAACAATTTGCTTCTATGCGAAATTTCGTGGACCACCTTTGCATCCATACAAGAGAAGGGCCAAGCAAAAGCGAAGTTTGCAATAAGTGATTTGCTAAGACGAGCGATCTTACGAGGCACAACTTCATCCATGCTGGAGATATACCACATTAATGTGTCCTATAACATTTTCAAGGCCATACATGCAGGGATCCAGTTTTTCGGGCAATGCGCTCAATTTTTAAAATCGTAACAATACTCCATTTCGAAATATTTTTTAATGTGAATGTTTCGGGTACAATTTACAAGTTGCAGTTTTACAATTATATAAAAAAAATTGATCATATAAAATAGCATGCCCAGAAAAAATTATTGAAATATCCAAACAGCGAAAACAACAATTGCAAAAGTTGTGTGACCGGCAGTGGGTTAAATAAATATGACGTAGCGTGATGAATCGTTGTTTATTCTGTGATACCTCGTAACTAGCGTCTGCAGCGAGAAAATCTTACAAACTGCTTTGACTCCTCTGGACAGCGCGCATGCGCATTACTGAGAATCTAGGACTTGGAAGTTTTGCCATTCGCAAGGCAGTGTTCCGATAAAGGGGGCCGGTTACATATCATCGAGTGGCACACGGAAGCTTTTTATATAAATGTTTTGATATATTTTGAACAAACTAGGGATAAAAAATAAATATTTTATTTCAAATTAAGTTAAGTTATAAATAAACTAACTTTAATCAAGTTTTTTTTATAATAAGTATTTTTCCCCATTTTTTGCTTTTTTTTAGAAATGAGAAACAAAACTGCCAACCTTGAAGATATTTTATGCGGAAGATTGTTTAATGAAGAATTGTTGAGGGGGGGGGGGGATAATCAGTCACGATATAAAATATAAAGTGGCTGATTATCACTTAAGTTACTATTTCATAATGTTATGCAATTTTATTCACATTATCTTTTTTTCTTATATCATTGGTGCCATTCTACATTGAACGACAATTGATGAAGTTACCCTATCAAAAGGGCTTTTCCTATTTTCTGATGGAATTATAATTTTCAAAATTTTTTTTAATAAAGTTTTCGTTATACTTTATACAATTTGAAGTTATTTTGGCCATATGTGTTTTTTCTTTTAAAAAAAGTTATTTCATATTATCTATTTAATAACTCTATAAAATTTTATAAAGTTTGGTTAAATCCTTTACTTTAAAGAAAACTATAATACTATCTTTATGTTGAATTATCCATAAAATTAAATATTTTAAACTGATTATTCAATTTTTCTGCTTAATTTTATGAAAAGAGGTAAGAGTTTGAATTGTTTTGATTTTGAAGATATATTTGAAATATATTTAAGGAGTTAATTTTTTTTTGTAAAATACTTTTCTAAAGAATTCAAATTTACGAATGACCAAATTAATTCGAATATTCACATAAACTGCCGAAAAGAGTATCAACGGCTAAAAGCACAATTAATATATGTTTAATTTATTGGCCCAAATGAGATAGTGGTATCAATGTGAATTTGGAGAGCCACTTGCCTCTTACACAAACATTTCACGTCCCTTCTAAATAATAATTCTGGGGGAAAAAAAGTTTCCACAGATTGCTACCAAATTTAAAATCTTTTTGCGTTTTCTGAAAGCTTATAAAAGTAGACTAAATATGATTGTGATTTTAACCATCAATATTCTTGTAGTGCTTTACAGATCAAATTAAATTAGCATTTGCTTGAATAAAGTAATATTTTTCAAAAGTTAAAAGTGAATTATAAGATGGTAAGGCTCTAACAAAGACAAACTATAATTCTGAAAAATGGAAAAGTTATTTTTTTAACTTTAGAATGACTTTTGCATAATTTTTATAATAAGAAATAATATAAATAATAAAGTATATTATCTCACAGGATTTATAGTTTACACCTTTTGTATAAAAAGTAAATTGTTTAAAAAAACGTTTCTACTTAACATAAATTTAACATACAGAAGTATACACTAAAACAATTATTATGATTAATTACATAGATAACTTGTAAAATATTGCTTTAAAAATTAGAGACAGTTAAAATTGTACTGAAATTTTTTTAAAAACATTTTAAGCTAAGGACAAAGTTTATTTGTGCAAAAAACTCGAGGTTTCAATACTTTATACGTTCCTTTATAAATGATCCTTAGTTTCTTTTAAAAATATTTGCTTACAAGTGAATTCTTTTTTTATTTAAAGGTAGTAATTTTATTCGGATAATTTATTTGAAATTATTTGGATATTTTATTTGGAAAAAAGAAACATCTGACACGAAGACAGTTTCAGTATAATCTAGTCTTGTCTTTTCTAATTGACATCACAACCATATGGGTGTATACCGATTTTTGTAAAAGAACTTGCTATAATGCTTCTAGGCAAGGACCGTAGAATAGTACTACTTATCTATGGTCTGCGTTGGGTTACTCACAATGCCCTCTTTTTGTTCAATTAGGCGTGACGGCGTTTGAAAATCATGATACGTGATACTGACCGATTGGAGGGCGGAGGGATCTCAACCCCCCCAACTCAATCTCCCACTGAAAAGGTGACCTTCAGACGGAAGTGGGTCGGTCAACCTTCCCCTCTCGTACCTCGGGGTCTGCCTCGGGGTAACGTCGCGACAGAGAAAAAAACCTTCTGAGCTTTTCGGAAGAGGGGAGATTGTTCCCCTCCATGGTTAATAGTTTGTCGATTTTATTAATTATAAAATTATTTTTATCTTTACAATCCAAACTTGCAACAATTTAGTGTTGGCAGAGGTAATAGGATTCCTTTTCTTGCGTACAACTGGGGGTACCTGGTGGTCCGGTTCGGGGTACGCGAAAATATTATTAGAAAAGTTAGATAACCTCTAAAAAAACTGTTATAAGTAAAATCAAAAATAAAAGTTTGTGTCATCAATTCAAATTGATGACACTTACAAACTTTGATTTTTGATTTTACTTATAACAGTTTTTTTGAGTCGTTTGATTAATTTGTTAGCGAATTTAAGATTACTGCCTAACAAAACCCAACTTTTGTTTGCGTAGTTGGATGAGTGAGAAGCGTTATGAGCAGGGTCGCCCTTACAGATGTGCTACAGGTGCTGTCGCACAGGGCCCCGGAAGAACCCGGCGTTAACAAGGAAACAACTTCTGAAAAAAATTGGCGAACCGGTTATTAACATAAAACATCTTTAAATCATTTACATGGGAAATCATGATCTAAATATCACAATAGTGTCCATCCCGCCTTAACTCCGTGACAAATAGCGCAATTGATATGGATTTGGCTCCGTTCAATAGACAATTAGGCGTCCATGCGTAAAAAATCAGGATATAAACCAAAGCATATACAGGGTGTGAATGGGGAATCGCGACGTCATACGAAATAGCTTGTTTATCTTCCTTCTGATGGCGAACAATTCATATCAATACAATCTGCTGAAATGACATCCTTGCTCCGACCTCTCCCCTTTCGTTTTTTATGTATAATTTCCTTTTATTTAAATTATACTGCTTTGCTACGAGTTTTAAAATAAAAATATATTTTAAATAATATTTAAAAAAAAAATCATTTAAAAGCAAAAGAAAAAGTTCTTCTATTGCTATAGATAATTTATACATGTGCTTTTGTCAACTATGGATACGTTATTTTCATCTAAGAATGGTGCAAAACTTGTCAGCTATAAAAAACGTAAAATCTGTTTCAATGGGCCCCTTATTGGTTCCTTTATACAGGGTTCCGCATCTGCTAATGGCGACCCTGGTTATGAGAGAAGGGGGAACTCAAATGAAAAGTTTTATCAAGGGGTACATGGGTGAAGAAAAAAAAGTTTGGAACCACTGACTTAGATTAAGGATTTAAACGTAATAAGGTAATATTTAAAGTAATTTAAACGTAATTACAAATATTTGATATTCTATTCCTTAATAGAATATCAAATATTTGTAATGACTTGTATTTTTTTAAAGTGCCCATTTCATATTTTTTCAGATCCAATTTTTAATAATTTGTGCAAATTAATCGCATGTTTGTAGCCCCACTGTTTCCATTGCTTGATTTCTGGGATTTTTGGAAACAGGCAAGTTCTTTTGAATTAGCTTACGAACTCGCAAACTTGCTTCACTTTTTCATATAAATCATACATTAAAAAAGTCCTTACATTATTATTATTGTTATTATTTTTTTGGCTTTCTGCAAATTTTTGCGCTTTTTCATTGATAAACATTAATGCCTCTTCCTAAAGCCCTGATACCAGTCTCCAAGAAGTTTATCTTTAAATCTAGAAGAAAGCAATATACTATTGCATAAAACGATTAAGCTCGTCTCTGTCACAAATAAAACCCATCTGCAAGCTAGCAGCGAAGCATTTGGTTAAATTGTCACCAGCAACGCATACAAATTCTGTAAGCCAACGGACTCCGACAAAAGACATTTGTTTCAGTTTTGATGTTTCACCTCAAATACGTAATGCTGTTCAGCCTTTTTGTAAGTCAAATTTATATAAAAACATCAAATCAGTACTGAAATGGTCTTTAATGTTGTATGAAGACCTGAAATGTTTACTAAGTTAATTTCGGGGCATTTCAAGCTGAAATTGAAAGAAAACGCTTGAGTCTAACTTCTACAGTTGCCGTCTTAAAGACGGCAACTGTAGTGTAGAAGATATTAAGAAAGATTTTCTATATAAATAAGAAGTGATAAGAATGAGTTCTTTTTGTTTCCATTTATCCCAGTGAAAAACAATTAGTAGAGCAATTGTAAACAGAGAAATGTACATCTATGAACAAGTATAGAGTAAAAAAATTATTAAATAATTAAAATTTCATTACATAATGCTTTGTTTAACTTACCTTTATATTAGCACTTCAAAAAACGACAATACAAAATTGTACTAAAAAATTATTACACGCAAGATGTAGGGTTACTAATAGGACTTTTGTAATTTGTTGTTTTAATTTTAATAGTATGAAAAAGAAAATCATAGTTAATGCTGATAATTATTAATATTCGTTATTTAAATATAGTTGTTATACTTTGAAAACTGCAATTCTTTTTAGTGAAATGTTTTCATGCAATGAAAACGTCGATTTGATGTACAAGAGGGATTGCTTCCGAACAGAAGCACTTTCCTTGTTTCAAATGTAATTGAACGTAGTAGGAAGTATAAAGTTTTTTTTTCTTTAAACCAAAGTATTAAATCGAAATTATTCTTTGGACAAAATGCTGAAATTTAAGTAATGAAGTTATTTCGATAATTTGCTTTGAAACTAAAATACATAATTGGTAATTCTGGGAACAGTAGACCTCGTGACCAAAATAAAATCTAAAAAAAATAATAAACATATACGTCGATTTTAATTACTTCAAGGAATAGTCATGCCCAACTTGAAGAAAATCGATCAATGCGTGTGGTCGTAACTGCGTAACAAACATATGCCGATCGGACGAGTTAAAACAGATACCTCGCTGGGCAAAGAAGCAATAATTGAACAAAATCAATCTATGATATCATGACTTATGCAAACAATCAAACAGTAATTTTAATTGTTCATATTTTCCTTTACTTTTATGTAATCAAATGTAAGTTTCCTTATATTTTTCTTACAACTTTATTTTTTATTATTATTATTATTTACGTGACGCTGCATGACAGTTATTAAAATATAGTAATAATGTTTTAATAACTTATATTTTGAAGGAAACATTCAACTGTACACACATTATACATTTTAGTGATAAATGTTTTGTTTGATTAACATTAAACTTTCGAACCGACCTTTGAGTAAATTTCGTTAATTTACAATTTTTTATGAAATCATTCTTTTAATTACTATATCATTTGAAAACCAATTAGTTTGATATTTCAAAACTCATATATGAGAATCTTTGCAGACTTCTTCTTTTTGCATTTTTTTTTAATTTCGAAAATATATTGTTCACATTTGAATTTTTTTTATGTGAAATTTTTTAATTTAAATGTGAAAAAAAACTGAATATTTTTAAAATTTTATATTTGTGAAACAACACAAATGGCTAATTTTCAGCTAAATTCAGTAATGTGAATAGTTTCCTTTTAACGGTATACCACTTAAAAGAAAGTAATGTTAGAAATATCTTGTGCAGATTTTTTAATGAAATATAGCTTTTTTAATTGCTGCGTTATATATTTTTCATGTACCTAACATATCTTCATATTTTATTTGTAAATTAATGAAATTGGATGTTTAAAAAAATCGATATTGGTTAAATAGACATAAAGAGTGTTAATTTTTTGAACGAGGGTTAGCGAGGAAATGTTTTAACTCGACCTATCGGCATTTAGTCTATTTGTTTGTAAAATTGTTTGATACGCAGACACGACCAAACGCGTTGTTATATTTCCTTTAAATGTGGTAGGAATGTTCCTTTAAGTCGTTAACATCGACTTGCATGTTTTTTATTTTATTAATTTACTTTTTGGTCGCGAGGTCTATCGTTTCCAAAACTACTAACATACATTCCATAGAATAATAGTGTGTAAAAATAATTGAAATGATCTTGGTTATTGATACTTAGAAAGAAAGAACTGGTTGTTGTGAAAAATATAATTATTTCATACATTTTGAAACAAAGAATATATTTTACTGAGCGTTAGCGAGGCAGGTCCCTGTTTTAACTCTGTTTTTCAGCACTTCGTCTGTTAATTTGTTTGTTACGCATTTACGACCAAACGCGTTGTTCGATATTCTTTAAATTTGGTCTGAATGTTACTTGAAGTCATTAAAATAGCCGCATATGTTTTCTTTTATTTCTTGTTTCCGAGGTCTATTGTTCCCAGAACTACTGCTAAGAGTTTTGCTTAAGGGCTGTTTGCGGTCCCTAGATGTCTTGACTACATAATATTGCAGAAAGTGTTCATGTTTATTATTTTTTGTTAAATATTTAATTTATTTATAATAACAGTGATCCGTTTATTATGTCTAATATTTTTCATGTATAAAAAATCTTAAATGCAACATTACAACATCTTTTACTACTCTCCATCAAAATTCTCGCAACAGGAAAATTTTAACGTTATTTACGAAAGAAAGGAACACTGTGTGCGATTTTTCTCTAATAACTCATCATTTTAACTTAAAGTCCTTCATATCAACTAGACTTCTCATAATCTGTTCTCGATCCATCTGTAATATCATGCTAAAACATATTTTAAAATAAATTAATTCTACTTTAATACGTATATTTCAAAGAAATGTTGTATAAATGTCAGTGAATTAATATGTTGTGATGAACCTTTGACCCATTATTATTTTTTTTATCGTTATTACTTCTGAAGTAATTTATATTATTAATTTATTCATACAAATTATGAAAACATTATCTGAATTTTGTTAATTTGTATTATGGTTCTTAATAATTGCATTATATCGTTACATGATACAACAAATACTGTGCTTTTCTTTAGAAATTTTAGATTAAATAATAAAATTCAATTTTTTTAATAAATTAGTCATTTGTTTGTTATTATTTTATAACTTATCAGGATAAGTTACAACCATTATGGAGTACATTTGAATATCTTTTAGTTTGAGGGAGGAGTATTTACGAAAAAATAATACACTTAACTTATTTCATTAACAGTCCATTAGTGATATAAACATTAATTAGTGATAAAATGTCACAGAGTTAATAATAAATGTTATCTAATATAATTTATTATTTAATGAAGAAGTATTTATAAATTAATCTAAATGTATTTCTAAACTAAATTAATTCATTTAAATAACTTAACCAAATTTGAAATAAATTTTACTTTTTACCCCCAGTTTGTTAGCAATATATCAAAACATTTATATGAAAACATTTATAAATAATGAAGAGTCATAATAATGAAGTAAGTAAATAATGAAACCAACAAAAATTCATTCTCTAGTCATTTAAATACACTCGATGATTTGTAACCGGCCCCCTTGGTCAGAATACTGCCTTCCGAGTGGAAAAACTTCCAAGTCCTAGATTCTCAGTAATGCGCATGCGCGCTTTCCGGTAGGAGTCGAAGCGATTTGTAAGATTTTCTCGCTGCAGACGCTAGTTACCTCGTAAGTTACCACTTTACATATAGGAGTTGAGTGGTATCGCATCTTGAGCAACAAAATATTTTATTATAGCAGTGTAATAACAAAATTGGGTAAAAATTCACTGTATGGTCACCCTTGGCGACTTTTTCAAAAAGTCGCCATTTTGGCGACTGTTTTCCAGTAGGGTTGCTGAAATTCCTTGTCGGGTCAGAGGGGGTTTGCCATTTAAAAAAAATTATCGCCAAATGTCGAAAAAATCGCGCTAAGGGTGACCAAAAACAGTAAATCTGACCCCAAAATTGTTGAAATGCAAGTGGGGGTCATTATTGACCAGCTTTTGATCACTTCATAAGGTCACCCTAAGGCTTTTTATTTGCTATCATTCAATGCTGCAGCACATGCTTTCTGTCCATTTCACTATGTAAAGCGAACATAACTCTTCTGTCTATTTATTGTTGTTGTCTGAGATTATTAATTAAAAGCAGCGTAATTACATTAATACATGCTTTTAACTAAAGAATGTGGTGATGCAGCACTATGCACTTTTTGGCTGCCACTTGTTATGGAACCGAGGAACTTCTGCTTGCTACGCCCATACTCTTACCAGCCATGCTATGATTTTTTTTATTCCATTAAAAAAACTTATTTTAATTAAATGTCATCCACATGCCCTGTCCCATACCTATAATTTGTGTTTTCCAGGTAATTTATTTAAAAAACCAAAAGTGATTTCCTCTTCATTTTTCTTTTTCTTAATAAATATATATGTATGAATAATATTAAGCTAAAAATAGTCAAAATAAATAAAATTATTACATAAAAAAATTAATTAAAAGTTTGTCCTAAGGAATATCAGTCATCCACATGGCTGAAACAAATGGAATTTTTTCTCAAGGAAATTGAAACTTTTAAAGTGGCAAACCCAGGTAGCACAGCAATATTGGCCAATATCGGCAAAGAGAGTTTCGGCAACATTGGCCAATATTGGCGAATGTCGGATCGGCCAACGTCAAACTGTTAACCTTTTATCAATATTGCCGAACCGATATTGGCCAATATTATAGAGCGGTATTGGCCAATATTGGGTAATGTTGAACTGGCCAATATCGTAGAGCGGTATTGGCCAATATTGGCGAATGTCGGATCGGCCAACGTCAAACTGTTAACCTTTTATCAATATTGGGCAATATTGCCGAACCGATATTGGCCAATATTATAGAGCGGTATTGGGTAATGTTGAACTGGCCAATATCATAGAGCGGTATTGGCCAATATTGGCGAATGTCGGATCGGCCAATGTCAAATGGTTAACCTTTTATCAATATTGGCAAATATTGCTCAACCGATATTGGCCAATATTGGCTAACGTTAGGTCGGCTAATATTGGCGAATGTCGGGTTGGCCAATGTCAAATGGTTAACTTTTTATCAATATTGGCAAATATTGCCAAAGCAATATCTGTCAATATTAAATAAAAGGTGGCCGATTTACATTGATCGACTCGACATTAGCCGAAATCGAATATATTTGAAAGCAGCGGTTTACAATATTGATGAACAATACTATGAATAATTTAAAAAAAAAATATTTTTATAAAACAATTTGTTTCTTTTGTTTTTGATCATTTAAAGCTGTTGCATGAAAAATATTCTTTCCTCTGGAAAATATTGGACTATACAACTCATTTGCTTTTTCTTTATAACATAAAAAATTTTTTATTCAAAATCTATATAATAATAAAAATATAGCAATAAAATTATAATTAAAATATTTAATAATTAAAATTTTAAATTTCCTAAAATTACAAATTTATAATTCTTTAAAAAAATTTAAATTAGTTAATTTTGAACTAAGTTAACTGTAATATTATTTAAAAATATATTTACATTTACTTTTCTAAACGAAATGCATTATACATTACCATTTAAATAAATTAAAAACACAATTCAAAATATTTCTATCTTGTATTCCTTCATCTAATACATTAAAAAAAATTAAGACTTAATTTGTTTAAAACATATTAAAGATAATTTTAAAAAATGAGGAAAACATAATGAATACTTTTATATTGAAGTATATGTTGAAAGATGAAGTATCCATTTTGAGAGTAAATTGGATCACAAAGCTATTTGTAAATGTTATTTACACCAAAGTAAATTAGTTTTGAAAATGGAGGAAAATTTTTTTCAAGGTTAATGATGCTAGACTGATAAGCAAATTTAAGAATTTTTAGTAGTCTAGTTTAATATCTTAAGACAGTTAGATATCTGCATTTAAGCAGGTTTTTGTAAACTTTTTAGCAATCTAGTTAAAATACCAAAACAAATTAGAGTTTTTTAAAAAACTTTTTAGCATTTATAAGAAATCCAAATTATCTTTTATTACACACCTGTGGCATAAAATATTGGAGCCAATTTCACTTACCTCAATTAACTATTATGACTCCCTTCTGTTGTAAAAAAGAAATCTAACGCAACAGGTATTGTGTAATAATTTGGATACTCCTTGAAGTTTGGATCACATACTTCATTTACAACACATTAAGTGTGATTTTCTAATCTAAAATACTACTAAGTTGGTATTTGTAGTATAACAGTTGAATGCATGAAATATTCGATATAAAATAAGCATGAAATATATTGATAAAAATTAAATATGCTCGAACATATAATATAATTTGATAAGTTGCTTACTTATTTTTAGCAAAATAAATTTCTAAAAATGTGTGTTGTGTTTGATGTCAGTTGTTGTAAAGAAAGTAAAAATTATACTTATTTACATTGCGTTTCAATTTAAAATTATTTGCAATTTAGGAACCAAAAAAAAACTAACACCTAGTAACCGAGCTAAGACATTTTCCTTATAATTTGACTGTAAAGTATGAAGCTGTGTTTACAGATCGTTCTTTAATTGTATTATAGACTAATGATGCTAATGCCTCATTATGAGAAAGTTTAAGAATTTAGTTGATTTCTATGGATAATTATAAAATAAACTTAAGTCAATTAACTAAATCGAATACAAAAAAGACATCCATGAAAATTATTTCTACCAACATTAAAGTTTACTGCAGTTTGCTTCACTACTGCTTTTTATTATAAAATAAATTTTTAAAAAAAAACCTTTTTTTGAGTTAAAAATTAACAAATGGTCTACATTTACTTGAGTGAATCATGCAAAAACGTTCGCTTATTTTTAACTTTTAAAGTATATGCATTAGTAAATATATAATGAAATTATATTTTAAAAAGTTTTTTATATTTAATATTTTACACTTTTTAATAATAAATATTAATATAGTGGAAACCATTTCCAATTATTCCACTGAGACCACTTCTAAACAAACCTTATCACTTAGTGACTCAATCGCATAAGTGGTTAACGATTTATACTACTACCTCCATTATTAGTGCACAAGTGTTATTTTAAATATTAAATAACATTCTAAGAGTTATTAAACTACATTTTATTTTAACACTTTTTACTTTATCAATAGTCTTCACATAAAAGTGCTGATCTCTTAATTAGAGTATTGTGAGTTTGTTCCTGGCCTTGAATTGTCCATAAGGCCAGCAAAGGCAGGGTGGGAAAAGGGGCTGGAGATAAATCTATCATGGCCCAAATATCCTCACATTGGTCATGGTGTGGAAATTTGGGAGAGCGAGGTGCCAGTTCGGGTGTTTGTTGACTTAGTAGCTGGTATCCGAGTGGCTTCAGGCTACAGGATGTGGAGTATATGTCTTGAAATGAGTTTCAAATACTGCTCAATATTCATAAATCAGGTTTCAGAACAGATCTTGGGGCTAATCAATGCAGCCTCTTCAAGTTATCAGTGAGCAGCTCTAGTGGAAATTCAGCTAAAATAAAATAGGAATAACACATATTAAATGAAAGAGAAAAATACCAAATGCTAGATAACAAGTCAAAAATAACTGAATGAGGAAATCTAGCAATTATTTCTTAATAAATCTAGTGATCAGTTTCTTAATGCTGTATATCATGTTGTTCTAATTTATTGCACAAACTTTTTTCTAAAAAAAAAATAACATGACTAAAATTGTTTAAATACATGTTTCAGTGATAACAAAATATTACATTAAATTTCAACATGGTATTAAATCGATTTTAGCAAGTACTTCAAATGCTTTGGCCAACTGCCTAGTATACTTTTATGTGCCGGCTTAAAATACATTTTAAATTTGCAGAGAACTTTCAAATCATAATGGAACTAATATATTCTGGAATTAAGACACATCTGAATAACCAAATGAAGATTTAATAAATAATGCACTCAAAGATTGTGCAATATAGCGATTAAGCATATTCGATTAGTTTGGCTTGTTATCATTACCATCTTGTACACAATAACTACTAAACAGGCTAACATTATATTTTCTTATAAATTATTATCCATAACAAATAAGGTAGGTAAGGCTTTTTTTTGACAAAATGTGGAATTCTGGAACAATAAAATGCCTTGTAACTAAATTATTTCCTAGTATATTTCTCGAATATATGGTTAAAATGTACTTTACGGTTTCCTTGATTTCCCTGCCAAATCTAGTTAACATTTTCAGCAACCCTGCAGAGAGAAAATTGAGTTCTTTCAACAAACCCGGTTGTCGCCCAGAATGTGTTAATATTGTGAATATATCATTTTTAAAAAGTTGTCAAGTGGAACCGTACAATGCATTTGAACCAAATATTATATAAAAAGTTACTTATTTAAAAATAAATATTGGATACAGCTCCAATAGCAATTTTTAATATTTTGAAAGTATTTCATACAGTGGATAGTAAATAAATTTTCTACCAAAAATTGTTAATATCTTAAAAAAGTTATGCAATTTCTTCAGTAATTAACAACTATATAATTGTTAATTCTTTATATTGGTGAATGTTCTGGGAATGGAACTGTAAGTTTGTTACTTACATGTGATCGAAAATGGATTAAATAATTTTTATTAAAATTATTATGAGAATGAGCACAATAATTATTTCCCGAAGAGGTAACCAATTTCAGTAACTTCGTTTTTGAAAGTTATTAGGATTAAATTGAAGAAATTCCAAGTCTTCCCAGGAGATTGGATATTTGTGCATCACATTCCCAGCAAAAAAAGTCAGCATAAAACCTTCATCAAATTTTTGAAATTGAAGGTTTTATGCAGGAAAACTGCAGTTTTTTTGAAGATCTATAAAATTAAAGGTTTTTGTTTCAATGCAATGTCCTTCATAAAAACTGCAAAAAACCTTCATAAAAACTTCAATTTTTAATCATGAAGGGAAAATGCAGATATTTTAAAGGTTTTATGCAGGAAAATTAAAAACTTCAAGAAAACTGCAGTTTTTTGTTTCAATATCCTTTATAAAACCTTCAATTTGACAATTTTGATGAAGGTTTGATGCTGACTTTTTTTGCTGGGTTATGTACGCTTAAAAAAAATTGTTGTGGCTATGAGAACTTTCAAAAAATCATTAGGGTCAATTCTTGTGGCCGCACCACATTCTAAGTGGAAATTGTTATTTCCAGCTACAACATGTTGATGTCAGATCATTGGCAGTTAGCTAACCTTGAAACAATTAATAAGACTCGTCATAGTCTTAAATGGAAAAGAAACAATTTTTCAATGCCCGCCCGCCAGTGCTAAAATTTTTGTAGATGAAGGAACGGCAACAAAAGTAATTTACAAGAACCAGTAATTTACAAGATTATTTAAAAACATTTTTCAGAAATGATAACAAGTTTTAAAAAAGTATTATGTCTAAAGCTAACATATGTTATAATATACCAATATGATAACATTTTTTAAAAACTTAAAACTACTTATTTTTCTACATTTTTGTGCTATAAAACAAAATATTTTTCAAATACAAATAGAATATTATTGTTAATATTATAAAGTAAATGCTACTTATTAATGTAATGTTATTAATGACATTTTGTTTGTAATATATGCTCGGATACTTGTTTAAGATTTACCCAAGTATACATATTTAGATGTATGTACTTAAAATTTAAAACTTTACATTTGTATGATTGCAGAAATACATATTTTAAAATAAAATTTTACATTATGACCACAAATAAAACATACTTTTATAAACCGTTAGAAAATTTCATGAATTAGATAATTTTTTTAAATAAACTTTTTTCGGAACATATAATTTTAAACTAAGTTTAATAAATTAGTTTAAATTTGCTATTTTAAGTATCAAGATTTCATTTACTTCTGGGATTCTGCTAACTGAAAAATTTACTTTGCCCCACTAGTTGAAATTTCTTAAAATGTGGGCTAGTATAGAAGTTACCTGAAAGAAAAGAGTTTCGAGTACAAAACAATCCCAACCTTACATTTACTTATTTAGAGAACTATAAAAATATTCCGATCTGAATAACTTACTACAATAAAAACATAATTAATGAAATCTGTGTTTTCCTATAAATAAATTTAAGAAAAGCTAAGTTTTTTTATAAACTCATACGATCATGATACAACGCTTCTGTCAATTCCGTCCAATAAGCAACAAAATCTGTAAAAATACTACACTTGAGCCAACAAGTAAATAATACTTTTTGGGTGTTGAGCCTGTTGTTGGTCATACTTGTTGCAAGCACGTAGCCAGGCTTTTGCTAGGGGGGGGGAAGGGGGTCCAACTGTTGCTACGATTTGGGGGGGGGGGGGTAGTTTCTTCCCCAACTTTGACATTTAGATTTTCTGAATCAGTGTATCCTAATTCTTGCAAAAAACTCAAAATGTGGGGTTTTGTTCGATTCTACAGACAGGCACTCCATTCTTATACAGTAGACTCTCGATAACTCAAATTTTTCGATATCTCGAAAAAAATCGATTTCCCTGCACCTTCATTACTTATTTAATTTAATTTTATCTTGTTAATTCGAAGTTTTTCTTCTTATTTTCGATAACTCGAAGTTTCCACACAACTCAAAATTTGGTTTTCCTCTCAAAACTACGGATTTTGAAGAAACTTTAGCAAATATGCAATTGTCGTGGTGTTGATTTGTCGCTGTGAATAATGGCGACAAAACAAAAATGTAATGCACTCAATATAGCAGCTTTTGATGAGAGATCGCTCTCGGAAAAAGAATACGAATCTCCTCTAAAGATAACTTTGAAAGAGGCTCTATCTTCCATAAAAACTATGTGTGCATTCAGTGAATCGTGGCCGGAAATAAAAACAGTGACATTTCAAGCAATCATGCATTTTGAAAATATAATTGATTCCGAAATAAATAGAAATACTCACCAAAAAATTTTGGATAGATATTTTAAATAAAGTAGGGTAAGTATACTTGTATTTATTTTTACCAAAATTTTTATAGGATTTTCGATAACTCGAATTTTCGATATCTCGAATTTTTATACACTTCCCTTCGAGTTCGAGAGTTGCCTGTATATAAGTATTGATAAAATAAAAAAACTTTTATATAAATCAAAAATATCTATTAAAACATGGGCTATAAAAATTCGTTTTTAACGGCAGATCTACAACAAATGATACTTTCGAAAAAATACCTAAACACTTGCAATTTTAAAAGAATTGGAGCATTCGAAAGTTTAGGGAATTGTAAAAAGTCAAGACAGAATTATTTTATATATTTTTAAAGTTAATTTAAAAGAAGCTTTTATTTTTTTTCTGATACTTAACTTAAATTAATAAAACAATAAATTCGAATTTAACAAGGTAACCAATCTTTACCAATCATAGTAAAAAATTTAATCTTCAAGTGTCAGGGTCGTTATAAGGAAGTGGTTTAATCACATGTAATGACAGTATTCTATAATTCTTGAAATATCACAAACTATTTTCTTGAAATATTGCAAACGATATTTTTATGAAGTTTAATCTGAAATATTTTCGATTTATTTGCTGAAATAATAAAAAGTATTTACAGAAACCATAATTTCAAACATTTCGGAACATTCAATTTTTTTTACACCTGATTCAATAGTATTTAAATTTCTGAAATTATACTTATCAATTAAATGTTGAAATTTTTATGTTGAAAATTATCTAAATAGCAAACGATAATTTATCAAACGTCATTCATTCACAAAAACTTTACGCACGTGACATCACAACACGAATTCGTATAATTGAAAAGAACACAAATTCGCATTGTAAAATATGGTCTGCAGTTGCTTATTTTAGTATACACTAATGAATTTAGGTGCAGCCGGCTGTACTTGCTGTAATGGACGAGCCGCCACTGGCGTTTTTTAGGGATAACTTGTCGCTATTGACTAGAACAATAGAGAGTAGTATATGGCACACAAAAAATCTTGTTATCCTTCAAAATCAAGCTACGTCCTTGCTTGTTGGGTGTATCTGTAAATAATCGGTTGACTTTTGATAAATATTTACCTGCATTTGATAATTCCTTCTTCACATGCAAAGCCCGGGCTTTTAGCGCCATTTCGTTTTAAACTACGACCGAAGGACTGAAGTAAACAACTGAAACATGTTCTGCGCATGCGCACCTTGATAACTGTGATCAATATTCACCGATTCAGGCCGATATTAACTCGCGAAATTTTTAAAACGTGTAAAAATCTGGAGATATTACGTTAAAAATGTGGAAAATTATCCTTGTACACAATTTTTTTGTTAACAAATGTAGTTTTTAAAGCTTTTAGAAGTTTTGTCAGAACTTCAGTATTTGACATGGAATATTGCCGACCGATTTTGACCAAGATTCGCCGAGTAAAACTGACAAAATCTTTAAAACGAATAAAAATCTTGGGTTATCACATAAAAGTTGTGTATATTAGTTGTCTCTATCCATTTATTTGTTATAAAGTGCAAATTTATAAGTTTAAAGGTGTTATAAGAATTTGTTGAATCCTCAGTATCGGCATTGTAACATTGGGCGATATTGGCTAATGACGCAAACGAACGGTCGATATACACCAATCCACAGTGAGATTGGCCAACATTGGGCAATATTGTTGTGCTACCTGGGAAAGTGCCTGAAAATAAACATGGCAGTTTGTGGCTTATGACTAAAAGTTGCATTTTGCTGTTCTTCAAAGATTTTTGGGATTTGCTCCAAGTCGTATTTCATTTTCAAGCTAAGTGTTTTTAATCCTTGTCATTAACATGATAGTCAGGGTGCCAAATGCCAAAAAAAAGGTCAACCTTGTTTTGGCGTACGGAGAAAATGTTTTCGTGGTTTCTGATGTAGTAAATGGTGTAGATTTCAGAATCGATTGATGCCACTCTGTAAATCTTGAGCATTTTGAAATATCCAAGATGGCGCCTGCCGCGCACCGTTCGCGAACACTTGAGAAGCTTATTTTGGCGTACGGAGAAAATGTTTTCATGGTTTCTGATGTAGTAAATAGCGTAGATTTCAGAACCGATTGATGCCACTCTGCAAAACTTGAGCAATTTGAAAAATCCAAGATGGCGCCTACTGCGCATCCTTCGCGAAGAGTGGAAAACTTTGTTTTGACAGATGGAAAAAATGTTTTCATAGTTTCTGATGCAGTAAATAGCGTAGATTTTACAACTGATTGATGCCACTCTGCAAAATTTGATAAATTTGAAAAATCCAAGATGGCACCCGCGAGTTATTCGTCGTTCATTTGAGTGACGCTGTGATCGACGAAATACATCAGTGTTGCCCAAATCGAAAGGCTTGTTTTAGCGCAGGGAGAAATTGTTTTCGCAGTTTCTGATGCAGTAAATAGCGTTGATTTCAGAACCGATTGATGCCACTCTGTAAATCTTGAGCAATTTGAAAAATCCAAGATGGCGCCAATGATAGACATTAAAAAGATATCCACTTTGGAGTGTTGTAATAGTGGCATGTGAGACATTTTTCTTAATGGTTTTGATCCAGGGATCAGAATACAATGTTATTTTTCACATAAAATAACTGTGGAAACTTATTTGGATGTTATTCCAAGATGGCGCCCAAGAGATGGCCGCTTTAAAAATTTACACTTTAGAGTGTAGTAATAGTGGCATGTAAGACATCATTTTAAATGTTTTGGGGTCAAGGAATCTGAATACAATGTTATTTCACTTAAAATAAATCTGGAATACAATTCAGATGGTATTCCAAGATGGCGTCAATGATGACCACTATAAAAATGTCCAATTTAGAGTGTAGTAATAATGGCATGTAAGACATCGGTTTTAATGTTTTTAGGTCAAGAAACCTGAATATATTGTTATTTTTCAATTAAAATGACTTTAGAAACTAATTTAGATGGTAAACTGATGAATATTTTGCATGTGCAGTCTATTATAATTATTTAAAGTATGCCACTGTTTATGTGATGTTCATAGAAAAGATGCCACAAAGATGTTTAGAATTTTTTTTGAAAGAAGAACATGGGATGAGATATATAACTCGTTATTGGAATGTGATATGGTTCGATACGATGATAGATAACAATATTCGGTGTTGTCAGCATGGATGAAAGGAAACAATGCTCCGCACATAAGGTGACCACACATATGGAAGCTACACTTTTATAATTCAGAATAATAGTCCTTCAGGCAATCAAATGCATACAAATGGTCGACATATTAAAATACGAATTTGCTAATGTGCCCACGTTTATGTTTAGAGAGAGACTGAGACAGGTAACCTGCTTTATTGAGATCACTAAATGAAACGCATTCATTTTAGCAAATTCGTATTTTAATATGTCGACCATTTGTATGCATTTGATTGCCTGAAGGACTATTATTCTGAATTATAAAAGTGTAGCTTCCATATGTGTGGTCACCTTTTGTGCGGAGCATTGTTTCCTTTCATCCATGCTGACAACACCTTCCTGTAAACTGTCATAGAAACTACTTGGAAGGGTGTCTTTAAACTTCAGTACACATTTACCACCCAATTCAAAAGCACTGTCAACGTTAATTTTTCTTGATGCAATATGTCCAGTCACAATGTGTACTAGGCCTTCTGTGCTCTGATGGATTTAAAAGCTGCATGCATAATTCCAGTTCTGCCACTTTGCAAAAATCATTCTCTGGCTGATTCCTCACAAGTACATTTGAAACCAATCGCTTGACTCCAACATTGTTTAGTGTAAGACCCGTCAAAGAAGATCCTTTTGCAACATGTCTATATCACATAATATTGTTATCTATCATCGTATCGAACCATATCACATTCCAATAACGAGTTATAAATCTCATCCCATGTTCTTCTTTCAAAAAAATTTCTAAACATCTTTGTGGCATCTTTTCTATGAATATCACATAAACAGTGGCATACTTTAAATAATTATAATAGACTGCACATGCAAAATATTATCAGTTTACCATCTAAATTAGTTTCTACAGTCATTTTAATTGAAAAATAACAATATATTCAGGTTTCTTGACCTAAAAACATTAAAAACGATGTCTTACATGCCACTATTACTACACTCTAAATTGGACATTTTTATAGTGGTCATCATTGACGCCATCTTGGAATACCATCTGAATTGTATTCCAGATTTATTTTAAGTGAAAAATAACATTGTATTCAGATTCCTTGACCCCAAAACATTTAAAACGATGTCTTACATGCCACTATTACTACACTCTAAAGTGTAAATTTTTAAAGCGGCCATCTCTTGGGCGCCATCTTGGAATAACATCCAAATAAGTTTCCACAGTTATTTTATGTGAAAAATAACATTGTATTCTGATCCCTGGATCAAAAACCATTAAGAAAAATGTCTCACATGCCACTATTACAACACTCCAAAGTGGATATCTTTTTAATGTCTATCATTGGCGCCATCTTGGATTTTTCAAATTGCTCAAGATTGACAGAGTGGCATCAATCGGTTCTGAAATCAACGCTATTTACTGCAACAGAAACTGCGAAAACAATTTCTCCCTGCGCCAAAACAAGCCTTTCGATTTGGGCAACACTGATGTATTTCGTCGATCACAGCGTCACTCAAATGAACGACGAATATCTCGCGGGCGCCATCTTGGATTTTTCAAATTTTGCAGAGTGGCATCAATCAGTTGTAAAATCTACGCTATTTACTGCATCAGAAACTATGAAAACATTTTTTTCCATCTGTCAAAACAAAGTTTTCAACTCTTCGCGAAGGATGCGCAGTAGGCGCCATCTTGGATTTTTCAAATTGCTCAAGTTTTGCAGAGTGGCATCAATCGATTCTGAAATCTACACCAGTTACTACATCAGAAACCATGAAAACATTTTCTCCGTACGCCAAAACAAGCTTTTCGATTTGGCACCCTGACTATGACTTGTAATAAGCAGGTAAAATATAAATAAATTCTGGTTATGCAAGGTGATAAACCTTGCAGTTGTAAGTACTTAACAGAAGTTAAGCCTACAAAGCTTCATATATGGCTCAGTGGCGGCTCGTGCACTACAGCAAGTACAGCCAGGCTGCACCTAAATTCAGTATTTTAAAACTAAAATCAGATATTCTACTAATTTTCTTAAAAGAAGATTAGAATTGAAAATGAAATTTCTACGGTAGTAAACAAAATTTCCTATAAATAGCAAGCCTGTTACCGTAATGTACAATTCAGGAGGGGGGAAAAAAATGCAGCCAAAAAGCGAAATTCAAAATCGGCTGCATCGTTGCCATGGCAACCTCTACGTAGCATGGAGATTCCTCCCCATGCTAATGCACTATATTTGTGAGAAGGTACAGCCGAAATGAATTTTCTTGTTTTAGCTGCACTTGAGATTCGATTTGCTGATTGGCTACGAGAATATCTCCAAACGGAAATGGTTTTTGTGATACATTTACTGTGTGCTGTTGTTTCGGGACATGGTCCTGCTGTTGTTTTTGTCATTTAAGTTAATATTAAAATTGACCGATTCGCATGTTTAAAAGAAAAGGGGATTGCTTTAATTAAAAAAAAATAAGTAAGTGTTTTCTACTTTTCTCACATGATATTATTTCGTAAAAATTGAAAGAAAACTTTGGTTTGAGTAGTAAATAATAAAGAATTTCCGTTCATGTATGGGTTGTGGAAAATAAGGGGGGGGGGGGGGGGGGGTCACATGATTTCGGCTGCACTAACATTTTCGACCACGGGCCGCCACTGATATGGCTTACTGAGAACATGCAAATTCTGGTTTTGTCATCCACATGCCCATTTCCTTATACCTAATAGGTAGCAAAACAAAAATATAACAATTAAGCTCTGCTGATGTTTTATTCTAATTATGTACCCATTGAACTACTTTAATAATTTTTTTCAGATTTTTAAAATTAATTTAATTTTTGGAAATTTATGTCCTCTCGTTTGTTCCTATTGCATGGAATGCGTCCAATCAAGGACATTACTCCGATATGAACATAGCATGTAATGAAAATGGGAATACACATATTTAAAGGAATACATGAATTTAAATTTTTTTTTATGTCCTGTAAATATTCCCGTATTTGTAGAATCGCCCATGTATGAAGTGACTGGTAATGCATATGAAAAATAAAAAAAAAAATTCCTAATACACAAAGCCCAAAATACTGCGATACATTTTTAAAAGGTTCTTTTAAAATACTGAATCTCAATTTGATAAACTTTTTAATAATGCGGAAGTGTCTCTCACGTGACTTATCACGATGGAAACCTTCGAGCATGAATAGACTGTAGTAGAGCGAACATGACGTCTTAATCGTGAAACCAACATCTCGTCCGAATGGCCTCGGATACAGGACTACTTTTCAAAATTATGAATTAAAAAATACTCGTGATTGGCCGATGAATTGGGAAATGTGTAACAGTGGAAATTTATGAATGGAATAACGTATTTAACCACGTGTCTGAGGCCGTACATGTTGGCCTCACTTTGATGTTAGCGAGATTATAACCTTATGTTTTCTCTACTATGAAGGATCCATGCTCGAAGATGGAAACTTGCTAGTAGTTTCGATTTCTTCCCTACAGCTGGCAACCCTGCTTTTGTTTGTTAAATCGCTACGTTTGCAATTGTGGGAAAGGTTGTTTATAATATTTGTTTCTTCCAAATAAGTAATATTTCTTATTCTATATATGAATAAATTTAAATACAGAAATACTTATATATGTATATAATTGCTTATAATTAGAATTACGACGAAATACGGAAAAATGCTTGTATTTCAACACAAAAAATGCCTCATAAACGATGAGTACAATCTATTTCAGTGTATGAAGTGAATATTTCTATATTGAAGTATTAT
The DNA here is from genome assembly GCA_963932185.1 of Troglohyphantes excavatus. Classification (NCBI taxonomy): domain Eukaryota; kingdom Metazoa; phylum Arthropoda; class Arachnida; order Araneae; family Linyphiidae; genus Troglohyphantes; species Troglohyphantes excavatus. The sequence continues at coordinate 19,265,376 of OZ010678.1, forward strand.
TTAACGACAAAAACTCAAAATTATAATACGAAGCCCCAGTTGGTAAGGCGTTCAGCTACTAATCAGAGGATTGGTGGTTCGAATCCGTGAAATGGACTTGACATAGAAAAGTAAAAAAGTAGTGATCTTGTGATCGGAGGGTTGCCAGCTTCGCTACAAAAATACTAGAAAGTCGTCCAGAATATCCGACAAATTATACTGGCGTGTATACGGGACTGGTGCACAATCAATCTGATCGGGGTCCAAAGTCCTGACGTCTATTGAAGGCGTTGGGTGCCAGTTCAGGTGTTTCCTCGTCATCTGACTATGGTTCTAAAATAAGGAGGTGCATGTATGAATGTTTATGTGTTCCCGGGTCTTTCCTTCGAGATAGGCCCCGAACCGTCGCCAATAGCCCACTGTGCAGCTCTAGTGCGACGTTAATTAACAAAACCAAACCAAAATTATAATACATGAACTAAAGTTCTATATGCTAATTCTATGGAATTTCTTCGTGGTCGTGGATTTTTCTCCATGTTCCTTTAGAACAGCAGTCTTCTCCGTGTGAAACTACCCCAAGGCAATCCTACTTGCAGTTTCGATTTCTTCTCTATAGAAGACAATTATTTTGTGGTTTGGTTACTATGCTCGTATACAATGATCGTATTCCCAACCTAAGAGAGGCTTCCGTGGCCAAGCGGTTATAGGCGTCAGCTGGGAAATAGGAAGGTTCCTGGTTCGATGCCAGGTGATGGACTTGACAAAGAAAAAAGTAGTGATCTTGTAATCGGAGGGTTGTCAGCTTCGCTACAAAATACTAGAAGAGTCGTCCAGAACATCCGCAAAAATTAACGGTGTGTATAAGGGACTGGTGCACGATACATCTGATCGGGGTCCAAAGTCCCGACGTCTATTGAAGGCGTTGGGTGCCAGTCCAGGTGTTTCCTCGTCATCTGACATTGGTTCTGAAATAACAAGGTGCATGTATGAATGCGTATGTGTTTCCGGGTCTTTCCTTTGAGATAGACCCAGAACCGTCGCCAATAGCCCATTGTGCAGCTCTAGTGCGACGTTAATTAATGACCTAAGAAGAGCACTATATTTTTTAATGTAAATATAAAATATTATAGTTGAAAATTTGTGGTATTGTGTTAACATTTATGCTTTTTAATTAAATTATATATTAAAGATAATGTGTTTTTATTAGTATTTTTACTTTGGTTTGATTAAGTAACGTCGCACTACAGCTGAACAGTGGGCTATTGGCAACGGTTCGAGGCCTATCTTAAATGGTCTTCAACCATGGTTCTTCATCCTCTAGGATTTTATTTTTTACAATTTTTTTAAACTTTGTTACAAGGGGGTTCTGCTATATTATAATGGCTGACAATTGAAATAATGTAGAACACAAAATTCAATAGTACTAAAACCAATGTTATACTATATTGACAAATATATTTAATAATAGGTTTTATACACATTAAGTAGGTAAGTAAACTTATTCCCAAGGTTGACAAATGGAGTATAAACAGAAACATATACAATTTTGTATACCTTTGGAATGACGACATGGATATACAGTGTTGACGCTATGTGTTTTTTAAGAGCGGCCCACCCTTTTTAAATCTCAATAGCGCCCTTGTGCCTTTTTTGAAAAATGCTGCCACGTTTTAGAAAAATTCCACTCTTTTTGAGTCAAGCACAAGCATATTCTTAGCCGTCTTTAAAAAAGCCCCCCCCCCCTCCCCCCAGTTCATATCACTACACTCATACTAAGAATCAAGCACCCATGCATCCAGACTCGAAGAATCGCGATCAGCGCCCTCTACATACTCGTTTCAGAAGGCGGGGCGACAAACCGAATAACTGAGGGGGGAAAAATTCTCCTCCGCGTTACAACAAATAGTTCCGACTTGAAAATAAAATTATTTATTAATTCTTTCAAATATCCTCTTTAAACTATCGACTCTAGACATTTTAAACAGGCTATTCTATTTTTCGTGTAATTATAAAGTATCTTTTTGCTTTATTTGATAATGTTAAGGTAGAAAGACCACGCCTTTACCACACCCCAATGTCTCTTTCAAACCAATACTGGATAACCAAATCTCCCCTCACAGTAAACGCGGAGGTAATTACTCGTAAATGAACTCTGCTATACTTGTCACTGCAAAGAGTCCTTTCTTCCCCTGTCGTCTTGCCTGAAGGGGAGGGGTAGAAGGACAATGGCATTGTATGAGGTAGTTCCAGTACCCCCAACTATCCCGAAGGCTATAAGACGCGCAAAGAAGGTCTCCGCGATGCTTCTTAGATCTGTAGCCCTGAGAACAGGTCTGTCAGGGGCTAGAAGATTTCTATACGATGTCGATATTCGAATCCACAACCCTCTAACTATGAGCTGAAAGCTTACCTCGGATCACCAACTAGCCCTCACAGATGAAAATGTTGAGGATTTAATTAAAAAAGTTCGAAATCAGCCTGCACTTTTTTCAAAACAATTAAAAAAAATTATTGAGATTTGCACAGGACAAATGTCTAATAATCTAAATTTGAGAAATTTTGGACTAAACACGTTTTGAATGTTTGTTCACTAATTATTTAAAAAAAAAATAAGAACTATAACGCATCTAAAATTGTTTTTTACGATATTGCCAAATTGATACATTTGTAAGGTAAAAATAAAATAAAATCCATGTTCGATTTTTATCATCATTATTTATTATTACTTTTATTAACTCGGTGATAACAAATTCTGATTTAAAAGCCTAATAAATAAGTTTTCCTATACGACCATAAACTTTACCCTTATAAAACCTGGATTTTATTTCGCTTTAAATGCACGTTAAAAGAATAGGATATTTAATTTACATACGAATTAAAAACCTAAAGTATCTAAATATGAGAAAAATTAAGTAATGATTTTATAAATTCTTGACAAAACTAGCAGTTTCATAATTTAGTACAATTATAGAACACTGCCTCGTAATATTAAGCGATGGACAAATGACGAAGAACTTCACGCACCAGATATTAGGGTGTAAACATTGAACCAGTACAGATTTAATGTGCGTAGTACACCTTCTACATGGCGAATGTTTGTTTTTTTGCTGACGACAAGGAATGAAACTTACAATCCTTCGATTTTGAGCTCGCTGCAATGTCAATGTTGATATTCGAATCCACGACCCTCGAATTATGAACCATTAGTTTTACCGCTAGCCCTGACGAAAAAAACAGATTATCCTGGTATATTGTATTCATCCTGGTTTTCTTTTCAATACTTTTAGTTTTGTAGATTTTTATATTTCTAGAGTAGTACAGCGAATAGTACATATGAAGGGTCCAGGGGCACTTACTAATTAAATTTTGTGAAAAAAAATTTATAAACGAATCTGACAACCTTCCGATCAAGAGATCGCTACAACTTGTCAAGTCCACGTAGATATTGGAGACCTCGTAGCCTCGAGGTCATCATCCGGCTATCAATCAAAGGATTGCGAGTTCGAGATCAGTGGTTCGAATTGGCATGATGACTGGATGAGGAAAAGATGAAGTGATCTCGTGGGCGGAAGATTGCCAGATTAGCTACATAATTACAAAAGTCGTCTGAAAACACCCTCAATTTCCACCGGCGTGAATATAAGACTGGTACACGTTAAATATAATTGTGGTTGCCAGCTTCGCTAATAAAATACTAGAAAGTCGTCTAAAAATATCCAAAAAATTATACTGGTGTGTCTACTGAACTGGTGTATGGTAAATCTGATCGGGATCCAACGCCCTAACGCCTATTGAGGCCGGCGCCGTCGGGTGCCAACTCAGATGTCGTCTACGTCATCTGACAGTGGTTCAAAATTATAAAGCAGTGTCCACAGCGAAGAGAAAGACAGAAGTACACTGCCTCGTAAATTTGAACCATAACGAGGTCATCAATTGAACTGGCACGCAAAGCCCCTGTGTAGGCGTGAGGACATTTAGACCATGAAAGATTTAACGTGCATCCGTCCGCTCTGTGCCCGGTGGAAGGACAACAAGATATGTGCTCTCTGCATTGTCGCATTCGGTGTTCGAATCCACATTCCTTTGATTATAATAATAAGGCCGCTATGCATATAAGTTCATTTTCTCCAAATCAGTTACGTTTCAGCTACCTCTTTCCAGTCTTATATAGATTCTAGTAGTAATCAGTATAATAGGATTCAATTTGTTTTCCTCATTGTGAACATTTGTGCGGACTGGGGAGAGATATATAACAAAAGGAGGTTATCACGTCAATCACACCCTAGAAAAACCGCCTGCCTCCCCTCCCCAAACAGGTTACAGGTTTTCTTAGCAAGAATGGTGACAAAGAATCTTCTCACCAAGTCTACAACCTTCTGTTCTCGGAAACGCTCTCTAAAATGTAAATGTCTCATTTCCTTCCTTTTTTTTTGCATTTGAATAGAAGTTTTCGCGGGGCAGCTTTTACAAGCGCATCGGCCCGCGGCCGCAAGCTGGGCCTAATTCGACTAGGGTGCCTCATTTAATAAGATTACACTTTACAAAAAAAATCAAATACAAAAGAATTCATTTTTGAGAAAAATGCTGTGAAGTAGTTTTACCCTTATACCCTTTATATGTAGACAACAAAGATTTGTTATTAAATCTTTGTTGCTAAATGTACGCTGATTTTACACAGTTTGCGTTTATTACCTCTGGGGACGTTCATTTAATACGTCATGCATGAGGGGTAGCAGTAACCACGTTTTTTTTTTTTTTTTTTTAGAAAAATGTCGAAATTTCATTCACATAGTGGTTATCATGTGAAACTATGTCCTGACATAAGGGAGATATTTAACGTATTATTTTTTAATATTTATATTCACGACTTTACATGCTATCGCGTATAAACTGATGTTTTTTTAAATACATATATTTTGCAATATAAAAATCCGTAAAAATTAATAATTAAAAACGCTTTTCATAATATTATCCTGTAATGTGATGTCGATAAAAATACTGCATTTTGCAGAAAATGAAAATAAAACACTTGGCAATGTTGTTTGAATGCCAAACGGAGTTGAAAGCTTATATTATTTTAAAAAGTTGTATATATATTTTTAATAGAAATTAACTCCAGTAACAAAAAAATGCACTTCTTAAACTTCACATTCATTATTTTTAATACTAACAATGCAATAACACATCAATCAAAGTTTAAAAAAATTCTATTCTTCCAATTGGAAATAATTTATCGTATTCGGCAAAGTGTTTTGGTTGCCAATTGGCAACCGGAGTTTTGGAATGGAAAAAGTTCTATAACTATTGAACGTTTGCAGATACCCACATGAAACAAAGTGCAGATTTTAAACTGAGAAACTATTGTTCAAATGGTGCAAGTTTTATAAAAATCCGTGTAGTAGTTTTTGAGTTAAATCCGGACAAACAGACAGACAAAAAAAAATTAATGAGATTTTCTGAATCAGTGTATTCTAATTCGTGAAGAAAACTCAAAATGAGGGGTTTTGTTCGATTCCACAGACAGACACTCCATTCTTATATATAAGTATAGCTGTTTGGTTCTTTAACTAGTAATAAAGTAAATTTTTTTAATGATATGTTTGTTTTAAATATACAGAATAGAAATTTTAATTATTAATAATTTTTTTAAAAAAAATTGAAGTTAATCACGCTAAGTATATTTTAAAGTTTTTTTTTGCTGATCTTTTAGCTGGATTTTCTAAATAGAATAAATTACATAATTGTATTTTTATAAGAGGAAAAATTACATTCATACTAATTTATCTCTATCAAACTTAAACATTTATTATTATTATTATTTAATACATAGTTTAACACTTCAAGTAGAATATTAGTGACATGTGATCGTGATCATATATATTGTTATTATGAAAATGTAAACTAATCAAATAAAAATTGTATGAATTTAAAGTAGGAAACAAATAAAAGTTTGATAAATATTTAGAATTTAACATACATAAATATGAAACAAATATAAAAATATACATAAAGTACTCATAGATGAGATTAAAAAAATGAAAAGAGATTACAAATATTCAATAAATTGTACATAATAAATTTAACTGCATGATTGTTAATAAAGTGCATAGCCAATAGAAGAAACGCAAGAAAACACCAGACCAGGTCGTTTTTCAAATAGGCTAGAGATATGGGAGCCTCATTCGTAAAACAATTTATAATAAAAAGATTAAAATATGTGACATTTTATTGCTTACTAATAAAAACACCTACTTATCCGGTAGATGACTTTTTTAATATTTTAATTCATAATTAATTATATAATTACAAGAAAAATAATTTTCTTATATCTAATTACCTAAAGATTGCAATTATTTTGGTAGGAAAGCGAGAAACTGCCAACAAAATATATCAAAAGCAAATATTATTTTACCGATAAATTTAGATTTAAAATATAGACAAAAATTGAAATATTTCAAATAGTTTCCAAACAAATTCAAATTTAATTCATTAGTACCAAATTACATTAGCAAGCCTTGAGGAAAATAAGCTAATGTTAAAAACAATTTTTTTTTTAAATAAATCTTTCATAACCTATTAAAATTGAAGAATTAGAAGTTAATTCATATGAATAATAACTTTTGCTTTAGTGAATGTAAAATTATTCTATGTAAATTCATATGAAATTATAAAGTCATACATTGAGATTTTTTTTAAATCTTATAAGTAATTTATATTTAGGCAGTATTTTTTCTTATTACATGCCGTGTGTATGACGCAATACCTACAGGGAGAAAAACATGGCCTTGGTGCCAATTTTCAGAATCACGACAAATTGAAAATTTTCTCGATGAGAGTCCCAAAAGTTATTAATTAAACATAAATCCATGCTGGACGAAAATATCTTCCCCTTATGTTCATTTTGCAATATGAACAACCCCTCGCACGATCCGGCCAAATTTACTTACATTCAGACACTCTGTACAACTTCGGAGATTACGACTGGACATACTATTTGCGGTCCGCTATGGTATTTTTTGGTTCATGTCAAGAGCCATAAAATTATTTGCGTTTGCTCGTAATTAATTATACTGTTTGTTTTACTGAAACATGTTTCAAGGTAGGGACATTTCATGTAAGTGTTATTTAAATGCAAAAGAAGATGAAAAATGTTGGGGGTCCATAATTTAAATGCAAAAGAAGATGAAAAATGTTGGGGGTCCATAATGAAAAAGTGCTGTAGTCGAAGGTTATTCAGGTTATCCTATATAAACTAATAAAATTACAGAAGGGCAATATGTGTTTGTATTTATTTAATCCCATCTAAAAAACTAATAATCCGATTTCGATGACACAGTTCGAAGTTAGAATTCAGATTCCGATGGTTAAACTAAATTTCCCAAATATAAGCTATTCTAAATTTAACTGATTATTTTTACGATTATATTTACTTGTTGTTAATAAAAAGTATTTGAAAATTGTGAAAACTAAAAAAAATATTTGTTTAATTTTTAAAACTCAAAAGCCGGCTATGCATACAAGCTCGTTTCTTCGAAATCAGTAGTATAAAATAAATATGTATTAAAATAAACTTACAGTATACAATTTACAATTTGGTAAAATCAAAATATGTGTTATATTAACAAAATAATAATCTTACTGTTTACAAGCCTGGAAAAACGAAACCTTAAATAAGTAGAAATGTTATATTTCTATTTGGCAATATTTTATTTAAAACAAGTCAAATGTAATCACTGTAATATATTTGCTAACTTTCATATGTCTAAAACAAATGTATTAATTTGAATCAAAATGTTATTTATAAAAATTGACATAAAAGTAAAAAAAAAATACAAATTAAATATGAACTTTTTAAAAGAAATAGCCGCACGTGAAACCTGAAAACGAAATATTTCATGAATGTCATTTATATTCAAAAACACTGACGCTAAACGAAAACATTTCTTTCTAGTATAAAAATCGAACAACACAGCTCTTGTCCCAATGTGGAATTTAAAATTAAACCAAGGTGAACACGCCGATTTCCTTATCTAATATCCCAGGGCTTCTCACCGTTTTTCGACTACACCACAAAAGAAAGAGCCCCCCGTCCCCCCCGCCTCACTGAGGTCCATTCATAGGAGAAGCGCAGTGCAACGTCACAGGCTGTCGCGCTGAGCGCTTAAAGGCAAAACAAACAGAATTCCGTTGCCTTTCGCTATGCTTGCGTCGCGTTAAAAGGCGGTATTTTGCTTTAAACTCAATATAAAAGCACACGATTAGGCACAAATACAAGTCCAATTATAGCTTTAGTTACATAAGGATTATAAAAACAAAAATTTCCAATAATTTTATTTTTCATATTCGAACAAAAAAAATACTGAAAATAGACGATAATGAAACGTAAACTAATGATGTATTAATTGTGCACTATTATTTTATATTTGTAGCAATAACTTATAACTTCTTGTGTCAAGTTTTGTTTACGAGATACCATCATAGGTTCATTAAACACAAATAATTGAACCTAACAATAATATTGTTACAACTATATTTAAACATTTTTTTAAATCCATTGGCGACTTTGTTGGAATTCTGAAGTTGTAAATCATTATTTAATAATATAAATATATAAATCGTATTATTTATATTGAATTGCTTGTTTACTAATCCAATAAATATATGCATAAAAATTTTAAGCACAAAAAATATTACACATAATAAGTGTATTAAAAAAATGACTTCGATTCTGCAAATATGTTTTCTTGTAAAAAGTTTATAATTACACAGGGACGGCTTAAGGCCCAAAGACGCAATAAGTTGTCGCATGGAGTGGTGGACTAAGAAGGGTGCAAAATTTCCGTGGGAAACGAAAAAAATTAAAAGATTTATTCGAAAAATTTTAGTCTACATTAGGATGTTTTTAGATTGATATTTTTTAATTTAATTGTACATTACATTTGAGTAAATTGATAATATTGAGGTTCGCAACGTTATCTGTGTATTATTTTAAGACTGCTATATATTGCTTGGATTTTGTTTTGACAAATGCATTTTTTACACTTTATAATATAGTAATTTCTCCCAAATTTTGAAATTTGGCGTCTTCATGAAACTAATAAAAACATTTTACTTGCAAAGTTAGAAAATTCCTGTATTTAAAATAAAATAGAGCAAAAACAAAAATTAGCATAAATATTCATCGAAGTTGTGAAATTAAAGGTTTTAAACAGACTAATCTTTAAAAATTGTAGCTTTGAAGATTTTTGTTCCAAATTCCTTTATAAAACCTACAAAAAACCTTCAATTTTCCAACTTTGATGAAGGCTTTATGCGGATTTTCTTAAACAAATTTGTCAAATCATCCGTAAAAGAACTATTTATGTTGTTACCCAACAAATAAAACTAGCATAAAACTTAATCAATTTGTGAAATTGAAGGTTTTATAAAGGAATTTGAAAAAACTGCACTTTTTTTATACTTTTTAATTTTTTCATGAATTAAATCTTTAAAAATTCTGCATTTCCCTTTAATAATTTCAATACTTTATAATAAAAGGTGTTTTAAAGGCTTTATTTCAAGTTGTATAAGGAATTTTTTAACAAAAATCTTTATTAAATGCAGTTATTTTTAGATTTTAATAGCACTTAAAACTGGAGTTTTTCTGCATAAAACCTTCAAGTTCGCGACTTGAAATTTGTATGGTGATTGTTTTTGCTTCGCCTTCAATTATGAAGCAAAATAATTTTCGTTTGTGCACAAAAATCCATTGAATCCGCTGTAATACCGCCCCATGACGATCTTTTATAATATATAATAATTTGATGTTTTTAAAAGAAATTATTAATCACAATTATCTGCCTGATATTTTAATATAAGTACTAATTATGGTAATGTTTTAATCATTCTTAGAGAAAACAAAACAATGAAAAAGATTTGTTAATTTATATTTAAATATGTGGATATTATCAATATATATATGTATTTTTTTTATTTGAATTTTACGCCGTATAAAACAGATATTTATTTTTTTAATTGTATAAACACTTTAATTGTATAAATATACAATTAAAACTAAGTAATTTTGATTTAAAAAAATTTCATTGAACTTGTATACACATTTTTTTAACCTTTAAAATAAGCAGAAAACCCTAAAAAATAACTAAAATGTCCTTAAAATAAACAAAAACAGTAATAAATATATAACTTTATTTTTAAATTATAATTTTAATCAGTATAATTAGTTTCAAGTAATCCTCAAATGAAGTATTAACGACTAACGCATTGGTCGATCGCGAACAAACATGCTAAACCCATGTTAAACGCTGACCCGCGAACGACTTTTCTGCCTTCAGCTTTTCCGAGAAGCCGGTTTGTTTACAAATACGCCCTTCCCCTATTGGGAATCATCAATCAAGCTGTCGAAGGGAGGAGTCTCGAACTACGATGTATTCCTACATTAGAAGACGGACAATCGTTTTTTTTAAATGCTTTTTTTTCTCCAATATTTCTAATAATTACATTTCTATAACTTTCAAAAATGCAAAAGTGGTACCAACGGAAAGAGAATAAAAAGATCTAGGCTTCGGCTTTTTTTTATTTTTCATTGTGATAATTTAAAAGGTATTTATTAGCGTCTAAATATAAACATTCGAGGAAAAGGATTTTTGTAAAATAAATTAAAAATACTTCCAATCAAATTATCAAAAATCTAAAAACGCCATTTCACAGAAAACATTTCAAACTTTTATATGTTAAAAAAATAACTTGAATATTTTTAAAACTCTTTGAGATAAAAGAAAAATAGGAATGTCCTATACTTTAACATTGAGAATTCGAAATGTAGGTGGCGTGTTGCGAACAGCCTTAACGGGTGAACATACCCACCCCAACCTTTTATTTTTTAAGTGCCCTTTTCCTGGCCAGTGGCGCCCTGCCCCTTTTTATTTCTAAAGTGAACACTGGGTATATATTGGTTTAAGACTAACAGAAATTTTAGATAGTCTAATTTTTTTTTTTAAGCTGCTCTCCAAATGCAAGCTTTTGTAACTATAAACCAATACTTTTAATTAATAAAATTTTGCATTATCTCATATTTTATAAAACATGTACATTGAAAACATTCTTTTTTTTTTCAATAAATATTAATTATTTTTGGTTTTCTTTCAAAATAGAGTAAAATCCTGTAAATGATAATTTAAGACTTTTTTTAAAAACATCTCTGACAGTTATAACTACCAAACAGTGTAAGTCTTATACTTGAAAAACAAACCTCAATTTAAATGAACACAATTTATGTTAATTCATTGAATTTTACATATTTGATTAAAATAGATACACTTGGAAAATTTGTTGCTTATACTCAAAATGCGGGCTTACGATTACTTACAAATAATATTATAAGACAAATGCTCAAATTTAACCAATAATTGGACAATTGAAATATGTGTAAATGTTAAAAAATGTAAGCAAAAAATGAGCTTTTACATGTTATGAGGTGAGATTCCGGCATTAAGCCAAACTAAAACATGCATCGAATGCTGCTTTAAGATTGAAAACCAAAGAACTATAACATAACATCAAGTTCCAGAAGACCGGAGAGCGTAGACAATGTTACCATTACTCTATCTCCAGTAAATATTTAAAAGTTAAATAGTGGAACCCAATAGAATGGTAGTTTCAAACGGATGGATCCTTCCAGAGCTGGATTTAGAGTTATTGGGTCCCTAGCCTGAATATATGGTATAGGCTCCCTAATCATAGGGGTGGGGGGTTGAAAAATATATTTTTGAATTTGTTGAAAAATATATACTTCAGAACTAAAAATCAATTCATTTCATAAATATGAAATTGGGATACACTGTTTTTTGTAAATCCCCAATACTATGTTACAAAATGTCTACGGTTTCAAGGAATCACAAGATGCAATGGCATTCTGGAATCCAAGAAAATGACAAAATATTGCACTCATCTTTATATTATCCTCAAATGGCTCTTAAGAAAAATAAAAACAACTATAATTTCCAAAAAAAGTTAAACAACTCCATTGTTGTAATTATCACAAATTAAACATGTTCTTTTTAAAGAAAATAAAAGTATAGGGTATATTTACACAATACAAATCTATTAAGAAAAATAGAATTTTTCTCCCTCATTAAAAGATTGCAGTATACTATTTTCATTACTATTTGGATTATCATCCTTCCAAATAATTTTTCCCCCAAGTTGATTTTTTTTTTGGTGTGTGGTGCAGGCCCCTAGGCTACAGCCTATGCGTAAATCTGGCCCTAGGTCCTTCTCTACTGCTAACCAGAATAGCGTCAGCAAGAATGTGCCCATCTGAATTTGTAAAGGATTCAGGTTTTCATACAAAGCAAAACCGAAAGAACTGTACAACAAATATATGAGTAAAACAAACTGCATTAATATCTAAAAAAAAAAATGCTAAAGAGAAAAAAAAATATATCCGTAATATTCTAGTTTGTTGGCAACTATAGAGAACAACCATGGTTATTGATTCATTGGCAGCGATAATCAAATTTAATAGCGTCAAACTAGCTACACAAATGGACAAAATTATGCTATACGCTTCATGAAGTTGATTGTGAACATATTGAATACCACGAAATAAATGAAAGAATTTGTGTCGGTATCAACAAAATTGTGTTGTTGCCAGGCATGTAGGTAAGGGGGTGGTTCAGAGGGTTCCAACACCTCCCATTCAAAGTCAAGGGGGGGAAATATCAAGTTACTGTAAAAATCATAAAAATACTTCAAAAAGTAGAAATTTTTTAATTTTTCGTATAATACTTCGTGTTGGGGAAAAGATGGGGTATTTTCCGGGAGTCTTGCCTCAAACAATAGTTTTCAAAAGGCTTCAGAAATATGCTTGAGGTAATTTTTATCTCAAACTAAGCCTATCATGATGTCATCGTATTTTTTTTTGGCATTTGGTGACAAACGGAAAAGAAAACGGGGCCGTATAAACAAGATGCTCCAAAACCATATATTATTCAAAACAAGGATTCTCTAAATTAATTCCTAATTAAATATCACTATATTTATTAATTTAAAAAATGGGTAATGACTGATATTGGCAACCATTTCTTGAAAAATAAATACTGCTTTTTCGATATTTGTCTGCCAACGTATTCCTGTTTAGTTAATACAAATTAATAAGTTTTTAAAAAATGGGGGAAGAAGGAATTTTAAAAAACTTTTGGGGAAGGGGACATTTTCTTGATTTTGGTAGAAAATCCCCCCCTCCCCCTTCTGGTTGAGGGGGGGGGGGGGGGGGGCGATAAGTTGTCTAAAGAAATTTGTTGCTCAGTCACTGAACCAATGAACCATCCCATGAAAAATCTATACCTGTTGTTGCCTATATAACCAAAGAAAGTTAAACAAGTTATACCATTTAACTTAAACTAACTAAAATATAGAAAACCACCAGATAATTTGTTACTTTTAATATATGCATATGAAAATATCAGTAACTTTGATTTATCAAAATATAATTTTTCTAAAATATTTAACTACAAAAAATCGAACAATTTGCATATCATACACAACACAATCATAATATTTAAAATAATATAGATACAAATAAATAAACTATCATGTGATTAAAGAGCTACCATAAAATAAATTTTCTAAAAGATTTTTTTTTTTTAAACAATTTGGTATTTATATATTTTATTTTTTATGTGAAAGATCTTTAAAATTAGCTACATGAGAAATTTGACTAAGGTCAAATTTAGAACAACAACGAAATTAAATGGTGTTTAGCCGTTATTTTTCTAACACTCTATTGATAATTTTATCAAATGGTTATTGCACCATTACACATACATTGCTTTCAACTGCATTTACCAGAGCTGGCAAAAACAATGATTTAGAAATTAATTTTTTTTGGTTTTTCGTGAATTTTTGTCCTTTCAAGATTTTTTAACTGTCATTTAAATTTAAGTATTTTTTAGCTCATGAGCATACTTGAACATGATTGGAATTTTAATGTTTTAACCAGTGTTTACTTTAGGCGTTTTTTGAAGGGCGGTCCGCCCTGCCCGCCCTTTTTTCATCACGTTTGCGCCCTCATGCCCCTTTTTCAAAAATGCCGCCCTCTTTTTAAAAAAAATCCGCCCCTCTTGCCCTTTTCACTCAAGCACAAGCTTCGTTGCTTCTCTAGCTGTTTTTAAAAAAGGCATCGATTAAAAAAAAATGTGCGTGTAAATTGGAATTAAGTGAGTTATGACAGTAAAAAAACAAACTCCTTTTTCAACTACGCGTGTTGTGCAATCGCGATGATTCCGAAGTAATTTCGATTATATTGGTTGCCTGTACCCATATACGAAATGATGTTTTTTTTAAAGAGAAGATTGTTTGGGGCGAGGTTACAATATTAGGGCTCTTATTGCCAAATTTTAAATTTAAGTAGTATTTGTATCAGTTTTGTAAATGATCTGAATAGGGCTACTTACAGATTTGTTTTTTAGCAAAGACATTAATTTTTAAATGTAAATTTTTTTATTTTAAATAATATCTTCATAAAGAGACATCAATTTTGTACGGGTATTTCTTTCAAAATAAGCCCCGAACCATCACCAATAGCCCAATATGCAGCTCTAGCGCAATATCAACAAACAAATCGGAAGTTTTTTTGTTTGGTCATTGGTCCGATGTATCAACTAGTGGCCACGCCCCCTCCCTTCCCAATTTTTTTTTTAAAAAGTGCCTTTTCAAACACGGGGTGCCCTTTTACTGGCCAACAGCGCCCTGCCCCTTTTTATTTCTAGAGTGAACACTGTTTTAACTATATAATTTAGTCACAATTTTCCATTAATACAGAGAGATTTAATTTTTTAATCAGTAAAGAAATGCAATGGCTGTCTCTCTTGGATTGACACACCTGACTTTTCATACAAGTAAAAACTAAATTAATAGTAATTAAATTAATTTTAAACATAACATTTTATTAAAATTAAAACAAATAACATATTGCAAATGCAAAAAAAAAAATTTTACTCGTATATCAAAAACCAAAACTTGAGGAAATATTTTTGTTGTTGGTTTTCCCAAAAACCAAAACTCGAGGAATTTTTTTTTTTTTTTTTTTGGTTTTGACCCCAAAATCAAACTTTGCCAGATCTGGTATTTACACCTTAATTAATAATTCCAAATTCTTTAGGAAAATCATAACAATGCATATATCCATTTGCACTTCTTCACTTAAAGTTATACTAACCTTGCTTTATTACTATATAGAAGGTGTTTTAGTCTAAAGTTCGACTCCAGTACAACTGTAATTAAAAACAAAAATTGACAAGAGAAATTAGGGGGGGGGGGGGGTCAGAACCCCCTTTAAAAGGTCTGCAAAAAAAATTATTTCCACTTTTACATAATATATTTTTTATAAGAAATGCTAAAGACTTCAGTAATAATTTTATTTCTGTATTATTAGTTTTTACAAAAAAAATTATTCTGCTTCTGTTAGGGATAACCTTCGAGCATGGATCCTTCATAGTAGAGAAAACATAATGTTATAATCTTGCTAACATCAAAGTGAGGCCAACATGTATGGCCTCAGACACGTGGTTAATTGCGTCATTCCATTCTTAAATTGTCACTGTTACACATTTCCCAATTCATCAGCCAATCGAGAGTATTTTTTAATTCATAATTTTGAAAAGAAGTCACATGTCTGAAGCCATTCGGTCTGAAATGTTGGTTTCACGATTATGACCTCATATTCGCTCTACTACAGTCCATTCATGCTCGAAGGGGATAACGGCTAAAAAGCTGAGGATGCAGACACATCCTACATCATGGCAGGTTTGGTTAGGAATGCTACGAAGTCGTAGGACTGCCAACGAGAGATTTCAATTGATTTTGGATAAAATTTCTTTTGTTTAAGCATCCAATGAAAAGCTTTAGTCAGATGTATTATCTGATCTCGGTAAAAAAAATATTTAATTTAGCATTATAATTAATTAAATTTTTTATTGGTCTAATAAAATTTACATGATTTTCTAAATGCATTTATCATATCTTACAAACTTGAAAGGTAAATTCTTAAAGAAAAACAGATTTTTCCACTAGCGGAAGAAATTTCTTCAGACTTGTTTTTTCCACTTTCGAAGAAACTTAGCAACAAAAGTCAATTTTAACAACTCTACTGGCCAGGCTGTGTTTCATCGTTAATGATTATTTTTTAA
Source organism: Troglohyphantes excavatus (assembly GCA_963932185.1). Lineage (NCBI taxonomy): Eukaryota > Metazoa > Arthropoda > Arachnida > Araneae > Linyphiidae > Troglohyphantes > Troglohyphantes excavatus. The sequence continues at coordinate 19,281,545 of OZ010678.1, forward strand.
ATGTAATTTTTCATTTTGAAATCCTTCATTTGATAGTCACTGACGATCCATTTCTTAAAATCCGAGTTAACTGACATCAATATCATAAACAACTACTTGGAGATTTTTTCAAAAAGTCGCCAAGGGTGACCCAATAAGACAGATTAACCATAGAGTAATGATACAAATAGAGGAATAAAAATGCTGATTTCCGTGTGAGCATCATTGAAACCACGTGATTTGTGGAAATGCCAATTCATTCATGCGCCAATATTACTTGGCAGGCCTTGGCGACTTTCAGAACTAAGTGAGATCGAAGTATTGTAATATGGTTTTGTGTTTCATTTTCTATTTAAATATCGTTTTTTTATAACGAGTGGCATAATTTAAGGGAGTTTAACAGATATATTAAAGCAATTTTTCTTACTTTGTACTTTTGAAATAATTGTGTTACATTTTTATGTAAAAAATTTACCATAAGCGAAGTTCTTTCAATTGTTATTTTGTATAGTTCAATAAGAAAATAGGAACACTAAAACCGGAGAAATATAAAGAGTTTCGTTTTTTCGAGTATTGAACACAAAGAAAATTATATTTTCGTTTCGTTAATGAAGAGGAATTATTTAGCGCAAATTGTTTGAAAATAAGTAAATACCTACATATATGTTAAGAAGTTGAATACGGATAGAACGCCTCATTACCAAAAAGAAGAAAGTGCGCCAAATTTGGAATTCCTGCAGATGTCTGAACGCCAAATGTGGCAGCGCTAAAACCACATGATGTTTTTCTTTTCAATGTTGACACCGTGGCCTTACGAGAGTCTGGCATTGAAGCCGCTCTCTATTTAATATTCTAACTCTCTGAGATTAACCCAGTAACAATTACTCTTGCTCGAAAGCTTCACATGTTTGTGACTTTTTCTCTTGTGTGATTAAGGAGGATATGTCTAGTGAGATTCCCCTTTTCAGTAAACTGTTTGTCGCATATTTCACATTTATGCGGCTTCAGTCCTGTGTGGATAAGGGCATGCGTGTTGAGGTTACTCTTTTCGGAAAACTGTTTGTGGCACACTTCACATTTATACGGCTTTTCCCCCGTATGGGTGTAGGAATGAGTCTTCAGATTGCTTCTCCTAGCAAACTGCCTGCCGCATTCTTTACAGGTATGCTGCTTTTCACCTGTATGCGTCAGAAGATGTAGCATGAGGGCACTTTTCTCGGTAAACTGTTTATTGCAAACGTCGCACACGTGCGGTCTTTCTCCCGTGTGGATGAGAAGGTGCTTCTTGAGATTACTCGTTCCGGTGAATTGTTTGCTGCAGACGTGACACGTCTGCAGATTTTCGCCCGTGTGGAGGCGGAGATGGCGGGTGAGGGTGCTTTTCCTGCTGAATTGCTTGTTGCAGACTTCGCATTGCTGTCTGCCACCCGTATGGGTAAGGATGTGCTTCTTGTACTGATTGATTTTAGCAAACGCTTGGTTGCACACTTTACATACTTTCGACTTCGGTTCGCTGCGATCGGAGATCTGTTGCGTTGGTTCGTTCGTGGGTGGAAGAGATTGATTGGCGTCCTCAAGAATGTCAGCCATTGCTTTCGGTGAAAAATATGGGAGACAAAAGCTGGTTAACTGTCTTTCAAGGTCGCCCTGATTTTTCGCCAAATCTGGCAACCCGGCGCCAAACGGGATGCAGGGAGAAAATAGAGGAATTCTTTGATTGGCAACCGGTTTTTGTCGCCAAGCAATGTTTTATCGTTGTGAATATAGGATTTTCAGAAAAGTCGCCAAGGGCGACCGTATAAGACAGATTAACCCAAAAGCTTGATGTCAAACTGTGATATGATGGAGTTCTTGTGTTGATACGGTGGAATTATCTTGTTCTGTCTTATAAAATTGACTGTCTTATAAAATTGACACATCATTGGGGATAAAAAGAAAGTCAGACCACATAGAATGATTAATAATTTAACTCTTTAAATGTTTCATGTTTGATGCAAAAAGTAGATTGTGAATCCTTTTTTTAAAACTTCTGTGAAATCAACAAACCGTAAATAGATACGTTTTTCGCTACTGAGGCTTCATGTGTCTTGTGCTACAGATTCACATTTTCATGTTATGTATTTTTTTTAAAAACTTTAAAAAAAAAAAAAAATAGTGTTTATGTATTTATATTTTTAAAGTTTAAATTAAACATAAATAACATATTCATGAATAAGTTGAAAGAAAATTAAAATGTAAAATACTAAAATATTGAGAAAAAAAAAGCGTATGCTTTAAAACAAGATTCCAGCAAATGCCAACACAGCAAATAAACAAAAGCAATCTGAAACTTCGAATTTACAAAACTGAATAACAAGAATAGTGTGTGTAAGTTCGGGCAAACAACTAAATAACTTTTTATTAATAAGATATACAGAAAAAACGAATGTTTCATCACAAATAAGCTGTTGGTATTTGCGCTAATAACTGGACAAACGCGATTTTACAGAAACGCACCTTAATTGCTTTGAACTTCTTTAGTAATTTTCCACCAATAACGAAACCAAACTACAGAAATGCCACATTCCTGTAATTTATGCAGCCGGCAATATGCTCGAAAATCAGGGCTCAGAAGACACCTCCGCAACCACAAAGGAAAAAGACCGCACATGTGTGAATATTGCAGTAGGGCTTTTTCCAACGAGCAGGACCTCAAAACACATCTCATCACCCATACCGGGCGAAAACCCCATACCTGTGAACTGTGCCTCAAGTCATTTACACGAAAATCCCACCTCAAAGCGCATCTTCGCATACACTCGGGCGAAAAGCAGCACGAATGTGACGTTTGCCACAAACAGTTCACCGAGAAGAGGCAGCTGATTAAGCATCTCATTATCCACACCGGGGAAAAGCCACACGGGTGCAATATATGCAATAAACAATTCACCCAAAAGGGGAACCTCAGCAAACATATGCTCACCCACGCACAAAAGCCTGAGGTGATTTATAAATGCCAAATATGTGAGAAGCAATACACCATAAAGGATAGCCTTCAAAAACATCTTTTAGTGCACACGAACGAAAAATTGTGGGAGTGTGATGTATGCAGCAAGCAATTCACTCAGAAATGGCGGTTCGAGAATCACCTTCTCGTCCACACAGGCGACTCGCCACATGAATGTGACGTATGTGGCAAACAATTCGTCGGGGAAAAAAATCTCGAGCAACATCTGTTCACCCACTCAGATGAGAAGCCTTTCGTGTGTGAAGTTTGCAAAAAGCAGTTCCAGCAGAAAAAATATCTGATGAGGCATCTTGTTGTCCACGTCGGAGAGAAACAACACGCGTGCAATGTTTGCAATAAGAAATTCTCCCGAAAGTATAGCATCAAGCGGCATATGATCGTTCACACAGTCGAAAAGAAACCTAACTAAGATGTTGCAATTCATAACCGATCAGTGGCGGCCCGTGGTCGAAAACGTTAGTGCAGCCGAAATCATGTGAACCCCCCCCCCCTCCTATTTTCCAAAAAACATACAAGAATAGAAATTATTTATTATTCACTGCTCAAATCAAAGTTTCCTTTCAATTTTTGCAAAATGTTAGCATGCGAAAAAAATAGAAAACACTTACTTAGTTTTTGAAAATTAAAGGAATCCTGCTTTCTTTTAAACATGCGAATCGGTTAATTTTAATATTAACTTAAATAACGAAACAACAGCAGGACCATGTCCTGAAACTACAGCACACAGTAAATGTATACGAAAACCATTTTCGTTTGGAAATATTCTCGTAAGTTCTCGTTTCAGCCAATCAGCATATCAAACCTCAAGTACAGCTAAAATGAGAAAATTCATTTCGGCTGTACCTTCTCACAAATGCAGTGCATTAGCATGGGGGAAATCTCCATACTACGTAGAGGTTGCCATGGCAACGTTGCAGCCGATTTCAAATTTCGCTTTTTGGCTGCAATTTGATTGAATGGAGATTTCATTTTCAATTCTAATCTTCATTTAAGAAAATTATTAAAATATCTGATTTTAGTTTTAAAATACACTAATGAATTTAGGTGCAGCCCAGCTGTACTTGCTGTAGTGGGCGAGCCGCCACTGTAACCGATTGCGGATTTTTGTCTATGCCAAATAATCAATCTCAAACTCTCAAAATTTATGTATGATTTTTGTAAATTGGCAACAACTTCAAAAAGTTATAACAAGTATAAAATTGATATTAAATAATTCAATTTCGTTATCGTAAAATTAATTAAAATTATTTTTTACTTTTTATGGCATTTCCTTAAAAGTTGGTTTTCCTTTTTTAAAAAAGATTATTTTATATTTTACCATTTAGTTTTTGATTTAGCTGGGGGCTTCGCTTCCTACTATTACTCACCAAAAAATTTTAGTTGTTGCTGATCTGGTTTAATAAATACCAGGTAAACAAAACTATATATTGTCTCAACAATGTGTATTGTAAAAAAAAACTATCCATGCCAATAAATGCTGTGTAAACGAAATGTCATTGTACAATCTCTATCAAACAATAAAAAAAAATTGAAATTGTTAAAAAAAAAGTTTTGTTAATCAATATTTCCGGATATATAACCTATTATTTTTAGTGAAGATTTTGCCTAAGTGGATTTTTTTCCATCCAACAAAAAAAGAATTTTTTGAAATTGGACAATATTTACTTTCAAACGGTTTGGTTAGCTGAAAGTTCCGAATTCTTAAATGCCAGATGATGAATATTTTTTTTCAAAAGACCCCCAATCTGTGAGTGCACTAAACGTTTAGTTATTGGCAAAATTTGTACTTGGTCCATGGGCACAAGCCCGTGCAATAGCTTGAACTCCCAGCTCGCAGGAAGTTGTTCTCATTGCAAAGCAACTATCCGATTGCTGCGACCTTGGATGAACTAAAATCATGTGCTTCTTGATAAAAATTTGGCTTAAACGTTTGGCATGTATTTATTCAGATAACTTCTCTGCTCTTAGACAGTAAATTACTCTCCTATGTATAACCGGTCTTAATGACAAATTCCTATATTTTGAAAAATAAAAAATTCCATACTACATAATTAAATTATATTTTTGAAGCTTCGAATTATCAACTTGTTCTTAAAAAGGATAATAGCTTTCTGTATAATTGTATAAAAATTAACTGATTGTCTTTGAGTTTTTCTTTTGCAGTGACAATGTGTAACATTTGTGTGCATGAGAATCAATATTATGCTGCCGTACTCACATTTTGTCAACAATTTATTATGACCTCACAGAATCAGACTAATTGTTGTTTTGATTGAAAATTTGATTATTAAAAAAAATTTTGCTTATTTTTTTTAAAATAAACATATTTTAATTGCTAAATCTAAAAATTAGAGATGCTAATAAAATTACAACTTCACAAAAGTTACTTTCAGTATCCTTTTTTTTTTCTTAACTAGAATTTTTCGATATTGAAAAATTCTACCATAAAACAAGTATTCATTTTTATTCTTTTAAAGTTTAGAATAAAAATGAACTAGGTCAAATATGTTCCTCTACTATTCATTAATATTATTACTTTGACTAATTTTTAACATTATCAACTATGAAAATGGAATAACAATTCATGATTAATTTTTTTTAAATATGTTTGTTAAGAAGCATTAGAAAAAAATGGTTTAATGGTCTAATTATTAAGAAAATATTTTTTTATTGTATTTAAGGTTTTGGTTAGAATCGTATGTTTTTATTTGTAATCTAAAGATAAAACCAAAAATACGAATTTTTCTAAGACAAAATATGTCCTAAACTTCAGAACAACGTGTCGAATACTAGCGTTAAAACACGACAAATTCAATGAACACCTATTCACGACTGATATTTATTAGCAGACGACGATAAACGAAACTCAAACTGGCAATCCACCGATCACGAGTTCGTTGCACTCTCGAGTCAAGATATAATGTATGAGCGAAGCGTACGGAGTACCTAGGGGCGTAGCCCCTCTAACCTCTTGTTGGACTTGAGTTGAGTTGAGCGAAGCGTGCGGAGTACCTTAGGAGCGTAGCTCCTTTAACCTCCTGTATGACTATTATTTATATCAACATGACTTTATGATAGATTTGAATGACATGTAAAAACAAGTAAGGACAGAACAGGGACAACACAGGACGTGAAGACGAAACAACATATTAAAGCACTAAAAATAGAGGCGTGAGCCTCTTTCCATGAAAATGACTATAATTACATAGGTTCTTTTCAAGTCCTTTGGACATTCATAACAAGTGGCACAGTGAAAAAAGAATGAGCATGATGCCTCAAAATTACATGGGTGAATTACATTTCTATTTTACAATATGAGAGGTGAATAAACTACCAGGGCGTGAGCCTTTTTTTTTTTTTTTTTTTTTTTTTTTTTTTTCCCCATGAAAGACCTACATTTTATAGGTTCTTTTCAAGTCCTTTGGACATATAAAACACGTAGCACAGTGAAAAATATTGGGCATGAAGCCTCAAGATACATGGGTGAGATACATTTCTATTTTACAACATGAGAGGGTAAATTACATTTCTATTTTACAACAAATCTGGGGCAATACGTACATTACTAAATTAGCTTAGTCTAGGGACATCACAATAGATCAAGCGAAAACATGTCATGTTGAAATGGAACTGCTGGGGATTATTTGCAGAGCTTCATAGCTGCTCTGGGTCGCCGTCTGTTTACCCAAAGGGTGTAATCATACACCTCGAGTTTTTGTAACTCAGGGTTGTCAATGTGTGGTATTTTTGTGTAGAAATCGGTAGCAAGTTTACCCATAAATTCACAGAGTGAGGGGATGCTGAGGGAATCTCGTATATCAAGTATACGAATAAACCAAGGGGATCTAGCAATATTTATTTTGATAATTCCAGATTGGGCTCTTTCCAGTTCGTCTAGTCTTGTCTTACACGCAGAGGCCCAAATTGGCGAGGCATACGTGATTATGGGTCGGAGCATTGTCTTGTAGATTAAGAGCTTGTTGTCTATGTTAAGTGGGGATCTTTTGGAGATGAGTGAACGGAGGGTGGCTTGAGCGACAGTTAGTCTGTTACGTATGTGTTTGATCTGGAATTTCCAGGTCATGCGTTTGTCAAGAATGACCCCAAGATATTTGGTTGACTCCTGCCAATTAAGCTGCGTATTGAACATGTTTAATTTTAGATCATCAGGGACTTTTCGTCTGTTAGTAAATAGGACGGCTGCACTTTTTTCGACATTTATCTGGATTTTCCAGTTGTTGAGCCATTGTTCCAGAAGTTTGATATGACTTTGGAGGAATTCGGTTACCGTGATTAGTTCTCTGTCAGTGGCCATTATTGCAGTATCGTCTGCGAAGAGGGCTAGCATGGTTTTATTATGTTGGGGAATATCGTTAATGTAAGCGTTAAAAAGCAGGGGCCCCAGGACAGAACCTTGGGGAGTTCCTGCTTTAACTAATCTAATGGTTGAAAGGGATTTTCGGACCGAGACAGCAAAGGTCCTGTTCTTTAGGTAGGAGTGGATAAGATGAATGAGATTATCAGGGACAGTTAATGAGATTAATTTGTGGATCAAGCCCTTGATCCAGACACGATCAAAGGCCTTAGCAACGTCGAGGAATAGAGCTGCCGTGCTTTCCTTTTTAGAAAGACTTTCTGAGATGAAGTCCGTTACCCTTAATAGTTGGTGCGTAGTTGAAAGCTCTTTCATGAACCCAAATTGTTGTGGAATTAGTTTTTTATTTATGGTGAGGAAATTTAGGATTCTATCTCTGATAGTTCGTTCGGCAATTTTGCCTAGAACAGGTAGCAGAGAGATAGGTCGATAGGACGATGGTTCTTTTGGGCTTTTGCCTGGTTTTGGAATTGGAATTACTTTCGCGCTCTTCCAAGGGGTAGGAAAATAGTTAAGATGGAACATTGTATTTAGAATAAGTACAAAGTATGCAATGAAGTTGGGTGGGAGGTTTTTCATCATCTTGTTAGTTATCCCCTCCTTCCCCGGGGCCTTTTTTATTTTTAGATTTCGTATTGCGTCAGTAACTTCAATTTGTAGGACAGGTTCATATGTATTACATGGTTTTATGAGGAGAAAGTTGTCAACAGAGTTTAGGACATCTGTGTTAAACTGGTGATTAGTTGTAGGGTTTTCATTGAATTGGGCTTCGTATGTATCGGCAATTACATTTGCCTTGTCTGTATCCGTAAGCGCCATGGAATTTCCGCTTTGAAGCGGTGGTATCGGTTTGTGTTTATTTTTAAAGGATCGAGCTGCTTTCCAAATTGAGCCGTTTCCAACTTCTAGAGAGACAAGGTAATCATTCCAGTCTTTTTGTATTATTTTACTGGTTGCGTTTCTAAGCTCCCCCTGGAGTTTACGCATAAGTGCTCTGTCGGTAGGATCACGATACCTCTGCCAGTCCCTTCTGGCATGATTTTTCCTTTTGATAAGGTTTGTGATTTGGCTTGTTACGTGAATACCATTTATACGTGAGGTTTCGGTTGAGGAGTTTGCATGTGTTTGAATAATATTATCAGTTAGGTTAGTAACAGCTTCGTCCAGTTCACTGGGGGAGGTGGGGGCAGTTTCAGGGAGAGTTTGGTTTACGAGTTTACTTTGGAAGGTTTCCCAATTTGTTTTGTAGTACATATCTACATTGGTTCTAGGTATGTCAACTGAGAAGATCAGTGAAACTGGGTTATGGTCAGAGCTGAGCTCTGCCATAGATTTAATTGAGTAGTTATACGGAATATCACGGATGAGTGCCAAGTCAATTGTTGAGTATGAATGAGTACCGAACCTGGTTGGGGTGTCGGGGGCTGCTATCTCGAAGCCATTATTATCTGAGAAGATTTCGATCTTGTACCCTGCTAGATTTTTGCAGTGATTCCATCGAAGTGATTTCGCATTTAGATCGCCAAAAAGGATCATAGAGTTGCCAATTTTTTGAAGTGTGATGAGTTCTTTCCCAAGGGAGAGGGTTGGGCTATTTCTAATATAAATTGAGGCTATGGAAAATTTCGTGAGGCCTTTCGGGTTTACAGTGATAATTGTGGATTCTATGTTATCTAAGAGAGGAGAGGGGACTCTGTATGCCGGGATGTTTGATTTAATGAATATTGCTGTGCCTAGTTTATGAATAGGGGCAGTAGGTGTGGGATCAACTTTATCATCTCTAATACAGATGTAATTTGGCATGCTAACTTTATTTGTTGAGTAGAGTCTCGTTTCTTGAATTAATATTACATCAGGAAGCTGCCTAGCCACAAGCTCTCTCAGCTCCCCGATTTTATTAGATAGTCCATTACAGTTCCAAGAAATAATTGAGAATTTAGGTTGGTTTGTGGACATTAAAGGGTGTTTTGCTGGGTTATTTTGTTAACGCTCTCAGCAAGAGAAGCGACCTTTTCCGTAAGAGCAGTCATCTGCGTCATTAGCTTGAAAAACATTTCGTTTGTGACCACAAATGGCGGTTCAATTGGACTTGTAGTTGGATTTATTACAGGATTGACGATAGGATTAACGATAGTTTGGCCGCTAGATGCCGCCTCTGCGTAACTAAAATTGGGTCGGATTGAGTTTGAAGTAGGAATATGGGTAGGAGCTGTGGTGTGCTCCGATTGATCGCGGGCTCGAGTAAATCTCGGAGCTTGATAGGCCCTCGATCTGGGGGCACCTTGGTATGGCTTTTTCTTTAACTTGGGGAATTCCTTGCACCCTCTGTAAGAAGCCGGGTGATCCTTACCGCAGTTGCAGCATTTTGCTGGCAAGTCACGAGATTTTAGACATTCGCTAGATGAATGTTCATTGGAAGCGCATTTAACGCATCTTGGTTTTATATGACAGCCTTCGCTGCCGTGGTTGAAACCTTGGCATTTATAGCATTGGTTTACACGCCACGGCCGCATAAATTTAGCCTCTTGTTGGACTATTAATTGAAGAGAATATGACTATAGAGTTTGTTGTTACATGGCTCGCACATAGGTGCGACTAACGACGAAACATGGACGACACAGGACAGCACAAAGTTCAGTAAAAGTCGTTCACGTCTGATTGGCTGCTGCCATCACTTGGAAGAAATCCTCAGTTTCTATTGGCTGGTGGGCGGGGCCACCGCTGCTGCCATCGGGCTGCAACTATTGCCTGAGTCGATCGAGTTCAGTTTGTCGAGAAAGAAGCAGCAGAGTGCCTGTAATTTATCTGCTTCTGTAGTCTTTGACCTCAACTGATCTATTAAACTTTTAAGTCCATCAGTATGGGTGAAGATAGATGAGAGTTCAATGCACAACTCGGTGATTGGAGCGGGCACGCTCTTTGTCGCCGGGACAGGTGGTGGGGTGGGTTTTTTGGTATCCCTCCGCCGAGCCGGAATCGAAGTCTTGGCGATCCGTGCTTGGTTGGGGAGACGTCTTGGCTTGGGGAAATTAGGACATCTGCGGCTGGAGGCAACATGGTCTCGAGTCAAGATTTAAACAATAATCTCTGAGAAGTAACAATTACGTGGTGCGAACTTATTCTTCATTTTCTGCTGTTTGTATACGGAACTGGTGCATGTTAATCTGACCAGGAACTAATATCCTGATGCTTATTGAGGTTGTGTCGGGTGCCAGTTCAGGTGTTGTTTTCGTCATTTGACCATAGTTCTAAAATACGAGACACTGTTCCCGGGTCTTTTAGAGCCCCAGTTGCTCAGTGGATAAGGCGTTCAGCTACTAATCAGAGGATTGGTGGTTCGAATCCGTGCGATGGACTTGACAAAAAAAAGTAGTTTGGTTTGGTTAAAAAACGTCGCACTAGTGCTGCACATTTGGTTATTGGCGACGGTTCGGGGTCTATCTCGAAGGAAAGACCCGGTAACACTTTATACATGCACCTCGTTATTTTAGAACCATGGTCAGATGACGAGGAAACACCTGAACTGGCACCCAACGCTTATAGACATCGGGACTTGACACCGATCAGATTTATCGTGCACCAGTCCCGTATACACGCCGTTAATTTTTGCAGATGTTCTGGACGACTTTTCTAGTATTTTTGTAGTGAAGCTGGCAACCCTCCGATCACAAGATCACTACTTTTTTACTTTTCTTTGTCAAGTCCTTTGCACGGAGGACTCTAAAAAAAAAAAAAAAAAAGTAGTGATCTTGCGATCGGAGGGTTACCGGCTTCGCTACAAAAATACTAGAAATTCGTCCAGAACATCCAACAAATTATACTGGCATGTATACGGGACTGATGCACGATAAATCTGATCGGGGTCCAATGTCCTGACGTCTATTGAGGTTGCGTGGGGTGCCAGCTCAAGTGTTGTTCTCGTCATCTGACCATGGTTCAAAAATACGAGACATCGTTCCCGGGTCTTTCCTTCGAGATAGGCCCCGAACCGTCGCCAATAGCCGACTGTTCAGCTCTAGTGCGACGTTAATTAAACAAACCAAACCAAACCGGGTCTTTTATTCGTGGTAGCTCCTTGAACTGTTGCTAATAGCCCAATCTACAGCTCCAGTTTGTAGTTATTTAACCAAACCCACAGTACAGCGGTGACGTCATGATTTATATAATATCTTCGCTAATAGCATAAGCCTTCCCAAAATGCCCAAACGAAACCTCTCTGACCTAAATAAACAAAAACAAAGTATTTCAGTGTGTGTTTCAGGTAAACATCTAATGAAAATAATATTAATTTTCATCAAAAAAGCTAATGGGAGGTTGTTATTTACATCAGAAACTAACACCTGGACAATTGCGTTTTTGGTGAAACGCATCTGAACCGTTTTGAACTCTTAAAAAAAAATTCCCTTAACGAATATGTCGCATACCTGTAGCGTATGCAACAGAAAATTCACTCAAAAATCCAGCCTCGTGCGACACCTCCGCAAACACGACGGCAAACGACCGCACATGTGTGAAGTCTGCAGCAGAGCCTTCGCCGATGAGGAGGACCTCAAAACACACCTCCTCATGCACAAAGGGGGAAAGCCGCACAAGTGTGAAACATGCCTCAAACAATTCAAAAGAAAATCCCACCTCAAAGCTCACCTTCTCATCCACACCGGCGAAAAGCAACACGAATGCGACACATGCCACAAACAATTCACCGGGAAAGGGCAACTTAACAGGCACTTGCTCGTCCACACCGGCGAAAAGCAGCACATGTGCAATGTGTGCAACAAACACTTCGCTCAGAAGGGGCAGCTCGACCGGCATATTCTCACCCACACGGGACAAAAACCGTATAAATGTGAATTATGCGATAAACAATACACCGATAAGGGTACCCTTCAAAAACACCAGTTTGTACACACAGGTGAAAAACCACATAAATGCAATGTATGCAACAAACAGTTTATCGAGAAATGGCGCCTCAACAATCACCTCCTGGTCCACTCGGGAGACTCGCCGCACAAGTGCAGCGTTTGCAACAAACGGTTCACGCGGAAGAAATACCTCGAGCAGCATTTCTTCACCCATACAGGAGAGAAACCGTTCGCGTGTGAAGTGTGCGAAAAGCAGTTCATCAAGAAAAGCTACCTCATGCAGCATCTGCTTGTCCACACGGGCGAAAAGCAGCACACGTGTGATGTTTGTGACAAACAATTCTACAGAAAAGATGTCCTCAAGCGGCATCTTCTCACCCACACAGCAGAGAAGGAGCGTGGGTGGCATGTGACTGCGTCATCTTCTACTGACACGGCTGACGTTTATCCGTCCCTTTATGGGTTTTCGTCTTTTCCGATTCTTTCGGAGACGGAAAGCGACGGGCAGAAATCCCCGTAATCAAAATTAAATTATCTCTAGAACAGATGTATTATAGGACATTTGGCACATTATTTTCCCTTGGCGACGAGAAAAATCGCCAAAACAGTCCCTTTATGGGTTTTCTTTTTTTCCGATTCTTTCGGAGACAGAAAGTGACGGGCAGAAATCTCCTTTATCCGTCCCTTTATGGGTTTTCGTCTTTTCCGATTCTTTCGGAGACGGAAAGCGACGGGCAGAAATCCCCGTAAACAAAATTAAATTATCTCTAGAACAGATGTATTATAGGACATTTGGCACATTTTTTTCCCTTGGCAACGAGAAAAATCGCCAAAACAGTTTTTTTTATTTGCGCCAATGAATTTTAGAATTTAATATCAAGTTTTATGCAACAGAAGTGTTTATTAGACTTTCCTGGTGTTTAAAACTATTGACCGACACTCTTAACCCTTTGCACTCCAAGAACACTTTGCGCTTTCCGTTCTTTCTACGAAACAGTTATTCGTCCTTATGTTGATTTCCATAGAATTTGTTATGCTTATAGAGAAAATAAACATAATCTGTTTTGGATCTGCAGAAGAACAAGTTGTAAAAAAGAACGATGTTTTTTAAACACAAGATCATGCTGTTCTCGTTTATTTTAAAGAACAGGGAACCAAATGAACAGGTCATTATGTTGTCGTCTGAGCAGCACCAACGGAGTGCAAAGGGTTAAGCATGTGCTCGTACCATAAGCTAATATTGCAGACTTGTACCTTGATCGTGGCTCTGGGCAATGGTGGTCTCCGGCCTCCTACTACTCAGGATCAAAGCTGGTACCCCCTTTGAGCAGTTGAGTATGGAGCTTACAGGCAATCCTTCGAGCAGTTGATTATGGTGCATAAACCCGAAAAAACTTGCCCGTAAAACAACTAAAAAAACATATTCTTTTCTACAACTGCTGTATCCATGAAAATTAAACAGAAATTTTATATTCCTTCCAGTTTACTTAACAGACAAATAAAACAGTATCAAAATAAAAATAGTTCCGGGAACGGCACAATCACATACGTAGCACGTTGACATCATGGAGTTGCCAGATTGAAAGACATCACAAGAATAAAAAAATAGCATCAAAGTCGGGTGGTATGTCATAATATTTATTTATCGTCAAAAAAAATCTATGCAAAATGTCCTATTATACATCTATACCTTATTTCCAACTATGAGTGTGGCTAATCTTGTATTTCAAGGTCAAATGTAATGGATAGTCATGATATTTAGCTTAAAAGCAATTTAAGTTTATTTGGAAATTGGAATACTTGTTATTTTATTAAAAACTAGCTGTTACCCCCGGTTTCACAAGTGTTATATTTTTCCCACCATTGATTCGTTCTTCCCTTTTATTCTTTCTCTCTTATTTTCTCAAAGGCAAACTAACTTGTCTATCTATTGTTCAAACATCTCCGAATGTGAACTTTTTCGTTAGTTTTCCCTTTGAAGTATAATTGTGAGAAAGTTATTTCACCAAAGCAATTTTTTATCACCAGCTTTCAAGTGTTTAAAACAATAAATATATATTAATTTATTTTAAAGTTTTTCATTGTTGTCAAGATCTTAAGATTTTATAAAAACATATATACTATATTTTTTTTTAAATGGCCATTAAAACAATAGCTTCTAAAACCATTATAAATGGGAAAACTAAACAGAATTTTAACATTTTAAGCCTCATGTGTACATTTATATATATAAAAAAAATTCATACGTGTTTGAGAAGTAGAAGATAGTGTTTTGCGTAGCCACAAATGCACACACACTCTTTCTTTTATTATAGGCTAGCTGTTTGGTCCTTCTTTGCTAGAGACCTGTTAAGGCATTTACATATTATAAATAAAATATTTGTGTCATGACTCAAACCAACAACCTCTTGTTTTGAAGTACAGTGCTCTATAAATTACGTTAGAAAAGAAGGTTAATTTTTTTTTTAAATATTAGTTATTTCCTTATACAATATTTCTAAAATTGTTATAATCATAAAAAAACAAACTATTTTGAGGATGATCTTTATATATAAATTTTAAACCTTTTATACGCAGATGAAGTAGGTGTTTTGCTATCCAAAGACAGACTGCTTTCGTTTTATTTTTATCAGTGCTGTTACACACAAAATATTTGAAGGGGGGGGGGGGGGGGGGGGGGGACAAGAAATTTCCCAACTTAAAGATTCGAAATTCTCAACTTAGCAGTGATAAAAATTCCAACTTATCGACATTTTTCATCTATATTTTAGGTAATACTAAACAGTTCTCTCACAAGCATTGATTTGTTGCACTCATATTCCAATGCAGTGTCCGTTCTGAGGTCTAATTTAAATGAAATATTACAAGTTGGACTATTTCTAATCTCTCCTAGCTTTCATTTGTTAATAATATTAATTTTCTTAGGCATAAATTTTCGCAACTCTGCGTTTTTATAAGTTGAAATTCTCAACTTTCAGGGTTTCCAGATTATTGGAGGGGTCGGACTCCGCCCTAAACCCTTCCGGTGCGACGGGCCTGATGAAAAGTCTGTGTGCGCAAACTGGAGTAACAAATTAAAAAATTCTAATCTATCTGAACACTCTAATGCTTTGGTTGTTTTGTCATATTGTCCCGAGTTCAGCCATAAAATTCTCAGTAAATTCGACATACGCTCCATTTTTTAACCTATCAATAAGATCACCTTCACACAACTTGAAAGACCCCATTGATGACCTTAATAACAGGGGCATATATAGTATTTCATGTCAATGTGGCGTGTTATACATAGGTGAAACAATATTAAGAAGACCAATCACATCTGCCGTACAAGAAATAAAGTAGCCCTCCATTGACAGGCACTCTTGGGAACATAACCATATATTTATTTTTCTAACCCACATTTAATTTGCAAACCCAAATCTCCAGTCGGACTTCTGGAGGTGTTTCACATTTTTAGCAATATTTATTCGATTGTTAATGAAACCTTTGCAGTTCCGGTATTTATCACTTGTTTTCTCAATATTGTTATGGGAGAATTTCACGTGACGTATACCTAGTAGTTTCGATTTCTTCCCTACAGCAGACAACTTTGCTTTTGTTTGTTCAGTCGGTCCAAATAATTAAAATTTTTATTCCATATATGAATAAATTTAAGTACAAAAATAGTTATATTATATTTGTATATAATGGGAGAGTTTCACGCCGAGAAGAAGAAGACCGCTCTTCCAACAGAACATGGAGAAAGTTCCGCGAAGCCGAAGAAGTTCCGTAGGGTTAGCATGGAGCTTTAACTCCTGTACTATAATTTTAATTTTTCGTCTTTAAATAATACCTCAATATAGAAATATTTACTGCATACACTGAAATAGATTCTAGTAATCGTTTATCAAGTATTTTTGTGTTGAAATAAAAGTATTTTTCCGTATTTTGTTGTAATTCTAAATATACAGATATAATATAAGTATTTTTGTACTTAAATTTATTCATATATGGAATAAAAATATTATTTATTTGGAAAAAACAAATATTATAAACAAACTTTTCCATAATTGCAAGCGTAGCGACTAAACAAACAAAAGCAAAGTTGTCTGCTGTAGGGAAGATATCGAAACTACTAGTAAGTTACCATGTTAAAACGTCACGTGAAACTCTCCATTAGAATTACAACAAAATACGAAAAAATGCTTTTATTTCAACACAAAAATACTTGATAAACGATCAGTACAATCTATCTCAGTGTATGTAGTAAATATTTCTATATTGAGGTATTATTTAAAGACTAAAACTTAAAATTATAGTACTGGAGCTATAGCTACATGCTAACCCTACGGAACTTCTTCGGCGTCGCGGAACTTTCTCCATGTTCCGTTGGAACTGCGGTCTTTTTCTTCTCGGCGTGAAACTCCCCCATTCTGTTTTTTTTCACTCACTATTTTGTTGTGCACACAGACTTTTTCGTGTCTGTTGATGAAGGTAGATGTATCTCCCGAAACATGTCCAGATTTTATGTATTTTTATTTCGTAGTTTTAATGTTGCATTTGTATTTTAAGCATGGACAAAAACAACTTAGGATCGTATGAATTACTATTTCCACGTTGACATGTGTACCGAACAAATGACACATCACTACACATTCAAAGGATTTTTATTGTTCTAAAAATTGGTTCTAGAAAAATCATTTTCAAATATTCCTGAAGCCTTGTGGGGTCATGCCAGTGGACACACGGCGTCCTTGAAGGAGTCGGGGAGGATGCTTGGAATGACCTTCATCATGTTCCTGTTCAAGGGGATGACCTCGCCTCCCGCCTTCTCAATCTTAGAACTCAGCAACAGGGCCTGGAATATATGATAAATAAAATAAAAATCCCGGTTTAAAATCGAAATTTCCGAATAATTAAACACAGCGATCACCATTTTTAACCGACTGAAAAGCGCGCCAAACAAAACTTTAAAATAAAACGTGATCTCGGTGCGCACCATCTAGAAAATGTTCTAGGGTAGTCACTGATGCATTCAAAGATAATGGAAGGAAAAGATGGACCCTTAGTACAGGTGTAGTAAGTGCACAAAAGAAGCCCTTAGCGCAAAGCATCTTGGGATACTGATGTTAAGAGTTTAGTTCTGCTCAGTGAAAACCGGTCGGAGCGCATAAAAAAACTCATCAGCACAACTCGAGGTATAGATTGCTTCGCAGAACCGATCGGCAATACTTCTGCCACTTGTAGGGCTCCTTCCTTGGGTTTATACGAACAGACAGACGCTGTGCTTACGACCAGTCCAAGGACTAATAGAGTGGTTGAGCTTTTAAACATTTAGAAAGGCGAGTATTGAAGCAGTTCACGGTCCTCGAGACCTAGGGTGTTACCCTCAGAGTTTAAAAAAGTTTTACTCACCTTTATGACAAATTCCGTCGGCATTTGACCAGTGAAGGCAAATTTACGTCGCATTTCTTCGAGCACAAAGTAAAGACCAATGTTCAAACCAGTAACTTTATGATTCTGCACGACGTTGTCGGTTACTGTCACTTCAGTTGGAGAACCAGTCGTCACTTCGATCAGTTCAGAAAGATCTTCTTCAGATGATGTGTCAGTGCCGACTTCAGACGAGGAATCTTTGGTATCAACTTCCTTTGAAGAATCGCTGGTCTTAGTGTCGATTTCCTCAGATGATACGTTAGTGTCGACTTCAGAGGAGGAATCTTTGGTATCAACTTCATTTGAAGAATCTTTGGTATCAACTTCATTTGAAGAATCGCTGGTCTTACTGTCGATTTCCTCAGATGATACGTTAGTGTCGATTTCAGAGGAAGAATCTTTGGTATCAACTTCATTTGAAGAATTGCTGTTTTTAGTAACGATATTCTCAGATGATAAGTTGTAGTCGACTGATGAATCGGCTTCTACTCCATTAGAAGAATCGTCGATTTCCTCAGATGCTGTGTTAGTGTCTTCTTCATTGGAAGAATCTTTGGTTTTGGAATCGGCTTCATTGGAAAAATTGCCATTCTTACTGTCGACTTCACTGGAAGAATCTTTGGTGATGGTATCGGTTTCCTCGGAAATTTCCTTGGAATCTACCTTGAATTCCTCTTCGGAATCGAAGCCCTTGGAATCAGTTAGCTCCTCCTGCTCTTTGCTGTAAGAAGGGAGAATTATACAAAATTGAGAATTAAAACCAAATTTATGCTCTTAGCTTATTTAAAATTAAATTAATTTTTGTTTATATAGTATTTTTCTTTTAGACTGTTTGAAGAGTGTAAAGTAATTTACATTACCACTAATTTACATTGCGAATTTAAATCATATCTAGCGTTTGCCTAAATAAATACACACAAGCCAAGTAGTTTATTGCCAATCACGCTCATGGCAATTACAAAAAAATCAGTCGTTGTTGCTGCATTGGAGCACGGTTAAAAGGGTTTTACGCGAAGCGTCATTTCATATAGAAATAAGGAATGGTTGCCAACAAAAACCTTGTAAACGAAAAGAAGATCAACTGACCCATAAGGCTCCTAACCCATACCCTTACTTACTTTGTTTTGATGCATTAGCATCTAATTTCCTAACGAGCGAGACCAAATTTTTGTAAGTTATAGTGTCGGAATGGATCTCCTTAAAAGTATAATGTCGACTTAGAATGAAAACCAGGTATATTTAAACAACTGATCCGAATCGGAAGTTGCATGGCTATGAAATTTAATCAATTCACTTCTAAATATGGAATCATTTAAAAAAAAAAGTTATCCGAATGCCTGACCTTGGATTTCGCCGCTAAGCAACCTTCGATCGGATTCTAAATCCGTGATTTAAATATAGCTGGTTTTCATTCTAATAGGACAATAAAATAATTTTTTTATCCTGATTTGGCGCCTTCCTTTAGATCGAAGCCCCAACTGATCGCTTTCTTGGTTTGGGTCTTCAGCCGCTCCTACATGCAACTGATTTTAAAGGAGCTTCACGTCAAAATCTAACTTTAAACCGACTTAAAACAGTGCCAACCAAAACTGTCAAAGCGCGCCAAAGGAGAGAAGTTATCAATTCGACTGTTTTTTTTTTTTTTTAAATGTATGTTCGCGCAAGATTTCTGTTCTAATTCAGATATTTGGAAAATTCTTTTTATTGTTGGATAGGGGACGTCTCACTTTTCCCTCGAGATTGAATTCCAACAAATTATACTGGCGTGTATACGGAACTGGTGCACGATCAATCTGATCGGGGTCCAAAGTCCCGACGTCTATTGAAGGCGTTGGGTGCCAGTTCAGGTGTTCCCTCGTCATCTGACCATGGTTCTGAAATAACGAGGTGCATGTATGAATGTGTATGTGTTCCCGGGTCTTTCCTTCGAGATTAACCCCGAACCGTCGCCAATAGTCTACTGTGCAGCTCTAGTGCGACGTTAATTAACCAAACCAAAGCGAAGTCAGGAATCGGCTAAATCGTTGTCCTGACAACCTCTACGTAGTGTGGAGACAGTGCTCCATGCTAATGCACTGTGTTCGGGGGAGCTTCAGCCCGAAATGATTTTTCCGACTTCGGCTGTACTTCTGAATTCGATAAACTGATTGGCTCGTGCGTGAATCGCGAGGATGGGCGGGAACCCAGAATTTCCAAGAAATGAAATTTCTGTGGTAGTAAAAAAAATCTCCGATAAATAGCAAAAGCCTGTTACCGTAATGCACAATTCAGGAGGGGGAAAAACTCCATTCAATCAAAACTGTTGCCAAAACCCGAAATTCGAAATCGGCTGCATCGTTGCCATGGCAACCTCTACGTAGTATGGAAATTCTCCACCATGCTAATGCACTGCATTTGTGAGAAGGTACAGCCGAAATGAACTTTCTTGTTTTAGCTGCACTTGAGATTCTATAAGCTGATTAGCTCGTGCGTGAAACGCGAGGAAGGGTGGGTGAAACGAGATTACGAGAATATCTACAAACTGAAATGGTTTTCGTGATAAATTTACTGTTTTTCTGTTGTTTTAGGACCATTATGATCCTGCTGTTGTTTCGTAATTTAAAATAATATTAAAATTGACCGATTCGCATGTTTAAAAGAAAGGAGGATTGCTTTAATTTTCAAAAAATAAGTAAGTGTTTTCTGTTTTTTTCGCATGTTATCATTTTGTAAAAATTGAAAGGATACTTTGGACCGCCACTGGTTACGGGGCTGGGAAAGGAGTAGTTGTTCGAAGTTTCATGTAGACAGTCATCTTCTCCTTGCTAGGTCAAGTGTACGAAATGTCATCAGATTGGAATAAAACTGTAGATTTGTATAAATAACATACATACAAACGGACACTCTTCTTTTTATGTATAGATTAAATATAATTTATTTACCTGATATCTGATGATTTTTCCACTGTTGCTGATTCTTCCAGCTCCTCTGTTGCAGTTAGCACACCTATAATTATGGATAAAAATTTTTTTTAGCCCATATCACTAAACAGGGGGCGATTGATTTTTTTTATCTCGTATTGCGTACTTTTTTTTAATTTTTAGACCCTTTGATATTTTTTTTTCTCAAATTTCAGTTATATAAATCCTAAGAATACATAAAAATATTGAGCGATTCATGAAATGTAAACTTAATCCTCTTAAACGCGCCAACCAAAAGCGCCAAGGATGAGGTTATCAATTGGACTTGTGTGTGTGTGTGTATATATATATATATATATATATATATAAATGTTTGCGCATGATTTCTGTTTTAATTCAGATATTTGGATATTTTTTTTTTTGCTGGATAGAAAATGTCTCACTTGGTAACCTTTTGTAAAACATATCCTGTTATCCGGCATTTAACTATACGGAATTCTGAATTAACCGGACCGTTTGAAAAAATTATTGTCCGATTTTGATTTTTTTTTTTTTAATAGTGCCCCTTTTTAAAAAATATCGCCCTCTTTTTAAAAAATTCCGCCCCTTTTGTCCTTTTCAGTCAAGTACAAGCTTCCTTGTTTCCCTAGCTGTCTTTAAAGAAGGCATCGATTAATTTTTTTTGTGTGTAAATAAGAATTGAAAGGAATTATGACACTAGACAAATTCCATTTTAACTACGCGTTTTGTGCAATCGCGATGATTGTTTTGTGCAATCGCGATGATTCCGCGGTAATTTTGAGCACGAGGTTGCCCTGTGGACGCATATGAAATGCTAAGTTTTTTTTTTTTTAAGAGAAGATGGTTTGAGGTTATTTTACAAGATTAGGTATTTTATCACCAAATTTTGGATTTAAGTAGCCTTTTCATCAGTTTTGTAAGGGGTCTGATTAGGACTACTTACCGATTTGGTTAAGTGAAAAAAAATATTTTTAATATTGTTTTGCACTAATTTAAAAGTAAGAGACATCAATTTTTTAAGGGTCTTTCCTTCGAAATAATCCCCGAATTGTTACCAATAGCCCAATATGCAGCTTTAGCTCAATGTCAATCAAAAATCGGAACTTTTTTTTTGTTTGATTACGGGTTTGTTTCTGTTTGGATACACCCCCCCCTCCCCAACTTTTTTTTTAAAAAGCGCCCTTTTAAAAACAAAAAGTGCCTTTTCGAAAACGAGGTCCCCTTTTACTGTTAACAGTGCCCTGCCCCTTTTTATTTCTAGAGTGAACACTGGTTTAGATTTATTGAAAGTGATTTATGAAGACAGCCTGTGAAGTCAAATAACTACTCTTTTTATTCATTTTCACTCATTTTTGAGTACATGTCTTTTTCAAAAATGAAATTTATGTATCCATAAGAATCGAATGTTATCAAAAATGAGTAAATTTTACTTATTTTTAAGTACCTATTTTAAGGGGGACCCGAGCCCCAAAATCCGGAAAAATTGATAATTTGTTTTCTTCCGTAAAACAATGATAAACGTACTCAAGAAGGTGTGTACAAATTTCAAAACAATAAAAGAAACAGAACATATGTTTCTTTAGATGTTTATATACCATTTATCATCTTTCTACATACTTTTCGTCTGCAGCAATCGTCATTTACTCAAAATATATATATTTTTAATTTTGGTTTAAAATGTTAAGGTTTGTAAATAATTAACTTAAAACTAAACTGTTAATAGTTTTTGAAGCTCTAATATTTGTTTTATAAGCGTATGTATAGCTTTTTTTAAATTAAGTTATAAATTATTTTTTTTACAAATTATTAAACTTAAAGATTTGAATCATTTTTGGGTTTTGAACTTAAAACAAGTTTTTGAAGACAATTAAAACACAAATATGCAAAAGTCTATTCATACGTTTGTAGTATGTACTTTGACGTTATTTAATCAATTAAAAAAATTAAAAAAATTTAAAGAGGAGTCGTGTTTTTAAAAAAAGTCTTTTTAAGCTTAAAAAATGCAAAAAATAACAAAAATAATTTTTAAAAAATATATTTTTGTTTTTGATTATTGTTCAAAAAAAGATGTTCTAATAATATAAAAAAAATGGTATTTCTGAATTCATTAATAAACAAATTAGGATTTGGGGCTCGGGTCTCCCTTAAACAGTGTACGATGCATAGCTAAAGCCAAATATAAAGAACAATTATTATACAGAGCAAAAATAACTTACCGCTAACACACACAACAACAACAACAACGAGGATTTCAAATCCCTGCATGTCTTAATCCAAAGATAGCTCTAACGGTGATTCATACGAATTCCAACTGATCATTTTATAAGCTCCTTATCTGTCGCAAACTTTCTTGAATATTCAGTGTCACAGCATTAAATATGTGTCCGTTTGAGATAAGAGTTATTGCCGGTTGTAAAACCATTGTAGTGGAAAACATTTCCCGTAAAATAAGTATCTAAGAAACGGCACGAGGCATACGATTTCACAGAGTGAAGTCGAAAACATTTAATTTTATGGCATGTTTCTTAGAACTGAATCCGGATAATAATTGTGTAATTTAATATATTATTCCATGTTGATAGATGTGTAAGCAAAAATATTAAAAAATATATATTCTAGATAATTCTCAGATGAAAGTCGGGGCCGCTCTTAGGATTCCGGCTTGATACAGTGGCGCCGGAAACGGCCAGTGGCGGCTCGTCCACTACAGTAAATACAACCGGGCTGCACCTAAATTCATTAGTGTATTTTAAAACTAAAATCAGATATTTTACTAATTTTCTTAAATGAAGATTAAAATTGAAAATAAAATTTCTACGGTAGTAAACAAAATCTCCGATAAATAGCAAGCCTGTTACCGTAATGCACAATTCAGGATGGGGAAAATACTCCATTTAATCAAAACTGCAGCCAAAAAGCGAAATTCGAAATCGGCTGCATCGTTGCCATGGTAGTATGGAGATTCCTCCCCATGCTAATGCACTGCAGTTGTGAGAAGGTACAACCGAAATGAATTTTCTTGTTTTATCTGCACTTGAGATTCGATAAGTTGATTGGCTCTTGCGTGAAACGCGGGAATGGGTGGGTGAAACGTGAACTTACGAGAATATCTCCAAACGGAAATGGTTTTCGTGATACATTTACTGTGTGCTGTTGTTTCGGGACATGGTCCTACTGTTGTTTCGTTATTTAAGTTAATATTAAAATTGACCAATTCGCATGTTTAAAAGAAAAGAGGATTGCTTTAATTTTCAAAAAATAAGTAAGTGTTTTCTGTTTTTTTCGCGTGTTATCGTTTTGTAAAAATTCAAAGGAAACTTTGATTTGAGTAGTAAATAATAAAGAATTTTTCCGTTCATGTATGGTTTGTGGAAAATAGGGGGGGGGGGGGGGGTCACATGATAAAAAGTGTGTCTTTTTGTCCCCCATGGGAGCTCTGAAATATAATTAGTTTCTTTCCGTGTGAAATTCTAGAAAATCGAATTCTTTGACAGCTCTAGGGGGATTATTATTAGGGGTGTTAATTTTTTTTTTATGAAATGCGTGATTTGATTGCCCTTTCGAAAGTGTAAGCCTGGGCTTCACGGGGCTATTCAGTAACCATCAGGCCTTATACGGCGCAAAACCTTTTGAATATACAGTAGACTCTCGAACTTCGATAACTCGAATTTTTCGATATCTTGAAATAAATTGATTTCCCTGCACCTTCATTACTTATTTAATGTAATTTTATCTCTTTAATTCGAAGTTTTTCGTCGTTATTTTCGATAACTCGAAGTTTCCTCACAACTCAAAATTTTGTTTTCCTCTCAAAACTACGGATTTTGAAGAACCTTTAGCATATATGTAATTACCACGTTCTTCTTTATCAGTTTTCTATCTTATTGTGCGTTATTGAAAGGGTATACGTACAATAGATTTCTACTTGTGCCTTACCCTTTTGTTTGAATGTCACCAGACTTTATACCCTGAGCTGTATCCCCTCCTCTTTAACACAGTCAGTCCAACAAGGAAGATTAATGATTTATTGTCCCTCAAGCCAGCT
Organism: Troglohyphantes excavatus; assembly: GCA_963932185.1. Lineage (NCBI taxonomy): Eukaryota > Metazoa > Arthropoda > Arachnida > Araneae > Linyphiidae > Troglohyphantes > Troglohyphantes excavatus. Next base: position 19,306,149 of record OZ010678.1, read on the forward strand.
GGCGTGTTCGGTAAAGTGCGAGTCACTTTCTTGGAACATTACCGACCGTCCAGAAAGCAACTCACTTAAAATATGAAGACGACACGCGGCCCCTTCTCATTTTTGTTTAGGCAATGCACTCTCTATAGCAGCATTTGAGAGAGATCGCTCTCAGAAGAAGGATGATAATGAAGAATGCTAACCTCCTCCAAAGATAACTTTGTAAGAGGCTCTATCTTCGATAAAAACTATGCGTGCATTCATTGAATCGAGGCCGGAAATGAAAACGTCAGAGACATTTCAAGCAATCGTGCATTTGGAAAATATAATTGATTTCGAAAAAAACAGAAATACTCACCAAACTATTTTGGATAGATATGTTAAATAAAGTCGTGTATTTACTAGTATTTATTTTTACCAAAACAGCTTTTTTATACGATTTTCGATAACTCGAATTTTCGATATCTCGAATTTTTATACACTTCCCTTCGAGTTCGAGATACCGAGAGTTGTCTGTATGACGGAATACTTAGCAAAATTAAAAAAAAATTAATAAGGTAAACTAGCTGTATGCGTGACTTTCAAATTGCTGAAATGCATTTTCTTCTTTTTATTATGCGTATTATTTTTTTTTACTATTGTATATATATATATATTTTAATAATATAACTATAGAAAATTGTTAATTTATTTATTTTATATTTTATACGTAATTTTTTTTTTCTACAAATGCTATTTTTTTCAATATAGTATATCTATATATATAAATGCGAAAAACCCACTCATCACTCATCACTAATTCTCCAACTTCCCGTATACCTATGAAGATGAAATTTGGAAAATTTGTTCCTTATACCTTAAATAGGAAAAGTAAGCTATTTTTGTTCCGATCGAACGGATTTAAGGGGTTGTAAAACCCCTTTTTCGAAACTTCTCCATAGGATTAACATGGAGAACATGTAACAATGCAAAATATAAAATTTAAACAATGGAAATTTTTAATATTATGTAACGTACGAGGAGCATTCTGATTGGCTGATGACTAAATATCGCCAAAATGTCGCCAAATAACTAAAAACTGTCGCCAAATTAATAAACTTCGCCAATTAAATTAAAATTTCACCGAATGAATAAAACATTTCGCCAAATTAATAAAATATCGCCAAATGAACTAAAATATGATCATATATGTAAAGGAGCATTCTGATTGGCTGATGACTAAATATCGCCAAATAAATAAAACCTACGGCAAGTTATTAAAAACATCGCCAAATAAATTAAAATTTCACCGAATGAATAAAAATTTTCGCCAAATGAATCAAATATTGCCAAATGAACTAAAATATGATCATATTTGTAAAAATAACATATAAATGGCGAAATTAGTGTCAAAAAATTATAAAATATATGTCAAAATGGTGAAAATATGAATGGATAACGGGATATTCCGTACTACAACAACTATGAAAATTAAATTTGGCATGGAGTATGGCATTTTAAGCCAAAATTGCTCACTAAGAAAGGATGTTCATTTTCAAAAATTCAAACTCTAACTGCCAAAAGTAAATCTTGCCACTTATCCACTGACTCATCACTAATTTTCTAACTTTCTGTATAACCAGGAAGATGAATTTTGACAGAGTTGTTACTTATATCTTACATAGAAAAATAATCTATCTGGTAGGTAGAAGCCACTCGGTACCGTAATAATTGGTTAATGAATACTTTGGACCCCACGTGGTAGGAAGGTCAGAGGGAGAGTGTATAAATGGTCAATCTGATTGACGCGGCCTACCTTCCTCTACTCCATGTTATGTCATTTATCCACGAAGGCTGATTTTCCATAGAATTATTGGAGTGAAAGTGTATACTGCCTGTCATCAAGGGTGACATTTTCCTTCATGCGGTATAAAGATCAGAGGGTAAAATGGGTTAACAAACGACCTGATCGACGCGACTCTCTTTCCTATACCATGGTAGGTCATTTATAGCCCATAACACGGTTACCCTGGGAGTAATATAGTGAACGAAATAGCCTGCAGTTAAGGGCGACATTCCCTTCACGGTCAGCGGCGGAATGGGTTAATAATCGGCTTGATCTATGCGGCCTACCTTTCTTTATATGAAGGTATGCCTATACGAGTAGTTATGTGGCGGAATCGAAAACTGTTGTTATAGACTCTCCCCCCACGTGGTACAAGTGTCAGAGGGGGATTGGGTTTGCGTAAATCTTCTGTAGTAGTGGGTAGGGGGATTGATTCGATTTTTTTTAAAAAATTGATTTAAAGTTCAATGAAGTAAAAAATAAGATTTATTTTTTATTTAAAAAAGTTAAATATTTAAAAAGTTCGGGGACAAAATCTAAAAAAAGTGCTGGGGAACCATCCCTTCTCGCTTATTGATAAGGTTTACCGTACAAAAGAAAAAATATGAAAATCTTGAATTTGGCAAATAAACCTTTTAAAATTCTTTTTCGTTTTTTTTTTCTGCTTATATTTTCACCAATTTGTGAAACTTAACGACAAATGTTGACATAGGTGTCTAATAAAACTTTTTCAGATAATTTTTATTAACATTTATAAGAGTTCTTCCCGTTTAAATCTTTGGAATGTTACTAAAAGTTAAAATATGGATGGTGATCAACGGGAGTAATGCATACATATTCACGTTATTGTGTAGACAACTTCATATTAGCAATCTTTCCAGTTCTTGCAGGACCTTGCCAATAAAATTTCGTTTCAAATTAGTACTTTTAATACTGTGGTTCCCCCTCATGGGTGACAAATGAAGAATATTGTTTATTTCGCTATAAATATTGTATTTGTATCAATTTTGTAATTTATTTCCTTCCCGTGCGTAGAACGGGTATTTCAGCTAGTAACATATAAATGGCGAAATTAGTGTCAAAAAATTATAAAATATATGTCAAAATGGTGAAAATATGAATGGATAACGGGATATTCCGTACTACAACAACTATGAAAATTAAATTTGGCATGGAGTATGGCATTTTAAGCCAAAATTGCTCACTAAGAAAGGATGTTCATTTTCAAAAATTCAAACTCTAACTGCCAAAAGTAAATCTTGCCACTTATCCACTGACTCATCACTAATTTTCTAACTTTCTGTATAACCAGGAAGATGAATTTTGACAGAGTTGTTACTTATATCTTACATAGAAAAATAATCTATCTGGTAGGTAGAAGCCACTCGGTACCGTAATAATTGGTTAATGAATACTTTGGACCCCACGTGGTAGGAAGGTCAGAGGGAGAGTGTATAAATGGTCAATCTGATTGACGCGGCCTACCTTCCTCTACTCCATGTTATGTCATTTATCCACGAAGGCTGATTTTCCATAGAATTATTGGAGTGAAAGTGTATACTGCCTGTCATCAAGGGTGACATTTTCCTTCATGCGGTATAAAGATCAGAGGGTAAAATGGGTTAACAAACGACCTGATCGACGCGACTCTCTTTCCTATACCATGGTAGGTCATTTATAGCCCATAACACGGTTACCCTGGGAGTAATATAGTGAACGAAATAGCCTGCAGTTAAGGGCGACATTCCCTTCACGGTCAGCGGCGGAATGGGTTAATAATCGGCTTGATCTATGCGGCCTACCTTTCTTTATATGAAGGTATGCCTATACGAGTAGTTATGTGGCGGAATCGAAAACTGTTGTTATAGACTCTCCCCCCACGTGGTACAAGTGTCAGAGGGGGATTGGGTTTGCGTAAATCTTCTGTAGTAGTGGGTAGGGGGATTGATTCGATTTTTTTTAAAAAATTGATTTAAAGTTCAATGAAGTAAAAAATAAGATTTATTTTTTATTTAAAAAAGTTAAATATTTAAAAAGTTCGGGGACAAAATCTAAAAAAAGTGCTGGGGAACCATCCCTTCTCGCTTATTGATAAGGTTTACCGTACAAAAGAAAAAATATGAAAATCTTGAATTTGGCAAATAAACCTTTTAAAATTCTTTTTCGTTTTTTTTTTCTGCTTATATTTTCACCAATTTGTGAAACTTAACGACAAATGTTGACATAGGTGTCTAATAAAACTTTTTCAGATAATTTTTATTAACATTTATAAGAGTTCTTCCCGTTTAAATCTTTGGAATGTTACTAAAAGTTAAAATATGGATGGTGATCAACGGGAGTAATGCATACATATTCACGTTATTGTGTAGACAACTTCATATTAGCAATCTTTCCAGTTCTTGCAGGACCTTGCCAATAAAATTTCGTTTCAAATTAGTACTTTTAATACTGTGGTTCCCCCTCATGGGTGACAAATGAAGAATATTGTTTATTTCGCTATAAATATTGTATTTGTATCAATTTTGTAATTTATTTCCTTCCCGTGCGTAGAACGGGTATTTCAGCTAGTGGCATTATAAATAAGAAACACACTGTGTGTGCAATTTAGTGATTTTATTTAAAGCGTTATTTTTGTATGCATTATGGTTTTTACAGAACTGACCTTTGTATTAAACTAAATAATGCATTTAAATAATCACTTGCACTTTTTTGAAAAAATTTAAGTTTTTAACCCTTTTTACTCGTATGGGGGACATTACTCGTTTTACCATCGCGCTCGTATGTCCATCGGGGTCATCGCATCTGTACCGTTGTGTTCGTATGTCGCCATAGAAATAGGAAAAACGCAGAAGGTAGGAATGGTTGCGCAGTCGCCACATTCCCATCCTATGTCAAGGAGTGTATTCAGGGGTTATATTTTAAAAATTTTTATTTAAGGATAGTAAACCTTCTAGTTAAATTGGAACACATTTCCATAAAAAAAATTCATCTTGATCGAACATGAAAAAAAATTCCGAGTTATTTGCTAACTTTCTAAAACATAATTACGAGTGCAAAGGGTTAAATTTTTTTGAAAAAAATCAAGTTTTTAAATTTTTTTGAAAAAAATCAAAATTTGTAATTTTTTTTTAAAAAAATCAAAAATTTTAATTAAAAAAAAAATCAAGTTTTTAATTTTTTTAAAAAAAGTCTAGTTTTTAAATTTTTTTTTAAAAAAAAATCAAGTTTTTAAATATTTTTAAAAAAATCAAGTTTTTAAATTTTTTTGAAAAAAATAGAGAGTTAGGATTGTAAATAAATCTAACTTTTTATTCGCGAGAAAAATATTTCAAACTTTTGTTTGATCGGATCATGAATAATTAAGTAAAATATGAACTCATTACAGATTTAGAAAACAAAGTTTTTTAAGAGACAAGTAATGACGTGAGAGCGCCTCATTTATAATTGGTACACATCGAAATAGGCTAGAATTCGTAAAAGAAGTGAAAACTTCAACTTTTGAATTCCCCGATTTCGTAAAACCATTTTTTACAGATGGACGAAATCATATTCAAAGTTCTCCTTTCATTATAGTTTTACCAAAAATATACTGGCAATCTTATATCAGCAAATTACTTCCCACTGCAGAAATCTATAAATTCAAAGATGTATATCTCATTACCATGAAACCTTGTAATATCAATTTAAAACTTCATTTAATTCATTATAAAGTTAAATCTATTTGCCACTATTATGATTTGCAAAGAATACTTAAAATGAATTGTGGTGATTCTCTGTAATTCAAAATACAAAGTGAAAACACATGAGTGAAACATGAAAAATACATTTATTTACATTACTTCAGTTTTTTTATATTCAGTTAAAATTAAATGTATAAAGGATAAATGGTCAACAATTAAATATTCTTCAAACGGATCCAAAATGTCCGGCACAACATTAACGCTGTTGTTCATTTCTTGTATCATGTATCCAGTCCGATGAAATATAAAACTCCAGCTGAATGTCCATTTGTCAAGAACATACTTGCATAATCGGTCAGAATGTCCCTTGGTGTTGGCTCTGCTGCTGCTGGCTTTGCTATTCTCACCAGAGTTTTAATCGTCACGATATGTTTTTGTTAATATTTCCGAAAGGTGGCGATGTGGACACACAATGGATTCTTTCAAAAACAGAGTATCTAATTTCATCATTTGCCAATAGCCCACTGTGCAGCTCTAGTGCGACGTTAATTAACCAAACCAACCAACCAACCAATTTCATCATCACTTTTGGATAGTTCAGAATCCTAAACAGCATCAAGGCTTGAGGGTGAAGTGACGAATCGTCGAATGCATAGGATTTTGACAGCTGAAAAAAATTTCAAAACTAGTAAAATTTTCAACAATACAATGCATTTGGTGAGACTGCAGTGGCACAATTCATCAGACTATTTACAAGTTTTAAAATTCATCGGACTATTTACAAGTTTTAAAATTCATCAGACTATTTACAAGTTTTAAAATTCATCAGACTATTTACAAGTTTTAAAATTCATCATACTATTTACAAGTTTTAAAATTCATCGGACTATTTACAAGTTTTAAAATTCATCAGACTATTTACAAGTTTTAAAATTCATCAGACTATTTACAAGTTTTAAAATTCATCAGACTATTTACAAGTTTTAAAATTCATCAGACTATTTACAAGTTTTAAAATTCATCGGACTATTTACAAGTTTTAAAATTCATCGGACTATTTACAAGTTTTAAAATTCATCGGACTATTTACAAGTTTTAAAATTCATCAGACTATTTACAAGTTTTAAAATTCATCGGACTATTTACAAGTTTTAAAATTCATCGGACTATTTACAAGTTTTAAAATTCATCGGACTATTTACAAGTTTTAAAATTCATCAGACTATTTACAAGTTTTAAAATTCATCAGACTATTTACAAGTTTTAAAATTCATCAGACTATTTACAAGTTTTAAAATTCATCGGACTATTTACAAGTTTTAAAATTCATCGGACTATTTACAAGTTTTAAAATTCATCGGACTATTTACAAGTTTTAAAATTCATCGGACTATTTACAAGTTTTAAAATTCATCAGACTATTTACAAGTTTTAAAATTCATCGGACTATTTACAAGTTTTAAAATTCATCAGACTATTTACAAGTTTTAAAATTCATCAGACTATTTAAAAGTTTTAAAATTCATCAGATTATTTACCAGTTTTAAAATTCCATCAGTCCTGAAATTTAAAAGTTTTAAAATTCCATCAGTCTTGAAATTTACAAGTCCAATAATTCGTCAGAATATTTACAAGTCTTGAAATTCTTCAAAAATTTACAACTCCAAAATTTAGTCTTCAGAATATTATAAATTTAAAAGTCTTCAGAATAGTATATATATTAAAAGTCTTTAGAATATTACAAGTTCAAATATTCTTTATAAATTTACAACTTGTTTATAAATTTAGAAAGAATTTTACTATAAAAGAACAAACTTATATTATATATAAAATAAGTTTAGTTTTTAAATGAAATCCAACGTTAATAAATATTTAAAAGATATATTTTAAATTTGCAATTGTATCTGAATTATATTTAGAAATAATTTTTTTAAAAAATCACAAACAAGGTTATACAAGTTCATTGTTTATTAAAATAGAAAACATTATTAGAAATCAAGGATAGTGAAGACCATATATATAAATATAAGGTGTGCTCGTGTTTCGCTTTTTGAAAGGGGCAAGGAAAGAATTCTTTTGACGTCATTTTAGCTCCGCCTTACTATGAGTTTTTGATCATTCTCATTGGCTGTATGTTTCAAGCATTGCTACTTAGGTTTTTGAAGCAAATTTTAACTGTTTTCTTTTAAATAAATTTATGATTAGTTAAAAACAAGAATTCTTGTTAAATTAAGTACTCCTTGACAATAGCGACAATTACTCTTAAAACGACTGTCGAGAGCATTAGACACGCCCACAGACGGTTGAAGGCGGAGGAAGGCGTCACTATGACGTCAAAAGAATCCTTTTCCCCGCCCTCCATCAGCAAGAGCGAGTACCAGCACACCTTTTATATATAGTCTCCACTATCCTTGATTAGAAATAGCAAACCCCCTTTCTTTATGAAATGGATTGGTCTCGTGTTCCGAAAGTATTGCAATGATTTCCTAACAAGTGCGTTGTTTCACTGACGTCCATCACTGTTAATATATTGCATGAATTTATTGTTTAGATTTAGTAGTATTGATTCGATCTAGATGGGAAAAAGAATTGGAAACTTTTTGTGATGTGTTAATTTGGCTCGAACCCGAATTTGGTAGATATGTTACCTTCATATGCAAATTGCGTGATTGTATTTACAAGCCATCTTAATTTGAATTATGAAATGAAAATGATGGGCTATCACTTGGGTGATCCATGTACACATTACGATAAATTGATGGATAAAATTTTTTTAAAAATTGTAAAAATCGTAAATTTTTCAATTTTTTTTAAAAATTGTATAATTTTTAAAAATTAAATTGTAGAATTTTCAAAAACTGTAAAATTTTCAAAAAATTTCAAATTTTGCAAAATTTTCAAAAAAAATTTAATTTTTGTAAAATTTTCAAATTTTTGTAAAATTTTACAAAAATTTGAAAATTTTACAAAAATTTGAAAATTTTACAAAAATTTGAAAATTTTACAAAAATTTGAAAATTTTACAAAAATTTGAAAATTTTACAAAAATTTGAAAATTTTACAAAAATTTAAAATTTTTACAAAATTTAAATTTTTTTAAAAATTTTACAAATTTGAAATTTTTTGAACATTTTACAAAATTTGAAATTTTTTGAAAATGTTACAAAAAAATTCAAATTTTGTAAAATTTTCCAAAAATTTCACATTTTGTAAAATTTTCAAAATTTGTAAAATTTTACAAAAATTTGAAAATTTTACAAAAATTTGAAAATTTTACAAGAATTTGAAAATTTAACAAAAATTTGAAAATTTTATAAAAATTTGAAATTTTTACAAAAAAGTCTTGAAATTCTTTAAAAATTTACAACTCCAAATAGAATATTATAAATTTAAAAGTCTTCAGAATATTATAAATTTAAAAGTCTTCAAAATAGTATAAATTAAAAGTATTTAGAATATTACAAGTTCTAATATTCTTCATACATTTACAACTTAAAACATTGTTTAGAATGTTTTTTTTTTAGAAATAATTTTATTTTTAATTAACACTGCTTCGCTACGGATTTTTAACTAAAAACATTTTAAATAATAAATAATTATTTGCCAGCGAATTTACTGCCCATGCGTATAGAAATATTATATACAGCAAATCACGTGCGGGGCGAAGATGGGGGATCGCGGCGTAATACGAAACAGCTTTTTTATCTTCTATATATTGGCGACCAATCCTCTTGTCAATACAGTTGAAATGACATCCTTGTATCTACCTGTAAAACTGGTCTTGCTATAAAAAAAACACCTTTATATCTGGTTCAAATTATCTAAATAATCATCCCGTAATTAACTAAATTACTTAAAAACATTCTTTAAACAAAAAAAAAACCTTTATATCTGGTTCAAATGATCTAAATAATCATCCCGTAATTAACTAAATTACTTAAAAACATTCTTTAAACAATTAAAATTCGTTTCGGCTTCAAAAATAAATTTAAAATATCTGGTTCAAATGATCTAAATAATCATCCCGTATTAACTAAATTACTTAAAAACATTCTTTAAACAATTAAAATTCGTTTCGGCTTTAAAAATAAATTTAAAATATCTGGTTCAAATGATCTAAATAATCATCCCGTAATTAACTAAATTACTTAAAAACATTCTTTAAACAATTAAAATTCGTTTTGGCTTCAAAAATAAATTAAAAAAAAAAAACATTCACACTTTTATTTTCTAAATGCACGGAAAAGCATTCATCCGAAAAGCTATTCCTTCTCGCTGATTGATAAACGTCGAAGTCCAAGCATTTGGATTTATCCATGAAGATCCATCCCAGATACATGCCATCTCTAGCGCTTGCAGAATATGTCGAAACTAGAAAAAGATCGGTCAGACGAAAGAACGAATCGATCCTTGAGAAGAAACATCGGGGAAACCAGTTTGAGCAGTGAATCGCCATGCACTAATTCTATTAAAATTCAATATTCTCAAACTATTACAAAGAATAGAAAGAAAAAACATTTGAACTAATGTCCAATCATTCCACTCACCTGATTTTAAAATGCTTTGGTGTGGTGTTTGCCGAAATGTTCACTAGATGCGCAAACGGCCCGGCGTGAAGAAACCCGTTCCACATTTCTGGCGAGGAGCAGAGGAAATTGGCGGGCGATCATACATGGTGGGAAGTTGTTCCCACTCGATTTGTCTGCCATTCTTATTTGAGATATTTGTAAAATGATGCACTTACTTCACCATGAATTGTTTGAAATATAGTATATGGACCAAAATTCATCTCTTGAATGGATAGACTTTGTTTCAAAATTTTTTATTAAAAAAATTTAATCAAATTTCAATTTAAATTGGTTTTACAATTGAATTTTTTTTTAAATCATTTATTAAGCATTAAGTTTTTTGGGTGGAAAATAATGAAATATTTCGGTAACTAAACATAAAACGTCTTAAATCTGGAAGATCCCAGAACCATCTTATATCGGACGTCCTGTGAAAGTCATAAGATCCCGCTGTAGGACCCGTACGGTAATGGGATTTTCAGAATGCAATTGGGACGTCCAGAAGATGTCTCTGGTTGTGTGGATATATATATATATATATATATATATATATATATTCCCGGGTCTTTTCTTCGAGATAGACCCCGAACCGTCACCAATAGCCCACTGTGCAGCTCTAATGCGACGTTAATTAACCACAAAAAAAAAAAACTTTCGAGTTGGGCCCCGAACCGTTGCCAATAGCCCACTGTACAGCTCTATTGCGTTAGTTAACAAAACCAAGGGCGACGAAACCAAATCAAATCAAAACTAGGAATATATGTTTTTTGGAATGGCAATTCTCTTTTATTGTTGTCGTCGAACTTTACCGAAAATGGGTATGACGATTGGAATTTTATTCTCGAGGAATTTAAACTTTTATATAATTCTTTCAAAAGAAATATTTTAATAAAACTGTAATAAGAGGAAAACTGTTTTCACTTAATAAACTTTAAGGTAATTGGAAAAAAAACTGGTAATATTGCTTTAAAAAAAATGTTTACTTATAATAGTCGGTATACAAATCTTTCGGAAATAAGTTTAGAAAATTTCATTAGAAATATAATTTTGAGGTAAAATTTTGAAAATGTGGTTTTCAATGTATGAGCTTATTATATTTTCCACCAAATATTTAGCCACAATAGCACCATATTAGGAAGTTAATCGCTTAGCCGATTTCGTAGCCCTATGTTGAACCCGTTCTAACAATCAAATTCCTTTTATCAGTAGCATTAATTTCAGCACCTTGTGGATAGTAAGTAGCATTTCTATTATTGTGTCCCATGTGCAATACTTGACATTTATTAACATTGAATGATGTACCCCAATAAACAGCCCAATATGAATAGCATGTTCTAAGATTCCTCACTCGACCTAATTAAAAAAAAGCTGAGTTGTTTAAAAATTGACCCCTTCCTCTAAATATGGTAATTAAACCTTCTTAATTGGGGCTTCTTATTAAACCTTCTTAATATTCATTTCTAGTGCCAATAGAAGGTTATTCCAAAAAATTTGTGTATGCCCACCATTTGTTAATGAAAAACCTATTTTACCTGTACTAATGTAACTTACCTTGTTAAATTAATTCTTCTAATGTTTAAAAAAGTGTTAGGAGGTTTTGTGTATTATCGATATTCTTTACAAAATGATGAAAAAAAAACACATGAATTTATATTAAAAATTTGGAAAACGTACATCCGTTACCATTGTTGGTACATCCGTTATTGATGTAAAATAAATTTTGGTAAATTCCTAGTGTACGGTGCCCCGTTGTCGCCAAGTCCAAAAATTGGCACCAAGGCAAAAATGATGTGTTTTTTTTGTCTCCAAATCAAAATCCCAGTTTGGTTAATTAACGTCGCAGTAGAACTGCACAGTAGGCTATTGGCGACGGTTCGGTGCCTATCTCGAAGGAAAGTCCCGGGAACGAATGCCTCGTATTTTTGAACCATGGATAGATGGCGGACATTGCGTTGGTCCGTGAAGTCGATCATGGTGCTTACAGGCGATCCTTCGGGCAGTTGTTTGGGGCATTTCGATGGCACTCTTAAGTGCACACGCGTACCGCATGCTTAAACAGTGTTCACTCTAGAAATAAAAAGGGGCAGGGCGCTGTTGGCAGTAAAAGAGTACCCCATTTTCGAATAGGCATTTCTTGTTTTTAAAAGGGCACTTTTTAAAAAATATATTTTGGGTGGGCATGGCCACACATTGACACATCGGACCCGTGACCAAACAAAAAAAGTTCCGATTTGTTGGTGTACATTGCGCCAGAGCTGCATATTGGGCTATTGTTAACGGTTCGGGCCTATCTCGAAGAAAAGACCCGTACAAAATTGATGTCTCTTTATGAAAACATTATTTAAAATCTAAAATTTGACATTTTAAAATTGTTTTCCCTAAAAAGCAATTCTGTAAGTAGGAATTAGATCCCTTACAAAACTGATAAAAAGGCTACTTAAATCCAAAATTTGGTAATAAAATGCCTAGTCTTGCAAACCAATCCCTACCTAATCCCGAACCATATTCTCTTTAAAAAAAACCACAGATAAATAACTTAGAATTTCATTAGCATGCACATGAAAACAATAGGATTAGTGGAATACCCCGTGCTCTAAATTACCGCGGAATCATCGCGATTTCACAACACGCTTAGTTATAAAGGAGTTTGTTTTTCTAATGTTATAATTCACTTAATTCCAATTTACAAAAAATTTTGTAATCGATGCCTTTTTTAAAGACAACTAGGGAAGCAATGATGCTTGTGCTTGACTGAAAAGGGCAAGAAGGGCGGAATTTTTTCAAAAGAGGGCGGCATTTTTGAAAAAAGGGGCATGTGGGCGCTATCGAGATGAAAAAAGGGCGGGCAGGGCGGACCGCCCTTCAAAAAACACCTAGAGTGAACACTGCTTAAAGTCACAGACTTCTGCCGTCGATTTTGTGGTCTCTGGACTTCGGCCTCCGACTACTCATTATTACATCTGTGACCCACTCCGGGCCGTCGATCATGGTGCTTACAGGCAATCCTTCGGGCAGTCGTTGATCGTTAAATCAACATTTTATATGAAAATCGGAAACAATAACGGATCAAGGCAAAACGAACTGCTGCAAAACGTTGAGTAAAGTTTCCGATATCCGGTCGTCCACGGCAACCATGAAGCACTTGTTTGTACAGGATTCAATCCCTATAAACACCCACTGGCCTTCCACATGCTTGCTCCGGTTGTACTTGTGTTTGCCGAACGACGACTCGTCAATCTCAACGACAACATGCTCTCCACTGATAGGAACAGGATTATGAATGAACCACTCCGTACATACCTCCCGGCAGAACATCATCCAGTCAGTGACTGTCTGTTTCGCTAGGCGCATTTGCTGCATAACAATCCAGCATCCATGTACCACTGAATCACGGCACGTTTGCCTTTCATCTCCAATTTTCAAAAATACCTGCTATTCAAATAAACGTTGTCCGCATAAACATCGTTAGCTCAGAAAAATCAAAATCAACGCATAGCCGCTGAACGTCCATTCAAAAATGGCAGAAATGTGTGAAACCAAGGCTAAACTAGATGCACGCGGGCATCTAGTTTGGCGTCATTTAACTAGATGCATCTTGCGTCATCAAGCGCAGCTACGCGGGTAAAATATTTAGAGTTGCCATAGAACATATTTTTGCACGCATCAAGTAGGGTTGCCAAAATATAAACTTTATCGCCCAATCATTTGTCGCCAAATCCCATTTGGCGAGGGCACCGGTCACTAGGAATTAACCTAATTTTTTTTTATCATCATAAAATTATTTTTCTTGAAATATTGTGATTGTTTATTAAACTTAATACATTCAAATCAAACTTAATACATTGAAAAAAATGTTTATATGTCAAAGAGATTTATCAATTCAGAGAAAAACCTCAATTATGATGCTTGTATAACTTGTGTCCAAAATTAGTATGTCCGTTACCATACTCAAAAATGTATATTTCTCAAGTTAGTTTTCTCAGGCGAATGGAAATTTTTATCACTGTGAATGGTAATTTTGTGCTCTTTTTAAACATACCAAATTTTTTATCTACAATAAATAACTGAGGAATAAAAATATTTTAAATTTTTTATTATTCTTGCAAAAGGTACGTCCGTTACTTTGATTTTGCCCCTACTATTTTAATCCTCGTATTAGGATTAGCACAATATCAAAATTTATTTTCACTACAAGAACAAGAGAATTTAATTTATATTCCAGGCAGAGAATACAAATTTATCAAGTCAATTTTTTCTCAACATGTATCTATATAGGTTGACGAGCTTTATCACAATACAAATAGACCTTGTGGCTATTGAACCTGAAAACAGTATACTCCATAGAATACTAAGACTAAAGGAACAGATGTAGTATATAGGACATTTAGCGAGTTTTTATTTTGGCGACGAAAAATTGCCATTAAAAATAGCATAGTGTTGCCAGATTGAAAGTCGCCACAAAAATCGGAAAATACCAACAATGTCAGGTGGGGTTGTCATACTATAAATTTATCGCCCATATAAAACATGCCAAAAAAAAACTCGCACGCTAAAGATCCTATACTACATCTGGACCAGACTAAATATGTCTGCTATGGAGAAAAACACATTTGGTCTATTTGTACCGTTATGCTTAGTATTACTAACGAGTCCTTAACCAACAAACCCCCCAATAATGTGGAAACCGTGAAAGTTGGGAATTTTAAATTTTAAAAATCGCCAAGTACAGAAAATATATGCCTTAAGAAAATTTATTTTATTAGCAAATGGAAGCTAAGGATAGCCCATTTGTAGGGTTATATTTAAATTACTTCAGAACGAATGCTGCATTGGAATATGCGTACAACAAATCAATGCTTGTGAGCGAACTGCTTATGATTACCTAATATATAAAAAATTTCGAAAAGTTGAAACTTGGAATTTTCAGCACTGTTGAGTAGGGAATTTCGAATAGTTAAGTTGGGAAATTTCTTGTTTCAACCCCTCTCAAAATAAATTTTGTGTGAGGGCACTGCTATTAAGTGGTACTATTCTCACACTGCTAAGGGCAACCCTGTTGCCGAAATATAACTATCACTTACCCAATTGTTGCCAAATATATCGGGGGATACTGTAAACTGAATTAACCAGAGAGTAGAAATATTGATAGAGAGCATTCCCAATACTAAGCTCGCGTAAATCTGTGGAGTCAACATAGAAATCATCACATGGTTTTAGCGCTGCTATATTTGGTGTTCAATCACATGCAGAAGTTTCAAAATTGTTGCAGTTTTTTCTTTTTGGTGATAAGGAGTTCCGTCTGTATTAAACTTATACCATATGAGATGTATGTATTTACTTAATTTCAAACAATGTACATTAAATATTTTCCCTTTAATAACGAAACCAAATTTCCTTTTGTTTGTGTTCAATACTCGACGAACCGTATTATAATACTTTCGATTCCATTTAGTTCTGAAAGTAGTCGAGGCACGCCAAGATACGTTAGTGCACTTCCTAAAGTTTAGTAATAAAAACCTTACAAAAACCAAAATTTAACATTTATGAAACATCGAATTTGCTACCTACTGTAAATACAAAACTGCAGTTTAATTTCCTATAAAAAATTTACTCAATTTAAACACATTATATAATAAAAATTAAGAAAACGATTTGCAAACCTTATCTTAATCAAAATACTGTTCGATAATTTTAAAATTTGTTTTGAAATAAAATGTTTAGAAAATGTAGCAATGGAATGTATATGGATCTCCTTTGAAAAATGTTTCCCCTCGGCGCACTAACAGCCATTTTCTGTGATGTTTAGTTTGCGATGGCTGTGAATTGTTGCCCGTCCCATTGGAAATCTATTTTGGGGGTAAGAACTTTTGGTACTTCTCTGCTAAACGGCCTCGAAAAGTCGCCAAGCAAAAGTTTGTCGCCTTATTGATTATTTACAATTATTAATGTTGCCACTCACAAAATAAAATGTTAAAAACAGTCGTAAATTAAATTTACGATTAGGTGACGTCAAAAAGTACACTCTAAAATATAAAGACAATAAGTCGCACTTGATCTGTGCAATGGGCTATTGGTTACGGTTCGAAGTAAAGACTTTCGCTTGATAGCGGATTCGGCTGTGTTGTCAAGTAGACACCAAACGACCCGATGCGTTGCACATGGGTCTTTTTTTATGTTTATAGTTACTCCCGGTGAAATGCTTCAGAGAACGTTTGGCGCAATTGGCTCTTGTGCCATAAAACAGAAACCAACCCGGTGAAATGCACAGTTACAGTTAATAACTCAAGCGCTGTGTCTTATTTTCGAACCACGGTCAGACGACGCGTTGATAGATGATTGATTGGATGACGTCCCCTGCGTAATGGGCTAGCGGTGACGGTTCAAAATTAATTTCGAAGGATTTCTATCAGGTCTGCACGATTGAATGAAATAACGTCGCACTTGTGCTCCACAATGGGCTAATGTCGACGTTTTAGAAATGATCTCCAATCTTTGCTTTGGTTAATTAACATCGGACTAGAGCTTCACATTGGGCTGTTGGTGACAGTTTGGCACCTATCTCGAAGGGAACAATGTCTCGTATTTTTTAACCACGGTCAGATGGCGAGGACATCACCTGAGCTGGCAATACTTACAGGTAATCCTTCGAGCAGTCGTTTGGGGTTTCAATGATGGGGACACAAAGATACGTATTTTTATTTCTCTATTTGTATCGTTACTATATGGAATTAACCATTTCCCCTTAATGTCTTGACTTCGGATCTGGCCTTCCATTCACGTGAGCTTTCTTGTGTTTTAGGATGGATGACGACAGAGACAATGAGACTGGGGAGAGCTCGAAGCAGCAACAGACTCGTGAAGGGTCTCAGCCAAAAGACATTCCTTCAGGGTCCAGCAGTAGAAATTTTCCAAATTTAGGGGCTTCTGCAATGTTTCCCTCTGGTGTGCCTGGTATGTCGCATGAGATTTTGCTTAATCATGGGATAAATATAATTTGAATCATTTATAAGAAAAAAATAATCATTGTGAGGATATTAAAACATATATTTTACGTTTTCCAATTTATTACTTTGATTAAAGATTATCAATATTATTTTGGCGTAAAAAAAAGTGCCTTTATACGTCAGCTTCCTTGTACCGCCCTCGCTGACGCGCTAGGACATCAGTTCAGTTCGCACAACCGACAGTTCCCTGCCGCTCGTCGAGAGTGGCCTACAGTGGACAGAAGTGTTAGGGATATTTCAAACCCTAACAATGTTAAAAAATTGTCCCAATCATTATAGCAGAATGCAGTGATACTGAGTAAAACGTTAAAAAACTACTAATAATTTAATGAAGATAAAAATGGATGCAACTCATTTTTACTAAAGTATTTATTTAAAAATCCAGCACATAAATAGTTTAAAACTTATTTCTAACTAAAGGAAAAGAAAAACACCACGGCATGTGGCTCGATATCTTACAGAAATTATAGCAGCGGTAGATATCCATCTTTCGATCGGCTTAACTCGATCGTACTGACACGCAGATCAGAAAAACAGAACGAGAACGTCAGGTTCAGAATGAAGTTGGCTTATATACTATACAGTCCAACTTCATTTACATAAAATGGCACGGTTAAACTGAGATGACATTTTGCATACAGTTTATAAAAAATACATACAAGTATTTACATAAAGAAAAATACATTTGATTACTTCATGTATAAAGTAAAAACATAAATATTACTTCAAAGCTGATCAATTATTTTATATATGAGATCAGGTAATAATAAATCTGTTCCCGATCTTTAAAAGATCGTTCTGGAAGAGATTTATTTCAAAGTGAAGTGAAATGGTTCTCTGGACTAAACGTCAACAGAGAAGCACAGCAAATCCAAAAAGTAACGTTACGGACTACATAGGGTACATAGGGAAAATACTCAACAAGTGGAAAACGGGCAAAGGCAAGTAATACTTGGACCTTTTTCCTAACAAGAAGGAACCTGGGCTATGAACAGATGTGGCCTGCGGTGGACAGAGGTGGTCCGCGGCCATATCTGACAATCCACACATGAAACAACATTGATGTTGCCGTAGATCGTCAAATATTACAAAAAAAATTGCTATACGAACTACTTTTTAGTATCTCAATTATAGTTTTAAAGAAAACTTTAAACAGTTAAAGTGTAATGTTTAAACTTGCAGGAGTTTGTGAGTAATTTTTAGCGCTTTTATTAACTTTTTTTTAAATAAAAGATTTGACTTTCTGAGTGGCCAGCAAATTAACAAAATTGCTAAGTTTTCTATGCAAGAGTGTTTAAATTAGATTTTTAACGAATATTTTTTTTTAAATAAAAATCTTGTGTATTAGTATTTAAAAGATATTTTAATCTTAGTATTTAAGAGATCTTTTAATCTTAGTATTTAAGAGATCTTTTAATCTTAGTATTTAAGAGATATTTTAATCTTAGTATTTAAGAGATCTTTTAATTTATACCTCACTAAAATAGATTTGAAAAATTAAATATTTTTATACGAATTTAAAAACGTTTTGATATCTCATTACAAAAAATTCTGGAACAGCTGATTGGTGGATTAACTGCGATTTTTTATAGCTAAATTTGAAATATATATACTCTAAAAATGACGATTTTCCTTTCATTCTTCGCCTAGCTTCCCCACCAGCTTTCATCTCATTAGAACAAATTCTGAAAGCAGCAGAGGATGTTTCCAAATCTGGTTTCAACATGGCCTTGGCCCATGAAATAGCTGTCAACAAAGACTTCAAGTTGCATAAGAATGCACCAAAAACTGGGTTAGTTATTAACCTAAAGATTTAGGATCAACTTTCTTACATATTTATATGATTTGTCCACAGCTGTGATAGCCTAGGGAGCAAAACTCTAGACTCAGGATTAGAAGATCTCGAGTTAAAGTTCCGGGTAGGTCATTTGACAGAGTATCCATAGAACAGGAAAATTAAAGAAATATCAGGGTTTGGTTAATTAACGTTGCACTAGAACTGCACAGAACTGTCAAATGATGAGGACAACACCTGAGCTGACCCCGACGCCATTAAGTTAGGAATTTCGAATCATTAAGTTAGAACTACAAACGAGAGTTAAGCATGCATTATATGCTTTCGAGTCATTAATTTGTATATGTTAAACATATTTTACAGAATATTTAGAAAAGATCTCATCTTAATTAAACTTTAACTTATTTTTTTTTTCAAAATTAAGCAGTTTTAAAATTATATTTGAGGATTATTATGTTAGCATGGCCAGTATAATTTCATATATATCTTTTATTACTTGTGGCGCTATGGTAATACTGTAATATGCACTACTTGGCTACGCTCGGTATCGAACTTCGGCTTGGTACGCCGATACTCTGCCGGTCAGGCTAAAGTTATCACTCTCGCTTAAGCTAGAGTATCGGGTAGATGTAGTGAATCCCACAGTACCCCCCCCCCCCCCCCCTCTCAGTGAGTCGGACGGAGAAACGAATGATTGAGATGCCCGTGATGTGTTATCACGTGGGCAGTGGTTGATTTCTTTCTCTGGTGCTGCATTTTTGCTGGGTTTGCTACGGTGATACTCTGCCGGTCAGGCTAAAGTGATCACTCTCCCCTAAGCGGGAGTATAGGATAGATGAAGTATATATAATTTATTTTATATATTTTTAGTAAAAACAAACCCACTGACGCCCAAACAAATTTCACAATAGTAAATTTGTATTCTCTGTTTGATACTTTAATTCATTTGTCCAGTACAGACTTCTTTATATTTCTTAAAAAATAATATTACGTTTTAAAGAAATATGTTTAATATTACTCCCCAAACCATTAGAGTTGATAAATATTGTAAAATGAGTATATTTATGAATTAAAAAATTTAGTGCCCTGTTATAAAAACTGGAGATTCCTGGATCTGATACGACACCCATAACCTTCAGTGGGTTAAGTTGCATAGTCCTAATCATATATTTTAGATATATTTTTAATCCTGCCATAGGAGGTTAAAAATAGCTTTTATGTTTTTTTTTATTTAACACTAAACCTACCATGCGTGGTCAAATGACCGTTTTTGAAATTTCGTTTAGAATTTCTTGTATACAATGTTACTGTATCGCCATGTAACTTATTGACTTTTCCTATAATATACATACAACCCATTTTTCAATATTCACAACTTTCTTTATTCTTTACTTTCCGAAAAAAATTCATAGCATGTCTAGTCTACCACGAGCGGTCATTTGACAATTTGATGTTATTTACGACTATATTCTTCAGAAAGCACACTCCTGAAATTGTTTTACAAGTCCACAATGTAATTATGGATCTACCGTGTTGTGGTAATCCAGCCATCTGGGCACCAAGTGTTCTGCGGGCCAACCAGGCAAAGCAGTACAGACCGCTTCGGTCCAACCAGGCGGCACCAGAGAGTTGTAATATTAAATAGAGAGCGCCTTCAATACCAGACTCTCGTAATGCCGCGGTGTCAACATTGAAAAGAAAAACCCACATCACGTGGTTATAGCGATGCCACATTTGGGGTTCAGACAGCTGCAGGAGATTCAAATTTGGCGCACTTTCTCCTCTTTTGGTGATAAGGAGTTCTGTCCATATTCAACATATATGTACGTATTTACTTATTTTCAAACAATATGCGCTAAATGTTTCCTCTTCATTAACGAAACGAAAATATTTTATTTGTGTTCAATATTTGAAGAAGCGAAACTCTTTATATTTCTCAGGTTTTATTGTTTATATTTTCTTATTGAAGTATACAAAATAACAATTGAAAGAACTTCGCGTATGGTAAATTTTTTACATAAAAACGTAATGCAATTATTTCAAAACTAGAAAGTAAGAAAAATCTCCTTAATATATCTGTTAAACTCCCTTAAATTGTGCCATTCGTTCAAAAAACACTATATTTAAATACAAAATTAAACACAAAACCATATTACAATACTTCGATCTCGTTTAGTTCCTAAAGTCGCCAAGTAATAGTGGCGCTTGAATGAATTGGCATTTCCACATATCACATGGTTTCAATGATGGACACACGGAAATCAGCATTTTTATTTCTCTATTTGTATCATTACTCTATGGGCGGCACGGGTGCAGACCGGCGGCGCTGACAGCAACGGAAAATGTACAATACAAAATACTGTAATTTGTAAAAAAATGTGCTGAAAATCCAAAATTGTAAATAAAAATTTTCTAAATAGAAAAAAAAAATTTTTTTTTACTATCTAATTGGCTAAAATCTCTTTCTATATTAAGATACAATTTTATTCTTGAAGCGGTCATTTGACAGCTCATGGTAGGATTAGGTATACATGAAATGTTGGTAGGTTTAGTGTTAAAATTATAAGTAAATACATTTACATTTAATATCTTTTCTTTTGTTGATATATATATTTTACAGTTTAGAAGGTAAAATTTCTGAAATTTGTCACCAAGCCTTCTGGGATGTGTTAACAGAACAGCTCACTGGTCATCCTCTTGTGTATGCCCAGGCTATGGTTCTTCTTCAGGAAATTAAAGACGTAAGAATAATACATAGTTTTTATAATAGCAATTAATTTAATGGCAGTGTTTTATGCATATATTTATTGGGGATGATATGAGTATCCAGCTGATTTTTAACTGTCTGGTAATTATCCAGGGTGGCAACTAGGGATGAACCGTATAGTGGTTTTGCCGGATATCGGATATCCGTCGCACATTACAAACCGGAAATCCGAACTGGATTTTGCCGGATATCCGGCAGTTTATTTTTTATGAAAATAACTTCTCATACACACTAGAAAAAACGGAAATCGGTCAAAAATTTAAAACAATTTTTTTTATTCTGTAACATTTCCCAATTTCTTATCTTTAAAGTGATACCAAAATTGAATAAACATTCAAAAAACTTTTTTATTTACAAAGGGTTATTCTAGGGTGCTGCTAGCAATGGTAGTAGTTTTGTGCATTTTACACTTAATTTCTGAATAATTGTAATTTTACCATATGCCCTTTCATTCAAAACATGACAACTCAAGTTTGCTTAAATTTTTGAGAAATTTATGTTTTAATTTAACTTTATATTATTTGTGAGATGTGATGACCCTCCACCATAACGATTCGTTAAAAATATAATTTTAAAGTTAACAATTTGAAAAAATTGGGTTTTTTAAAGTCTATTGGTTAAACGGAGAATCTGCATACTGTGAATACATTGGTAGAATTTTCAGGAAAATACTTAAAGCAATAACAAAGAAAATTGATCGCCACAAAATAAAATCTTGGATGTTTTATTCATCCGGTATCTGGCATGGAAAATCGGATATCCGGCACTTTGCTTCCGGATATCGGATAGTTAAAAAGCAGCCAGATACCGGATATCCGTTTCATCCCTAGTGGCAACATGACCTGGAAATCAGGAAATTATCAGGCAAATTTTTTAATTTGGATCATAAGGGTTCCCACGCACCTGGCAAACAGGGAAAACCTGGAATTGTCAGGGAAAATGAAAATAACCCAAAAAAATCAGGGAAAATGAACAATTTCTCAACTTTTTTGGAAAAGTCAGGGAATCAGTTTAAAAAATTTAGATTAAGATGCCGTACCAAATTCTTTACCTCGCCATCAATAGAATTTTCTTTTCGTTACAAAAATATAAATTAGTAAAAATTATAATTTCTCGGGTTTTTCAATACTTTTATAGGTTATTATTTATTTGCAAGCACTTCCTTTTTACGGTTCTCAACATTTATCTTTAAAACAAATCCGTAATTTTTCATATTTTTTCTTCTGGAATTTTTTTTAAACCTTCTGAAAAACCTGGGAAAGTCACTGAATTTTCATCTTAATTTTGAGTGGCAACCATGATCATTAAAACTGCAATTATCGTCTATTATGCCCTCTATTCTGGGTAATTTAGTTGTCAATACTTTCTTTTAGTTTTGAAAAAGAATTTTAAAAAAAAGCATGGTTATGCATATTTTTATTTTTGTAAAAACGTGAACCACTGCTGGAGGGAGAAGCAAAGTGCATTGGATCTTGAATTGTAAGCAACATGTGAGGGAGTAATGAACATGTAATTTATTGAATATTGGAATAGGAAATAGGAAGCATATAAAACATTTAAAATTATCTACAAAAAAGAAATAAGAGAAAACGCTTTTTTTGCCTTATCTGCTTCCAGAGAACATGTTTGATTACTATTATGCCTGTCGCAATTGCATAATTTGTGTTGTATCCATAAATTATTATTTTAATTTTCAGTAAGTATTCCTTATTTTTCATTTATAATGCAATATATTTATTGGATCATCGTAGCATGGAAATTTCTATGCAAAGCTTGTATTGCTACATTTCTTAATGTTATTGTAAACCCGATTTCCAACCAAAAACTGTTAAAATTAACAATTGTATTGTGCCTAAAACAGTCCACTCTCCTAAACCGAAGTTGAATCCTACCTCGAAATCGAAAACCCGAATTAATATCCGTAGAGATGCCGAAGACCCACCTAATGTAGATGTAATTGTTCAATGTCAAAAAGAACCAGTAAATAGTACAGACATATTAGGACCCTTGCCAGAAATAGAAACCGATTCTGCCATGCGCCATCGAAAGTTTTGGCAGTACATGGGTGTAGAATTTATTACTAATATGAAAAATGCTTGTCAACGAATCGCAACAAAAGAAGACAACGACGTTTTACAGTACGATGCCAATGATTCTTTGGAGATGGATGTTGAGAAACCACCATCCTCTCCAAATGAAAATACCAAATCTTAAAGATTACTTATTCGTACTTTTTATATAACTTTTTAAAACTGTATGAAAATTGTGTTGCCTATTTTAACATGGGTATTTTAATGCTAATATACTTAAAAACACATGTTTTTTATTCTCATACCTATCTGTTTTAAAATTGAGAAAACATTAATTACAAATTCCATCATTGTCAGTATATTTTAAATATCCATCATTAGTCATTTTAAAATTTTACCTTGTATTTTATACTTGTCGTTTTATTTATTTGTAAAGAAGTTGGTTAAAGAAAATGTTTATTGAAATTACCTAGTGTTTGGCGCAGCTTGGCCATATTTGGCCCTTGTGCCATTAAACCCTACACAACCAACCAACCAACTTAATGTTATTGTAAAATCAGGGAAGTGTTTGTGAACCATCAGGGAACTTTTTTTCCAGAATGTTGTTGCCACCCTGTTAACCGATACCTTGAAGTAAAGTGCTATCCGGATGAATAAAACACAACAGATTTTTTTTGTGCCGTTCAATTATCTATTCTTTTGCTTCAGTGTATTTTTCTGAAAATACTACCAACGTATTCTGCAGTCTTCAGATTCTCCCTTGAACTTTTCTTGGGCTATTTAGGTGAGTAAGTAGAGAAGTGACTTTACAGATTTTGTAATGTACATGTAAGAATAAATTTGTTATTGAAGTTAATTTTCTCAAATATGTATGATTTTAAATAGTTTGTACATTTTGGATAAATTTCTGTCCAGCACTGCTAGTTGTTCAAAATTAGGTCCTTGAAAAAGAAAAATAGATGAGTCCATGAAAAGTACTTGAATGTTTTCTAAGCAAAAGAGTGGGAACTATGCTGGGGATATGTGGTGGTCCGGTTGGGGGGGTACTTTAAAATAAAACACCTAACATAAATAAAATAAAAATTGCAAAATCTATTTGGGATAAACTGTTATTTGTATCACACTTTAAAATCATTTGACTTAAACATTTGCTTTATACAGTGTTCACTCTAGACGTTTTTTTAATGGCCGTCCGCCCTTTCCCTTTTTAAAAAATTCCACCCCTCTTGCCCTTTTCAGTTTGTCCTTGCTTTCCTAGCTGTTTTTAAAAAAGGCATTGATTATAATTTTTTTTTGTGTGAATCTTTCTTCATCTCAACGGCGCCCTATGTCCCTTTTTCAAAAATTCCGCCATCTTTTGAAAAAAATCCACCCCTCTTGCCCTTTTCAGTCCAGCACAAGCGTCCTTGCTTCCCTAGCTGTTTTTAAAAAAGGCATTGATTATAATTTTTTTTTGTGTGAATCTTTCTTCATCTCAACGGCGCCCTATGTCCCTTTTTCAAAAATTCCGAAATTTTTTGAAAAAAATGCACCCCTCTTGCCCTTTTCAGTCCAGCACAAGCGTCCTTGCTTCCCTAGCTGTTTTTAAAAAAGGCATTGATTATAAATTTTTTTTGTGTGAATCTTTCTTCATCTCAACGGCGCCCTATGTCCCTTTTTCAAAAATTCCGCCATCTTTTGAAAAAAATCCACCCCTCTTGCCCTTTTCAGTCCAGCACAAGCGTCCTTGCTTCCCTAGCTGTCTTTAAAAAAGGCATTGATTATAATTTTTTTGTCTGTGAATAGGAATTAAATGTATTATGACAGTAGCAATATTCCGCTGAAATAGCAATGATTCCGATGTAATTTCGAGCACAGGGCATTCCATGAATCCTATTGTTTGCCTGTGCCCACTTATGAAATGCTAAGTTTTTTTTTAGAGAAGATGGTTTGGAGCAAAGTTTCAAGACTAGGCAATTTATTACCAAACTTTGGTTATCAGTAGCCTTTTTATCAGTTTTGTAAGGGGTCTGATTAGGGCTACTTACAGATTTGGTTTTTATTAAAAACATTAATTTTTAAATGTCTAATTTTGGATTTTCAGTAATATCTTCATCAATTTAATACAGGTTTTTTCTTCGAGATAGTCCCCGAACCTTCAATAATCGCCCAATATGCAGCTCTAGCGGAATGTCAACCAATAAATCAGAACTTTTTTTTGTTTGTCATTGGTCCAATGTGTGGTCGCACCCATAGAATAATAATACAAATAGAGGAATAAAAATGCTGATTTCCATGTGTGCATCATTGAAACCACGTGATATGTGGAAATGCCAATTCATTCATGCGCCAATATTACTTGGCAGGCCTTGGTGACTTTCAGAACTAAGCGAGATCGAAGTATTGTAATATGGTTTTGTGTTTAATTTTGTATTTAAATATCGTTTTTTTAACGAGTGGCTTAATTTAAGGGAGTTTAACAGATATATTAAAGATATTTTTCTTACTTTGTACTTTTAAAATAATTGCGTTACGTTTTTATGTTAAAAATTTACCATAAGCGAAGTTCTTTCAATTGTTATTTTCTATAGTTGAATAAGAAAATATGAACAATAAAACCGGAGATATATAAAGAGTTTCGTTTTTTCGAGTATTGAACACAAAGAAAATTATATTTTCGTTTCGTTAATGAAGAGGAAATATTTAGCGCAAATTGTTTGAAAATAAGTAAATACCTACATATATGTTAAGAAGTTGAATAAGGACAGAACGCCTTATCACCAAAAAGAAGAAAGTGCACCAAATTTGGAACTCTTGCAGATGTCTGAACGCCACATATGGCAGCGCTAAAACCACGTGATGTTGTGTTTTTTTTTCAATGTTGACACCGCGGCCTTGCTAGAGTCCGGCATTGAAGGCGTTCTCTATTTTATATAACAACTCTGGTCGCACCCACCCCAAACAAAGTGCCTTTTCAAAAACGGAGTGCCCTTTTACTGCCATCAGCGCCCTACCCCTTTTTATTTCTAGAGTGAACACTGCTTTATAATCCATTGCCAACTTTGAAATACTTATTTCTCAAGAATGTATTTTTTTTGTGCAGATTCTTTTGTGGCTTCTTCTCCCTCACAACACACGACTTAAGAATGAGATCAATGAGGTGTTGGACATCGAACTCATCAAGCAGCAAGCGGAGAAGGAAGCCATTGATTTCTTAAGTTGTGCCCAATTCATCATTTGCACCATGTCTCGTATATGTGCACCGGCTAGGGACTCGAACATGCAGGAGCTTCGACTACTCACCGAAATTGTGCCACTGTACAAGTAAGAGAGTATAAAATGTACTGTAATCGTCAAAATTGTGGAGTTGTTTGCACTGTAAGAGAGTCTAATCTATATTTTTAATACCTTTTTTGAAATTAAAAATTTCTGACCTTTTATATCAGTGGCTGCCAACTTGTGGTCTGTGAGAAGCTCCAAAATAGTCCTTGAGTCTTTTGTTCAATTACAAAAAAACTTTTGGTTTGCTTTTGCGGGGGTTTTATTTTGCGTTAATTAATATATTATAAAATAATAACAACAAGTTGAGGTAGGGACAAATACCATAAAATGGCCTTAAAATAAACTTGCTTAAATTTTCTGTCATGTAGATTTTTTTTATTTTGGTGATTTTTTAACTACTGTATATACTTGAATATAAGCCGATCCGCGTATAAGCTGACCCCCTAATTTTAGAGCGATTTTTTTTTTTTGTCCATAATTGAAAACTTGTATTTTCGTACATGAAAAATATCGATTTAAATCGGCAAATCATTGAAAATACAGTGACATTTTAATTCCTTAAATAAATATTTAAGCCGAGAAATAAATTAAAAAAAAAAAAGTGGCTGGAGAAACGGCCTTCCTCGAAGTTTGCGACGATCCCTCGTGCATAAAAGTATATACCACTCGCTATGTTCTTGTGTCTTTCAAACCTCTACTAGTTTTTATTACGAAATAAATTACTTGAAAGTAGAGCTTGAATTCGCGGTTTAGAAACGACCCGATTTTACCGCTTTAAAGTCGATTCCATCCAAAATTCTAATAAGACAACTATTAATTTCTTTACACAATATTATCAAGGAATAAAATCTGTATTGGGGAAATAAATGTTGTTTAATTATTGCAATCGAGTAAGAAAGACATCGACTTTTAAGGGGTGTCATTCGCTATGCATAATGTCAACTTCTTAAGTCTTCTATCCAAAATTCTATTAAAGTAACGTATACTAGCTTCATAGATTCTACAAACCAATGAAATACTTATTAAATATATACTTTTTATTTAGTTAAACTGATTATTTATCTGAGCAGTGTAATTTTGCGTTACGATTACGCTGTGATGCGCAGATCGGTCTTCAGTCAGCACATGTAACGCACATTCTCGATCTCGGATCGGATAAATCTGTCAATGATATTCTACAAGACTCCGCTTAATTTTAACTTCTCTCCTTTTCCCATTTTAGGGAAATTATTTTATAAATTTTACTGACCCTCATATAAGCCGACCCCCTTACTTTTTGATGAAGATTTTGACTTAAATTTCTCGGCTTATACGCGAGTATATACGGTAGTCTTATCATTTTGTCCAGGGCTATAGCTCTAAATACTCCGATTGTAGCCAAGCCTTAAGCAATACTGCAAGTTTTTTTTATACTATTTCAGAAACTCATTTTATTTGACGTGTATATGAGGTTATTGTCGAGATACCACTTACGCAGCATTGCATTTAAAGTCATTTCTTAGTTAAAAGAATGTTGACTGCTGCCATTTGGTGCTTAGAAACTATTTATTTATTTTGTTTAAATGAGTGGGAACCCTGAGCAGAGTATATTGCGAGTAAGCAGAATATAGAAGTTTCAAATCTCTTTTTCATTGCAAGAGAGTGTATTTTATATTTTTAAAAATTATTAGAGATGTCTTTAAAATTTGTCCAACTTTATAAATAAAGGGATTTCAACATGCAGGTTTTGTTATGAATTTAAAGATTATATGCATTACTGAAAAAACTGGCAATACACACATTGTTATCCCACAAAGAGCAATTAAAATCATATTTGTTAGAAAACCCAGCTTCATATATTTTATAAAATGTTACCAAAAAATCAATAGATGTCTTTTAAAAAAACTTATTAAATTGTGTTTTTTAGGGGTATATTAGAAACATTGGATGTAATGAAGATCGACATGGTGAATTTCACAATTACACGTCTAAGACCGCACTTGCAGCAGCATTCAATAGAATATGAGCAGAAAAAGTTCAAAGAAATACTTTACAGTCTTGAAGGTTAGTTGACTCATTTATGGCATCCATCTTTCGCATTTAATTTCTGAATTTGTGTTTCATAATATCTATATACCAATTTGTGTTACACATACACACAGTGTTTAATTTTTCAAAGCTGTGTCAAATGCCTATAAAATGTGTGTATTTTGTGGGAGTTTCTTCCTTTTTTCTAAGATTTCTAATTCTTCGTACGTTATAGTTCTGCCAAGTACAGATAGATCGTACACAGTATGTTTATTGTTGCTTTTCCAAATTAATTAATAAACGGTTACCTAGTGCATGAAGGCGTTCGGCTAGTAATTAGAGGATTGCAAGTTTGAGCCCGACTGATGGACTTGACAAAGAAAAGTAAAAATGGGATAATCTTGTGATCAGAGGGTTACCAGCTTCCCTACTAAAATACTAAGAAATCGTCTAAAAATATTCAACAATTGAAATATACTGGGGTGTATACAGGACTGGTGAATGATAAATCTGATCGGGGTCCAATGTCCTAACACCTATTGAGGTCGCGTTGGATGCCAGCTGAAGTGTTATCCTTGCCATCTGACTACGGTTAAAAAATACGTGGAATTGTTCCCGTGTCTTTCCTTCAAGGTAGGCCCCGAACCTTCGCCAATAGCCCATT
Source organism: Troglohyphantes excavatus (assembly GCA_963932185.1). Classification (NCBI taxonomy): domain Eukaryota; kingdom Metazoa; phylum Arthropoda; class Arachnida; order Araneae; family Linyphiidae; genus Troglohyphantes; species Troglohyphantes excavatus. Next base: position 19,335,729 of record OZ010678.1, read on the forward strand.
TTGCAGGTCTATTTCAAAATTAATTTTAAAATAATAATTAATGGAATTGTAAAATATTTCATAATATATTTAATCTGTTCTTTATTTTTAGATCTTCAATCCAAATAAATTGTTACAACTCCAAAGAATAAATTATAACTAATTCAAAATTGAAAAACCAATAAAATGACTGATAGTATCTGATTTTAAATCTTATCTCCTTCTGAAAAGAGACCTTTTAGAAATATTTTATTTTGAATATTTATCCAAATTATTCATTTTTCTTCTTCTGTACGATTCAAAAGTTTTTAGACTAGTTTGTCATAATACATTCAAAGATTAGATGTGCCGTCTTGTTTCAAAACCAGTTAAATCCACATTTTTCTCAAAATTGTTTTATTTTATTTGTCGCAAGTCAGGGTGGCAACATAACCTGGAAATCAAGAAATTAACATGGAATTTTTTTAATTCTGGAAATATCGGGGAAAATTTCAAAATTGCCCAAGAAATCAGGGAAATTTTCAAATTTGGATCACTAAAGCTGTAATTATTATCGTATATTCTGTGTAGTTTAGTTTTCAATATTTCCTTTTAGTTTTGAAAAAGATTTTTTAAAAAAAGCATTGGCCAGCTGCAAGCGCAGTTTCATTATTTACAGAAACGTGGACCCACGGAAAAGCCGAAGGGAGAAACGAAAGCAAAACATGTTTGGCTTTGGATTGTAAACAACTCTTGCGTGGCTAATGAATATTCGATTTATTGAAAATTAGAATAACATATAGGAAACATATAAAAATTAACCTACAAAAGAAATAATTTGAAAAAACATGCTTAAAATAGCCAATTTCAGATTTTAAAAAAAATGCTCTTTGAGCTATACAGAAGAAAATTTTATAAATATTTCACTGCTTTTTTGCATTCTCTGCTTTCAGAGAACATGTTTAATTACTATTATGCTTGTCACACTTGTTTAATTTTGTGTTGTATATATATATATATAAAAAGAACAACTGAATATAAGTATCGCTTATAATTTTTCATTTACAATGCAATATATTTATTGTATTATCGCAGCGTGGACTATGTTTTCTGTACAAAGCATGTATTGCAAAATTTCTTTATATAACGGTAAAATCAGGGAACTTTTTTTTCCAAGATTTTTTTGCCACCCTGCAAGTTCTCAATGCATTTCATCACCTTGCGGGTTGACCAAAAGTATCCGAATATGTCTAAAAACGTATTTAAAGCCATGGGTTTGGATTCAAAAATATGTGGCTGTCAATTGTTTATGACGTCTCTCGTAAAATTTGTGGAAATGGATCTATCTGATTTTGAATCTAGATGGCTCATATCAAGTATAATTTTTTTTTTTTAAAAAGCATCATGTTCATAGTAATTAATCATTAAAATAATTTTTTGGAAGTTTACTTATAAAAGTCAGCTTTGACACTGTTTGGTAGTGATATGAACATAGAGGAATATAGTTTAAAAATATATTCTACACTATTTTACCATCAAGTATGACACCTGTTAACTGCAGGTTGTGTAGCAGTTAAAAAAGATTTTATGGCACGTCCTACTTGTTGCCCATTTTTTATTGATACATTTTGATTTTGTCAAGGCCTATCACCTCCAGTTGATGGACTGAAATTTACTCGTCTGTGGTTGCAGAATGTCTACGATGAAGTCTCGGCAGAAGAGGGAAGGAGTGATGTGCCATCGAACTCAGTCGTAATAAGAAGGGCCTACTTAAAGATACTCAGGTGGACAACTGCCGAAAATTTCCCAGAGGTTAATTACATAGTTTTTTTATAGGGTTACAGTAGTAAGAACATCACTATATTTCTAATGTTTCTTATAATAAATACGGAATAGAAGTTTTAATTATTTCTGTAGTTAAGATCCCTTTGGTTCTTGTACTCAATGGATCTTAACACATGAGGTTTCAAAAGAAAGATAATTTTCAGGAGCAGTGATGAATCATACATTCATCTCATAAATATCAATGTTTTTTTTTAATGTATTTAAAATAATTCATTTAAATGTGTGTTTTTAAATAAAGCTGAAAATTCACAGTCGCCACGTGACGACTAACTTTTAAAAAGTGGCGATTGAAAATTTTTGCTGCAGTCGCCACTGCGGATTAAATTTTTTTTTTAATGGGAAAATTTTAATTTTAACAATTTTAAAAATCGATGGCATGAATTTGGTGCCTCCTTACTACTCTAGCAAATTGTCTAAAATATAAAAATAGGGAAGGGTAACGTAGGTCGGATTTGAGCGACTAAATTGCGCTGATTTTCCGCATCCGAGGTCGCTGTTAGTTTTCTACACATCGTGTCGCAAACCGAGGCTGACGAAAAAGACGACTTAATTATTTTATGCAATTTGATTTGAATAATAGCTTAACTAATAATGATTATTTTGAATGCTAATAGATTAATTCACATAATCATGAACTTCTTAATGTAGTGTGAATTAATAGATTTTACAAATATTAATTTTCTTTAGTACTGCATGAACTTGGTAATGTCACAATGTAAGTAAAGTGGCCATTGCATTTTTCAAGTCTAGTAGCCACTGACCACTATAAAATTTTCTTAATTTTCACCTTTATTTTTAAACAAACCGTTGATAATGCTGCCATCTGTGAATGAAGAGAAGAGTTAAACTTTTATGATTATTTTGCTATAAAAAATATGCTAATATACTTTGGCCTTACAACGAATGTGTGTGGAGGGAGAAGTGTTCATCCGAAAATTATCACACATGGAGTGTGTAGAAAGCCTTCTTCTCTGATGGGATGATCCCAGAAACAGCTTTCTCTGCATGAAACAAAGGTCACACACATGGGAGACGTGTAAATGTTATTCCTTTCACATGTGTGTGGCTTTTCTTTCGTGCGGAGGTTCAACTGAACTCTTTTATATCATTAGATGAATGTAAGTGCCAATACCCGTGTTGTAGGCAACGTGTGAAAGAGCACAAGCAGTGACTTAGCAGTACCTTATGCTTTCTTCACATGAAAAAGAGGTCACATACTTGGGATATATGTAAATATTATTTATTTCACATTTATGTGGTTTTTCTTTCGTGTGGAGATTCAACTCCTTTCCTATCTTTACATGAACGTAAGTGCCAAAGCCTCTATTGTAGTCATTGTCATAGTATGAGAAGTCACTAACGTTTTTCAAAAGTCGATTTAGTAGTACCGAAGTACTTCTGGGTATATTTCCTATCAGTGTGCAAAGTTGGTAATTGTGTTCTGAAGAGTTCATGTGTTAAAAAGTCACCTGCCTAATACCAATTGTTTTTTCGAGATAAAGCTTTGAGTATCACAAGAATAATGCTTCGTTAGTAATTTCATGCAGTGTGATGACACATATGTCTATTGTAAATGACTGTGTAATCTCAAGGTGTCCAATTGGCATTGAAGCAACATCAGGAAATGTTTTACTTTTATTTTTGCAGAATACATTATTTTGATCGAAAATATATTTCAAGGCTAATATATTCGCAAAGGCTTTTTTAATCATTACTTTTTAGGAATTTTTATTTTACAAAAATATTATTTTAAATAATAGTCGCAGTAGCATGTAAAGTCATAAGCATAAAATTCAAAAAGTACTAGGTTTAGATATCATGAAAACTACTCAAAGTAATTGAATAAATCTAGATTTTGATAGTTTAATTTTCACAGTGCACAGAGTGTGATACGCGATAGCTATGCAAACTAAAATAATTGTACAACTCTTACTGCGCAGTGACCATGAGCAACGCTGTGCCATATTGCTAGAATGATTTTCAAGAATTTTAAATATTAGCAGATATTCCCATGCTAATTATTAAATGTAATCTTTATTGCTTTTATTTAGACGCTGCATTTGGATCACGCTCGCTTCATTACCCTGAGGGACGACTTGACTGCGATGATTCTAACCGCTACTGTGATATTAGTTACCTATTCTAATGTGGGACCAGCCATCCAGGGTATTACGGACTTCAAGAACACTTTGAAAAGTCACATCCAGATCCTGTTATCGGATGCCCCCCAAATCAAGTAAGCTTTATGTTAGTATTGTTATACCCCAAAAAAACTTTAGAAAAGTAAAAAACGCTAAGCCCCCCCCCCCCCCCCTAAAAAAATCTTCGAAACTGTGGCTAAAAAAGTTGTGATATAAAAAACAAACAAGCCAAGAGCTCAAGCGTGCACACCCACTCACTAGCCTTTCCCCGGAAAAAAGCTGCGCTTTCTTTTCATAGCTCGATTAAAATTTTATACACACCAGTGGCGGCTCGTTCACTACAGCAAGTACAGCCGGGCTGCACCTAATTTTATTAAATTTTAAAACTAAAATTATATATTTTACTAATTTTCTTAAATGAAGATTAGAATTGGAAATGAAGATGAAATTTCAACTCTAAGTAAAAAAAATCTCCGATAAATAGCAAACGTGTTTCCGTAAAGCACAAATTAAGGAGAAGAAAAAACTCCATTCAATCAAAATTGCAGCCAAAAAGCGAAGTTCGAAATCGGCTGCATCGTTGCCATGACAACCTTACGTAGTATGACTTCCCCAACACGCTAAAATGGAGGATGTGACGACACAAACGTAGCGCAAAAGGATTTTTTCAAATTAGCTGTACAAGGGATTTCGATTAAATGATTGGTTCATTGCTGAATCGGGGTGGAGGAAAACGATAATTTCGAAGAATCTCTCCAAACGGAAATAGTTTTCGATAAGTTTGCACGTGTGTTGTTGTTTCTTTACTTAAATTAATATTAAAATTGACCGATTCGCAAGTTTGATAAGAGGATTGATTCAATTTTCAAAAAATAAGTACGTGTTTTCTATTATTTTTACATGTTATCTTTCATAAAAGTTGAAAGGAAACTTTGACTTGAGTTTGAGTAGTAAATATTAAAGAATGTCCGTTCATGTATGGTTGTGAAAAAGGCGAGTTACATGTTTTCGGCTGCACTAACATTTTTGACCACGGGCCGCCACTGATACACACATAAATTTTTAATCGAGCTAAGAAAAGAAAGCGCAGCTTTTTTCCGGGGAAAGGCTAGTGAGTGTGTTTGCACGCTTGAGCTCTTGGCTTGTTTGTTTTTTATATCACAACTTTTTTTTACTTTTCTAAAGTTTTTTTGGGGATATCAGTCCTTTTTTTTCGACCCTTTGGAGGATGTCTGACCAATCACCGTTTAAACTTTTTAAAAATTTCTATTTGTTTTCCCATGTCATTAGTAAAATCCGATTATTCAAGGAAAAATTAATCACACGCGAAGTATTAAAAAATAAATATGACCTCGCTTCCTCCTCCTCGATCCCCACACGCACACTACTTCTTTCCTTGTTGATATTTAAAATGGTTACTGTTGAGATGTCTCTCCCTTCTCCCGCGGAAGAACGATAGGGGAAATTTTTCAATGTTCTTAATTATTGCAACTGCTTCTATCTTTATTAATAATTGTCCAAGTTAAATGAAAATTGATCCATCGATTAAAAGGATTTTCAATCTATCGTGTGGTATAATTTTTATTTTGTAGAGCGTATTATTTAATGATAATTTTAACTTTTATTAAGCCGCTCTAAAACATAATTTTCTTTGGCGAGGGCTTTGTGTAAGGATTTCATATTTAGATAAAAATCGCCTGACGGCGTAAAAAATTGGCTTAAATTATTTAATAACTTTTTAGATAATTAAACATATAAATAATTAATATTATAAAATAAAAGTAACATGTGACCTTAGTGATGCCATAAAGCTATCATATAAGCTATTAATCAGAAGAATCGGTTGAAAATTGTAGTGTCTAGGGCGTTTGACAAATTTAGCTTCATAATTTGAAAAAGTGACAAATCGACTAACTTAACGCAAATTAAAAAACTCTGTATCTCCGTTAATTTTTAATTAAAAAAAATATTCTTGTATTAAATTAAAGGTTTTACAGATACGGTTCCACCAATACTGGTTTTATATTTTTACGAAATGTAGTTTGGCTTCTGGAATATATTTTACGGACGCGCTTTAACATTATAAGTTGTGCGGAGTAGAGATAAGCTCTACCGGTCGGGCGTTCGTTTCTTGTTGGCTGCTTTGACGAGTTGGCGTTATTTCTTCTTTTTCGACTTAGCGTTATTTCTTCTTTTTCGACTTAGCGTTGCAAGCCCGACCGGGTAGCTTGATTTAGAGTGATGGCCAAAACTTGTTCTAAGTGGTGCAAAATTTTTTGTTGCACCCTAAATTTAAAAGCATTTTCTATGTAGTGGGTTAATCGATTACATAAGCGCAGGGTGTCCACAAACAGGGAAATATCAGGGAATTTGGGATTTTTTTGAAAAAATCAGGGAATTGGCCAAAAAAAATATTTTTAACTTGATTTCTGGCTGTGAAACATCGTTGATTGGTTACAAATATTCAAATAATTTTTAATTGAAATCAAAAAGAGGGAAATTGCGTATGGGACTTTTAAAAGTTAGTAAAAGTGAAAATTTTCTCTTTCAAAGTCGTAGAAACCGCACCAAAATGCTGATGTTTAAAATTTGACAAACCAATTGGCTGTCTATAACTAGGTACTTGCCCGCCCACTTTAAAATGATGCCAATGTTTAAAATTTGCTAAGTTCCTAGTAAAATTCAAATTTCTTTTGAACGTCCCTAAAATGATTTTTTTTCTGTTAAACTTGACGACACTGTTGTTTCCTGTATTATTTTTTGGGTACATTTTAGATCTTAAGAAATATATTTTGTGTACTAAGCTGTATATCTAAAGATACTGGATTAGATTTAATAAATTAGTTTTATTATTAGGGATAGGGATGCATTGGGTTTCTACTTTTTGAGTATATTGGATTTCTTTTTTAATATTGTTTTTACTTTAAACTTTGATCTTAAAGTACAATGACTAATAATCTAAGAAATATATTGCACTTACTTGGACTTTTATGATTTTTAATTAGCATTTTGAATTATTGATATTTGGTAAATGCTCTGGAATTTTTAATTTGGGGTACATTAAATTTTTATGCATTGATTTTTGGATGTTAAACTTTGGTTGCACTTTTTTTCTAGTTAGAAAATCAAGTGAAATAGTTAGTAAACTTATTAATTAAAAATAAATATATTTTTGGGAAATAATAAGATAATGTGAAAGCATATCTTGTATAATAAGGTACAATAATAATTTTTTTAAATATTGCCGTAAAAAAAAGTATGGCTTGCAGGGAATTATCAAAGAAATTCAAAATGCTTTCCCTGTAGACACCTTGAAGCGATATGTAGGCTACTTGATTGGAATAAGAAACATATAAAACATTATCATCAAAAGAAATGATTGCGCTCTTCTAGCTATTCAGGAAAGATCATTCTATAAATATTTCACTGCTTTTTTGCATTCTCTGCTTCTAGAAAACACGTTTAATTACTATTATGGCTTGTAACACTTGTATAAGTTTGTGTTGTATCCATAAATTTTTATTTTAGCTCAATATAAGTGTTGCTCATAATTTTTCCTTTATAATACAATATATTTATTGTAGTGTAGATACTTTGTTCTCCCCATCAACCACGAATCGCTGCCAATGGGTTAAGCATTAAAACGATCTAGCTTTTTTGCTTCTATTTTCAGATTACTCAGATTTTATTACTCAGATTTTTGTTTTAAGCTTTTTTTTAATTTTGGCCAATCTCATCCTTGCATATGTTTGTTGAGAGTATGGCCTTTGAGTAGCCCAAGTATTTTGCCAATCAAACACTTTATTAAGTTGTCCTCTAGCAAACCACAAACAGGGTTTCCACGCATCTGGAAAACTGGGAAGACCTGGAATTATCAGGGAAAAAGATGGCCTAAAAAGTCATGGAAATTGAACAATTTTTTTAATTATCTGGAAAAGTCAGGGAAATTTTATAAAAAATGTTTTATATAATTGCCGATTGTATTCTTTTTATTACCATTGATGCGAAATCATAAAATTAAAAACGCCAAATTTTTGATTTAGCATACTTTGCTAAATTATTATTTAAAAGCACTTTATTTTTACCTGCTTCATGATTAATATGGGAAAAAATAATTTAATTCTTGGTTTCGAAAACCTGGAAAAGTCAGGGAATTTTTATCTCAATATTGAATTGAAACCCTGTACAAAGCAGAATGATTGCCTATGAAAAATATTCATTACTCCTGTGCATAAAACTTGTGATTTAATATTGTTTTTGTCCCCATAGAGGACAACAGCTGGAGGAAAAAATGGAAGCGGTGGGTCTCCAGGTGGCGAAAGAAGTGAATGAATGTTTGGAGAGCCACGGCTATTCTGCTCTGAGCTCGGAACAAGAAACCACTCTGGTGGCCTTGATTAAGAAGATTGCAGATGAGGATCATACTGTTTATCAACTCATTAGTAAGTAAAGCTTAATTTTTAGGTATACAGTAAAAGCCTGTTTACCTCCGGCATTTAACTAACCAAAATATTTTAAAAATGGGTTTTGGCAACAAAATTTAGAAGGCGAAAAAATTATTTGCCAAAAAGAAGATTTATTGCCTATTAGGGATTTTCTTCCACTATGAGTTTCTATTTGAGAATCTGAAGTGCTTCGACTGAAACCACAGTGGCTTTAACCACCTGACGGATACAAATGTGTGTATTCGTTCGAGCATCTCCAGTTTTTTCAGTAGTACACATAATATAAAAGTTGATAGAAATCTCTTTTTTGAAATAATTTTCAAATTTAAAGCATTAGGAGGAGACCTTTGATAACCTTATTTACTGATATAATTAAAAAAAATATTTTTGTAAAAACAGGAATGTGTTGGAAATATAAATTAAATTTTTCTACATTGAAAACAAACCTACAGATTCGAAATTTTGCTTATCCGTCAGAGGGTTAAAAAAACTACCAGAGATACTGTTGTGTAGCAAGCTTGTTAACAAGTTTGCTACACAACAGTCTCTGGATGATATTCATTAAGTTGTTCTTTTTAAAGATATTTTACATTACACAGAGTGTTAGCTAATTTTTCACCATGGCGCCATCTATTGGTTTTAATAAAAAGTCATTTCTGCTTTAAGGGATGGGAAGGGGGGAATAGAATGTGTTTTTACGAATTCTCGTTTGAATTCAAGCGAGTCATGACCACGTGTTTACAAATTGTGCTGATTTGAGCTGGGCCTAACTCCGAACTATTCCAGGATGTTGCTATTGCGTTTTATCGTAAACAAATGTAAATGAGGAAAATTAGTTGGGGATGGAAAAGAAAAACTTTATTTTATTCATTTCAACAGAATACTTTGTGTTTAATTCTGAGTTATTTTCAATAAAAATAGCTATACAATGAAATCTGATCCGGGTAAGACCCTAGAATACTTTTTATATTTCATTATTTGCGAGTGACCATATTCTGCTGATTGAAAGAGCATATTTTACGTGAAATCCTACATTTGTTTCTACAAAATTTATATATAACTTCAGAAACAATCAATAAGAGTTGGCAGAATGTTAGTGGAGTAAGGGGACAGAGCCTCTTAGTAAACAAATGAAAATATAAGCAACACACAATGGGAACCGAACCTCCTTTGACCCATTGTAAAAAGGATTCTCTTGCCAATAAGTGCATTTTTTACATTGATTTTGGTTTTTCAGCTATTTGCGTCTTAATTAAATTAATTATACTAGGGGGTGTCGCTGGATTGCCTATTTTGTTTGCTTCGCAAATCAATCCTCGCTTTGCTTGCTGTAAGGTAGGGCACAATAACAATGTGTCCTAGTAACAAATCAATACTTGTTAATCACAGAAACAATACTTTTTTTCAACATGTAAATCAGTATAAAATTTAACAATATTTGAATTAAAATGCTTTTAGAAAACTATAAATAGGTAACAGTAGTAACAGTTTGGAAAACAAAGTCCAACCAACTAATCCTCTTTGAACATTGCATATTAATGTTTTCATTGCTTTAGAATTTTTAATATGAGTAACGTATTTCAAACAGAAATTGTCTAATTTTTTTTTTTTAAATAGCTAATTAGCAAAAGCGAAATCGTCTTTTTGCCACTTTGTTCCAAAAGAAAAGGTGGAAAAAAGCTCATGCATAGTCCACACTCCAGTTATTATTTAGCTCAATGATCAAACCTTCAATGACCTTACACCAGCAAGATCATAACTTTATTGTGGCAGACAAAGTGAAGACCTGAATTGAAGGAAAACTGTTTGTTTACATTGGGATATGTTTTAAATTTCGTTTGTTAAAAAAAAATTAATGCTTATTTTCCAAATTTCAACTAAAATACGCATGTTGTGGCAACATTGTTGCTCATTACTAGACAACCATGTGTTGCCAAATCACAAATTGAAATACAGCATTTTTTTTATCACTGCTTAAAAGAATTATATATAATCTTTAAAAATCAATTTTATGTTTTAAAAAACTAATTTACATTTTGCAGCTAAACGTGTACTGGAGTTTCTAGAGCTTGCACTGGGTACAACCTCCAGTTTGAAAATCCCACCTGGTCTGTCTTCCCTACAGAAAGAACTGTCCGTATTTGCTGGGCAGTTTCTGTCGCTAGTCCGACACAACTTATCCGTGTTCTCTGAATACTACAATGAAATAATCGACACAAGAAAATCGTTTAAATGAACTCTGAAGCATACAACTGTGGTTTAACTACATACTGATTCCAGGTGAAAGCTATATGAACTTAAAGTAATAAAATTACCACTTTACTAATGAACTAATAAGTGTCTGTATTTTGAAGTACCGTGGACCCTTTCTACAATGACCGTACAATATTGCAACATTTTCGTATAAAGACCACTACTGGAGAGTACCGCCAATATGGGTTAATTAGTTTGATGTACCGTCAACTGGAATAATTTTGCTGAGATGATGTTTGTCGCAATTCCAAGTTCCTGAACCATCTATACATCTACTGGTATATATATATATATATATATATATATTTATTGGTGGTTTCAGGAACTTGAAAAAGTGTGAAAGATATTCTTTTTTAAAAACGGCAATGTTGACCCAGTCGACGTTAATACTAGTGCAGCGACTTGCAGTTCGTTCACCTTTCTTTCTCTTTCAATCAATTCCCAGATAGTTTCCACTTCAGTGTTTACACCAAGAGCCAATCAAATTTCTTCATCACATGAGGCCCAAGCAAGGGGCGGCTGATTCATGTAAACACTGACTCAAAGGAACCCATTCCCAGACAAACAGCCATAGTAATAACAAGCACATCTCGCGTGCTACTCCTGTAATTGGAATAATATAAATTTATCCTTTAAATGTAAATTCTTAACTTTTATAATTATATCATTAAATTGTATTTGTTTTGTAAATATTATGGCATTCATCAACATATTAATTTCCTTTAAACTGACTAACTAATTTCCTTTAACTTCTGATTTTCCATGGAGTACAAAACTGTGGCCGTACAATCAAAGTAACGTGGCCGCAGTACTGGTGAACCGAATAATAGCAACACGCACCTGCAACCAGTTATCCGGACTCTCAATATGCCAGATTAGTCACCGCATCTACGTGACCGTGCACCGATAATCCAGACGCAGCACTAGTTTTAAATTGTTACCCGACTTACAGAACAACTATCTCGTATTAGTCTAGTGAAGTGTTGTTATATTAAAATACAATTGCAATGTTAAAACTCCGCAATAAAAATGCATAAAATCTAGACATATTTCGATAGATAATCTCCCTTCCACAGCAGAAATGAAAATCTGCTGAAGAAGGGAGATGGTATCTGATAAAACAAATCTAGATCTTATGTCTGTCTTTAATCTAGATCTTACGATATGTATTTTTAACGTTCCATTTGTATTTTAATAAAAATTATCTCAATCTATTGGAGTTGACTATGGTGTACTGGAACCGAATTGCGGTTCCAATATTTTTCTCTTGTCGGCACACAATAGTTAACTTCTAACGGTTAAGATAGTTTTTGTTCTTTGGCAACATTTTCAATTCTGGGTTAATTTTTATTTTATTGTGCACACACTTTTCATTTCTGCTGATGAAGGGGGTGTATCTTCCGAAACATGTCTAGATTTTATATATTTTTATTGCAGTTTTAATTTGCATTTTTTTTGTATTTTAATATTCTTAACGCAATGTTCCATAATATGAGTTTGTATCTAATGAGTCGTTATATTGAGGACCTACTGTACGCAAATTATATTCACCTGTCAACAAACATTGATTACCTTAATGCATAGGTAATTTTCCATTGCTTTCTGTGACTGTGCTTGTAGTTTTTATTTTTGAGTGACATAAGTTATTTATTGCTCTATAAACAAAGTTTTTACACATTATAATAAACCAGTTATGTTTTTTTTTCTTTTTGCGCCATGCTCATGGGTGGCGTGATACAAGACATGTTTCTTCAAATAATAACTGAGCATTTTATAGAAAAAATTAAATTTAGTTATTTCATTAAGTTATTTTATGTTTTATATTATTTCAGTTATTACTGTCAATAGGTTTATTTGTAAATTTCCTGCTTAAACGTTTTTTTTTTTTTACCTATGCATATTTTTATTTTATCTAGATTTATTTATAACTCTTGTTGGAAATATATTTGTTTTATTTGTATGACTTTCCTTAATAAAAATATATTTACTAACTTGTTTATTTCTTTACTGTAAATAAATGTGAAATTACAAAGTAATATAGGTACAAGTGGTGATTTCTATTTTATCTATTGTTAGGCACCATGATATATGTTATGGGGATATCATGTTCAGGAATCTCCAGTTTTTCCATCAATGCACCCAATTATTTTATCCATAAATTTACTTCATTTTAGAATATTTTCAATCTAATAGTTTGAAGCATAATACAAAATCCATCTTTTTGCAATCTTCTTTATATAAAATTCTCTTATGCAGTGATTGAAAAACACTATCTCAACGCGGAATGGCAACAGTTAGTTTGTTTACAAAATTCTGTTGTGCCCACATTTTTATTTTGCCATTATGTAAGCCATTTTGACGATTAACCTCTTCAATTCATTAGTAAATAATTATTTTGATGTCAGCTTCAATTAGGAAGAATATAAGCCTTATTGTATTAAAAAATAGAAGTTTATAAAAGTATATCCAAACTTTAAATGAGCGGGAAAATTGAGGTGGCGTCATCAGTTGGATCAAGGGTTGGCGGAGCCTACTAGTGAATTGGAATTTTGGTTAAAAAAATAAATGTAAATCCTTTCTTCAAATAAAATTTGTTTCTTCAAGTGAGAGGATAAGGCCGCTTTTACATTTAACGACACGACACCGATAAATCGTATACGATTTCAGTGGCACGATATCGGGGTACGCAAAATACACATACGAAGCCGGGCGCTTTTTCACTAGCCGATACCCCAGTAGCAGAAAAATTCTTATCAATCTGCGACAAGATTTTAGTGAATAAGATTTGTCTGCAACTTAATTTATTTTTATATAACCAGTGTACACTCTAGGCGTTTTTTGAAGGGCGGTGCGCCCTGCCTGCCCTTTTTTCTTCTTGATAGCGCCCTCGTGCCCCTTTTTTCAAAAATTCCGCCCCTCTTGCCCTTTTCAGTCAAGCACAAGCGCCCTTGCTTCCCTAGATGTCTTTAAAAAAGGCATCGATTAAAAACAATGTGTGTGTAAATTGGAATTAAATGGATTATGACAGTAGAAAAACAAACTCCTTTTAACTACGCGTGTTGTACAATCGCAATGATTCGGTGGTTATTTCGAGCACGGGGCATTGGTTGCCTGTACCAGCATATGAAATGTTATGTTTTTTTTTTAAAGTGAAGTTGGTTTGTGTGGTTACAATATTACTCCTTTTATTACCAAATTTTAGATTTAAGTAGCCTTTTCATCAGTTTTGTGAGGGGTCTGATTAGGGCTACTTACAGATTTGGTTTTTAGCGAAAACATTAATTTTTAAGTGTCAAATTTTGGATTTTAAGTAATATCTTCATAGATAGATATCAATTTTGAACGGGTCTTTCTTTCAAAATAAGCCCCGAATCGTCACCAATAGCCCAATAATTCAGCTATAGCGCAATACCAATAAACAAATCGGAATTTTATTTGTTTGGTCACGGGTCCAATATATCAACGGATGGCCACGTCCATCTAAAACTTTTTTTTAAAAAGTGCCCTTTTAAAAACAAGAAGTGCCTTTTCAAAAACGGGGTGCCCTTTTACAGCCAACAGCGCCCTGCCCATTTTTATTTCTAGAGTGAACACTGTATAACTTGGTATACTTTTCATGAGCAAGAATTCGACTAAAGAGAGAATCTGAGCAATAGTATTACATTGTTATTCACGTTTTTTTCTTCATGCGCTGTTTAATCATTGATAAATTATAATTATTCATCACTTAAATAATAAAGTACCAATTATTCAAATATTTAACATTTTTATGAACAAACACATACCCATTTATTAAATAGTTTCAGCATTTAAAACAAAAACTCCTTATAACAATATTATAATATATCAACAATATTTTCTATGGAAAGGACAATACAAATTAAAATTTTATTTCATTGTTAAAATTTATAAATGAAACAAAAGAAATATTATTTTCCGAATTTCCTTGGTAAACTAAAATTGGAATTATAACTTTAAAGTATGGTAACTTAATTAAATTGCAGAGTTCATACTGGAAATAAAAACGGGAAGAATTCAAAAAGAAAACATTTCTTTTTTATCTGCTAGTACTTTAATTCGTACAAGTCTCAAAATTGCAAAAATTAACTTCTAAAGCAATTTAAATTAGTATTCATTATGGTTTCAGACATTTACTATAAGTTTCATAGCATGCAAGTCTGATAAATTATGCTTTCCTTTTCATTGAAAAATAGGCATAGTGAATGGAATTTAATGCAAACTAACTAACTGTAAACTAATGTTCAAACTGTCATTTACATGCAAAAGAATCATGACATTTAATCAAATATTTTGAGTATAAGTTTATTTTAAAATACTAGAATTTACACAATATCCTCAGAAATCTTCAAATATTCCAATTTATAAAAATGGAGAAATTTGCGAAGTCCGATTTTTGACAAACTTGACGTAACTAAATGGTTCGCAATAGTAAAAAAAAATATAAAAATAAATTAAAACTAAAGAAATGCCTTTCAAAACGAGAAAACTGGCTTTAAACATGTAGTAAAACAAGTTTTCTGTCTTGAAAATCGGAAGACACCCGGCAACTGTGGTTAGCTGAAAATAATAAAATTCCTAACAAACTCAATAAAAAATTAAGAAAACCATGTTAAATCTAAACAAAAATTAATAAATATGCAAAAGTAATGCATTTTTAGTCACCAAAATCGGAGTAATCGCGGAGTCAAATCGCCGATTTTTGAAAACTTGTATCATTGATTACCTATTAACTAATGAGTAAAAAGAAAGAAAAAAATGTGCTATTAAAGTAAAAAATTGAGCTCTAAATCCAAAAGAGAAAAAAATTATCGCCAAAGTCGCAAATCTGCCTTTGAAGTTGTATAAAATACAGTTTTCGTTTAGCTCTAATTCCTTTCTCAAAGAAGGTTCTGCTAATTATTTTCTAGTAATGTATCTTCTCAAAGAACGGGTACTGAAATCTATTATGGAATTGACAAAAGAGAATCGACAACAAAGAAACGTCTGCGGAGATTTGTTCAAACACGTGTAACTTATTGCGCATCGCGATTGTGACTTTTTATTAGCGGGACTTCTTCCCCATCAATCAACTTTCTAAAATTTGAGAAAAGTAATTGTCTAACCTAAAAAGAATCTGCAGTAAATGTTCTAAAGTAATGCAGACCTAAAAAAAAAAATTCGTATTGTAGACTTCTGCAAAAATTTGTCTGCAGACCTTTGAAAAAATCTGCGTCGTACGACGCCCGTCGCCGCGATTCTGCTTCCGGGGCCGATACGATAACGATATTGTCGTTGCCGATCAGACGATACAATTTATCGGAACGTTTTATCGTGGGCACGCGCCTTCCCTACTTCATCGTGACGACATTTTGTGTTTGTTTCCGAAAAACTTGTTGCCGTCTGCTATAGTCTACTGTGTTTTTTTTATTTATATTATCAATATGGCTTTTAAGTTCGATATTGTGAACTAGTGGAAGTAAAGACCTGTATTTGGGATAAGCGAGATGAATTTTAAAAGAACAAGATTGTTCGAGAAAAGGCATGGGAGGCAATATTTCGTCAAACCGTCGCCAATAGCCCACTCTGCAGCTCCAGTGGTTAGCTCTAGCTCTAGCTTTTTGTAGACGTTCAAAGAAAACATAAAAATCTCCTTCAACATCTCTTGCTTTGATGATATCATGCACCCAGAAGCGTTTTGTTATTGATCTCTTCTTTCTCCTTAAATACAGCAAATACAACAATCGTATTTTGTTATAATGTAATTTGTTGCGATGCGCCATATCGAGAATAGATGTGCTCTCGGCAACAGACGAACACGAACTGTATGTAAAAATTATCGTTTTCGACGAACGATATCGGTGCAATGAAAAACTGACTATCAGACGATACGATAAAACGTTGTGTAGTCCCTTCGCAATCGTTCACGATTTATCGGTATCGTGTCGTTAAATGAAAAAGCGGCCTAAGTCATGCTCCCCTCCAATTATATTCATTAAAAACGATATTTCACAAAGTATAAATTATTCCGATGCAAGACAGAAATGTGCCAGTGCTAAATTGAGAAAGATGCCCACTTAGTATGTTGAATTTCTTTTTATGTTATTGAGATCTGATATTTAATAAAAACCTACTTTTTGAATGAATATTGTTTCTTAAATTAAAACAATTATCATAATTCCTACTCATAAACAAAATGTAGCCTGTATGCTGCTTAATTGGTTAACCAATAGCGTAGAAGGTGCTCTGAAATTTATGGTTGGTTTGGTTAATGTCGCACTACAGCTGCGCAATTGGCTACAGGCGACGTTTCGGGGCCTATCTTGAAAGTGACCCGGGAACTATGCCTCGTATGTTTGAACCATCGTCAGATAACGAGGACAACACCTGAGCTGGCACTCAACGCAATCACAATAGGCGTTGGGACATTGGACCCCAATCAGATTTATCATGCACCAGTATAATTTGTTAGATGTTCTGGACAACTTTCTAGTATTTTTGTAGTGATGCTGGCAACCTCCGATCACAACTGTTTTTACTTTTCTTTGTCAAGTCCACTGCAAGTGCTCGAACCAGCACTCTTCTGATTACCAGCTGGCAACTGGAAGCTCTATTCACTGAAATTTATGAGGGGCAGGAGCCAAAAAACTAGGAGATCTCGCAACACCTAGAAAATGTCCTAGGGCCGTCGCTGTTAGAAAGCACCTGTACATGCAGTATTAAGAACAACAAATACTTATACAAATACAAATATTGACGACCAACAACAGGCTCAAGGCCCAACAAGGTTGGTCCATCTAGTACCTCTTAACTATCCCCCAATGCATATCTAACTTCTTCTTAAAATCCGTTACTCCTTTACAATTAACAATATTCACTGGCAAGTTGTTCCAATTGTCTATTACCCTATTATAGAAATATTGTTTTCTCCCTTCCCGATTAAAATGGGATTTGTTTAACTTAAACCCATGACCTCTCGTTCTATCACTCATATTAAAATCTAAACCCTCCACATCTCCTTGTTTGATAAATTTGAATAGTTGAATCAAATCTCCCCTAACCCTTCTCTCTTCCAGAGTATACATATTCAAATTTCTTAATCTATCTTCATAATTCATGCCTGAGAACCCTTGAACCATTTTAGTAGCCCTGTGCTGAATTTTCTCTAACAATGCAATGTCTTTTTTAAGATATGGTGACCAGAACTGTACAGCATACTCAAGATGTGGCCTTACTAAACCTCTGTACAATGGCAAGATAATATCCCTAGATTTTGATGAAACACTTTTCCTGATGTACCCCAACATTCTATTAGCTTTTTTGCTAGCCACTGTACATTGATGACTCATTTTAAAATCCTCATTTACCAACACACTTAATTTGTATGAATGCCAAATTGGCATCTTAACAGAGACAAACAGATAAAAATTAATAGTTTATTTACATTCTACTAATTCATCAGTATTTACACATGTGTTTTTCTGCACATCACAATAAAGATTTCACACGTTCCTCTTGACCTTGAGACGTTAGCACTTGGATATAAACCGACTTTAAATCTTTACGTTTGGGGTACTTGATTAAAATTTCTTCAAACATACTCAGGCTCTTTTCTAGACTTCCATGCTTGTATTCTAAATGTGCAAATTTCCCTAATAGATCCGGATCTAAAAAAAATATTGCACATGATCAATCAGAATGGAAAATATTTTCTGCTAACATTGTATATCTTTCTATTACACACATTAAGCATTTTGCTTATATAATGATAACAAATCAACATTAATTTTAAACTGAATGCTGTATTTTTTTAAAAGTACAACATAACTTCTATCGAAATTCTGTTATTAAATTTTTTGCATGCTTTTATACAAGAGGTAGGATAATCGGTAAGGCTTATAATTGATGGGTGGGCAGAAGCCCTAAAATTGCCAAGTTAAATTTTTCAGGGTAAAATTACCAGCCTTTTTAGAGTCAAATTATCAACTTTATTTAGAGTCTGGTAATTTACCTGTTTTTTCCTTCTTTTATGGGGAAAATTAGTTTTAAATCTGAAATTGCCAACCCGACTAAGAGTAAAATTTGCAATGATTTCCCCAACATTTTTCGCTTCCCAAGATTCTACATGGGTTGTAAGAATGTTGGTAGATTCCATTGACATAACAAAACCACATACACAGTTTGCAAACTTGTGAAACATTTGGATTTTTTTAAAAAGTGAAACATATTATTAGAAATAAAGGCACATTTGAATTATATCTCAAATATAGTTACAAATAGAAACCTTATACAATATGTTACTCATGTATTATTTCATAGGAAACTCAAAAGTAACATTGCAAACAAAATATACACAAGATTCATTATAATAAACAACTGAATCAAGAAGTTAAAATCGTTATTGGTTATTGCAAGACTCACGTTCTTTATTGGAGACACATTGCAAACTTCGAGCTAAGAGATTCCTGGCATCTTCTAGTTTTCCAGATTGCATGTAATAGGAGCCCAATATGATCCAGATATCTCGGTCAGTTTTGAATTTCTTTAATACTGTTTGTGATAGCTCCTGTAGATCCTTCGAAAAAAAAATTAAAACATCATAAAAAAAAATGGCAAAGTAGCTTTTTGGAATATCACAATTTTTGTTAATTTATCTACCTAGGTCGTCTTGTTAATTTATCTATGTTTTCCGAGGTTTGGTTTGGTTGATTAACGTTGCACTAGAGCTGCATAGTGGGCTATTGGCGACAGTTCGAGGTCTATCTGGAAGGAAAGATCCAGGAACACATTCATACATGCACCTCGTTATTTTTAGAACCATGGTCAGATGACGAGGAAAATAGACGTTGAGACTTTGGATCCCGATCAGATTTATCGTGCACCAGTCCCGTATACACACCGTTAATTTTTGCGGATGTTCTGGACGACTTTTCTAGTATTTTGGATCGAAGCTGGCAACCCTCCGATCACAAGATTGCTACTTTTTACTTTTCTTTGTCAAGTACAGCACCTGGCATTGAACCAGGAACCTTTGTATTCCCATCTGACGCCTTTAACCGCTCGGCCACGGAGGCCTCTCTGCGTTTTCTGAGACTTACGACACATAAATCTCGACGTTAAAACTCTAATATCATGACATTCGCAAGAAATCCATTTGCCGAACAAACCAGTCACTTATTTCTAATTAGATTTGAAGAAAGAGCAGCAAACAACTCCTTCCTTCGACAAATCATCCTTTTTGCATACAGGAAATTTGGTTTCTTCTTTCAGGAAATTCAAGCCTACGCAGGCTTCGCTTTTTAAGTCCATTTGTGAGGCGAAATAACAATTGGAAGCTTGACATTTAGACAAGTGAGTAACCGTAGACGAGGAGGAGATATGGTAGCAGCAGGCACGTAGGTATAGATTTTTCATGGGGGGGGGGGGGGTTCAGTGACTGAGCAACGTATTTCTTTACTTATCCCCCCCCCCTTTCCCGAGTAGGGGGGGGGGGGGGACATAAGGTACCTAAAGAAATCTGTTTCTTTTTTGGGGGTCCCCCTTAGACGGGGAATCATTACCCCCCCCCCCCCCCCTTAAAAAAAACATCAACAAACTTCTCCCCCACAATTTTGTTTTCTCAAAAAAAATTATTGATTTTCATTAGTAAAAAGGAATACGTTGGCATTTGAATATCGAGACAGCAACAGTTATCACTGTCATTAACTACTTTTAAAAGTTGTCAATAACTGTACATTTAAAATTAGTAAACCACTCCTTAATTATGAAATAAATTTAGAGAACAAATTTAAAGTTTGATAATCCTTATAATATATGTATGGTAACAATTAGTTAGATAATTTATAGTTATGAAAGTTTAAAGATCTAATAAGCATTTTAGTTGACCAAAACTGGTAAAGAATAATATAAATTATAAAGGCTACATGATCTAAAGTATAGTAGGAGTAAAAACACTCGAAATTGCATGGTATTGTGCAATCCAATTGCCACTGCTAATTTTAAATTAAACCTTAAATATATATAATTTAATTCAGAGAAAATTATTTACTTATTACCAATAAATATGAACTTCCATTAATTAAATTTAAATTGTAAAGGTCCTTTTAATTCAAAGATCTAAAAGAAACAAAAAATTTACCAACTTTACGGCGCCAGTTGTTGTCCTCATTATCTGATCATGGTTCAAACATACGAGGCATTGTTTCCGGGTATTTTCTTCGAGATGGGCCCCGAACCGTCGCCAATAGCTCAATATGCAGCGACGTACAATGCAGTGTCCGTTCAGAGGTCTAATTTAAGTTTAATCTTACAAGTTGGGCAATCTAATTTTTCCTCGCTTTCATTTGCTATTTCTTTAGGCTTAAATGTTCCCAAATCAAGGATTTTGACCGGAACAAAACCGCAAAGAAGATTTATTTACGAAGTAACATTAAAGGTAAAAATGCTCAGACATTCGGCCCCTATAGAATACTGCCTTTTAATGTAAAACGTTTCATTTACATATTTGACGAAAGAAAGGGTGTCTGATCTATTTTTAGAGTTAAATAAAAATAAAAAGGGCGATACGCGCTGGTTTGCGTCCTGGGTCTGGGTTGATTCGTACAAAAAGAAAAAAAAGCTTGCTTGTTTTTCATGAAATTTAGATAGTACTCAAAGAGCAGGTGTTTTCGCGGGCCAACAAAAACAACAAATTAAAAACCGTTATACAAAACATGGGAGATGGTTTTGTTTTAGAATAAACTGACAACTTATATTGAAGTATTTTAAGATTAATAACGAAATTATGTGGTCTTGGCTCGAAGAGCCATACCACAATATGGTTTCCATAGCATGCTTTGGATCATCTTGTTTTTACGATATTGTTTGACGAAATTTTCTCTTTGTTATCTTTACTTCAAATTAAACCTAACATGCCACTATCGTGTTTCAGTCTCAATACCTCATGCTCACAGTGGTGTTCTTCCCCCCCCCCCGCCCCCCTCCTTCCTCCACACACCAAAAAAAATCTCTATTTTTATGATTTTTACTATAGAAATAGAAATTCGTTTTTTTTATTTGACTTACAATGGAAGGGGTTTGAACCCCCTAAACCCCCCCCCCCCCTACCTACGTGCCTGTTTGTATAGAAAAGAAGTATCCACGCTGCAATAATACAATAAATATATTGCATTATAAATGAAAAATTATAAGCAATACTTATTTGTCAGTTAAAATAATAATTTATGGATACAACACAAAATTATACAAATATGACAGGTATAATAGTAATTTCACATGTTCTCTGGAAGTAGATGATGAAAAAAAAGCTAATTTTTTCAAATTATTTCTTTTGCATATATTTTTAAATATCTTATACGTTTCATATTTCTTTTCCCAATTTTCAATAAATCTCATATTCATTAGCCCCGCACATGTTTACAATCCAAAGTCTGACATGCTTTGCTTTCCTTTTTTTCTTTCCAGCACTCCAGCAGTGGGATTCATACTTTTACAAAAATAAAACTGAAAATGTGCACAGCCATGCTTCTTTTTTTTGTAATTCTTTTTCAGAACTAAAAGGAAATATTTACAACTGAACTACCAAGAATAGAGAGCATAATCGACGATTAATTCCGTTTTAAAGATCCAAATATGAAAATTTCCCTGATTTTTTTTATGAAATATTGAAAAGTTCCCTGACATTTCCAGAATTAAAAAATTCTATGATAATTCCTTGATTTCCAGGTTATGTTGCCACTCTGTATAAAAAATATTGCTATGTAGGTGTGAACGCATCTAGTCTAGCTACAAGTCTTATACTGATTTTTATTTCCCTTTATATCAAATTTTATAGTGAATAACATCACTTTCAGCTAAATAAATGATATATTATAGTCTGTTAAACATCATCTATAACATGGTTCGTACACAAAAGGAGTTTCTAAGTATGGATGCAACGGATATCCAGCCTATAGGCCGCATAATTGGCCTGAAATTATATACTGAGAAATAAATATGTGTGATATTTCTTTAATTAAAGGGCAGTCATTACGATTTTGAGAGAGGTTCAATCATCTATATATATAAATGCGAAAAACCCACTCATCACTCATCACTAATTCTCCAACTTCCCGTATACCTATGAAGATGAAATTTGGCAAAGTTGTTCCGTATGCCTTAAATAGGAGAAGTAAGCTATTTATGTTCCCATCGAATGCATTTAAGGGGGTGTAAAACCCCTTTTTTGATGTTCTTAGCGACGTTAGTTTGAGTATCTACATATCTAAAAGACCTAGAGTGCTGAAATTTGGAACACATATTTATCTTGGGCCGTAGAGATGCACTACGAAAGGATTTTTAAAAATTCGAACTCGAACTGCCAATATAACGATTTTTAAAAAACCTTGCATATGATTAACATGGAGAACATGTCACCATGCAATATTTCGAGATTGAAATAATGGAAAATTTTAATAGTATGTAAACTATCAGGAGTATTCTGATTGGCTGATGACTAAATATCGCCAAAATGTCGTCAAATAACTAAGAAATGTCGCCAAAAAAATTAAAATTTCCCCTTTCTTATAATAGTTATTATTACACAATTATAAGAATTGTTCATCTTTAAATTTCTGGGATGTTACAAAAGCTTAAAGTATTTATGTTAATCAACGGGAGTAACGCATATAAATCCATATTATTGTACAGCCAACTTCTCCATAATATCAATCTTTCCAGTTCTTGCGGGACCTTGCTAATAAAATTTCGTTACAAATTGGAACTTTCAATACTTTATTTCGTTCCCCAGGATGAGTGATAAATTAAGAATGTTATTTATTTCGCTTATAATTATTATATTTGAATCTGTTTTGTAACTTATTTCCTTCCCGTGCGTAGGACGGGTATTTCAGCTAGTTTAGATATAAAAGGCCCCAAAATTGAAGTTTAAAACATGTATTATTCTAGACTCCAGAGAACAACACATTACAGCTTCGAGGTTACATCGCGAATCTCTGACCACAAGACAGATAATTTTAGAAAGAGATTAAATTTTGGACACATCTGATTGTATAATCAAAGTTTCAGATCGCCTTTTAAGTTGTGTGGGAGATAAAAGAGTTTATATGTTGAATGCTGACTCATCAGAAATCTAATGGTGAGAAATTACATCATGAAATGAAATATGTTGGATGCCTTGAGGAATTTTAATATTTCATTTAGGATGTACATGTTTCATGCATTCATTAAATGCCATGTTTCATTTTTGCATCCAGTCAATGGATAATTTTGGGGGTTATTTTTCTTCTTTGCTACTTTCATACCTACCAAAGTATTAAAAAAAATCATGATTTTTTTTTTTAATCAGAATGATATATTTATGTAATGTATATTCATTTAGTAGCATATTATATTTTACAGGCCATTGTTTAATTTAAACCCATGACCTCTCGTTCTATCATTCATATTAAAATCTAAACACTCCGCATCCCCTTGTTTAATAAATTTGAACAATTTAATCAAATCTCCCCTAACCCTTGTCTCTTCAAGAGTATACATATTCAAATTTCTTAATTTACCTTCATAATTCATGCCTGAAAACCTTTGAACCATTTTAGTAGCCCTTGCTAAATTTTCTCTAACAAATCAATGTCTTTTTTAAGATACAGTGACCAAAACTGTACAGCATACTCGAGATGTGGCCTCACCAAACCTTTGTACAATGGCAAGATAATATTCTTTGATTTTGATGAAACATTTATCCTGATGTATCCCAACTTTCTATTAGTTTCCTTGTTACCTGTACATTGATTTATTTCATTTACCTGTACACTGTACATTGATGACTCATTACCTTTTAAAATCTTCATTAACTAATACCCCCGGGTCTGGAACATAGGTCCACAAAATGCCATAATTGTAAATTAAATGTTAAAAAAGAATAACGTCAGTCAAAGTGAAAATCTGTGACAGTGACGTCCCTAGGTCAAAAATGTTGGTACAGCTGAAATCATGTGACCCCCTTGCTCTCCCCCCCACCTTTCCACAACCATACATGAACGGAAATTCTTTAATATTTATTAGCCAAATCAAAGTTTCCTTTCAATTTTTACAAAATGATAACATGCAAACAAAATAGAAAACACTTATTTTCTGAAAATTACATCAATCCTCAAATCTTTTAAACTTGTGAATCAATCGATTTTAATATGAACTTAATAACGAAACAACAACACACATGTAAACTTATCACAAAAACTATTTTCGTTTGGAGAGATTCTCAGTTCCTGCCCATCCCCGCGTGTTACGCACAAACCAATCAGTGTATCGAATTCACAAGTAAAGTCAAAAAGTTAATTTGGGGCTGAATCTCGCCACGAAGACAGTGCATTAGCATGAAGCACTGTCTCCATACGACGTATAGGTTGTCATAGCAACGATACAGCCGAATCTTGACTTAGCTTTGTGTCTGCAATTTTGATTGAATGAAGTTTTTTCCCATCTTCTTTTACTTTCCGTACGTTTTATTTTTACGTCCGTTTATTTTTTACTTACCATACAAATTTCATTTTCAATTCTAATCTTCATTTAAATAAATAATTCTAATAAATTTAGGTGCAGCTTTGCTGTACCCAAGAGTCACCTGCGAGTAAATTTTGAATGACCCATATACAAATTTAAAATATAAACTATGATAGACAATATAGAGTATATACAAATTTATGCATTTATTAACTCTAATTTAAAGAGAAAATATTTTTAAAGATATTATTTTTTTTATAGTTATACCTCTGACTTATCCATGCTGATGTAAACATCTAACATATGTTTGTAGATTTTTAATTGATCTTGATACTGCAGAGCTTCTTTTAGAACTTTGTCTAAAGATTCTTTTGTTCCATATCGACTTTCAAGGTTGAGGAATGCTTTCCAAACATTCAGCTTTTCTTTATCTTCCCTGCAAATCATAAGTATATGTTAATTGTGAAGCATTGAAGAATGTCTATTTACGAACAGTCATTGAAAAGCAAATGATGTAATTTAAATGAAACATAAAAGCAGTTCACTCTAGACATTTTTTTAAGGGCGGACCGCCCGTTTTTCATCTCAATAGCGCCCTCATGCCCCTTTTTATATTTTAAATTCCACTCCTCTTGCTCTTTTTAGTCAAGCACAAGCGTCCTTGCTTGCTTAGCTGTCTTTAAAAAATGCATCGATTAAAATGTTTTTTTTTGTAAATCGGAATTAAGTGACAATAGAAAAACAAACTTCTCATTAACTACGAGAGTTGAGCAATCGATACAATTCCACAGTAATTTCGAGCACGGGCACAATCCATGAATCCTGTTTTTGCCTGCGCCAGCATATAAAATACTAAATTTTTTGCCTGTGTTTTTTTAAGAGAAGAGGTTTGAAGCTAGCCAAATTATGGATTTAAGTAGCCTTTTCTTCAGTTTTGTAAGGGATCTAATTATGACTACTTACCGATTTGGTTAGGTGAAAAAATTAATTTCAAATATTTTAATTCAGCTTTGAACTATTTGCAAATTGTCAAATATTATTGGTCCTACCCTGTAGAGTTTTTCTGCTAATTGGCCCCTAAAACCAGTATTGAAAAGTATGATGTATTCTCCTTATTGAAGCCGCATAATAGACAACATATTTACACTTTCATGGCGAAGAATTTTTTAAAAATTGCGAAGGATGTACTTTTTAGTTTAAAACGTCTGCAATTTTCGCCAGGATATATGATGGCGTGTAAAGTGCCCCTTTTCAACCAAGAAGTGCCTTTTCAATAACGGGATTCCCTTTTCCACCAACAGTGCCCTGCCCCTTTTTATTTCTAGAGTAAACACTGACAAAAGAAAGTATTTCAAAGCGATTTATTGTTTGAGGGCAAAATCACATCAAGGTAAACTTTTTCTCAAAATTTCAAAATCACAGTAGATACATAAATGATACCTCATTTTAAAGGTTACAGTTTGCAGATTTTAAATATGTATTCCATGCTTATATAATATAAGTAGTTTTTGGTTCACAAGTCCATGTTTAGACTCTTCTCACTCACTTAGAAGCATGCAGTGCATATCTGATACCGATTGGACTATAAAAGTGAAAGGGATAATATTAAACAATATTCTTCTTTTAGCATGTTTTGTTTACATAATAGTTAGGGGTTCTAACTTTGATATTAAGATTTTTTGTAACTTGTTTGGTATGGTTAAAAATGCTAGTGACTTTTTTTTCTAGCTCTTATTGGTACGTCCGTTACTATTTTTGGCTTATATTGATGCTGCAACTTTATTTTTTAACTGAAAAACTTGAAACTTTAGGTTTACTTTTTATTTGACTTAAGTAACATTATACTTAAAAAGAAATGTTATATAAAAAAAATAATTGGGTAAATCATGGTAACGGACGTACCAGTACGTCCGTTACCAAAAACCATGCATTTTCATAAAGTCAATTTTTTCTCGATAAAACCAATTTAAAGGTGTTTATATTATTTTCTGATTGAAATAAACTTATATTTTTAGAAGTTCATCATATATTCTATTACAAAATTTAAAACTAATTATTTTTAAAGATAGAGCAAAATCAAAATAACGCACATACTTTTTAAAAGAATAACAAATATGTTTAAATTGTTTTACTCCTCATTTATTAATTGTAGGCAAACATTTTGATATGTTTAAAAAGAGCACAAAATTGCCTTTCACAGTGACAAAAATTTCCATTCTCATGGAAAACTGATTTGAGAAATATACATTTTTGAGTATGGTAACGGACGTTCTAATTTTGGACACGAGTTACACAAGCATGCTAATTGAGGCTCAATTACTCTGAATTGATTACTCTCTTTGCCAAATATATAATTTTTTCAATGATTTGAATGTACTAAGTTAGAAAAACAATCACAACATTTCAAGAAAAAGAATATTATGATGATAAAAATGACGTCCGTTACCAAAAACCATGCATTTTAACAGTCAATTTTTTCTCGATAAAACCAATAAACTTATACATTTTATCAGTTCATTACATATTCTATTACAAAATTTAAAACTACTAATTATTTTTAAAAATAGTATTTTTTTTAAATCTTATTATAAATAATATGCAGAACTGTGTGTAACAATTTTACTAAAAAAACTATATGTGACAATTTTATGATATCTGTTTAATAACAACATGGAAAGAGTATAATTTTAGTTGAATAGTTTATCTTTAAAAAACACATTATTGCTTATTAATGCAGTTTTCAGAAAATGAATTTTTTCATTTACTTCAATCAATCGGCTAGTGTCACCTTTTAAAGCATGCTGGGTGTTGAAAATACCAAAATGTTTTTAATCATATTTGAGTATTATATAATTCTTAATCTCTGAATATTATGAATATCTTGCATATACTTGAATTACAGAACACCAGAATATAACTTTTTGGGCTCTTTAAAAGTTTTTTTAATGATTGTGGGTGTGGATGGGTTAATTAATTATGGTTTGAATTCCTTTTAAAAATATCAAGATGATTTGTATGTAAGTGTATACAAATACTGCCAATGAAGTACAGACTATCGTATCGGAACAATTTCCCAATGTCTATCTGTTTGTCTTTTAAAACCAGCTACTCCTGATAAATTAACCACCTTCAGGCAAACTATTCAATTTATGTTATTGTAAGAATAATGCTTTCTACTTTCTTGATTTTATGTAACTTGTACACATGACCTCTAGTCCCATTGGCTATATTAAATATTATGTCCTCAACATCACCTGATTTAATAAATTTAAATAGTTGAATAAGGTCTTCTCCAGTCCTCTGATTGAGTGTATACATGTTTAAAGATCAATTTGGTATATATTTTTAATTCCTGAAGTACCCTAAACCAATTTCGTAGCCCTATGTTGAACAAATCAATATATTTTATCACTAGCATTAATTTCAGGATCTCGTAGACACTAAGCAGCATTTGAGTTTTTTAAAAATTAACCCCCTTTATCCCCCTCCTTAAATATGGTAAGTCAACCTTATTATTTGGGGACTCATTGAATCTTCATTTCTAGTGCCTTAACAAGTTTATTCCCAAATTTTTGTGTATGCACACCATTTGTCAATGAAAAACCTATTTTACCTGTACTAATGTTATTATTATGCCATTAATGTAATTATCTTGTTAAATTAATTCTTCTAATACATAAAATAGTCTTGCCTATAATTAACTTTTGTGTATTATTGATATTCTTTACAAAAATATGAAAAGAACATGAATTTTCAATAAAAATTTGGAAAAGGTACGTCCGTTACCATTGCTGGTACGTCCGTTACCGACACAAAATATTTTTTTTTACCATCATAATTTTTTTTTTTTTGAAATGTTGTGATTGTTTTTCTAACTTAGTACATTCAAATCATTGAAAAAAATATATATATGTCAAAGAGATTTATCAATTCAGAGGAATTGAGCCTCAATTAGCATGCTTGTGAAACTCGTGTCCAAAATGAGTACGTCCGTTACCATGCTCAAAAATGTATATTTCTCAAATTAATTTTCACATGAGAATGAAAATTTTTATCACTATGAAAGGCAATTTTGTGCTCTTTTAAAACATACCAAAATTTTTACCTACAATTAATAACTGAGGAGTAAAATAATTTTAACATTTTTATTATTCTTGCAAAAGGTACGTCCGTTACTTTGATTTTGCCCTTGACTGAAAAGTCCATAGTGGCATGATAATCAAATGATCCTTAAAAGCTACTTTACAAATTAGCAACTCAAATGTGATAGTTGGTGACAATTTGTGAGGAATAAAGTTTATATTTTGGTGAGGAAATAGAAGTCTTTAATTGGCAATAAAAAACATATATCACCTAGAACATGTTAGCGTATCGAATGCGGGAGTTTCACGTGACGTATCATGACGGGAACATACTAGTAGTTTCAATTCAGAGTTGTCTGCTTATACAAAATACAGCAGACAACTCTGATTTTGTTTGTTTAGTCGCCACGCTTGCAATTATGAGAAAGTTTATTTATAATATTGGTTTTCGCCAAATAAATAATACTTTTATTCCATATATGAATAAATTTAAATACCGAAATACTTATATCTTATCCGAGTACAAGTTGCTTATAATTAGAATTACAATGAAATACAAAAAAATACTTTTATTCCAACCCAAAAAATGCTTCATAAGCGATGAGTACAATCTATCTCATTGTACAAAGTAAATATTTATATATTGAGGTATTATTTAAAGTTAAAAACTTAAAATTATAGTACAGGAACTGAGTTCTATGCTAATCCTACGGAGCTTCTTTGGTGTCACGGATTTTTCTTCATGTTCCGTTGGAACGGCGTTCTTCTTCTTATTGGCGCTAAACACCCAAATACAGCCAATTTTCACTAGGGCACCGTCTTCTAAGAATTTAACGGGGAAAAAACAATTCTGTAGTTAGCAATTAAATCAGCTTACCTGAAATTAATAGTCTGCAAACCTCTCCTTGCCACAACTCTAGCTTTATTGACTTCTGCTTGCTTCAAATGCCACACTATGTACAATATCCAAGCTTTAGAACTGTTGGGATGGGTAGTGACTAAAGCTTCGGCATCATCTAAGCTTTCAACTTCTTCATACTTGGGACTCAATGGATCAAATTGTTTAATCTGCATGAAAGAGCTAACATAAATTTTCTATAGAAATGTGGTAAAAATATAGTTTTACTATAGTAGTTTACTAGAAATAAAAAGGGGCAGGTCGCTGTTGACAGAAAAAGGGTACCTCGTCATTGAAAAGGCATGTCTTGGTTTAAAAAGCGCCCTTAAGAGCACTTTTCACGCCATCATATATCCTGGCATATTCCATCATATTTCTGGGCAAAAGAATTAATATATTAAAAGCTTAATTTATCTTTAAATATTATGAACCTTCTTTAATGCAAAATACAGAATCCAGGGCTCACAACACTTTTTTCATTTGTCCCTAGGGAAAAAGGGACCAAATATCTTAAAAAAAGGCACCTACAAAATTTAAGCCTGCGTTAAATTTTCGTTAACTATCACCATTATAAATATCGCACCGTAAAACTATTAATATCATTAACACAATTTGCTAAATCTCATGAATATTTGAAACCTCATGTTGACCAAATTATAGGAACAAAACAACGGAGTAAAAAGAGTTGTAAATTAAAAAAAAAAAAAAAATCTATAAGTTTAAAAGAACGCTTGAAATGGTATGTTTCATATATGCAAGCTACTTCTGAACACTAAACCAGTTTTTGACTTTATCGTCTATGCTTTCGGTCAGGGTCGGAGTCACAACCTAAAAAATGACGTGTAAAATCAATATAACTTCACTTAGAATCAGCCAATGAGGATAAATAATGTACGATCGTGTGCAGAAATGTGACTTTTCGAACCAGTGTATTTTTAACCTATTCCCCCCTCTGACCTTTGCACCGTGTTGGTAAGAGGTGTTGCACGTAATTGTTGTAATATACACTTCAACCCCCATTACTCCATGTGCAATCAGCTTATGTGCATAAATGACATACCGTCGTGTAGCGGCAGGTCGACCAGGGCGATTGTTAACTCATTCCTTCCTTTGACCTTTGTACCGCGTGGGAGGGAGATCGACCTTGGCTGCAGTATATGCTTCAGCCCCAATTACTCCACGGAGAATCGACCTTTGAGGTATAAATTATCTACCATCATTTAGAGAAAGGTAGACCACACGAACCAAATTGGCTATTTTCTCACTCCTTTGCTGAATAAAATGTGTACCGCGTGGGGAGAATCGATGAGGGACACCATTTTTACGTGTCCGAAACCGCGGGTAATAGGTAGTATAGCATAAATCAGTGAATGAATGCATGCGTTTTTGTTGCAGAGCAACAAAACTATGTTTAAGAATATACATTGAATCATTTTGACTTTCTTTCACTCTTTTTTCTAGTACCCCTAGTAAAAAATACTTTTTTTTAACTACATAGCATTCTACTATTTCAAGCATTATTCAAACCAAATTTGAAGAAAATCCGAGCATTATTAAAAAAGTTAGTAAATTTGTGCTAAATTTTTTTTTAAGAATTCATTTTGTAATAAGTTTTTTTGTAACTTTTTTAAATTTTGGCCAAATTTCTTGAAATTTAGCAAGGATGCTACTTGCTACAGGAAAAGTCTATTTTTCAAATCAAAAATAAATCGAACAGTATTTGCTTATATAGAATATGAGGTACTGGGAAATCGTGTAATTCCAGTTTACACTTTCACCTGCATCATTTACATTTGTTTTTGATGCAATGCAGAAACAAGATACAGTGGATGGAGAACAGTTTACACTTAGGCACACATTCCACTAATGTGATTAATTACATTCGTAAACACAAAACAGCAAGCCTTTTTCTGGTTTAATGATATTTGAGAGTTGCAACACCCTAGCAGCAGATTCAACACATATACGAATATGATTGTAATGACCATTACATAATAAAAAAAAATTAAAATAAGGAGGAGAAAGGGCCAGAAATGTGTTATTATAGTCATAAAGGGTGGAAAAAATTATTTTTGCTAAAATAAGGGAAATAGGGACCATATTCTGAAAAAAAGGACTTTTAAGTACCTCAAGTAACAAAAAGGACTTTTAGGGAAAAAAGGGACCTGTTGCAAGGCCTGAGAATATTTAAAACAATTGTAAATGCTACACAAAAAAAATCCGGAATTGGAATAATTCTATTGCAGAATTCAAATTATACTTTCTGTTTCGGACAGCCATTTTTTTATTCCCCCACCACATTTGTTTAAATAAATAACTTTTATTTAAATATTATAATCCAATTTTGGGTAAAAATTTACTGTACGGTCACCCTTGGCGACTTTTTCAATATCTCGCCAAAAGTCGCCATTTTGGCGACTGTTTTCTAAATAGTGTTGCTTCAATTCCTTGTCAAGTCAGAGGGGGGGTTGCCATTAAAAAAAAATTATCGCCAAATGTGGAAAAAAATCGCGCCAAGGGTGACCGTACAGAAAATCTGACCCCAATTTTGTATTTCTTTAATAACAACTGTTTGACAACATCTGAACAAAAAAAGTTGAAAAGATAAATACAACCACTTAATATTTTTAATATATTTTTAAATAAAAATATTTTTATTAGGACGGTAAATGACACTGGAATTTGAAAATGACCCATATAAACCATTTCCAAATAAGGTCATTATGCTACTAACCAACCTATTGAATATTAATATATTTTATTTACATATTTAAATTAATCAGAATTGGATTGTTGATGTGGTGATTTCGGTGCGGATGTGTATCTTAATAGTAAACATTTTCGGAAGTTGGTGGTGTAAGGCAAACATTTGGTGTATGAATGCTTAATAGCTGGTGATAAAGGGTGGAGAAGGGATGGAGCTTGACCCATTCCAATAACTATTGACATAAGCGACAGCTCGGAGGATTGCCTGTAAGTACCATCATCAACTGCTCGAAGGGAGAGGTAATGGATTTTATCTTGAGTAGTCGGAAGCCGTAGAACAACTTCTGCCTGGAACAATGAATTAAAGTGTAGTCTGTGACATTAGCACATGGTATGAGCGTGTGCTTAAGATTGTGCAGCTATAGTATGACATTATTTAATAAACCAGCCATTAAGTTTCCCATTTTGACTTGACAGCGAGTCATTTTACCACTTGGCGCCAATTTTCCAGAATTGTGCCTAGCGGGGCACTGCAAATTATGACTTTATCCAATCTGGGGAACCGTAGAATACATTTTAACCATCTTTAATAATGTGATATACTTCACAGTGGCTATCGGTTCACTCCAAATATCCAATACTTTCACTCAAGCTCAAACAATTTTTTTGTTTATTTCCTAGTGTACGGTGCCCTTGCCAAATGTGATTTGGCGATAATTGGTGGACGATAGATTTTATATTTTAACAACCCTATTTCATTACGTTCCTAGCAATGTCATCTACGGCAACCCTACTTTTTTTTTTCTCGCACCGTTTCGCGTTGTTTGTCAAAGCTTTTGCAATAATCTTCAGAATCGCGACAAGGCACCGTACACTAGGAATTTTCCAATTTTTTTAATTTGACAAAGTAGCGGCGTAGAAAGCACAGTGCACCAGGTTTGATTTAGCGTGCGGTACTACACTCTGCGCCACTGAAGTCACAACTAATGAAGCATAATAAAATATGAATATATTATTCAGAGCTGTGCAGAGGCACAACATTGAATAGTGTAAAAATTATTAGTACTTTACCTTCATTTTATTATGAACGGAGTTGCAAATAATGTATAATGATAAGAAACGAAGTTTCGGCACGTGCGAAATAGACACTTAGACAGTGTTTACAATATAAACAAAAACAAGTATACAAAACTGCTGTTGCCATTAAAGCTTTTTAAATAGTTAAAAGAATATTATTAGTAATGGAACGTCATTTTTCTCTAAGTATCTGTTCTATTTAATAAATAACAAGGTTTCAAATCCTTATAAAAGTGCAAAAAATTAAAATTTATAGATATTTCTTCTCCTTCCTTTGCAGAAATGGTGTATGTTAACTGGGGGAGATTCACGCGAAGAAGAAGAAAACCGCTGTTCCAACGGAGCATGGAGAAAGTTCCGCGACGCCGAAGAAGTTCCGTAGGGTTAGCATGGAGCTTTAGCTCCTGTACTATAATTTTAAGTCTTTAAATAATACCTCAATATATGATTTTTTAAAAAAAATATTTCTTGGTTTAGGTTTGTAGCACAAATTAAATCATATATTTTAATTATAGCTGTTTTTTATAACGCATAGGTTTTCTATATTTTTTATGGGAAAGAAAACTAATAAAGATTTTTTTAAAAAATTTTTAAAGGAAAACCTATTTAAGAAAAATCCGCTAAAAAGTAAAAAATAATTTTTAATTTTACGAACGAGTTGAAAAAATTGAATTAAAATCAATTTTATACTTGTTACAACTTTTTAAAATCGGTGCCAAAATGTATGCACCCATTGAAATTAAATAATTAAATTTTTTCACCTCGTTCGTAAAATTCAATATTACTTGTTACTTTTTAGTGCATTTTCCTAAAGTCGATTTTCCTTTTTTAAAAAAATATGTTTTTATTTTTCCCTTTTTAGTTTTTAATTTAGCAGGGGCTTCACCCCCTGCTATTATTCACCAAGAAATTCAAGTAACAACTTGTGTTTACATTTTGTCTCCACAATGAATACTGTAAAACAATCCCTATCCATGCCAATAAATGCTGGGTAAACGAAATGTCATTGTTGTACAACTTCTGTTAAACAATGCAAACATACATAAAAAAAAAATACATAACAGTCGAATTGATAACCTCTCTCCTTGGCGTGTAATTTGGCGGTTTTAATTTAAAGTTTTGGTGGGAAAAAGCATTTAAATGAATGCCGGTATTTCTGAATAATCTTGTACAACACAAGTAACTTATTTTTATTACTCGTTACTTTTTAATACTTGTTGTACTCAATATTATTTTATTAGTTATGCAAGTAAAAATTTAAGTATATTTTAGTACTTAGACAAGTTTATAACTCAAAAAGTAATGCTACTAAAAAAAAAAAATTATATATAATTTAAAGTACACAAAATTTAACAATTTTTTTTCAAAACTATCCTTAAGTACACATATATTAAAATCTATGTAATAAATCATTATAAAAAAAATATATTACATCAAAACCCATACCGACTAATTTAAGCAGACCAGGGACAGAAAGGGAGACAATTTTATTGATAAAAAAATACAACCTTATTGAAGAAATGTATTTTAAACAGAAAATAACATGCAATGGGAATTTGAATATGTAAAATTTTAACAATTTATATTGAAGATTAAAAATTTACTACATTAATTGTGACGATTTGATATAGATTAACAATAGAAGGATAGAAACTGCATAAAATTCCTCGAGTTTAATTCTCATAGCTTTTTTTTATACGAGAAGACAAGGTTAAATATAATTAGCGCAACATACTAAATTAGTAGATTCGAAGCCTGTATCTAATTTTTTTTTAATATTTTATAGTAAAGAAATTTCATAGTTATAATTAAAATATTTATTTTAAAGCCCAACCCTTCTGTGTAAGCTACTGATTTCATATCACATGGATTAGTAAATGGACGAGTAGAATGACCACGCCTACAGTGACGTCAGAGCTAGTTTGTTTGTGGGATAGCGTTAGAATTTCCCTCAGAACTACTAATATATTGAAAAGCTCGATGATATTTTTTTAGAATATGATGTTAAAACACAAGTTAAACGTAATTAATGCAAAATTTGAACATAAACAAGCGATATTATTGTTTGTTTACCAGTAATCGGCAACTTGCACGTGCTCGAAATCCCACAAACAAGGCTAAACTCCGCCCCGTTCTAGTTGTCCATTGGGACGCTGAACTTTATAAACCTTCAGTCATATTGCACATGAAAAAAAATGGTATATATAGTTGTTGGATAGAGCTAGCAGGTCTTTAAAGTATTATTTTTATTTTCAAAACTACAGAACAAGTTATTTTTGAGGAATATTAAGTTTTGAAGTGGCAAAACATTTTTTGCACTTTGTTTTATAAGAACTGTTAGGATGTTTATGTGAAGCTCAATGTACTATTTAAATTAAATAAAAGCGAATAGTCCGATTAAAAATTTTTATGCAACTCTTTTACCATACTTTTTAAACATGGATATTATTGCATAATATTTTTAACAGGTATTTAAAAAAATAATGACAAGTAACTTTATGGGAAATTGTTTTTAAAATTTATTTTCCGTAGTTTATTATATTTACTTTTCATAAATTCACATGTGCTATAAGGATGTTGAAACAAAACCTACTTTTAGAGCAAATTTTATGCAAAATTACATAAATATATATTTTTTAAATAATAAAACGTGAATGCGTTTTTGTGGGGAATAACTGGAAAGTTATACATAAAAAAATTTTTATCAACATAATTGAAGGAGTCAATAAACTAAAATTCTAATGCTATTGAAAAAAACTTTGGGTATTTTTCAATAAACGTTTGGCAACTGTTTTTTGATATTGCTATTTGATTATTTTTAATTTTCAAAAGCTTTATGACAACTAAAATTGAGCCGATACATTTTCTTAGCACCAAAAGTTTGCTAAAAATAACTTAACATAGCTATATCAAAATTCATGCATTTCTGCCAACACATGTGGAGTCTTGGTTTCCATTGTTAAATACTTATCCAATATTCAGTAGGTTACAATTAAAATTTCTAATCTACAATTTTTATCAATGGTCTGGCAATATTAGAAGGAAAGATGATTTAGTTTTGTTGTCAAAAAAATGTATTTATTACCGTTTACACTTGACCAATAAAGTCTACAACATTAAACACTGAAAAGGAAGTAATCAAGCCTTTGTTGTTGTTTTAGTAAATAAACTGAAGGAAACATGGTCTTTGGAATTGCACGTGTCCAAATATTTCACTTTCAAACAATTAACAGGGTGGTAACAACATACTGGAAAAAAAGTTCCCTGATATTTCCATGATGGTGTCACAAAGTTTCCCTGATTTTACAATTACATTAAGAAATGTTGCAATACATGCTTTGTATAGAAACAATGTATCCACGCTACAATGATCCAATAAATATATTGCATTATAAATGAAAAATTATAAGCAATACTTATTGACAGTTAAAATAATAGTTTATGGATACAACACAAATTATGCAATTATGACAGGCATAATAGCAATTAAACATGTTCTCTGGAAGCAGATAATGGAGAAAAAAATATTTTTTCAAATTATTTCTCTTGTAGATAACAATTCAAGGTCCAACGCACTTTGCTTTTACTTCTCCCCCCAACAGTGGTTAACGTTTTTTACAAAAATAAAATATGAAAATGCGAATAATCATGCTTCTTTTTTAAATTCTTTTTCAAAACTAAAAGGAAATATTGACAAGTAAATTACTCAGAATAGAGGGCATAACAGACGATAATTGCCGTTTTAATGATCCAAATTTGAAAAATTCCCTGAATTTTTGAAATATTTCCAAATTAAAAAAAATTCCATGATTTCCAGGTTATGTTACCACCCTGATTAAAGTTTTAAACAAATTATCATATAAGGGTTATTCTGCGAAAGATGATGACCTTTAGTGACTTCTTCAAAATTGTGAGCACATTGAAATGACAATGAACACCAGGGCTTCCAAAAACTTTTTTGTTTCCAAAGTATTAAATTCTGGGTTACCAGACTTGATGAAAAATCAAGGACAGAAGAAAGCAGTTTAACCTATAAAAGATATACTTTTCTGCACTCGGATTCAATATTTTTTAGTTATCACTTATGGAATTCGAATTTGACTTTCTTTTAAATAAGCATCGAATGCACCAATGCTCAATATGTAATATTAAGGCTATAGATGCAGCTGCAGTACAAGCATTTGAATTAAAACTAATGATGTTTTTATAAATTTAACTTCTAATGCAAATCTTTTATAAAACTTTGACAAAATTATCTTAATAGTAG
Source organism: Troglohyphantes excavatus (assembly GCA_963932185.1). Classification (NCBI taxonomy): domain Eukaryota; kingdom Metazoa; phylum Arthropoda; class Arachnida; order Araneae; family Linyphiidae; genus Troglohyphantes; species Troglohyphantes excavatus. The sequence goes on from OZ010678.1 coordinate 19,373,897, forward strand.
AAAATGCTTATAATGCAGAAGCACAAGACTATAGGTACATTGTACGAGGGATTCACACAAGTTGGCAGGCATGTTATAAGGAACAGTGGAATAAATACACACAGGGTTGCCATTTAACATTAACCACCTGACGGTCACGAACATGATATCACATTAAGAAATCTTCATATTTTTTTTTTGCAATACACTTAATTTTAAACAAAAATGACTGCATTTTACAATGTAATCAAATGAAACTATTTGTAAAACAAATCTTATCTCTTTAAAATGCATTAGCAGTTTTAAAAAAAGGTTCAGAAGTTTCTACAGATTTTTTTTTTTTAAAGTTTCAAAAACAGAAAAAAAACTAAAAATTGCGAAAAATCACTTAAACGCCAGATAGTTAAAATAGAAATTGCCTGACTTTTCTAGAAGGTGTTTAAAAAGTTACGGACTAAAAATTACATGCCGAAATAAACAATTTAGAGAATGAATTAAAATGCATTGAACAGCCACCATTGGCGATTTATCGGAAAAAGCAATATTCTAACGCTACACATTCTTGACAACAAAACCGGTTTGTTGCCAATCAAACTCAATTCTCATCTTGCAAGATAACCATACTTGGCAAAAAATCATGGTGACCAGTTAATGCATTTTAATACAAGAATGTAAAAATGAAGAGTTTTGTACATAACACATTTAGAAAACTTCCGATTTATTGCTAGTGTATGGTGCCAACGCCAAATGGTCTGCGATAAACTATATTTTGGCAACCTTATTTCATGACTTGGCTAGCAATATCATGATGTATGGCAACCCTACTTTTTATTCTTGCAGGGTTTCACATTCCTCAAAGGCCTTGACGCCAATTTTCAGAATCACGCCACGGGGGAACCGTACACTAGGAATTTACCAAACTTCCTTGTCCGTATCAGATTATTTGAGAAACAAGTCATTTTATCTAACTTTTATAAATAATTTTCATTTTTCCAGACACATGGCAACCCTGTACATAAACTTAAATACAACTCTAAAAAAATCCGTCACCCTTCAAAGCAGTCAAACCAATGTTGATACAAAACAACTAAAAACATTTTATTTTCTTATTTTTTTAACCTTTTCAATTTTCTTTTAGTTCCTAGAGGGTCTCGACCCCCGTGCTACTCATCTCGCCCCCCTCGCTTCACTTTCCGCTGCGTCGCTTGCTTCGGCGACTGCTGAGGCGACACTTGAGCGTTCTTCGAGGCTTTAGACTTCCTTGGCGAAAGTCTCTCCGATCGCCTCGGGGACTTGCTCAACTCATTGAGGGTCTCCTTCGGCAGCCAGTCGTAGTCGACGTCGTTCTGGTGGTTCTGTGTGCCCGTCTCGATCTTCTGACCAGACGATATCTTCTTCTTGGTGAAGTTGATCAGGAACTGCTGGGACAAGACGAGGACCAAGACAAGGCCAGCAGCGAGGAGAACGTACAAGAAAAAGGTTTCCCCGTCTAAGGAATCCTCAATCTCGACTATGGTTATGGTCTCATTGTAGACTGCGTCCAGGTACTGCTTACCATCTGCGTCTTTATAGAAGAGGTTGACGACAAGACCAAATGGTCTAGAGCTGTAGGTCTCGCTGGTGTAGAAAGCATAGTAAAGGGATATGTCCTGTTTCGGCTTGACGACTCGGTTGTAAGGAATTGCGCTGAAGTTCTGGATGTGGAAGGTGAAATCGAGAGGGTAGCGGAAAGAGGCATCCATGGATTCGACTATGAAGTCCTTTGACCCCTTGTTGGAGAAGCCGACCAAGAAGTGGACGTCTCGACCAGCGGGCAGCTCGGTACCGGACCCGCTGGGCTGGGTGAAGAGGAATGTGGTGTCAGCATCAGGCGCGGGTTTTAGGGGTTTCAGGTCCGAGTCCGGATCTTCATTCAGGAAGCTTTCGGTGCCGCCAACGACCGCGCTATCGGCGTCGGGTCGCAGGTCTTCGACTTCGGCCTCGTCATCTTCGTCAGAGATGTCGATTTGGGCGTTTATTTTATTCGCCAGAGGAAAGCAGATCAGAACGATGAAGATCAATTTCATGTGGAGCATTTTGAGTGATTTTTGGAGAGAGATAGTAAAGCTTCGGTCAGATTGAGAAGGATTACAACCGCATAGTAAACAGAAGATTTAAAGAGCTGTTTCGGTCTTCCAACTTGGCTAACGTCAAACGCCACGCAGGAAATAAACAAAAAAGTGTTGCCAACTAGGAAAAATATATTTTAAAATAAAGTTATATTTTGTATAATGCTCATATTTATTCAGAATATATTCTTAATTCTCTTATATAAACTTAACAAAAGTATAGGCATATATTTTTCATTCTAAATTATTAAATATTTCGTTCATAATTATTAGTAATGCTTAATACCCCAACTGACACTAAACTGAAGTGAGATCACTGATACCAAACCCTAAAAAGAAACAAACAAAACTTCATACCTTCTAAATATAAGGAAATCGTTAAAACGTTTATTTTCTATAGAAATAACCCTACCAATTGAAATAACGAAAATTAATGCCTAATTAATACTATAGTTTTAATGAAAATGGAAGGACAGCCGAGTTCAAGCCAAGATCCAGATAAACCAAAGATTAGAAAACGGGTGTATGTAAACGCGAGGTAAATATTTCCAAATAGTCTATATATTGCACAAATGGGACAAGCTTTGGTAAATTCCTAGTGTACGGTGCCCCGTTGTCGCCAAGTCCAAAAATTATGTTTTTTTTGTTTTCAAAGTAATGGAGTCGGCGAGTCAAAATGGCGGAAAATGCTGGTTGGTCAAATCAACATTTTATGGTACAGATGTAGTATAGGAAATTTGGTGCACAAGGTTATTTTTTGGCGGGTTTTATAGGGGCGATAAATTTATAGTATGGCAACCCCACCTGATATTCTTTGTATTCTGCGATTCTTGTGGCGACTTTCAATCTGGAAACCCTATGACGTCATCGCGCTGCCCTAAACTATTTTTAAAGGCAAATTTTCGTCGCCAAAAAAAAAACGCGCCAAATGTCCTATACTACATCTGTTCCGTGTAGTGATTCTAATGTTAGATTAGGTGGTACAGATGTAGTATAGGACATTTGGTGCGCTAGGTTTTTTTTGGCGTGTTTTATAGGGACGATAAATTTATAGTATGGCAACCCCACCTGACATTGTTGGTATTTTCCGATTCTTGTGGCGACTTTCAAATCTGGCAACCGTATGCTATGTTTAACGGCAATCTTTCGTCGCCCCCCCCAAAAAAACGCGACAAATGTCCTATACTACTGTTACGATTAGGTGGGTACGTCGCCACATGTATTCCGCACAGGCACGTAGGTATAGATTTGCCATGGGGGGGGTTCACTGACTGAGCAACGGATTTCTTTACTTAATCTCCCCCCCTTCCCAAGGGGGGGGGGGAAGGTACCTAAGGAAATCCGTTTTTTTTTTTTTTGGGGGGGGGGTCCCCCTTAAGAGGGGGAATACTTAAACCCCCTCCCCCCCCAAAAAAACATCAACAAACTTCTCCCCCCCCCCCCCAAGTATTTTTTTTTTCAAAAAAATTTATAAATTTTCATTAGTAAAAAGGAATACGTTGGCATTTGAATATCGAGGCAGCAACAGTTATCACTGTCATTAACTACTTTTAACAGTTGTCAATAACTGTACTTTTAAATTTAGTAACTCACTCCTTAATTATGAAATAAATTTAGAGAACAAATTTAAAGTTTGAGAATCCTTATAATATGTGTGGTAACGATTAATTTAGTTGACCAAAACTAGTAAAGAATAATATAAATTATAAAGGCTACATGATCTAAAGTATAGTGGAAGTAAAAACACTCGAAATTGCATGGAATTGTGCAATCCAATCGCCACTGCTAATTTTAAATTAAACATTAAATATACATAATTTAATACAGAGAAAATTATTTACTTATTACCAATAAATATTAACTTCCATTAATTAAATTTAAATTGTAAAGGTCATTTTAATTCAAAGATCTAAGAGAAACAAAAAAATTACCAACTTAACGGCGTCAGGTGTTGTCTTCGTTATCTGATCATGGTTCAAACATATGAGGCATTGTTCCAGGGTATTTCCTTCGAGATGGACCCCGAACCGTCGCCAATAGTCCAATATGCAACGATGTACAATGCAGTGTCCGTTCGAAGGTCTAATTTAAGTTTAATCTTACAAGTTGGGCAATTTAATCTTCCCTCGCTTTCATTTGCTATTTCTTTGGGCTTAAATGTTCCCAAATCAGAGATATTTAAAACTTGCAATTCCAAACTTCCTCAAGGGGTGGGGGTGTTGACCGGAACAGAACCGCAAAGAGTAATAAAAAAAGTTTTATTTACGAAATAACGCTGAAAATGCCAGGACCGAAGGAAAATGCTCAGACATTCGGGGCCTATAGATTACGCAATACTATATTTCAATGTAAAAAGTTTCATATACATATTTGATGAAAGAAAGAGTGTCTGATCTATTTTTAGAATTAAATAAAAATAAAAAAGGCGATACGAGCCGACTGATCTGGGTTGATTCGTACAAAAAGTAAAAAACGCTCGATTGTTTTTCGCGAAATTTAGATAATACTCAAAGAGCAGGTATTTTCACGGGCCAACAAAAACAATAAATTAAAAACCGTTATAGAAAACATGGGAGATGGTTTTGTTTTAGAATAAACTGGCAACTTATATTTAAGTATTTTAAGATTAACGAAACTATGTGGTCTTGGAGCATCTTATTTTACGACCCCGTTTGACGATCTATTCCCTTTTTTATCTTTATTTCAAATTAAACCTAACAAGACGTCATCGTGTTTCGGTCTCAATACCCCATGCCCACAGTGGGGCCCCCCCCCCCCCCACACACTAAAATCTCTATTTTTATGATTTTTACAGTAGTTTGGTCTTTAATTTTTTTTTATTTTACTTACAATGGGAGGGGTTTGAACCCCCCAAACCCCTCCCTTACCTACGTGCCTGTAGTTCCTCATGCACACAGGAGATATTTTAACCCTCCCCCCCCCACTAAAATCTCTATTTTTATGATTTTTACAGTAATTTTTTTTTTTTTTACTTGCAATGGGAGGGGTTTGAACCCCCCAAACCCCTCCCTTACCTACGTGCCTGTAGTTCCTCATGCACACAGGAGATATTTTAACCCTCCCCCCCCCCCACTAAAATCTCTATTTTTATGATTTTTACAGTAATTTTTTTTTTTTTACTTGCAATGGGAGGGGTTTGAACCCCCCAAACCCCTCCCTTACCTACGGGCCTGTAGTTCCTCATGCACACAGGAGATATTTTAACCCTCCCCCCCCCACTAAAATCTCTATTTTTATGATTTTTACAGTAATTTTTTTTTTTTACTTGCAATGGGAAGGGTTTGAACCCCCCAAACCCCTCCCTTACCTACGTGCCTGTAGTTCCTCATGCACACAGGAGATATTTTAACCCTCCCCCCCCCCCCACTAAAATCTCTATTTTTATGATTTTTACAGTAATTTTTTTTTTTTTACTTGCAATGGGAGGGGTTTGAACCCCCCAAACCCCTCCCTTACCTACGGGCCTGTAGTTCCTCATGCACACAGGAGATATTTTAACCCTCCCCCCCCCACTAAAATCTCTATTTTTATGATTTTTACAGTAATTTTTTTTTTTTTTTTTACTTGCAATGGGAGGGGTTTGAACCCCCCAAACCCCTCCCTTACCTACGTGCCTGTAGTTCCTCATGCACACAGGAGATATTTTAACCCTCCCCCCCCCCACTAAAATCTCTATTTTTATGATTTTTACAGTAAATTTTTTTTTTTTTACTTGCAATGGGAGGGGTTTGAACCCCCCAAACCCCTCCCTTACCTACGTGCCTGTAGTTCCTCATGCACACAGGAGATATTTTAACCCTCCCCCCCCCCACTAAAATCTCTATTTTTATGATTTTTACAGTAATTTTTTTTTTTTTTACTTGCAATGGGAGGGGTTTGAACCCCCCAAACCCCTCCCTTACCTACGTGCCTGTAGTTCCTCATGCACACAGGAGATATTTTAACCCTCCCCCCCCCCACTAAAATCTCTATTTTTATGATTTTTACAGTAATTTTTTTTTTTTTACTTGCAATGGGAGGGGTTTGAACCCCCCAAACCCCTCCCTTACCTACGGGCCTGTAGTTCCTCATGCACACAGGAGATATTTTAACCCTCCCCCCCCACTAAAATCTCTATTTTTATGATTTTTACAGTAATTTTTTTTTTTTTTACTTGCAATGGGAGGGGTTTGAACCCCCCAAACCCCTCCCTTACCTACGTGCCTGTAGTTCCTCATGCACACAGGAGATATTTTAACCCTCCCCCCCCCACTAAAATCTCTATTTTTATGATTTTTACAGTAATTTTTTTTTTTTTTTACTTGCAATGAGAGGGGTTTGAACCCCCCAAACCCCTCCCTTACCTACGTGCCTGTAGTTCCTCATGCACACAGGAGATATTTTAACCCTCCCCCCCCCACTAAAATCTCTATTTTTATGTTTTTTACAGTAATTTTTTTTTTTTACTTGCAATGGGAGGGGTTTGAACCCCCCAAACCCCTCCCTTACCTACGTGCCTGTAGTTCCTCATGCACACAGGAGATATTTTAACCCTCCCCCCCCCCCCCCACTAAAATCTCTATTTTTATGATTTTTACAGTAATTTTTTTTTTTTTTTACTTGCAATGGGAGGGGTTTGAACCCCCCAAACCCCTCCCTTACCTACGTGCCTGTAGTTCCTCATGCACACAGGAGATATTTTAACCCTCCCCCCCCCACTAAAATCTCTATTTTTATGATTTTTACAGTAATTTTTTTTTTTTTTTACTTGCAATGGGAGGGGTTGGAACCCCCCAAACCCCTCCCTTACCTACGGGCCTGTAGTTCCTCATGCACACAGGAGATATTTTAACCCTCCCCCCCCCACTAAAATCTCTATTTTTATGATTTTTACAGTAATTTTTTTTTTTTTTACTTGCAATGGGAGGGGTTTGAACCCCCCAAACCCCTCCCTTACCTACGTGCCTGTAGTTCCTCATGCACACAGGAGATATTTTAACCCTCCCCCCCCCCCCACTAAAATCTCTATTTTTATGATTTTTACAGTAATTTTTTTTTTTTACTTGCAATGGGAGGGGTTTGAACCCCCCAAACCCCTCCCTTACCTACGTGCCTGTAGTTCCTCATGCACACAGGAGATATTTTAACCCTCCCCCCCCCCACTAAAATCTCTATTTTTATGATTTTTACAGTAATTTTTTTTTTTTTACTTGCAATGGGAGGGGTTTGAACCCCCCAAACCCCTCCCTTACCTACGGGCCTGTAGTTCCTCATGCACACAGGAGATATTTTAACCCTCCCCCCCCACTAAAATCTCTATTTTTATGATTTTTACAGTAATTTTTTTTTTTTTTACTTGCAATGGGAGGGGTTTGAACCCCCCAAACCCCTCCCTTACCTACGGGCCTGTAGTTCCTCATGCATACAGGAGATATTTTAACCCTCCCCCCCCCACTAAAATCTCTATTTTTATGATTTTTACAGTAATTTTTTTTTTTTTTTTTACTTGCAATGGGAGGGGTTTGAACCCCCCAAACCCCTCCCTTACCTACGGGCCTGTAGTTCCTCATGCACACAGGAGATATTTTAACCCTCCCCCCCCCCCACTAAAATCTCTATTTTTATGATTTTTACAGTAATTTTTTTTTTTTTACTTGCAATGGGAGGGGTTTGAACCCCCCAAACCCCTCCCTTACCTACGGGCCTGTAGTTCCTCATGCACACAGGAGATATTTTAACCCTCCCCCCCCCCACTAAAATCTCTATTTTTATGATTTTTACAGTAATTTTTTTTTTTTTACTTGCAATGGGAGGGGTTTGAACTCCCCAAACCCCTCCCTTACCTACGTGCCTGTAGTTCCTCATGCACACAGGAGATATTTTAACCCTCCCCTTCCCACTAAAATCTCTATTTTTATGATTTTTACAGTAATTTTTTTTTTTTTTTACTTGCAATGGGAGGGGTTTGAACCCCCCAAACCCCTCCCTTACCTACGGGCCTGTAGTTCCTCATGCACACAGGAGATATTTTAACCCTCCCCCCCCCCACTAAAATCTCTATTTTTATGATTTTTACAGTAATTTTTTTTTTTTTTACTTGCAATGGGAGGGGTTTGAACCCCCCAAACCCCTCCCTTACCTACGGGCCTGTAGTTCCTCATGCACACAGGAGATATTTTAACCCTCCCCCCCCACTAAAATCTCTATTTTTATGATTTTTACAGTAATTTTTTTTTTTTTTTTACTTGCAATGGGAGGGGTTTGAACCCCCCAAACCCCTCCCTTACCTACGGGCCTGTAGTTCCTCATGCACACAGGAGATATTTTAACCCCCCCCCCACTAAAATCTCTATTTTTATGATTTTTACAGTAATTTTTTTTTTTTTTTTACTTGCAATGGGAGGGGTTTGAACCCCCCAAACCCCTCCCTTACCTACGGGCCTGTAGTTCCTCATGCACACAGGAGATATTTTAACCCTCCCCCCCCCCACTAAAATCTCTATTTTTATGATTTTTACAGTAATTTTTTTTTTTTTTTACTTGCAATGGGAGGGGTTTGAACCCCCCAAACCCCTCCCTTACCTACGTGCCTGATTCCGCATTGTAGGGAGTGGAACTCACTGTGTACCTTGAGCGTACCCTTGAATCCTCGTTTCGCGGCACTCCCATAGAAATGTATAAAGACCTAGAAGGACTAGGGTTAATAGTGTCCGGTGCCCTCGCCAAATGGGATTCGGTGACAAATGTTGGGCGATAAAGTTTATATTTTGGCAACCTTGATGCATGCGAAAATGAAAATATCACTTGATGCGTGCAAAAATATCATGTTGTATGGCAACCCTAAATTTTTTACCCACGTAGCTGCACTTGATGATGCAAGATGCATCTAGTTAAATGACGCTAAACTAGATGGCCACGCTCATCTAGTTTTGCCTTGGTTTCACGCATTTCTGCCATTTTTGAATGGACGTTCGGCTGCTACGTGGTGATTTTGATTTTTCTGAGCTAATGATGTTTACGCGGACGACGTTTATTTGAATAGCAGGTATTTTTAAAAGTTGGAGATGAAAGGCAAATGTGCCGTCATTCAGTGGTGCATGGATGCCGGATTGTTATGCAGCAAATGCGCCTAGCGAAACAGACAGTCACTGACTGGATGTTGTTCTGCCGGGAGGTATGTACGGAGTGGTTCATTCATAATCCTGTTCCTATCTGTGGAGAGCATGTCGTCGTTGAGATTGACGAGTCGAAGTTCGGCAAACACATGTACAACCGGAGCAAGCGTGTGGAAGGCCAGTGTGTGTTTATAGGGATTGAATTCTGTACCAACAAGTACTTCATGGTTGCCATGGACGACCGGAAATCGGAAACTTTACTCAGCGTTTTGCAGCAGTTCGTTTTGCCTGGATCCTTTATTGTTTCCGATTTTCATATCAAATGTTGATTTAACGATCGACGGCCCGGAGTGGGTCACGGATGTAATAATGAGTAGTCAGAGGCCGAAGGCCAGAGACCACAAAATCGACGGCAGGAGTCTGTGACTTTAAGCGCGCGGTATGCGTGTGCACTTAAGAGTACCATCAAAATGCCCGAAACAACTGCCCGAAGGATCGCCTGTAAGCACCATGATCGACTTCCCAGACCAACGCAATGTCCGCCAGTTTGCGTCATCTGTCCATGGTTCAAAAATACGAGGCATTCGTTCTCGGGTCTTTCCTTCGAGATAGGCACCGAACCGTCGCCAATAGCCCACTGTGCAGCTCTAGTGCGACGTTAATTAACCAAACCAAACCACCATTTTGATTTGGCGACAAAAAAATACGTCATTTTTACCTTGGCGTCAATTTTTGGACTTGGCGACAATGGGGCACCGTACACTACGAATTTACCGAGGACTAGCATCTCCGGACCGCAGTACCTGTTGGAGGAAAAGCATCTTGACGCGATAATTGTTCCAGCTTTGGCGATAGTGATAAGTTTACTATTTCACAACCCTGTGAAACGAATGGCTGTTCAACTTTTTGGCTGCCTTTTTTTTTCTTTTTTTAATGGCATTGTAATTGTAGCATAGAGGAGAGCTAGCTTTTTCGCAATAAATTGTGATGATGGTATGAGATGTTTAGAGTGTTGTAATATATCATACAATATAGATAAAAATTCAATATTTTATAAACGATAGGAAAGATATACGTAATTATGACACTATTACTTTTTCTGAAACTATTCAAATATATAGTTAGTTTCATTGTTTAAAACTTTAATCACGATTTAAGAACATGCATTCGTTTCATAGATATAAAAAAAATTAAATTTATTTCTTTTATTGTAATTAACAATTTAATATTGTAATTATAAAAATGCTTTTATGAATATCTAAGAAATTATATTATACAGTAGACTCTCGAACTTCGATAACTAAATTTTTCGATATCTCGAAAAAAATAGATTTCCCTGCACTTTCATTACTTATTTAATGTAATTTTATCTCGTTAATTCAAAGTTTTTCTGCCTTATTTTCGATAACTCGAAGTTTCTACACAACTAAAAAAAAAAATGTCCTCACAAAACTACGGATTTTGAAGAAACTTTAGCAAATATGCAATTGCCAGGTCCGTATCAGGTTCTCTTATTGTGCATTAATGAATTGGGATTCGTACAATTGATTCCTGCCTGTACTTCACCCTTTTGTTTGAATGTCCCCAGACTTGATTCCCTGGGCTGTATCCCCTCCTCTCTTTAAGGCAGCATCCAACAAGGAAGATTAATGATTTATCGTCCCTCAAGCCAGCCGGTGTCTTTGGTGAGTCACTTTCTTGGAACATTATCGACCGTCCAAAAAGCAATTCACTTAAAACCTGAAGAACCAGACGACACTCGACCCCCCCCCCCCCTTCTCACTTTTGCTTAGACTTTCGTGTGGTGTTGATTTGTCGCTGGGCTGTATCCCCTCCTCTCTTTAAGGCAGCGTCCAACAAGGAAGATTAATGATTTATCGTCCCTCAAGCCAGCTGGTGTCTTTGGTGAGTCTCTCTTGGAACATTATCGACCGTCCAAAAAGCAATTCACTTAAAACCTGAAGAACCAGACGACACTCGACCCCCCCCCCCCCCTTCTCATTTTTGCTTAGACTTTCGTGTGGTGTTGATTTGTCGCTGGGCTGTATCCCCTCCTCTCTTTAAGGCAGCGTCCAACAAGGAAGATTAATGATTTATCGTCCCTCAAGCCAGCTGGTGTCTTTGGTGAGTCTCTCTTGGAACATTATCGACCGTCCAAAAAGCAATTCACTTAAAACCTGAAGAACCAGACGACACTCGACCCCCCCCCCCCCCTTCTCACTTTTGCTTAGACTTTCGTGTGGTGTTGATTTGTCGCTGGGCTGTATCCCCTCCTCTCTTTAAGGCAGCGTCCAATAAGGAAGATTAATGATTTATCGTCCCTCAAGCCAGCTGGTGTCTTTGGTGAGTCTCTCTTGGAACATTATCGACCGTCCAAAAAGCAATTCACTTAAAACCTGAAGAACCAGACGACACTCGACCCCCCCCCCCTCTCACTTTTGCTTAGACTTTCGTGTGGTGTTGATTTGTCGCTGGGCTGTATCCCCTCCTCTCTTTAAGGCAGCGTCCAACAAGGAAGATTAATGATTTATCGTCCCTCAAGCCAGCTGGTGTCTTTGGTGAGTCTCTCTTGGAACATTATCGACCGTCCAAACAGCAATTCACTTAAAACCTGAAGAATCAGACGACACTCGACCCCCCCCCTCTCACTTTTGCTTAGACTTTCGTGTGGTGTTGATTTGTCGCTGGGCTGTATCCCCTCCTCTCTCTAAGGCAGCGTCCAACAAGGAAGATTAATGATTTATCGTCCCTCAAGCCAGCTGGTGTCTTTGGTGAGTCTCTCTTGGAACATTATCGACCGTCCAAAAAGCAATTCACTTAAAACCTGAAGAACCAGACAACACTCGACCCCCCCCCCTTCTCACTTTTGTTTAGACTTTCGTGTGGTGTTGATTTGTCGCTGGGCTGTATCCCCTCCTCTCTTTAAGGCAGCGTCCAACAAGGAAGATTAATGATTTATCGTCCCTCAAGCCAGCTGGTGTCTTTGGTGAGTCTCTCTTGGAACATTATCGACCGTCCAAAAAGCAATTCACTTAAAACCTGAAGAACCAGACGACACTCGACCCCCCCCCCCTTCTCACTTTTGCTTAGACTTTCGTGTGGTGTTGATTTGTCGCTGGGCTGTATCCCCTCCTCTCTTTAAGGCAGCGTCCAACAAGGAAGATTAATGATTTATCGTCCCTCAAGCCAGCTGGTGTCTGGTGAGTCTCTCTTGGAACATTATCGACCGTCCAAAAAGCAATTCACTTAAAACCTGAAGAACCAGACAACACTCGACCCCCCCCCCCCTTCTCACTTTTGTTTAGACTTTCGTGTGGTGTTGATTTGTCGCTGGGCTGTATCCCCTCCTCTCTTTAAGGCAGCGTCCAACAAGGAAGATTAATGATTTATCGTCCTTCAAGCCAGCTGGTGTCTTTGGTGAGTCTCTCTTGGAACATTATCGACCGTCCAAAAAGCAATTCACTTAAAACCTGAAGAACCAGACGACACTCGACTCCCCCCCCCTTCTCACTTTTGCTTAGACTTTTGTGTGGTGTTGATTTGTCGCTGTGAATAATGGCGACAAAACGAAAATATAATACACTCTCTATAGTTTCTTTTGATGAGAGATCATCTCGGAAAAAAATGAAGGATACGAACTTCCTCCAAAGATTACTTTGAAAGAGGTTCTATCGTCCATAAAAACTGCATGAATTCATTGAATCGTAGCCGGAAATAAAAACAGGGACATTTCAAGCAATCGTGCATTTCGAAAATATAATTGATTCCGAAAAAAATAGAAATACTGACCAAAAAATTTTGAATAGATATTTTAAATAATGTATGGTAAGTATACTTGTATTTATTTTTACCAAAACAGGTTTTTTATAGGATTTTCGATAACTCGAATTTTTATAAACTTCCCTTCGAGTTAACGAGAGTTGCCTGTACCATCGTGGGACATACAAGGCTGGTTTTGTAAGTCCAAGACTTTTAAATTTCCTGCGCATGAACTTTAATGGCAACACTGCTCCTGTCAACTGCCATCTATCGGTAGACTAATGTAACATTTTGAGCATGCCAGGTCGTTTAGTTTTTGTTAGACAGCCATTGAAAGTAGCTAACCTCATTAATTTCCACAAAAATGGAAAAAAGTTAATTTTGTGTGCTCATTAAGCATTACTTTTTGCGCAAAAAAAACTATTACCGAAACCAAAGAGAGGCTTGATAAATACTATGGGGACACCACACCATCAATCTCAATGGTTAAAAAGTGGTTTACTGAGTTCCGTAGTGGCCGCACCAGTACAAGTGACACTGAACGTTTAGGTCGCCCGAAAGAAGTTGTTACGCCAGAAATGGTCGATAAAATCCATTGAATGATATTGAAGATTGAAAGTGCGTTAGTTGTTTGACATTGTTTTGAAGCAGAAACGACCACATTTAGCGAAGAAGCGAGTATTATTTCACTAGGACAATGCACGGGTGCATACGTATGTAATCACCATGGCAAAAATTCATCAATCGGGCTACAAATTGCTACCTCATCCACCATATTCTCCAGATTTAGCCCCGTCCGACTATTTCCTGTTTCCAAACTTGAAGAAATGGCTGGGTAGTAGGAGATTCGGGTCGAATTAAGAAGTCATCATTGAAACAAACACTTATTTTGAGGGCCTTGAGGAATCATATTATTTAGAAGACGTATAAAAAAATTAGAAACACGTTGGACTAAATTTATCAAGCTAAGAGATTATGTAGAAAAATAAAATTATTTTTAGCCGATTTTTTTTTCTTTTAAAAGTCATGGACATATCAATCCACCCTCGTACTATAGGTGAGCTGCGTCAACCAGGTTGGCTATTTATTCACCCTCAAGACCTAAGTAACGCGTGGGGCCCAAAAGTATATTCACAAGTTTCATGATATTATCTTACATATATATAACAGTAACTATTCTTATAATATAAACATGTGTGATTTTGACTTAATTAAGCAGGAAAAAAAATTGTACACTTAATATACAATATTATACGAGTGCACACTATTATCTGTATTTATAAAAATACTAAGCATTGCAAAAGGAAATAAATTTAAATATTCTCAAAATTAAGTATTTAAAACTGTAGGTTGCAATATATTGTTGTACCATTTTCAATGCTTACACCGAAATTTAAAATGAAACTAATTTTTCTACATATTATATTAAAAGAATATAAATTTACTTTGTTTATAATTACAGAAAATGAGTTATTAATTATGAGAATAAATGCTTGTGAATCAAAAATACTCCTTACAAAAATACAATTTCTTTATAAACATTCGTTATGTATTTGAAATTAACCCCAGTGGAGGATTTACATATTACCCCCCCCCCCGGGCTGTGACCAATTTTTAAAAAAAAAAATCAAGAAATAATGTTTTTTCTTTAAAACTTTTTTTGGAAAATAATGGCTATGAAAAGAGGGGCTATAGCCCCTCATACAGTTAGAGTTTTTAGGGAGTTGAGGAGAGGACCAAGTTTTATGGTTCTCTTTGGGGGTGGGAAGAAAGGGGCGGGGCTACGCGTCTTGTCGCACTATCAAGCTGACCTTGGACACTGCAACTGCCCAGAAACACATTGTCTGGAGCACTGACGAATTTACATAGGGGCTAAAAGGGGAAATACATACATAGGGGCTTTTGCTGGTAAAGCCCCCTCCTTAGCTATGACTAAAAAAAATTGTTTTTCTTGACAAATTTTTCTGTAAAATAATGGCTATGAACTTTGTGACCCACAGTTTGAGTTTCCAGGGAGTCTTGGGGGAAGATCCAAGTTTTATGACCCTATCTTTGGGAGTGAAGGGGGCTACGTCTTTTCGCCTTATCAAGATGACCTTGACATTGCAAATGCACAGAAAAAACAAAACTGAAACCCTTTGTTGTATCATCCGAGTACGGTCATTCTTTACAAGTTTTAAAGGATGCGGGAGATTTGCTGTGGAAATGAGGGGTCAGTGGATCTGAGATTCTGAGAGTGAAGGAGGAAAATAAAAATTCGTGCCGCTATGGTTAGTTTTGATGTAATTTTTCTTTCTCTTGTGTTTTTATTCGTGTAATTTCATATATTTTAAGCGATGCAAAAAGCGAGACTGCAGTTGTAAATACTATTGGATTTTATTCAAATATTTTGAAAAAGTAGTGATAGCAGAATCACATTATCCTTGACAATCAATTCTTAACCCTTTATATGTGTTAAATCACAATTGAACTTATATGTACTATTAAGTGTGTTAATGACATTGCCACGTGAATTATTGTTTTGTTAATTTTGCTAAGTGGCAACACTCTGTAGATTGAAATTTCTGATTTTTGAATTTGTTAGAATTCGTTGAGATTTGGAAAAGTCGGTTGGTTTTTAATAAAGTTTAAGCTTTGTATTTCTTTGTCAACTTCAATGGCGTCTGTTTTATTTAATTTGTGAAGGAGTTGAATTTAATAAATATTTCTACCGATTGATGATTAAGGTAAATTCCAGAGGTAATTTACTAAATTTAAAGTTAAAGATTTTGTGATCGGACATTTGTGGCGTGCGTGACAGGACCATTGCGTAAGATTAACGATGTTTAAAGAAGTTAAAGGCTTCAAGAAAGAAGATTTGAAGTTTGTTTCCAAGATAACGGATATAAAGGATATTATTTTAGAAAGTAAAGCATATAAAAAATATCCCGAGTTTGTGAAAGTTCTTCTTCAAGAGGCTATATCAGAAAGGAAAATCCGGGAAGAAAAAGAAGACGAACGGATTAAAGCAGAAAAAGCCCAAGAACAGGAAAGACTTAAAGAGGAAAAAGAAGAAAATAGGCTTAAAGAGGAAAAAGAAGAAAATAGGCTTAAAGAGGAAAAAGAAAAGAATAGGCTTAAAGAAGCTCAAGACAGAAAATATAATTTAGAAAGAGCAAAGTTGGACCATGAATTGGAATTGGCGAGAATTCGAGCTGAAGTACAAAATCCAATTGACTCTCAGCCGTTAACAGTTGAAAGTGGTAATTCTAGAAGGAAATTTACGTTACCAAAATTGGAATTTCGTCAGTTTGGCGACGATATTACCGAATGGTTACCGTTTTGGAGTCGGTTTGAACGCATCGACCAAGATGAAGATATTGCTCCAGAAGATAAGTTCCAGTATTTAGTACAAGCCACAGTGTCTGGTTCTAGAGCAAGAGAAGTAGTAGAGAGTTTCCCGCCAACTAGCGCCAACTATGAAAAAGCTATAGAAAGCTTGATTTGGAAGAGAGGATCTGTTAGTTGAAGTTAACGTTCGACAGTTATTGAAGTTGATTATATCCGTACAAGGTAAGGAAAAGTTTTTGCCAACTTCTCTATATGATAAACTTGAATCTTATCTCCGCGCATTGGAGACTTTAGGTGTTACAACAGATAAATGCGCCTCAATTTTATATCCTATGGTTGAAAGTTGTTTTCCAGAAGAATTTTTAAAGGCTTGGAATCGAAGCACAACTTCTTCTTCAAGAAAAGAGGCAAAGGAACGTCTCACTGACTTGATGTTATTCTTAAAATCTGAAGTAGAAGGAGAAGAAAGAATAAGCATGGCGATGGCTGGATTTGGTTTGGCGAAATATGAAGATACAAGAAATAATAAAAAGAACAAATATAATCAAGAGTTTTCTAGATATAAAACGTCAACAGCAGCCGACTTGTTGTCAACCTCTTCAGCAACAGAAGTGAAAAGGTGTTATGTTTTTTGTGAAGGTAAACATAGGAGCTCAGATTGTTTCTCTGCTCAGAAGATGAGTATGGAAGCCAAACAAAAGGTTTTGAAAGAAAAACGTTGCTGTTTTGCCTGTTTGGTACCTGGTCATGCATTTCGAAACTGTAAAGCGTTTTTGAAGTGTGTGGTTTGCGGTAAAAAGCACTTTCCTTTGATGTGTGAAAAAGTGGAAAGTTGCAACAAGTTACCACCTAAAGAGGAAGTTCGTGTAACAGAAAATGATGTAAACCTCTCAAACGTTAATCGAAATCCAAAGGTGTTTTTGCAAACTCTGAAAGCCAAGCTTATTTCTGAAGATAAAGAGAAGAATGTACGTCTATTGCTCGACAGTGGATCCCAAAAGTCGTACATATTAAAAGATATAGCTACAGAAATGAAGTATTCTCCTCTTCGCCAAGAAAGGATAACACATTTGTTATTTGGTGGTGTTTCAAGTAAGGAGTGCAAACATGATTGCTACAGAATAAGATTGAAAAATATGAATGGCCAATTCAAGTGCAACTTCGAAGTTTTAGATCAAGATGTAATTTGTGAAAATATAGTACCTGTTGGAAAAGGTTCATGGCTTGAAGAGCTGAAAATGAAAAATATAAATTTGACCGATATCAGTGACACTTGTGAGTCAATACAGATTCTCGTTGGAGCCGATATAATTGGCAAACTTTTGACTGGTCGACGAGAAGTGTTGTCTTCTGGATTAGTTGCGATTGAAACATATCTCGGGTGGACTTTGATGGGAAAAGTTCCGTTAAGCAATGCAAAAGATGATAGTTTGGATATGTCTGTGACAAATTTATTTGTTAAAGAAGCAGATATATCTGATTTATGGAAATTGGATGTAATTGGAATTAAAGATCCCATCGAGAAAAAGTCGAAGTTAGAACAAGACTTTTTGACAAAGAAGCATTTTCAGAAAACTGTGGACTTGAATGAAGAAGGTCGATATGAAATTCATTTGCCATGGAGTGAAGACTGTTCTCCACTTCCTGACAACTTTGATTTAACTAAAAAGAGGTTAGAAATAACAACTGTAAAGCTCGTTTCTAACCACTTGTATCAAGGATACGAATAAGTTTTCCATGAATGGCAGAAAGAGGGAATTATTGAAGTAGTTCCTGATGATGAAGTGAAGTCTTATGGCCATTACTTACCCCATCGACCAGTGATAAAGGAAAGCAGTACTACTCCCATTCGTCCTGTGTTTGATGCGTCAGCAAGGAAGCAAAATAGCCCTTCTTTGAATCAGTGCCTAGAGTGTGGTCCTAATCTTATTGAGCTAATTCCGGACATTTTGCTGCGATTCAGATAGAGGAAGATTGGAGTCACGTCGGATATTAGGAAGGCTTTTCTTCAAATTAGTGTCTGCAAAGAAGATCGAGATTTTCTAAGATTCCTATGGTGGGAGAATCAGGAAGTCAAGAAACTCAAGGTATTTCGCCATACTAGAGTTGTATTTGGCGTGAAAAGCAGTCCGTTTCTGTTGGGAGCTGTCATAGATCACCATGTTAGCAAATGTGAAGATTTGGATGCTGATTTCAGAGATAAATTACTAAGGAGTTTTTATGTAGATAATGTAGTTACCAGTTTGGATAATCGAGAAGAGTTGAAGCATTTCATTTCGAAATCCACTGAAGTCATGGATAAAGGTGGTTTTGATCTCAGAGGATGGGAAAACTCAGAAGAAACCTCTAAAGTATGTGAAAATGCAGAAACCTCCATCCTGGGATTAATTTGGAATCGTGAAAAGGATATATTGAGGGTTAACATGAAGTGGTTAAAAGAAATAAATTTAGAGAGACTCACTAAAAGGATTATTTTATCTGTTGCTCATCGAGTATACGATCCCATTGGCTATTCATCACCAGTTATGCTTTGCCCGAAAATATTGCTACAAGAAGCGTGGAAGAAAGGCATAAGCTGGGATGAAGAAATCACGGGTGACTTACGACAACAGTTTGTGCAATGGTTTGATGAACTGAAATTTTTAGAAGATATACACATTCCTAGGTGGATCAACATAGGTTTTGATAACTTGAAAAATTGTACAATACATTGTTTTTGTGATGCAAGTAAGGATGCTTTTGCTGCTGTAGTTTTCTTGAGAATTGAAAATGAAAATAGTACAGAATTAAGTCTGCTTGCGTCAAAATCTCGCATTGCACCACTCAAAGGTGGGACTATTCCGCGATTGGAGCTGTTAGCCGCTTTGGTGGGAGCTCGGTTGACTAATTCGGTGATTGGTGCACTGGGTTGGAAGGACATACGGTGCTGCTACTGGAGTGACTCAACAACAGTAATCACATGGATTTCAAGAGAAGAAAACTGGTCTGTTTTTGTTAGAAACCGTGTAGAAGAGATTAGAAAACTCACTAATCCCTCTTCTTGGCATCATTTACCTGGCGAGATGAATCCAAGTGATTTACCATCCAGAGGATGTTTAGCGCGTAAACTATTAATTGATAGATGGTGGGAAGGTCCAAAATGGCTCGCAGAGTCTGAAGCAAATTGGCCATCTACAGAACAAGTTCTTGATGAAGATTCTATCTCTCAAGAAAGAAGGAAAGGAAATGCTGATCTTACAAGAAGTTCAGTCATCTGTTCTTTAAACCATGCAAATGAATGTGAATTTTGTGATAACACCACTAGTAGAAGGAAGACCAATGAATGCCGACACCTTGATCCCAAGTGGTATTACTATTATTTCTCAAACTACGATAAGATTGTTCGAATGCTAGCTTGGGTACAAAGATTTGTGATCAACTGTCAACAAAATTCATCTTCACGGAGAAATGGGGAATTGTCGTATCCAGAAATAGAATCTGCAGAAAAGAAAATAGTCAAGCTGATTCAAGATGACAGGGATGGGAATTCTGCGCCAATTGCGCCGGAGAGCGCCAAAAGTGGTATCCTGCGCCAACTTGCTACAAAACCACATTTATAAGCAATTCTGCGCCAATTTTGTTTTAAATCCTTGTTCAACACGTGCGCCAAATGCGCCAAGTCTTGGTGCCCGTTTGTCTGGCCATAAATGAAGTTAAGGCAACCTTAGGAAGAGGAAATGGGAGAAAATTTAAGCACATTTTCTCAAGTTTAAATAGTATTTGTAGTAATATAAGGTACGAATGGAGTATATGCATGCTATACGTCAAGCAGAGAAATGCTTAAATGGCATAATTTCGCGTCATTAAAAAGGACTTGATTCCTGATGTTCAACTTTTTAGACAAGGGCATTTCATTGTCATAACACATTTCAACATTGGAATATCGGATCGTTTGTTTTTTTGTGCACAATCGATGCTCAATCTTGAAAAACTGAGAATTTTAAAAAAAAATAGAGCATCTTTTAACATGTAGGAATATTTGCAATCTTCGTCAAACGGAGTTTCACAAAAATTTAGCATCTTGAATATGTAGAAATATTTGCGATCTTCGTCAAACGGGGATGATATCACTCTGAAGTTGAGATGAATGATTATAACTATAATTACGTCGCATCTGCCGAATGCAACTTTCATTTGTCACTCTTTTGTTATATATTTTCATTCATGGAAACCTTGAACTTGTAGAAATTCGCTAGACGCGATCTGCTGCGATCTCCGTTGGAAGACTTTCAATCCTTTTGCATCCGATATACAAGTTTATTATATTTCACTGCTTCCTGTTTTATTATGATTTGTTTTGCACTACTTGACAAAATTACATTAAATTTTTCGAAAATATAATTTAATTCACGAAATTGAAATTTAAGACTTGTAATTTTCAGTAATAAAATTGATTTTTTTTTTAATAAAAACTTGTTTCGTCTTGTTTGGATGGTATTAAAATTCCAATTTAATCCTTTTTTGTTTAAAAGTTCATATATTTTATTAAATTAA
This sequence comes from Troglohyphantes excavatus, assembly GCA_963932185.1. Lineage (NCBI taxonomy): Eukaryota > Metazoa > Arthropoda > Arachnida > Araneae > Linyphiidae > Troglohyphantes > Troglohyphantes excavatus. The sequence continues at coordinate 19,394,721 of OZ010678.1, forward strand.
TTATTTTTATTGGAAACGTTTCTTTCTAACAACCCTCCAACTTAAAAAAATTAAATTAAAAAAAAAAAACTGGCTTTTATTTAGCTTTTTGAAAGTTTTCAAATTTCTTATTAAACTAATTTTTAAGATAATAACTTAAGTGTAATTTTTAATGATTTAGATTACCATGCTTAAAATATAGCAAGGTATGTTTTCTATAAATTTATTACTATTTAATAAATCTAGTTTGTGTGGAAAAGTTAAGGAATTTTATATTCCTTAGACAGTGGTGACATTCTAAATTGTCTTTTTCATGCACAAGGTATGCGATGTTGTAGTTTGTTAGTGTTTTGGTTTATTGTATAAACCACATTTTACTAAAAAATTCAAAATTGAAAGTTAAGTATATATTGCAAAATATTGTATAAATTGGTTAATTCTTAATTAAAAACTCTTTTGGTTAAATATTTTTAACTGCCTTTAAATGGTTTCATAAAGCTTAACATTATAAAAAAGATGTAAACAGCAAAATACAGTTTTGGGGTTTTTACACCTTAGTTGAAAATATTATTTATTTAAGAAATTGAAGTTTGTTATATTTTATGTAATAACAATGGACAATTTGAAAAAAGTTTTTTTTGTTGGATTTGCAATTCGTTTTGGCATTAATATTTGATCTAAATGTTTATATACTATTTAATAAATATTTTTGTGTTTAAACCCCTCACCCCTACGCTTAACATGCTTAAAATAAGTAGTAACATAGGTTTTCCATCAAATTATTACTCTTTAATTCTAAAGTTTGTGCGAAATATTAAGCAATTTTATATTCCTTAGACAGTAACAACCTTCTTAATAGATTTCATGCACAAGATATGCAAGCTTGCAATACTGTTTTGGTTTTTATAAACCACATTTCAGTGGGGGAAAAAATCAACATATGAAAATTAAGTATATATTGTAAAAAAATTTAAAATTCAATAATTCTTAATTAAAAACTAATTTTTGTTGAATATTTGCAACTGTCTTTAAAATGTCTCATTTATTGCCTCTACCGGTTTTGATTTATTGCATAAAAAATGGCATAAATAGCAATAGAGACCTTCAGGGTTTTTACTCCTTGGGTAGTCATCTGATTTAAAATCGCATGTTACAAATTTTAATTGCTACAATTATTGTTTAATATGCTAAAATGCACTGCTACGTTTTATTGCATTCTTGCTTCAAATCTACAGCTTTCTGCTACAATTTGTCGCGTTTCTGCTCCAAAACTTAAATTTTGCTGCTCCAAAACGCTACAATTTATTGTGTTCTTGCTACAAATATTCAGTTTTGCTGCTACGATTTGTCGTGTTTCTGCTCCAAAACTTAAATTTTGCTGCTCCAAAAATTGCTCCAAACTGGTCTTTAGCACTTCCCATCCCTGAGATGAGTATTTTGTAGGGGAAAATAAAAAGAAACTGAAAAACTTGTCAACCTACACTGATGATGACGGAATTATCAGATTGAATACTAAGCTTACTAACAGAAAAGACTTACTGGATTTTCGTAGTCCGATGGTTTTGCCTTCAGACCACGATGTAATCAAACGACTGATAATGACAGAGCACTTGAAAAATTCCCACGCCAAATACCAGATGATGACAAATATTTTACGAGAGCATTATTGGATTTTAAACGCAAGAAAAGCTGTGAGATCAGTAGTATCCAAATGTGTAGTCTGCATAAGACATGCCAAACAGAATTTGACTGCGCCAACATCGTCACTTCCAGAAAACAGAGTAAAAGATACTTCCATTTTCGAAGTTATAGGATTTGACATGGCTGGTCCACTTAATTTAAAAGGTGGCAATAAAGCTTGGATTTGCATTTATACGTGTGCAGTCTATAGAGCAGTACATTTTGAACTTGTTTCATCATTGAGCTCAGAAGCTTTTCTTCAAAGTTTACGACGGTTCATAGCAAGGAGAGGACGACCTGCCATTGTGTATTGCGACAACGGGCGTAACTTCGTCGGAGCTTCAAATAAACTAAAAAATGTAGACTGGAATAAGATTGCCCAATACAGCACAACTAAGAAAATTCAATGGTTCTTTAATCCGCCAACTGCCGCCTGGTATGGTGGATTTTGGGAAAGATTAATTGGCGTAATGAAACAGATTTTAAGAAGAGTTTTGGGTAATGCCTTCCTTTCTTACGAAGAAATGACAACAGTTTTATGTGATTCAGAAGCTGTAATAAATTCAAGACCACTCACACACGTTGCAGAAAGTGACAGTGAACTCATTGCATTGTCGCCAAATTCTTTTTTGCAAGATTTTAGGCAACCTGGTGTCCCAGACTTGGATCAAATTGATGAAAAGATGCTCAACAACAGATTGAAGTATCGTCAAAAGTTAATTCTGGACATCAAGAAAAGCTTTAGGTCTGAATATTTAGGACTTCTTATTCAAAAGAATGATCGCAAGAAACACAATCGGGAAATTCATCAAGGTGATATTGTGTTGATTGGAAGCGACAACACAAAATGCAACGACTGGCCGTTGGGACTTGTCATCGAACTGTTGCCCGGTAAAGATAAAGTTACAAGAGTTGTACGTTTGAAGACAATCAATGGACAGTTGATACGACCAATTCAGAGAATATATCCACTGGAAGTCTCTTCAAAATATTTTGATGGCATTACCGAAAGAGATAACACCGTGGACTGATATAAAAGACTGAGTGATTTATGTTAAGTTGTCTCCCGCCAACTTAAGGGGGGAGGATGTTAAATCACAATTGAACTTATATGTATTAAGTGTGCTAACGACACTGCCACATTAATTATTGTTTTGTTAATTTTGCTAAGTGGCAACACTCTGTAGATTGGAATTTCTGATTTTTGAATTTGTTAGAATTCGTTGAGATTTGGAAAAGTCGGTTGGTTTTTAATAAAGTTTAAGCTTCGTATTTCTTTGTCAACTTCAATGGCGTCCGTTTTATTTTATTTGTGAAGGAGTTGAATTTAATAAATAATTCTACTGATTGATGATTACGGTAAATTCCAGAGGTAATTTACTAAATTTAAAGTTAAAGATTTTGTGATCGGACAATATGATAGTTTATCTGCTTAAATTAGGAAAGCCGAGCCAAATACCTTTGAATCGTATTTATTTAATTACATCAATTTTATTAAATTAAAAAAAAAATTCAAAGAACTGAACATGCTTAATGGTGATATTTTTAAACTTTAATTTGACGTATACATAAGCAATATTGTACCATATATAAAAAGCACACAACTAAAACGTATTTTGTTAAAAAATTCAAAAAAATTATATTATACATCACTGATTTCGCCACCGAATTTTCTATCTAAGGTATTTTATTTGTCCAAAATACGTTTTGTCACATTGAAATTAACTTGCAAAATTGAAATCTGTCTATGCGAATTAGAAAAATTAATTTGCGTTTTCTCAAGATTAGCTTCAAGTGACAAGAATATTCGTAATCTACGAAATTTAAAATTCATCGAGAGATTTGGTGAGATATTGTTTGTCTCTTGCTCTGTCAATTAACCCATGAATATTTATATTTACATGATTTCCACAACCAAACTAATTCATTGATAGAAGTCTATTACTCATCAGTGTCGAAGGCTGCTGCATATATTTTTAAATGGAGCCGAAGCCAATTTTAATTAAAGAAAAAAGTCATATGGGCTGGACAAAAAAAATCTGGAACAAATCAATGAATATATAGTTCTGAAATTAAAATATCTATTATATTAAAATTCAAATAAAAATAATTCATTGCACTATTTAGAGAGCATTTTTTTATTATGTCTAAATATTTTTCACCTTTTTGTACACGCCCCCTCCTTCCTATGTTACTTCATTTTAAATTTATGTTGTTAAAATTAGTAATTAAAACTTTCATTCTGTGTATTTTACAAAACATTTCAACCCATTAAGAAGATGTAGTGATTTCTATAAAAAAGTTTCTTATCTCAAAGTTTGTGAAAGGAATATTTCATGAACTTTTGCTATGTCACGCAATCACAGAGACCCTTTTCCCTCATGCCACACCGCAGTCACACATGATGGACCCCCTTCTCTAAGGGTGTGAGTCGTAATAAATAAATGGCCTCTTAAGATTCAAACAAGAGCAAATTAGACTTAAACTATAATTTTTGTAACATTTAATTTTATATTTTAAAACCCAAAATTAAATTTATATTTAAAAGTTAATAAAATTTTTTCAATATTTGTTATTTTCTTCGTGTACATTTTCACATGAAACTTTTTTTGGTGTGCTTTTTTTAATGTTTTGCTACTAATTTTTTATTGTATCTTACGTTTGCTTACGTAATAAAAAATATTCTCAAAAAATCGGTATAAGAAATTTTTTCGTTTTTCTAAATCGATAGGGGTGTCTAAACACTTCAAAATTAGGACAACGACTTGTTTGAAAATAAATCACTTAGACAAAAAAAAATTATGAGTACCAATCAAGTTTCTAAATAACTAATAAAACCAACTAAATCCTAATGAAAATAATCTACAAAATTTTTATGATGCAGAAAAATTCTATTTTTCTTAATGGATTTGTACAATGCAAATATAACATAATACTTTTACATTCTTTTAAAATATGTTTAATTTGTGATAATTTAAAATTGGATTGTGTTACTACTTTTGGAAATCAGTTGGTTTTATTCTACAACGTTATTCTGTTCATGGTGATTTGAGAATAATACGGAGACGAGTACAATATTTTATTGCAATTTTCATAAATTCCATTGCACATTGAAATTCCTTGAAATTATGGAATGTTTCAACATATTTCAATGTGCAATGGAATTTATGAAAATTGCAATAAAATATTGTACTCGTCTCTGTATTATAAATCTAAAATTTGACATTTAAAAATTATTTTTTTCTTTAAAAACTAAATCTGTAAGTAGCCCTAATAAGACACTCTACAAAACTATTGAAAAGGTTACTTAAATCCAAAATTTGGTAATAAAATGCTCGGGTAAATCGGGTTCGCCCCGCCCAAAACCCTCTTCTCTTTCAGAAAACACACAGGAAAAAAAATTAATATTTCATATGAGGGCACAGGCAACTAATAGGAATGCCCCGTGCTCTATACCATCGCGATTTCACAACGCGCGTAGTTAAAAAGAAGTTTATTTTTCTACTGCCATAATTCACTTAACTAGGAGGCTCCGCCCCCTGCTCCGCTAACGCTCCGCCAACCCGTAAAATAATCAAATGTATTTTCTTTATATAAATACTTGTATATATTTTCTCGAAACTGTATGCAAATGACCATATCAGTGTAACCGTGCCTTTTTATGTAAATGAAGTTGGACTGTAGAGTATATAAGTCAACTTCATCCTGCACCTGATGTTCTGTGTTCTGATTATGTTCTGCATTCTGTAGTTTCTCGAGTCCCTGACCTACGTGTCATATCGAGCCACATGCCGTGGTCTTTTCCTTAAGTTAGTAAGTTTTTAAACTGTTGATATGCTGGATTTTAAATAAATACTTTAGTGGAAATGAGTTTGAGTTATTTTTATCTTCGTTAAATTATTAGTAGTTGTTTTAAATATTTTACTCAGTAATCACTGCAATTCTGCTAAAAGGATGGGACAATTTTTGAACATTGATAGGGTTTGAGATATATCCCTATCACTAATGAATTGAAGGGGCTAATTGTCAAAATGTCTTACATAATGGCAAAATAAAAATACGGGCGCAACAGAATTTCGTAAACAAACTAACCGTTGCCACTCAGCGTACAGAAAAACAGCGTTTTTCAATCGCCGCGTAAGAGAAATATATATAAAGATTCCAATTTACACAGAATTTTTTTTTTATTCGATGCCTTTTTTAAAGACAGCTAGTGAAGCAAGGATGCTTGTGCTTGACAGAAAAGGGCAAGAAGGGCGAAATTTTTTAAAAAGGGACATGACGGCGCTATCGAGATGAAAAAAAGGCGGGCAGGGCGGACCGCCCTTCAAAAAACGCCTAGAGTGAACACTACATTAGAGTAACCATATAATTTTTTTAATATCTCAGTGTTCACTCTAGGCATTTTTTGAAGGGCGGTCCGCCCTTTTTTCATCTCGATAGCGCCCTCATGTCTTTTTTTCAAAAATTCCGCCCTTCTTGCTCTTTTCTGTCAAGCACAAGTGTCCTTACTTTCATAGCTGTCTTTAAAAAAAGGCATTGATTAAAAAAACTTCTCTTTTTTAACTAGTAGGCGTGTTGTGAAATCGTGATGATTCCGCGGTAATTTCGAGCATGGGGCATTCTACGAATCCTATTGGTTGCTTGTGCCCGCATATGAAATGCTAAGTTTTTTTTTAAAAGAAAAGATGGTTTGGGGCAAAGTTGCAAGACTAGGCATTTTATTACCAAATTTTGGACTTAAGTAGATTTTTCATCAGTTTTCTAAGGGGTCTGATTGATTGATTGGGCTACTTACAGATTTGGTTTTTAAGGAAAACATTAATTCTGATTAATTTAGTACGGGGTTTTTCTTCGGGATAGGCCCCGAACAGTCAAAAATAGCTAAATATGCAGCTCCAGCGCTATGTCAACCAATAAATCGGAACTTTTTTTGTTTGGTCACGAGGTCAATGTGTGGCCACGCTCATCCAAAAGTGCCTTTTCAAAACAAGAAGTGCCTTTTCAAAAACGGAGTGCCTTTTTACTGCCAACAGCGCACTGCTAAAGGTGAAAATTCACAGTCGTCACGTGGCGACTAACTTTTTAAAAGTGGCAATCGAAATTTTTGGATCTAGTCGCCATCGTGGATTTTGACTACTTTTTAATCAGAAATTTAACAATTTTGGAAATCGATGGCATGAATTTAGCTCTTTATGCCTCCTTACTACTCTAGACTATAAAATTGTCTAAAATGTAAAGGTAGGGTAGTGTAGGTCGGACTCGAGCAACTAAATCGCTCTGATCACTGATGTTTCGAATCCGATGTCGCCGCAAAGCACGCTACTCATCGCGTACCAACTCAACCAAAATTGACGTTATTTTCTAAACATATAAAAATAACTAAAAAGAATTTTGGTTTTTTAATTAATAATTAATTGGTTTATAGAATCTATGAAGATAGTACAAATTACTTAAAAAAAATTGTATGAAAGACTTGAACTTTTTAATAAACATAGAGATTAATTACTGCTTAGAAGATTATTTTTGAGAACTATCCCCTTTCCCCCCACCAAAAAAAAACTCAATACAACTGAAGTTTTTTTTTTTAATAGTGTGAATTTTAAATGTGTTGTTCAATTTCATCAGAGATGTCATATTACTCTTAAAATGCAAATTTGTATATTTAAAAAAAAATATATATATATATTTTATGCATTTTAATTATTTTGAACAATAGCTTAATTCACAAAATCATCAGCTTCTTAACAATATGTGAATTAGTACATTTTACAGATGAATTTTTTTTGTACTTCTAGAGTGGACAATAATATGTCTTCTAGTTGGAAAAGAGAGAAGGAGAAGTGGGGAAGGCTAGCAATAAAGGACCTCTCCAGCAATGATGATCCGCAAGAAGACTCGAAGAAGAAGGTGGTGTCCAATGTCAGCCATCTGAGTTACGATTTCACTTGTTGGCCTCCCAAGCGGATTTCTCCTATTATAGAAGAGGAAGTAGATGAACTGGCAGCCCAAATGGAAAAAGTTAATACAAAGGTAGGTATTTCCAGACCACCGAATGTTCCAGTTGCGGCCCATGGCAGCCCTTTTCCCTGAGCGATAAAAAAACGTTGAGCATGAATGTACTGTAGTAGAGCGAATATGACATCATAATCGTGAAACTAACATCTCAGACACGTGACTTCTTTTCAAAATTATGAATTAAAAAATACTCGCGATTGGCTGATGAATTGGGAAATGTGTAACAGTGAACATTTATGAATGGAATGACGTAATTAACCACGTGTCTGAGGCCATACATGTTGGCCTCACTTTGATGTTAGCGTCAACATTTTTGTTTTCTCTACTATGAAGGATCCGTGCTCGAAGTAAAAAAACACCTGTTTTCACTTTCCCTCACGTAATCAAAGTTTTTTTATTTGCTCATTTGCTTTTTATTGCAAGCTCAGAATGCAACCATATTTGGACACAATGAATTGATTTTTAAATGTATTTCCTTTCACAAGGGAATATATTACCTAGTTGTAAATGCGTTTTTTATTGAATTTAAACATTATTTTATTAATTATTTGCAAAATTTAATTTAGGTTTAATTTCAGGGGAAAAAATAATTATTATCGATTGGTTGGTTGATTGGAGTTTTAAGGCGCAAGAGCCGAATTCGGCTAAGCTGCGCCAAACATTTGTTAGTTTACGAAAACATCTAAATTAAATCTTACCACTGAAACCAATGCTCTGTAGAAAAATAAATAAATTTTGATGAGGGTCATCGTTAAGTAAATCTTTTAATGTTAAAACTGTACTACCAAAATGGCTTAGTCTTGGAATATTAAAATTTGGACATACACACAAAATATGTTTAACTGATAAAAGACAATTGCACCGGGTACAAACCGGTGCTGGTTCATTATAATTATTATCGAAAATTTTAAAAACGATTGCCCGAAATGGGATTACAATGGCAAAACCGACTGCTCGGAGAGCTTGAGCTGCCCGAAATGACTGCTCGAAGGGAATGATAGCTGTTTTTGAATAGCAATGTGTCATTGCCCGTAGCTAAAATCGACTGCACATTAGGGTTAAAAAGCCTCAAGTGGCAGCTCCTGTGGGTACCAGCTGTGTCGAGTGTCCGCCGGTCCAAAAATCGTCTACTCAACGAGACCGAGATGCTCAAAATAAATGGTCCAAGGGGGTACCAAGTGTCTGTGAGCAGGGTGGAGGGGCCAAGGTTTTATTATTTACTATCAGAGTAAACCAGATGAAACCTGTGGGGCCTAAGTTTGTTTGGGTAGGCCACGCGATAGTAGACTCCATTGATCAGAAGGTTGAATTTAATTGGTTATGGATAAATTGATGAATGCCACATAGAGAATAAATAATATTTAATGGTTCAAATATTAAAGTTAAGAATTTACATTTAAAGGGCATTACAGTTATTAGAAGAGCACGCTGAAATATGCTTGAGGGTTAGATGGAATGTCTAGGAATGAGTTCCTTTCAGTCTGTGTTCACATGATTTTGGTCGCCCCCTGTGTAGGACTCGTGCTAGAGCTATGTGATTGGCTCTTGGTGTAAACTAGTGTTCACATAGTTTTAAAAAAGGGCAGGGGGGATTTGTCAAAAAGGGCACTTTTTGTTATGTAAAAGGGCAAAGGGTACGATTGGGCTACCAAGGCAATCCTACAGACCAACGTTTTGGCAGAAAAATAAAAAAATTTTAATTACAGGGCGCAAAAAAGATATTGAAAAAAAGGCAGGGAACATTTTTCACTTCTAAAAAGGGCAGGGCGCTTCGGCACTTACAAAAAAAAGGGAAGGGCGCATCGGCACTTACAAAAAAGGGCAGGGCGCATCGGCACTTACAAAAAAAGGGCAGGGCGCGGCGCCCTTTGAAAAACGCATAACAGGAACACTAGTGTAAACAGTGAAGTGGAAACTCTTTCCTGGAATTGCTTGTTAGAGAAAAAAAGTTGATGAACTCCAGGACGCTGCAAATTCTTAGGTCAATACTGCACGGACGTTGTTAACACACACTGAGCAATACTAACTAACGAAAGCCATTCATTGTGTCCAAACATAGCTGCCTTTTGACCTTGCTCACAGTTTTCTTTCAATATTGAATGAAGGGAAGTAAAAAAGACATATTTTTCTCCAAAAATTGGGTAACCCGGCTCAGTTTGGCCGCAACTGGGCTATTGCCTTTCCAGTAGTGTTCCTGTTATGCGTTTTTCAAAGGGCGCCGCGCCCTGCCCTTTTTTTTGTAAGTGCCGATGCGGCCTGTCCTTTTTTGTAAGTGTCGATGCGTCCTGCCCTTTTTTGTAAGTGCCGATGCGCCCTGCCCTTTTTGTAAGTGCCGATTCGCCCTACCCTTTTTAGAAGTGAAAAATGTGCCCTGCCTTTTTTTCAATATCTTCTTTGCGCCCTGTAATTAAAAAAAATATTTTTTTCTGCAAAAACGTAGGTCTGTAGGATTGCCTTTGTATCCCAATCGTACCCTTTGCCCTTTTACATAACAAAAAGTGTCCTTTTACATAACAAAAAGTGCCCTTTTACTTAACAAAAAGTGCCCTTTTACTTAACAAAAAGTGCCCTTTTTGACAAATCCCCCCTGCCCTTTTTTAAAACTATGTGAACACTACTTTCCAGACATATTTATCATCCTTTTGATTGATGCAAATCTGCATTAAAATTTCGGTATGTCTATATAAGGTGCCGTGTCTCTGAGATGCATGAGAAATTGTGGACAGATCCTAAAATGAAATTTGAGATTGCAAAAACGTTTTTAAAAGAAACAGAAGAAAATTTGTGAATTTAAAAAATTTCGATTTGGAATTTTTTTTTGTGGTAAAGAATTCAGTTTTTTTTTTTTTTTCTAAGTTTAGCTTTTTTTGTGATTTTAGGCTATCTTATGTCTGTATTTCGCACGTCACTTTGAATAGTAGGTGCGATGGACGAAACACAGATGTGCCAACCTAAAAATAATTGCTTACGATGTGTAAAAAAAAGATAGCAGGAAATTATTGGAAGTGCAGAATCAAACGTTTTTGGAATGTTTCAACACTGTACTTTTTTAACCATTAAAATTTTACATCATTTTTGCCTGTATTCATTATTACATAATAAATTGCATTGTTTCTGGAGTTAGTTATTAGGATTGGCTTGGTTTTGTTAATTAACGTTGCACTAGAGCTGTATAGTGGGCTATTGGCGACATTTCGGGGCCTATCTCTAAGGAAAGACCCGGAAATGATGTCTTGTATTTTTTAACCGTGGTCAGAAACACCTGAACTGGCACCCAACGCCTTCAATAGACGTCGGGACTTTGAACCCCGGTCAGATTTATCGTGCACCAGTCACGCCAATAATTTTTGTAACTGAAGTGACAATGTACTTTACCGTGCCGCGCAGAAGAATACAATTTGGAAAAAAGGTTGAGAAACGGTCGTCCTTGGCTGTGCGTGAGTCTCGCGTGACATCACAGAAATGTTTAAAACTGGGTTTTTTCGGTGCCTTATGTCTTCTCTTTCTTGTAAGTAAGTATTGAAAAACATTAAATGTGTGACATTTAATTTAACATTAACTTTTCATCTTCATGTAGTGATGGGCCTGGGACACTTTAGATCCATGGTTGGTATGGGGGAAGGCATTAAATGAGGAATTATGAAGGAAAAGTATTAAAACGCGTGTGGTTTTAAAACGTCCTCTTCGGACAGATGACGTTTCGGTAATGGTTTATACAGATTGTCTTAGGTTACGCTTTTCAGTATTTCGACACTTGAATGGCCTGTCCTAATATATGCGTGCTTTGAAGAAGAATTGTTAACGATCCCTCCGTCAGACATTTACTTGCCTCTTATTGTAAAGCAAGTCCTCCTACCACAAAGCTTTGGGAACTCTTTTTCCTGCATGCCAAAGCAACATTTAAAAATTATTAACCGACAACGTGAGAACATTCCAGATCAACTCTATGGCCAGTCCGCCACTGAATGTTGGGATAAAAGAACAGGAACAGTGGTAACTGTTCTTTCTATAAAAATATCAAGACGTTCATATAAATTTCTGTTATGCAGTGATTGAAAAACGCTGTTTTTCTCTATGCGGAATGGCAACAGTTACTTTGTTTACAAAATTCTGTTGCGCCCACATTTTTATTTTGCCATTATGTAAGCCATTTTGACGATTAACCCCTTCAATTCATTGGTAAATAATTATTTTGATGTCAGCTTAAATTAGGAAGAATATAAGCCTTATTAAATTAAAAATAGAAGTTTTGAAAAACGCTTTTCCAAACTTTAAATGAAGAAAAATTGAGGTGGTACCATCTGTTGGCAATTTCGAAAACTAGATTTCTATGATCTTCATTTTTATGACGTATAAACTAAGTAACTTACTCACTCCTGGTAGGCAAGATTTATGGTAAGCTTAAGGTTCAATTATGACCAAAACAAACTACCAATAATGTTAGAAATTTAACTGAAACGCGGATAAGGTGTGAAAATAACGTGGAAAATAATAAATAATGGTAGACTTACCAGTGGTACCATTTTTTTCATTTGTAGTTAAAAAGAAATTAGTTTAAATGATTTTATATTGACTTACATGGTGAAAAAATGTAGTGATGCCAAGGTGAATATTAATTTAAATTTACAATTTCAACTTTGTAAGTTTTTAGTAATATAATTAAAAAAGTATGTTACTAGTTTAAATTATTTGATTATTAATTTCATTATTTCTCTTGCAGTGTGCACGCAAGAAGAGGTATCTTCAGTATGTGCGTGAATTGAGAAAGGCAAAAAATAGCTAAAAATTGTATATCTTTGTATAATTGTTGTATTTGGTTAGTATGTAATATTTTGTGAATTTATATATTGTTGATGTTTGATAAACGGTTAAAACTTTGGCATGTCAATTTCTTGTGTAGACTTGAAACGTGGCCTTTTGCTTTAGGTAAGAAAATGTCATTTTTTTTATTCAAAGCTATTTTTTTTCTTTTTAAAAAGTTATTAATAATAAACTTTGTTTGGCGTATGTATGCACAATGGATTTCTTGACACATCTTTAAATTGATTTCATATTTTTAATTTGATAAAATTTAAAAAAAATTTATATATCCTTTTCCAACCAGATAGGGTAAAATGGAGAGTCAGTGGGAAATCATGAAATTTGTTATATAAAAAGGCATTATTAAAACAAATTTTTAGTCAAATTACTAACTTGACAGGAATAAAATAAATTCTTAAAAACTCATAACAGCAGGGTGGTAACATAATCAGGGATTTATCATGGGCATATTTTATTCTGGAAATTTTCAAAATTTCACAAAAAAAACCAGGGAAATTTTCAATATTTCACAAAAAAAATTAGGGAAATTTTCAAATTTAGATCATTAAAATGGCAATTATCGTCTATTATGCCCTCTATTTTGGGTAATTTAATTGTCCATATTTCCTTTTAGTTCTACAAAAGAATTCTAAAAAAAGTATGGTTATGCGCATTTTTATATTTTCAGTTTTATTTTTGTAAAAACACGAACCACTGCTGGAGCAAGCAGCAACAGCAAAGTGCATTGGACCTTGAATTGTAAGCAACATGTGAGGGGCTAATGAATATGTGATTTATTTAAGATTGAAATAGGAAATATTAAGCATATAAAACATTTAAAATTATCTACAAGAGAGATAATTTGGAAAACTTGTCTTTTTTGCATTATCTGCTTCCAGAGAACATGTTTAATTACTAATATTCCTTTTAGTTTCCGAACCGACACCGACATGTCTCCGGTGTAACTGTGTTTTGTCCGTTAAACACTTCATGTGTATTTGTCCCATTTTACGGCATGCGAGAATAAAATATTTCGGCACTGCAAATCCCATCTTAAAAGACTTATTAAGTGATGATCCGCACAAAAACTTGTTCGAATTTCTGTACGACACTGGTTTAGTAAATTATATTTAAATATCGAAAGATTCGGAACTATGCCAATGTTTGGCGCAGCTTAGCCAGTTTGGCTCTTGTGCCAATAACAGGGTGGCAACAAAATCCTGAAAAAAAAGTTCCCTGACATTTCCCTGATGGTTTCAAAAAATTTCCCTGACTTTGAAATTATGTTAAATAAATGTTATAATACATACTTTGTATAAAAACAAACAAAGTATCTTTGCTACTATAATTAATATATTGCATTCTAAATGAAAAATACTTTTATTCAGTTAAAATAATAATTTATGGATAAAACACAAAATTATACAATCCTATACTTAAATTTCATCTGCCGTATATACTCGAGTATAAGCCGAAAAATTTCAGTCAAAATTTTCACCAAAAAGTAGGGAAGTCGGCTTATACGCGGGTCAGTAAAATTTATAAAGTAATTTGCCTAAAATTGGAAAAGGAGAGATGTTTAAATTAAGCGGATTCTTATGAAAACGCGCCGACACATTTTCCCGATCAGAGATCGAGAATGTGCGTCACATGTGCTGACTGAAGACCATTCTGCGCATCGCGGCGTAATAGTAACGCAAAATTGCACTACTCGGATAAATCAGTTTAACTAAATAAAAAGTACCGTATATACTCGCGTATAAGCCGAGAAATTTAAGTCAAAATTTTCATCAAAAAGTAGGGGATCGGCTTATACGCGGGTCAGTAAAATTTATAATATAATTTGCCTAAAATGGGAAAAAGAAAGAAGTTAAAATTAAGCGGATTTTTCTAAAACGCGCCGATACATTTCGGCGATCGAGAATGTGCGTCATGTGCCGACTGAAGACCGTACTGCGCATCGCGGCGTAATCGTGACGCAAAATTTAACTACTCACATAAATAATAAGTTTAACTAAATAAAAAGTATATATTTTGATAAATATTTTATTGGTTTGTAGAATTTATGAAGCATATACGTTACTTTAATAGAATTTTGGATGGGAGACTAAGAAGTCGATATCGTGCGTTGCGAATGACACTACTTTAAAGTTAATGTATTTCTTGCTCGATTGCAATAATTAAACAAAATTTATTTCCCCCAAACAGATTTTAATTCCTTGCTAATATTATGTACAGACATTAATAGTTGTTTTATTAGTATTTTGGATAGAATTGGCTTTAAAGCGGTAAAATCGGGACGTTGCTGATCGGCGAATCCAAGTTCTACTTTCAAGTCCTTTATTTCGTAATTAAATATTATAATACGAAGTATATATTCATCCATAAAATAGTAGTATTTCCTTCTGAGCTGGATAAAAAAATACTCATCCGTATTTAATAGCGGCAGTATTCAACGATGTTGACAGAAAATAGTTGACGTTTTCTAAGTTTTTAAATCTTTACAAAACGATGTTAAGAATTAGAAATTGCACATTTTGGTACTTAAGTATGTGGTTTAAAAATATTTTATTAGATAATGAGGGAGATTTAATTTAAGAAGTCCGATGGAGGTTTGAAAGACACCAGAACATCGCGAGCGGTACAAACTTTTAAGCCCGATGAATCGTCTCGAACTTCGAGGAAGGCCGTTTCTCCAGCCACTTTCTTTAAACTTTTAATTTCTAGGCTTAAATATTTATTTTTCTAATTAAAATTTCACTCTTTTTTCGAATATTTGCTGATTTTAATCGGAATTTATCATGTACGGGGAAATACAACTCGGCTTATACGCGAGTTACCATTTTGGACAAAAAATCGTTCTAAAATTAGGGGGTCAGCTTATACGCGAGTATATACGGTATATATTTTAATAAATATTTAATTGGTTTGTAGAATTTATGAAGCTGTATACGTTATTTTAATAGAATTTTGGATGGAAGATTAAGAAGTTGACATCGTGCGTAGCGAATGACACCACTTTAAAGTCAATGTCTTTCTTACTCGATTGAAATAATTAAATAAAATTTATTTCCCAATTATAGATTTTATTCCTTGATAATATTATGTAAAGATATTAATAGTTGTCTTATTAGAATTTTGGATGGAATTGACTTTAAAGCGGTAAAATCGGAACGTTGCTAATACGCGAATTCAAGCTCTACTTTCAAGTCAATTATTTCGCAATTAAAAACTAAATATTTTAATAAGTAAGCATTGATCCACAATATACTAGTATTTCCTTCCGAGATGAATAAAAAATGCTCATCTGTATTTAATAGTGACAGTAATCAAAGTAATAGAAAACAGTTAAGTTTTCTAAGTTTTTAATTCTTTAAAAAACGATGTTAATAATTAGAAATTGCACATTTTGGTATTTAAATATGTGGTTTAAAATATTTTATTATGATAATAAGCGAGATTTAATTTCAGAAGTCCGATGGCGGTTTGAAAGACACAAGAACATCGCGAATGGTATACATTTTTTATGCACGAATGAATAGTCGCGAACTTTGAGAAAGGCCGTTTCTTTCGCCCCCTTTTTTTTTTTTTAATTTTTGATTTCTCGGCTTAAATATTTATTTTAAGAATTAAAATGTCATTGTTTTTTTGATGATTTGCCGATTTTAATCGGAATTTTTCATGTACGAAAATACAACTCGGATTATACGCGAATTTTCAATTTTGCACAAAAAATTATCCTAAAATTAGGAGGTCGGCTTATACGCGAGTATATACGGTATCTAATCATTAATTTTAAATAAAAAAATACAGAAAATAACAAAAATGTGCTATTTTTAAGCAAAAACGAAGAATAATTAAAAATGTGATACTGCAGGAATTCTTAAAATTGTTAAATTCCTAAGATATTGAAGAATTATTTTGAAATATATTAAGATAAAATTTATATTTAATCTATTATAAAATCTGAAAAGCTTCCATAAAATAGACAGAAAAAAACCTCAAAGTCTTTAACATTTATTTGCATATGAAGAGGGTGCAGTAGAAAAGGTATAATTTATTTATATTAAAATAAAGTTTAAAGTCCTTACGACCTGCCTTTAAATCCAATCTTTTATCTTGCCATAAGAGTTCAATCCATACTTAAAATAAAAATATTTCTAATACAATTTTCAACAAATTGTTGATTCAGCAAATTCATTAGCAGCCCACATTTTGCAGTCCAAAGTCCAACTTTGCTTTCTTTTCTCACTCCAGCAGCTGTTCACGTATCTATCAACAACAAAACTGCGGATGCGCTCACTCGACCATGATTTTTTTTTTTAATCGGAACTAAAAGGAAATATTGACGACTAAACAAATCAGAATAGACAATAATAATTGCCGTTTTAATGAACCAAATTTGAAAAATTCCCTGACTTTTTGTGATTTTTTTTAATTTTCCCTGACATTTCCAGAATAAAAAAAATTCCATGACAATTCCCTGACTTCCCGGTTATGTTGCCACCCTGAATAAACATCATCCAACCAACCTCTTTCAATTGCGTAATTTTTGTTGTCTCCATAAAGTATTCTTTTAACCAGGGGTGCCCATAGGGGGGGATTATGGCGCAAGTTGCGCCATCAGAATTTTTGGGGGGGATTTTTTTTCATTTCTTTATTATTATTTTATTTTCAGGGGGAAATGTTTTGGGCAAAAAATAATTTTGCATATATAATACGTGCGCAGTCACTGGAATTTCCAGCCATTTCAATAAACGCCTCTTCGACACAAAAGCTGACGAAATTGTAAATAAAATACTCTTGTTTGAAAATGCAAGTCTTTATTCTGTTAAAATTAAATGCCATTTTAGAAAGATTCTACAAAATAAATTACAAAAATTATCTGATTAATGGATATAGAAGTATCTTAGGGTTGTGCGGCGCATGCCACCGCACAGAACCCCTCGTTTTTTTTTGGGGTGGGGGGGGGGGGGGGGGTCAGAAAAAAAACCAAGAAAACTATTTCAGAGAAAAAATCATATTTTTTAAAACTTTAGTATTTTTTTTAATATGTGTTACTCATATATCTAGGACATACACGTTTACTTTGTCCGGTTCATACATTCAGACTATACACTTCAGTGCTGAGATTTAAATTAAAAAACGCTGTGAGGCAATAACTTTTCCGTTAGGAAGAAAAAATTTAAAAATAAATATGAAGATTGCTATAAACTCAGGACTGCAGACTGCAACAAAAACTGGAAAAAACGGTGACTTTAACAAAGTTAATTCTTTTGTTTGTTAATATGTGGCATATGTTTTTTAAAAAAAACTGCAATGATGGAAGCATAAACTGTTTCCGCATCTCAACAACACTTATAACGTAAATTACGATTTTTATATACAACTCCATAAGAAACTAATTACTTTCATACGTTTGTTCACTAATAAGCAACAGTTGTGGCGATTAGGGGGGACGCTCCCCCCTCCCACTTTTTTTGTATGTTGCCCCCATACTTTTTAAATTTAAACTAAAAAAAATATTTAGTAAATTGTGTTACTGAATTGACGAACTAAAGAAAAAATTCCTACCCCAACCCTCTCCTACTTTTTTTTGGTGCTTATATTACATTTACAATCGATTTTATTTTCTCGTATTATCTTGTATCTTCTGCCAGCACACAGACAGCTAACAGACATTTAGGAGCCACTTCTGTCATTACAAAATACTCATCGTTCAAATAAAACAAAAACAAAAAAAGCCAAAGGAAATAGGCGCGACCATAGGTCTTGATTGTTTACCGGGAAACATATTGGCGCCGATATTTGTGTACGTTGAATACGAGTAGTATTATGAAAGCCAAACTGAATTTTTAGAACCCAATCGCTGCTACTGAGCGTAGGTGGTTTTATTATATTTGAGTTTAGTCTTGGCGTCGAATCAGTTTAAATAATTTCAATGGTGTTACAATAAAAGAACTGATAATATATTTTAGTCAGCAAGGACGAATGGTTTTTGTGAACGTGCAGTTTAAATGTGGAGTAAAGCTGAGAATATTTAAATTGTAAAAAAATAACTAAATGAAAAGTATTTTCTGAGTTTGATAAACTGTACTGGTAAGTGGATAAATATCATACGGCATTTTGAAATTAAATTTCATTATTAATACATTTTTAATTTAAATAAAGATTTCTTAAAATTCGATAAAATAAAGTTTTTGCATTTGATAGTCATATTTAAAATAGCCAAAAATAAGAGTAGAAGGTCACGAGTGATTTTAAACAAAACCAACAGCGTTCAGTATTTTGCATGAATTTAGTCGATAATTTTTTTTTCTATCTTTGTGTTTACCTGTCTATTTTGTTGGGGTTTAATAGATGTTTTTTTTAAATAAAACTTTCACAAGTTTATTCCTTACTTATAATTTGTACTTTAGTTCATGTTGACATCTCTAACCGTTAAGACATGAATTTTCCCACTTTTTCATAAATATTTCTGTTTGACCATATATGTAACCGTGTTTTATATATACCAGTTTTGTTTATACCATTAGGTAAGAGAAAGTATACTTAACCAGTAAAAAACAGATATTCTAAGGCCCATTCTACACGGACGCTATTTACGCCGCGTTGTATTTTGCAGAAGCATCTGATTGGTGCATTCACACCACGTGGTGGACCAATCGCAGAGTTATCGCAAAAGCTAACGTGCGCAAATAACGTCCGTGTAGAATGGGGACATTATTAAAGCGCATTAGCTTTTGTAGATGGCCCTGTGATTGGGGAATACAAACTATGTGGTTTACATATACACTCGTAGAACCATCTGTATCTAACGCGCGTAAATAACATCGATTTTATTTCTTTGATGTCATGATGTGTTTTAAAAAAAAGCCGTTTTTTATATTTCAAACAGAAAGCTTTTCTTTCTTATAAAGTATTTAAGCATTTTCAGTGGCATTTGGCTGACATGTAAGAGGCAATTGTTTCTGAGCTTTTAGAGTAAAACCTATTTACATCATGTGTTTCTGCTAATTAGAGTGATTTTGCATATATCACTGACAAATAAAATAAAATATCGTAGGTAGTTATTTTAGTCTAAATGGAGCGATTGCAAGGGTTTTTCTGAAATTGAACAATCAGAGATTACCGTCAGCATTTCTACAGTAACTATTTTTAGGTGTTTACAAAATTGAATTTAAAATTTTTTAAATATCCATTTGTAAATTATATTTTCTGGTGGAATTGAAATCAACACCTTAGACAAATCGATGACATTTTGTAGAAAACACCAGATTTTTAGACCATAACAAAGCTGCGGTTATTGAACCGAAATCGATCGATTCTTAGCGGACAGGCAATAACAAGTGGAATTTATTATGAATTTTAACAATTAATTAATTTCTGAAATTACAATTTTATTCGACAAAATTATGTTATCTGAACCTCCGACCCTATATTTTACCGACGAACCTGACTTTAAGCACCATTTGTTTGTATCAATGAAACGTTATAAAGAGATGCGGAGAGAAAGTTTAATTCAATATATAAGTTCCATACATATAAGTTAATGTATATAAGTTAAAGTATAACCAAATTTATATCTTGATTTTATCTCCAAATGATTTATAAAATACGAAATGTGGAGCTTTGTGTGGATTCAGTTGAAAATTTTAGATTCTAATAGTTATATGCTTTAAATTTGAGGGGGTAGAGATTTTTTTGTGGGGGGGGGGGGGGGTGCGCCATTGAGTTAGGGGGGGATGGGCACCCCTGCTTTTAACTGTCAATAAGTATAGCATATAATTTATAATGTAATATATTTATTGGAACATTGTAGCGTGGATACTTTGTTTCTATACAATCTTAATGTAATTGTAAAATCAGAGAAATTTTTGTGACATCATCATGGAAATATCAGCGAACTTTTTTTTCAGAATGTTGTTGCCACCTTGAACAGTGTTTCTAAAAATAAGTTAATTCACTATTTAAAAAAAACTTCTTTTTAAAATTATTTTGCATCTTCGAAATAAAACGTTTTTAAAATTTTCGGTTTATTTTGATGCTGGAATATATTTTGTATTTACGTAATTTTTAATTTATTCCACAGACAATATTTAAATCCATTCAAAACTTTTTTTCTGTGTTCTAGTTCACAATTTGTTTTAGAAAAATGGGATGTAACTTAATTATATTAGAACATAAACTGTTAAATAAATTGTAGGCAATTCTTGTCACTTATAAGCTTCAAAATAATAATTATAATTAATAATAATAATTAATTTTTATAATAGAATTTTTTGTAAAATAAATCATTTTTGTATGTAGAATATATATATTTAAGACAGTGTTCACTCTAGGCGTTTTTTGAAGGGCGGTCCGCCCTGCCTGCCCTTTTTTCATCTTGATAGCGCCCTTATGCCCCTTTTTCAAAAATGTCGCCCTCTATTGAAAAAATTCCGCCCCTCTTGCCCTTTTCAGTCAAGCACAAGTCCTTGCTTCCCTAATTGTTTTTAAAAAAGACATCGATTAAATTTTTTTTTGTGTAAATTGGGATTAAGTGAATTATGACAATAGAAAATCAAACTCCTTTTCAACTATGTGTGTTGTGCAATCGCTATGATTCCGATATTTCGAGCACGAGGCATTCTACGAATCCTATTAGTTGCATGTGCCCACATATGAAATGCTAATTTTTTTTTATCTGTGTTTTTTTAAAGAGAAGATGGTTTGGGGCGTATTTGCAAGATTATGCATTTTTTTAAACCAAATTTTGGATTTAAGTAGCCTTTCAATCAGTTTTGTAATGAGTCTGAATAGGGCTACTTACAGATTTGGTTTTTAGGGAAAACATTAATTTTTAAATGTAAAATTCGAGATAGGCCTTGAGCCGTCAACACTAGCCCAATATGCAGCTCTAGCGCAATGTCAACCAACAAATTGGAACTTTTATTTGGTCACGGGTCCGATGTCAATGGTGGCCACGCCCTCACCAAACTTTTTTTTGAAAGTGCCCTTTTAAAAAACGAAGTGCCCTTTCAAAAACGGGGTGCCCTTTTACTACCAACAGCGACCTGCCCCTTTTTATTTCTAGAGTGAACACTGTTTAAGATATTAAATTTTTTCGAATTTAATATTCGTTAGCATTAATAATTCGATTACCCATTTTATCCCACCTTGCAAATCATTTAAAAAAGCCTAACTATAATAAAAAAAATTATTGCAATACATTAAAGGCACACAGGAATATTGGTAAATAATTCGAGTTTATTGGTAAATAAGCAAGTTTTCACACATCGCAAGTTTTTTTGTAAACTCAAACAAATCGACTTTTGGGCTTGATTTAAACCACAGAGAAATTAAATTTTTCGCTAAGTTGTACTCCATTAAGCAAAGCTAAGAAATCTTTAAAAAAAAAAAAACGAGGACAAAGTATAGTTTAATAATGTGTAATTTATATTTGTATTTTTTAAACTATTTTGACTACTCCGACTTACATGCCAACTTGTACATATATGTTGTATAAAGAATGGCTTTTTTAACAATTTTGTAAATTTTATGGATTTCAAAGGATTTTTTAACATTATCATTATAAAAAGTAAATATTATTTGGTATACAGAACATTTACTACTTGTAGCACAATATTGTTTTGAATGTTTTACTCCTTTGTTCATCAATTTTGGTAAACTAATATTTTCATTAACTGTTTAATACAAATTTATGTATACATTGTGCCCAAGAATTGTTAGTCAAACAACAAAAAAACTGATCTCCAATACTGAAAACAATAATTTTTCATTTACATTTCTCTGTCTGGTGTTTTAGTCTTTATTTTAAGTCATAAACTAGTTGTTACAAATGTCCATAAGTTGAGAGAGAAAATACATGATTCAATCACAAAGACATATATATAGATAAAAGATTTATGAAATCTACATGATGAATATTACATATTGACACATTCTGTTGTACAGAGTTTGTTTCACATGAGAATAGCAAACATCATTGAACACAGTGCTCAATAAATAAATGTTATTCTTTACAGAAAAATATTTTTCTTCCATAAGTTTTCTTTATACAATAGAAACGGTTAAATATAGAGAGGTACTTTGTCAAAACAACAAAAATCCACAATTGTCATAGATTAATTTCAATTCAATACAAGCCCATCACACCGAAGGGGGTTGGAGGGGAGCCCGGCTCATTTTTTCCCAAAACGCCCAAGTCGCCAAAACAGTTTTTTGATATGCCCTGATGAATTTTAGAATTTGGTATCAAGTTTTATGCAACAGAATTGATCAATAGACTTTCCTGGTGTTACTAATTATTTACCGACACCGTTAAGCACATATACGCACCGTGTGCTAATGTCACAGACTTGTACCTCGATCATGGCTCCGGGCTGTTGTCATCTCCAGACTTCGACCTCTGACTACTCAGGATCAAAGCTGATACCCCAGCTTCATGCAGTTGATTATGGTGCATAAATTCAAAAAAAACTTACCCATAAAGCAACTCCAAAAAAAAATAAAAAAATATCCTTTCTTAAAACTGTAGTATCCAAGAAAATTAAACAAAGTTTATAATCCTTCCAGTTTACTTAACTGACACATAAAACAGCCTTTAAAAATATATATATATATAATGCAATGAATGGAAAATTGAATGCTTTTCAAAAAAGTCACAATGGGGTTACCATAATATGAATTTATAGCCTCCCCCCCCACCAAAAAAACTGTGCCAAATGTTCTCTAATACATCTATATAAAAAATATATCCTTTCTTATAACTGTAGTATCCAAGAAAATTAAACAGAAAGTTTATAATCCTTCCAGTTTACTTAACTGACACATAAAACAGTATTCAAATATATATATATAATGCAATGAATGGAAAATCGAATGCTTTTCAAAAAAGTCACAATGGGGTTACCATAATATGAATTTATACCCTCCCCCCCCCTCCAAAAAAACGGTGCCAAATGTTCTCTAATACATCTATACCGTATTTTGGGTCCGCTGAGTAAGTGCCCTCAATGTTCTGCCATAAATCGGTCTCTGGTTGCTCACAGTATGTAAATACTCATTCTGTATCTGAAGAAGATTCACTCGATATGTCATTACCATAATACTCGTCTATATATGCCCGAGTACATTTCGTATACTCATTCTCAAAGTCTTCCACTAGGTCTTCTTCAGCAAAGTATTTCTGAAGTATATTTTTGAACGCTCTAAAATTGTTATCTTCTACCGAGATGGTCATCACAGCATTTGCATTGGGGATAAATGCACCAAGGAATTTTCGGTATGCATCTGCACCTTTGAAAAGCACTCTTATGGCGCCCTCTGGGGTGTTACCTTCAAACAAATTACATAGTATAGGATATATATTATGGTCAAAAAACAGATGTTGGTTGTTTAAGGGTGTTTTTAACCACAGTGCTTTGAAAGTGTTTTCGTATGCCAATGGCACCTGTGTCTGCATTATTTTTAGTAAATTCCTTTGTAGAAACCCCTCTATATTTCTGTAAGACCTATTAGACCACACAAACTCGGACAGGGGCAGAACGAACTGAAGTAATGGCCATGACAGCAAGTGGATTAGATATCGAGGCAAGCCATAATAAAAAAGTTCTCTTATTTCCTCTTCTTTCAAATGGGACGCCAAGAAAATAAATATACTACGTTTAAATTTCCTCCTCTCCTCGATCAGGCATTGTTCTGCTAACTCCAGAATCAATTGATTCAAGCCACAACGGTGCTTCATCTCCTCGAGAAAAAATCTCGCTGCCCCGACGTTATTCTCCTCCACTGCCGATTTGAACAAAAAGTACTCAGCATCAGAATAATAATTACAATCGTTTACTCTCCTGAACTCTTTTATTTGCCCACTCAGGTAAGATACCCATAGCTTAAACCACAGCTGAAGACGTTTTGAATTGTCTTCAACAACCAATCCACTTTGCTCTACCTCCTCGAGAACACTGTTCTCAACGATTGGCCACAGTCGCTGAATGCTTTCGGGATCACTTCCCCCGCAAGCCAGTTTAAATGCGTCAATGTCTTCCCATTCGCCACTTGATGCACAATTCCCAGCCGTTCTACCGTAATCGACTATTCCAAGAGATGTCCAACAGAGTTTTCTATGCAAGTTCACGTGGCCAGCTACGGCACTTTGGAATTCTTTCAGCCATGCCTGTATTTGTTCTCCAACAGGCTCGATGAGATGGAGAATTTCTTCCTTAAGATCTTCCGGCAGTGGGAGAAAGTGGACGTTTTCAGCGGCCGTTAGCGAGCTGACTGTCAATGTCCCGTTTCTGAGCAACGGTTTGTGAAAGTAGAGGCTGACTGAGACTGACAATGCAGACGTGAACGAGAGCTTGGGAACCACATTGAAACTCATTCTAAAGGATTTGTAGGAACCTGTAAAATATGGAATAAATCTTAATCATATTATGTTAGTACTTGTGGAGATTGAAATTAAATCTTGTAAATACTACTGATGAACCGGATAGTGGTTTTGTTGGATATCCGGTAAACATTACAAACCAGATACCCGAACTGGTTTTTTATGAAAAGATATTATCTTAAGATTTCTTTAATAACCTATTCATATTCATATTGATTTTGAAATGGCCGAGCTGTACATTTAATTGCTAAAACTAGCTCTTACTAGACTAGAGTATGAAACAATTTCTAATATGTAACAAAGAGATGTAGCTATACACCCTACGCACATGGATTATTCAAACTCCAAGATAGCTAGTGGCATCCGGATATATCCGGCATGGTAGTCGAATATTAGCTTCCGGATTATTAGCGGATAGTTAAAAATCAGCCGGATATCTGTTTCATTCTTAGTAAATACTTTATTATATTACAAAATATTCATTGGGAGCTATTCGCTAATCCTAACAACACACACATTACTATAGATATAAATAATAAACAGTTTACATGACAATATAAAATTTTGGATATAAAGACTATATTGCTACATTTCGAGGTTTTGTTTAGAATTATTAGTTTAATTAACATAAACAATAAGGGGTCGTCCATAAATGATGTCATACCTTTTGTCCCCCCGTCCTCCAAATGTCTCAAACTGTCATACCCCCTCCTCTCCTCGGGGCATATTTTAACATTGGGTTGGTGGGGATTTTTCCCTACCAGTGTGTAGAAATGCCCCACCAGTCATTCAGATTTGCCTCACCGGAATTTTTTTTTGGTAAATCCATTTTCCATAGTAAAAACATAAACTTTAATCTGGGGCATAGGAAAGAATGACGTTAGGCAGAGACAGATCCCCATTCCTGTGAAAAGGCCCTATTTCGACACTCAACTTTCTCAGACCCCCCATTCTTACAGATGTCCCTTAACTTATGGGCAAAATACGGGGAATTGTAAAAAGCTTTCACAACCTTCCCCCGTCTACCCTATTTCCCTCCCACCCACGAAAATCCTTTTGTTCAGAACTGAGAATTGCCTCATTAGTGGAGAGGATCTGTCAAGTCTGACTTGCTAATAATGAATTACACAGGCTCTTCAATTTTATGACGCAATTTCCTTTCCGAAAGTTTATGTTGTCCAGCAGTTTGCAATATATTTCGGATTGCTTACTGTTCAAAATCGTTTTATTGCACCCCTCCTTTATCTGCATGATCTCTAAAGTGGACATCAGCTGCTTTTTTTTTCTAGTCGGGAATTTGAAGGGATTGGGGCAGAAATATATGGCCTGGAGGTGTGTGTGGAAGGGAGAAAGGGGGTAGTAAATAAGGGGAGGGAAAGTTTTTCAATAGATCCTTTTGGAATGGTTTTCTTGAAATGTTTAGTATAGAAAAAACTGTTCACAAGAAAGACGTACTACAATCATTCTTTAGGCAGATTTTTACTTCAATTTAAATAGACATTTTTACCAAGAATTTAACAGCTACAAAAAGTAAGTAAATTACATTTATTTTTTGTGTAGATTTCTTTTACGGTGTGTATTTTAACTAAATTTTATTGCTATAGTTAAAAGAGATTTTTACTTTTGAGGGAAAATATATATCCCAAGGTTAATAACATTTTGAAGGGATCATTATTTATGAATTTTAATACGTATAATCAGAGGCTTAAAGTTTTTAAAAGTATTTGGGGTAGGACCCAAAGCTGAAATTTATAAAAAAAAAATGAATAAACTATATAGACATTAGGCCAGTTTTTCAAAATATTATACAAGATTACAGTGGCGTAGCCAGCATTGGGTTACTTTGGGTCAGAACCCCCCCCCCCCCCCCCATAGCCAGTTCAAAATCGCAATTATTTAAAAAAAAAAAAATAACAAGGGCAAAAAAAAAAAATCTGATTTCTATAGAGAAAAAACACACGTCGCATTTCTTGGTCTACAACACGTATCTCCTGCTCCCTTCCCTTCTGTCTCCTGAAGGGATGATTTTAAGGAGAACAGTGGTCAAACAACCTTGAAGACAGAAAATTCGACTTTTTGTGGGGGGACGATGGGGTGCAGTGGCGGCGATTGGGTGCCAAAAGTGCGGGTTGGTTGGTTGGTTGTATGGGGTTTAATGGCGCAAGGGCCAAATGTGGCCAAGCTGCGCCAAACTCTAGATGTTTCAAACCAACATTAAAATTCTAAAAATTTACACATAAATAAAATAAATTTCAAATCAAAGGCAAAAATCCTGTGTAATTTAAAAAGATAAATAGTGATGGATGATGTGGATGATTCAATAAATAGGACAATGAGGGAGATGAAGTATTAAAAAAGCGATTATATACATGTCTAAGACGAGGACAAGAAGTTAAAATATGACCTATGGACAGAGGTTGTTGGCAATGATGGCACGGAGGGGCAGTTTCACCGAGCAATAAATATCTATGCATTGCTCGCGTATGACCTATACGGAGACGTGTCAATAGGACATCACATCGTCGAGATGGCAAGGACGGTAGGAACGGGATGCTGGGAAATACAGCGGCTAATTTATTAGCCGTCTGTAACCTCCAGCCATCGCTCCAGTCCTTCCGTACAAGGTCTCGCAAAACATTCCGTAGGTCGTCATATGGGATTCTGATATTAAGCTGGGATGTGGCATTTTTGGCAGCATGATCTGCCACTTCATTGCCAGTTATGCCTACATGCCCAGGAATCCAGCACAATATGACGCCATAGCCCCGTCGGATAAGTTTGTTATAGATATTTAAAACATCAGAAGCCAGAGGATGGTTAATGGTATCTGATGAGAGAGATTCTAATATACTCCGAGAATCCGTATAAATAATGAAATTACCAACATTCTGATAAGAAATGAACTTGAGGGCTTTGTACAAAGCTAAAAATTCGGATGTAAAAATAGAAATAAAATATGGTAATGAATAGCTTAAAATCTCTGAACCGTATACAAAGGCACAACCGACATGATTGTTGGATTTTGATCCATCGGTGTATACGGCAGTGTGAGAATTAAAATTATGACGATGATAGTTAAAAATTTGATTATAAATTACTGGACTAGTCATTGATTTTCCATGTCCACCAAACAAGTTTAAAATTGAAAGATTTGAAGTCCTCCAAGGTACCAGGTCGAAGAGGGGACGTTCGGCAACTTCAATTGAATGAAGGACAGTGCCACTCAGGGTTTCTCTCATTCGCATCCCAAAAGATGGAATACAAGATGGTCGATTCCTGAAAAGGACATCTCGAGATCTGTCCAGAAGGCAATTCTGCAATGGATGGTCAGGATGTGACAAAATGCGATAATAAAAACGCAGAGACAACAGACTGCGTGTGGAGGCCAATGGTAATTCATTGCACACAACATAAAGGCTTTCAACGGGTGATGTGCGAAAAGCTCCAGAGCAGATTCTTAGTGCGGAATGATGTATCGTATCGAGCTTACGCAGCACAGATGGACGAGCTGAACCATAAACGGCGCAGCCATAGTCCAATCTGGAGCGAATTACAGCTCGATAGATATTCAGCATAGTGAATCGCTCTGCTCCCCAAAATGTATTAGATAGAACTTTTAACAAATTGAGCTTTTTCATGCATGACACCCGCAAATGCTTAATGTGTGGCAAAAATGTAAGCTTCTTGTCAAAAATGACTCCTAGAAACCTTGCTTCGTCTACTACTGCAATCCTATTACCAGCCAGAAAAATGTCTGGGTCAGGATGCAGGTTTCGTAGACGGCAAAAGTGAACGCAGGATGTTTTTTGGACAGAGAAGTTGAAACCATTTTCTGCACTCCACTTGGTCAACCTTGAAACGGTTGATTGCAGTTGTCGTTCGACAAATCGCATGTCCTTTCCCTTGCAAAAAAGGCTCAGGTCATCCACATATAAATTGCCCTGGACAGAAGGAGGTAACTGATTCAGGATATCGTTGATCTTAATAGCGAATAGAGTAACGCTGAGTACGCTACCCTGAGGAACGCCCTCTTCTTGGATAAAAGTATCCGAAAATGCTGAGCCAATGCGGACGCTGAATTCTCGCAATGTTAAAAAGTTCTTAATAAATAACGGTAGATGTCCTCGAAACCCAAGGGAATACAGATCTCGGAGTATACCATATCGCCATGTCCGATCGTACGCCTTCTCCATATCGAAGAAAATAGCCACGAGATGATTTCGGCGCAGAAAGGCATGGCGTATTTGAGTTTCGAGGTACAGGATATTGTCTACCGTAGAGCGGCCGACCCTAAATCCGCTTTGAAATGGTGTTAGAGCGTTGGTAGTCTCCAACATGTAAACAAGGCGAGAATTCACCATCTTTTCTAAAAGCTTGCACAGGCAGCTGGTAAGTGCAATTGGCCGATAGTTATTCGGATCCTTAGGATCTTTTCCGGTTTTAGGAAAAGGAATAACTATGGCACGTCGCCAAGCCAAAGGAAAAGCATGTTCTTGCCATATGCGATTATACAGTAGCAATAAATTCCTCAGAGAGTGACTAGAAAGATTTTTTAACATAATATACGTGATGCCATCAGGGCCCGGTGCTGTCATCCGGGTCTTCTGAAGGCATCGCGTCAACTCCCTTTCAGTAAATCTGCAATTATAGGCAAGTTCGGAATCTCTCTCAGGAGTAAAATTTATGCCATGGGATTCCGCGCGTTGTTTGATGCGCTGAAAATTGCCAGGATATGTGGTAGAACTGGACACGGCAGAAAATTTTCTCGCAATAGAATTTGCGATTTTTACCGTGTCAGTTACCAACTGGCCATTTTCTTCCACAACCGAGATGGAATGTGTGGAATACAATCCCATGGCTTTCCGAACTTTGATCCATAATTGTTTTGAGGAAATGGCAGATGTTATGCCACAAACATACTTTTCCCATGATTCTCTTTGGCTTTGACGACGTATTCGTCGCGCATTGGCTTTTGCGAATTTGAACTTAGTCAAACTTTCGGCAGTGGGATACCTACGAAACATATCCCAGGCCTTTTTTCTCTTTTTGTGGGCAATCTTGCACGCTTGGTTCCACCACGGTTTCGGTTGTTTAGGTACTTTTGACGAGACAGGAATAGAAATGCGAGCAGCATCCATTATGGCTGTAGTGACAGATTCTACACATTGATTAATGTCGTCCTGGTTCACCATGTCGTCTGACAAATATGCAGCAGATGCAAACATATCCCAATTCGCCGCCTCGAATTTAAATCGGGGTAGGCGGGACACAGGGGCTGTAGCATCCCCTGGAAATGTAACAAACAAGGGGAAATGATCGCTGTGAAACGGATCATTTCCCACATGAAACGTCAGGGGGGAAAACAGAGATGGTGAACAAAGAACAAGATCAATGGAATGGAAGGTCCTCGATGGGGCGTGGAAGTATGTTGGTTGCCCATTATTGAGTACACAAAGATTTTGATCGTGTATCAATTTCTCAATTTGACTTCCACGACGATTTATGTCTGGGCTTCCCCAAAGAGGATTGTGCCCATTAAAATCGCCACATAAGACATAGGGAGCTGGTAGCTGATCGCATAACCTGTCTAGATCCGCTTGTCGAATTATATCATTAGGCGGTAGATAAATAGAGCACACTGTAATGAGAGTTTTTACAGTGACTCTAACTGCGATAGCTTGCAGGTTTGTTGAGAGATCCAGTGGGGTGAAAGGAGAGCTATTAGATATAAATATAGCAACTCCACCACTGGCTCTATCTCCGCTAATATAATCTTTTCTAAGGGGAGTGTACCCTTTAACAAGAGAGCTTTGAGTTGATTTAAGCAAAGTCTCTTGAAGACAAAAGCAGATTGGATGGTATTCGTCAATTAGATGTTTAATGTCTACCGAGTTGTGGTGAAAACCGCGGCAATTCCACGAAGAGACACAGGCCATTATGGGAAGGTAATTGGGGTGGAAGGCTGCTTCGTAGGTTTTAATTTGGGTTGGAGATTTCCTGGAGTCTCCAAGCCAGGTTCAACATCCATCTCAGTACCTTCGGAGGAGTCTGAGGGGATATTGTGGGGTATGGGGGTTCTGACTTTTTTGGGCTTTTTGCTATTGGCATTATCATTTGCTTCTTTTTTATTTTTTAGAGATTTGTTTAAAGCTGTCAGAGGAGATATAACTTCGACTGCATTATTTATTTTTTTATTTGTGGAGGTTCCTTTTGAGAAAAGGGGAGCAGATGAAACCTTAGTAGTTTGCTGACTATTGTTTTTAGAAGGCTGGTCTATTGTTATATCGCATTGTATTGCGATAGAGGCAGTTGATTTTTTGGTAGCGGCTGCATAGGATATGTTGGGTTTGGGTAGAGTGATCGAGACTTGCTTTTTGGCTTCGAGGTACGAAAGTTTCTGTGTTGTTCTCACAACTTGAATGTCTTTCTCCTCTTTCCACTTAGGACAAGCACGAGAATTAGCAGAATGCTCACCCTCACAGTTTAAGCATTTAAGCGGGAAGGTGCAGTTCTCGTATGAATGGCCAATGGCAGAGCATCTCGAACAAGTCTCTACGCCTCTACATGTGCTTACAGAATGGCCGAACCTTTGGCACTTAAAGCAGCGCAAAGGATTCGGAATGTAGGGTCGGACTGGGCAGTTAAGATACCCAGCTTTAATGTTTATAGGTAAATCGGGAGTATTAAATGTAAGTACAAGGTGTTTGGTTTGAATAATTGTGTCATCTCTTTTCATGGTTATTCTATGGACTTTAGTCACTCCTTGAGATGCGAGCTCGGATTCGATCTCGCTCTCAGGAACGGCTAAGAGGTCCGATTCGGAGATGACACCTCTAGAGGAATTTAAACTATTGTGGGGTGATATTGAGATTGTTATGTTTCCCATTTTGGTTGCAGAAAGTAAGTTTTTTGATTGAGCAGTCGAAGTAGTTTCAATCAAATAATCGCCTGATTTAAGTTTTTTTACTGATTTGGGATTTCCACAGAGTCCTTGTAAGCCTTTTTGTATAAAAAACGGAGACATGGTACCGAGAATTTTATCTGGTGAAGTAATCATTAAAAATTTAGCATTTGTTATATTTGAAGATTGACTGTCATTTGTTGGTTGATTTAGTTTCAATTGAGAATTCGTTGCACTGGTTGGGGTCGCCGGATACAAAGCCTCCGGCAGGGCATGGTTTGGGGGATCCATATAGGGTTCAGGTGTTCATCCCGGTTCAGCCCCGCCCACCACCGAGCCCTACAAGGGGAGGCAGTGCCACACTGCCACGGGGGTAAAACCGGGGTATAGTGCTACAGTTTCGAAGTGTGGATCCACAAGGGCACTCCTAGCTGCAGTACTAGCCCTTAAATGCCAAATAACAGTGGTGTCCAGCACGCCAGGGGAGAAATTCACTGGCGTACTGAACCACAGTGATATTAGGCGAGCCGGTTGACCAAAAGCGGGCTCACTCCTGGCCTCTCGTTTACGTCGAAGCATGGACCAAAGGGAACGCAACGACGTCTCTAGGAAACAAAACCCCGTCCTAAAACGAGACGTCGCAGGATCCCCAGGACTCCACTTTCCTACGATACGAGTTACCGCACACGGCAAACGTGCAGGTCAGATAATCTGACAGAAACCAATATAAACTGTCAGAATTAATACAAAAAGTGAAACAACTAAATTGAACCCACGAAACAATACTGAAATATAAATAAGGAAAACCCAACAATCATAAACAAAGGAAAAAATGAATGTTATAACAAAATACAACAACCAAAAATCGTGCACATGGTAGGGCCTTAACTAAAAAGGAAAGAACGAAAAAAGCTAAGGCCCAGCTAGGGTACCTCGGGGTTGCCAAGCCCGTACTCACAAGATGTGAGCCCCCTGAGGGGGCCAAAAGTGCGGGGGAAAGATCAAGAGGACACAAGAAGTGTGTGAGGGGTGGGGGGGGGGGGGGAATTTGACCATTGACGGTCTGTAGAAGTGGTTGAGGTTATGTTTTATTTTTAAAAAGTGCAAAATTAAAAAAGTCAGGGGGCGACATCCAAAAAAAGTGCGGGGTTACCGCCCCCTTTGCCCCCCCCCGAACCGCCGCAACTGGGTAGTAGGTCTGTATGATTGTCTTGGTTGTTTGTACATGTAAAGGGTTAGTTTTCTTAACACTTGAAATGGTGCGGCAGTTGAGCCGAAATTCACAATGCATCAACCCAGAAATTGCTTGCTATGAAGTAAGGTAATTTCCCTGAAAAGACCCATTAATCCCCTACGTGCTTTAAGAAAGGATTGTAAATGACTCCTGTAAAAAAAATAACGCCCCTAATTGTGATCCTCTTCACTCCCTCACAATGTCGGTGGAATTTTTTTCCCTTCTCAAAAATCAGTTTTCTGAGAGGTTGTATGTCTCTCATTTGCCATTTGAATTTGAAAATAACTCCAGTACTGCATGTGCTTGCTAAGATTATCTGAATTACACATTTTCACGGTATGCCGTCATCAAAACATAAACTATTGGAAGATTCAAGACAAAAGAAAGGAGCATCGTGCAAAAAAAATTCTGATATGTTTAAAGTATGTGCTCCTTTTCTTATTCAAATATTTTTTGTTTATTAAGATTATCGTTGAAAATACCCCAAACTAGCTAATATTTTATTCAATTACATTTAAAAATTATTTTTCTGTCACTCAGACGTGTTACTTTTCACGTGGAAACGCGGTTTTCCGCTTTTTATTTATTTGGGTTGTGATCATTCCCAAGATTGATGCACATTCGTTTGAAACATTTTATGAGGGATTATTAAAAAGTTATGCTCAACTATTATAAATACGAAGGGCACATAATGGAAAAGTTGGCTCAATTCAAGAAGGGTGGGGTCAACAGATTCTCGTTTAAATCTATGTTCATAACCTTTTTCTGGATTTTTTTTTCTGCGGCTCTGCATCTCGTGCTGATGATTAGGCAAGCATTTTTCCATTGTCTAGCTTTACAATTTCTACAAATCAATGTTTTTTTGTATAGTACTGTATTTTATATTCAGTTATTTGATTTTTTTTTACGAGCAACGCCGATTTCCGTTATGATTTTGCCGCAATGCGCCGTTTTGCCGAGTCACGCAACCAATGAAACCTCCTCTCCCATGTCGCGCCACAGTCATGCATGATAACATTAACCGGAAAATAATGATTATTATTCTGTTATTTTTAATTATATAATAAATAATTATTTACAAATTTAAAATTACTACTTAAAAGTTATAAATATTAATTAAAATTATAAATTTAAAATTGCTTCAGTCCGGACCCCCTATCAATATCTAGCTACAGACTTAAATCCCAGTAAAACGTCAGCCAGGTTTGTTAGTAATTTAAATTAGGAAATGACTGAAGATTAACCTGCGAAAATTAAGCTTTAAATTTACATCTTATTTATAATTTATATATATTTTTAATTAATTACAATTATTAATTAGAATTTTAATTTAAAACTACTGCTTAAATTAAAAAATATAATGAATTAAATTTACTAATTTAAAATTACTACTTAAAAATTACTATTATGATTAATTAAAATTTTAATTTAAAACTACTGCTTAAATTAAAAATATAAAATTTAAATTTACTAATTTAAAATTACTACTTATAAATTATTATGATTGATTAAAATTACTAATTTAAAATTATTAATTAAAATTAATTTAAACTTATGAATTAAAATTAATTTAAAATTATTAATTAAAATTAATTTAAATTTATTAATTAAACTTAATTATTAAAATTAATTTAAAATTGTTAATTAAAGTTAATTTAAAATTATTAATTAAATTTCATTAAAATTATTAATTACGTTTAATTAAAATTATTAATTAAAAATTGCTCTAATCAGTTATTAATAAAAAAAATTACTTGGTTTTGGTCGGACCAAAAATAATTTATGAACCCCCCCCTTTGGACAATCCTGGCTACGCCACTGCAAGATTATACTTATGAATATAAATGTTTTAGTTTCTTTTTTAAATTTTGATTGGTATCCTGTATATGAGAAAAATATATCATGGATGTATAATTCTAAGGTAACCAAAATTAGCATATATAAGTTATTTGTACTAAATGTCTAGAGTGAAACGACAGCAAGAATAAGGTTAAAATAATTTATTTGAAAAAAATCTCTTTTTTTACGTTACTTGCGTATGATCGAAAAGGGATCAAATATTTTTATAATTTTAACTCGTAGCCACACCATATTCCATGCAAGTGGGGAGTTCATTTCCTGCTACAACATGTTGATGTAATATCATAGGCAGTCGGATAATCTCGAAGAAATTAATGAGAGACTCGTCACAGTCTTAAATTGAAAAGGATCAGCATTTTTCTATCACCACCCTTCAGTGCTAAAATTTCTGCAGCTGTAGGAACGGCGACAAATGTTGCCAGAAGCAGCAATTTACAACGGTAAAGATTATGTAAAAATATTTTTTAGGAATGATATAACAAGTTTTAAGAAAGTATTATGTCTAACTTTAGCTAACGTATATTACAATACTCTAATATAATAACTTTTTCTAAAAACTACTTATTTTTCTACATTTTTGTGCTGTAAAATAAAATATTTTCCAAATACAAATAAATAGAATATTATTGTTTATCTTATAAAGTAAATACTACTTATTTATGTAATGTTATTAATGCAGATTTTGTTTGTAATATGCTCGGGTACTTGTCTAAAATTTACCTAAGTACACGGATTTAGATGTATATATACTATATATTTAAATCTTTACATTTGTGTAAAGTAAATTGGCAGAAATGTAGGAAATATATATTTTAAAATACAAAACATTGTATGATTTAAAAAAAAAATGAAATTTTTTTTAATAACATTTTACATTATGAAAACAAATAAAACATACTTTTATGAATCGTTAGAAAATTTCATGAATTCGATAATTTCTTTTAAATAAACTTTTTATAAAACATATAATTTTAAACTAAGTTTATTAAACTAGTTTAACATTTCCTATTTTAAGTACAAAGTTTTCATTAATTGCTGGGGTTCTGTTTTATGCAGAATAACATTTTGCCCCACCAGTTAAAATATGCTCTGCCTCTCCTACATCATGTTTTCCTACCGACAATATTAATCTGCAAGTAATAAATTACAGGGTGGAAACAACATTCTGGAAAAAAAGTTCCCTGATGGTGCAGCGACCACAGAGTAATGATACAAATAGAGGAATAAAAATGCTGATTTCCGTGTGTCCAACATTGAAACCATGTGATATGTGGAAATGCCAATTCATTCATGCGCCAATATTACTTGGCAGGCCTTGGCGACTTTAAGAAGTAAACGAGATCGAATTATTGTAATATGGTTTTGTGTTTAATTTTGTATTTAAATATATTTTTTTAAACGAGTGGCACAATTTAAGGGAGTTTAACAAATATATTAAAGAGATTTTTCTTACTTTGTAGTTTTGAAATAATTGCATTACGTTTTTATGTAAAAAATTTACCATAAGCAAAGTTCTTTCAATTGTTATTTTGTATACTTCAATAAGAAAATATGAACAATAAAACCTGAGAAATATAAAGAGTTTCGCTTCTTCGAGTATTGAACACAAATAAAATATTTTCGTTTCGTTAATGAAGAGGAAATATTTAGCGCATATTATTTGAAAATAAGTAAATACGTACATATATGTTAAGAAGTTGAATACGGACAGAACTCCTTATCACCAAAAGAGAAGAAAGTGCGCCAAATTTGGAACTCCTGCAGATGTCTGAACGCCAAATGTGGCAGCGCTATAACCACGTGATGTGAGTTTTTCTTTTCAATGTTGACACCGCGGCCTTACGAGAGTCTGGTATTGAAGGCGCTCTCTATTTAATATTAAAACTCTCTGGCAGCAACATGGAGTTCATCCACCTTTCTTTCTCTACCAAGCAATTCCTGGAAAGAATTTCCACTTGAACAGCGTTTATGTCAAAGAGCCAATCGCATAGCTCCAACGCACGAGGCCTATGCAGGGGACGACCAAATGCGATAAAAACTGACAAAAAGGAACTCATTCCCAGCCCTTCCTTCTACACGCTCTTTCGGCGTGCCGCTCAACCTAATTGTAATGCCATAGATTTATTCTTTAAATGTAAATCCGTAATTGTTAAACTAGCATAATTAAATTTCATTTGTTTTCTAAATACTATGGTGTTCATCAACTTATTCATTACTACTTAATTAAACCTTCTGATCTTAAATGGAGTCTACAATAGCCGGGCCGTACAAAACCTACTGAAAAACAACGGCCGCCGCAATGGTGTCAAAAAAATCTTTATATATATATTTCTCTTATGCTTCAATTGAAAAACGCTGTTTTTCTGTACGCTGAGTGGCAACAGTCACTTTGTTTACGAAATTCTGTTGTGCCCGTATTTTTATTTTTCCATTATGTAAGCAATTTTGACGATTAGCCCCTTCAATTCATTAGTAAATAATTATTTTGTTGATGTCAGCTTAAATTAGGAAGAATATAAACCCTATTACATTAAAAATAGAAGTTTTGAAAAACACTTTTCTAATCTTTACATGAGCGGAACATTGACGTGGCGCCATCTGTTGACAATTTTGAAAACTAGATTTCTATGATCTTCATTTTTTTTGACGTATTAACTAGGGATGAAACGGATATCCGGTAACTATCCGGTATCCGGCTGCTTTTTAACTATCCGGTAACTATCCGATATCCGGAAGTAAAGTGCCGGATATCCGATTTTCCAAGCCGGATATCCGGATGAATAAAACATCGAAGATTTTTTTGGTGAAGATCAATTTTCTTTGTTCTTGCTTTAAGTATTTTCCTGAAAATTTACCAATGTATTCACAGTGTGCAGATTCTCCCTTTAACCATTAGAGGCTTTAAAAAACCCACTTTTTTCAAATTTTTAACTTTAAAATTATATTTTTAACGAATCGTTATGGTGGAGGGTCATCACATCTCACAACTAATATAAAGTTGAATTAAAATAAATTTCTCAAAAGTTTAATCAAACTTGAGTTTTCATGTTTGGAATGAAAGGGCATATGGTAAAATTACAATTATTCAGAAAGTAAGTGTAAAATGTACAAAACATACGACCATTGCTAGCAGCACCCTAGAATAACCCTTTGTAAATAAAAAAGTTTTTTGAATGTTTATTCAATTTTAGTATCACTTTAAAGATAAGGAATTGGGAAATATTACAGAATAAAAAAAACTTTTCAATTTTTGACCGATTTCCGTTTTTTCTAGTGTGTAAGAGAAGTTATTTTCATAAAAAATAAACTGCCGGATATCCGGCAAAATCCAGTTTGGATATCCGATATCCGGTTTGTAATGTGCACCGGATATCCGATATCCGGCAAAACCACTATCCGGTTCATCCCTAGTATTAACTTAGTTACGTACACACCTCTGGTAGGCAAGAGTATGGTAAGGTTAACATCAATTATGCCAAAACAAACTACCAATAATGTTAAAAATTTAACTAAAACGCAGGAAAGGTGTGAAAACAACGTGGAAAATAATAAATAATGGTAGAAATAAAATAATATATAATGGCTTGCCAGTGGCTCCATTGTTTTCATTTGTAGTTTAAAAGAAATTAAATTAAATGATTTTATATTGATTTGCATGGCGAAAAAATGTATTGATGCCAAGATGAATTATAATTTAAATTTAGTTTCAACGTTTAAAGTTTTTCGTAATATAATTAAAAAAAGTATTGTTACTAGGACACATTGTTATTGTGTCCTACCTTTTAGCAAGCGAAGCGAGAAGTGGTTTGCGGAGCAAACCTATGAGGATTGTGTAGCAATCCTCCGGGGTTTGGCGGAGTGTTAGCGGAGCAGGGGGCGGAGCCCCCTAGTTTCCCTGATTTTACAATTATATTTAGAAATGTTTGCAATATATGCTTTGTATAGAAACAAAGTATCCATCCTACAATGATACTATAAATATATTGCATTATAAATGAAAAATTATAAGCAATACTTATTGACAGTTAACAAAATAATTTATTGATTCAACACAAATTATGCAATTGCGACAGGAATAATAGTAATTAAACATGCTCTTTAGAAGCAGCAAATGCAAAAAAAAGCTAGTTTTTTCAAATTATCTCTTTTATAGATAATTTTAAATATTTTATATGCTTCCTATTCCAATCTTCAATAAATCATATATGCATTAACCCTTTATACGTTGCTTACAATTCAAGGTCCAACCACTTTGTTTTTGCTTCTCCCTCCAGCAGGGAATTTAAATATTTTATATGCTTCCTATTCCAATCTTCAATAAATCATATATGCAATAACCCTTTATACGTTGCTTACAATTCAAGGTCCAACCACTTTGCTTTTGCTTCTCCCTCCAGCAGGGAATTTAAATATTTTATATGCTTCCTATTCCAATCTTCAATAAATCATATATGCAATAACCCTTTATACGTTGCTTACAATTCAAGGTCCAACCACTTTGCTTTTGCTTCTCCCTCCAGCAGGGAATTTAAATATTTTATATGCTTCCTATTCCAATCTTCAATAAATCATATATGCATTAACCCTTTATACGTTGCTTACAATTCAAGGTCCAACCACTTTGCTTTTGCTTCTCCCTCCAGCAGGGAATTTAAATATTTTATATGCTTCCTATTCCAATCTTCAATAAATCATATATGCATTAACCCTTTATACGTTGCTTACAATTCAAGGTCCAACCACTTTGCTTTTGCTTCTCCCTCCAGCAGGGAATTTAAATATTTTATATGCTTCCTATTCCAATCTTCAATAAATCATATATGCATTAACCCTTTATACGTTGCTTACAATTCAAGGTCCAACCACTTTGCTTTTGCTTCTCCCTCCAGCAGGGAATTTAAATATTTTATATGCTTCCTATTCCAATCTTCAATAAATCATATATGCATTAACCCTTTATACGTTGCTTACAATTCAAGGTCCAACCACTTTGCTTTTGCTTCTCCCTCCAGCAGGGAATTTAAATATTTTATATGCTTCCTATTCCAATCTTCAATAAATCATATATGCATTAACCCTTTATACGTTGCTTACAATTCAAGGTCCAACCACTTTGCTTTTGCTTCTCCCTCCAGCAGGGGTTCACATTTTTACAAACAAAACTGAAAATATGAAAATGAGCATAACAATGCTTTTTTTTTTATTCTTATTCAGAACTAAAAGGAAATACTGACAATTAAATGACTCAGAGTGGAGGGCATAACATACCATTACTGCTGTTTTAATAATCCAAATTTGAAAAATTTCCAGTTTTTTGTGAAATTTTGAAAATTTTCCTGATATTTCCAAATTTTTATGATAATTCCCTGATTTCCCAGGTTATGTTGCCATCCTGAATTATATATACACATGCTGGTAATGCAGAAACAAATCACTACGTTATAGATGGTATTTGAAATTCTATTAACTGCAACTATATTGATTCAAACCAGAAACGGTTTATTTTTTAAAAAATTTTGTGTTTGTTGTCTCGGTTTGCACAATGTTTTTAAGCGATATGTGTTATGGCACACTTTTTATAACCCCCCCTCCCTTGTCACAGATCCATGATCTCCCTCCAAGCGCAACATCATTTGTGGACGCCTTTTAAGTTATTTTATTTATGGCTTGTACATTCTATGAAAGAAAAATAGCAATTCCAAAAAAATAATTTTATGTAAAAGATATTGCAAAAGGGTAAAAATTAACATGTGTGCCTTAACTAAAAATATTCAGTGAACAAGTAGAACACTTTATTCAAAACAAATTGAATTTAAGGAAAGTAGTTAAAATCTATAAAAACAGCAAATGATACGTACACTTGGCTTTGTGTTTGTTTCAAAAATGGCTACACCATTTAAAAATAATTTAATCTATAAGTCTATCGGAAAAAAAAACTAAGCAACTTAACTATAGCTACTTTTACAGTATAAAAATGATAAAGTACGAAGTTTTAGATAGGAACGTGACTTTGGTAACATACAAACGGATGCAATAACGATATTTTGACTTTTTTAAGTTCTTTCATATTTCCGGTATTTACTCTTACTAGTTTTGAGCTTTGCATCTACTACAGGAAACAAATAAGAATCACTGAGCTAAAATAATAATAAATGCTGGAACGAAGACTATGCTTGCACGAACACTTCACCGTTTTGAGCATAGGTAGAAAAATTGATAGGTTTGCATAGATTTAAAACTGCATTTTTGGCTTTTAAAAACACATGAAATGTTTTGTTATAGTTACTTTCTTACTTACAAATAAAAGAAGACAAAAGGCATCGAAACAATATTTCTACGGCGTGTATACGGGACTGGTGCACGCTAAATCTAATCGGGGTCCAATGTCCTGACGCCTATTGGGGTTACGTCGGGTGCCAGCTCAGGTGTTGCCCTGATCATCTGACTGTGATTTAAAAATACGAGGCATTATTCCTGGGTCGAGATAGGCCCCGAATCGACGACAACAGACCATTATGCAACTCTAGTGTGACGTTGAGTCCCAGTTGCTCAGTTGGTAAGGCGTTCAGCTACTAATCAGAGGATTGGTGGTTCGAATCCGTTAAATGAACTTGACATAGAAAAGTAAAAAAGTAGTGATCTTGCGATCGGAGGGTTGCCAGCTTCGCTACAAAAATACTAGAAAGTCGTCCAGAATATCCAACAAATTATACTGGCGTGTATACGGGACTGGTGCACGATAAATCTGATCGGGGTCCAAAGTCCCGACGTCTATCGAAGGCGTTGGGTGCCAGTTCAGGTGTTTCCTCATCATCTGACCATGG
Organism: Troglohyphantes excavatus; assembly: GCA_963932185.1. Classification (NCBI taxonomy): domain Eukaryota; kingdom Metazoa; phylum Arthropoda; class Arachnida; order Araneae; family Linyphiidae; genus Troglohyphantes; species Troglohyphantes excavatus. Next base: position 19,436,408 of record OZ010678.1, read on the forward strand.
TTCTAAAATAACGAGGTGCATATATGAATGTATGTGTTCCCGGGTCTTTCCTTCGAGATTGACCCCGAACCGTCGCCAATAGCCCACTGTGCAGCTATAGTGCGACGTTAATTAACAAAACAAAACCTAGGGCGACGTTAGTTAACCAAGGTGCCATTGTCGGTTCGGATATTGGTTGGTTGGTTGGTTTGGGTTTTGTGGCACAAGAGCCAAATTGGCTATGCTGCGCCAAACGTTCTCTGAATTACGCATCTTAAAAAGTTAAATTTGGTTAATTAAACCAGTGTCATATAAAAATTCGAAAAGGTTAATATGCGGATCATTTCCAAGTAATTCATTTAAAATGGGGTTAGTAACGCCAAAATGTTTTAATCTCGCATTGTTATACTTGGGACAACTACACATAAAATGCTTTACTGAAAACCCGCAGCCACACCGTGAGCATGTTGGAGCTGGTTCCGAAACTAAAAGATATCTGTGAGTTAATCGTGAGTGTCCAATGCGTAGTCTAGTTAAAATAACATCTTTTTGTCGATTATAAAAGGTAGTCTTAAAAGGCTCTACATTTGGTTTAAAATCAAGTAATTTGTTATTCATTTGACTATTCCATCTCGATTCCCAAATTTTGTTCTGCATTTGTAAAAGCGAAGATGAAACATCATGCAAAGATACAAACCTGTCAAATATTAGTCGAGCGTTTTTGGCGGCTGCATCTGCCTTGTCATTTCCGACAATTCCAACGTGGCTTGGTATCCAGCAAAAAAGTATCTCAAAAGACTGCGATTCAAGACCACGCCAGATATCTGCCGTTTGCATGACCAAAGGATGACTTTGCGAAGAAATATTCCGTATTGCTTCGATACAGCTCTTCGAATCTGTGTACAAAATATACTTTTTATAAGAGGAGTCGGACAGCTTGGTTAGGGCCAACAAAATCGCATATATTTCCGACGTAAAAACTGAACAAAACTCATGCAATTTCCTAGAAATTGTTACTTTATTTATAACTGCAGCCGATCCAACATGATCATTGTATTTTGAACCATCAGTAAAAATTGAGCGATAGTTTCTGTATTGTTGTCTATGCTGATAAAAAAGTTGGGTAAAAACAACATGAGATGTTGATGGCTTATGAAAATGGGTGAATTCGTCTATGAAAGAAATAGTTGAACTCCTCCAAGGTGGAGGTGCGTCACCTCGGTAAAGAACACGAAAGTCGTTAACAAAATAAGATTGCATAATCCGTTCAACTCTAAAACCAAATGTGGGTATGTAGGATGGTTTGAATGAAAACAAGGTTCTATAAATGGGATTGACGACTCTATTTATCAATGGATGGTTTTTTATACTTTTAATTTTAAAATAGTACTTAAGAGAGAGTCTCTCGCGTCTTATTTCTAATGAAGGCTCGTTTGCAATTACGTACAAACTCTCTACTGGCGAAGTCCTAAAAGCCCCAGTAGAAATTCGTAGGCCCTGGTGATGGATGGTGTCAAGGGATTTGAGGTACGACTTTGCAGTCGAACCATAAATTGCACAACCATAGTCAAGCTTCGAACGAACCAATGCTTTATAAATTTTTATCATGGAAGCCCGATCCGCTCCCCAGGAACAGTGCGTCAAAACTTTCAGAATGTTCAGAGATACGTTACATTTTCTTTTTAGCTGGTTAATGTGGGACCTGAAATTTAATTTGTTATCAAATATTAAACCTAAGAATTTAGTTTCTGCAACCATGGGAATAATACGCCCACTAATCAAAATGTCGGGGTCTGGGTGCAACCCTCGTCTACGGCAAAAATGAACACCCTGCGTTTTTTCCGCAGAAATGACAAATCCGTTTCTTTTAGTCCAATCAGTTATGTTTAAAATAGCAGTATGCAGTTGCTTCTTAATAAAGCCCATGTCTTCCGATGCACAATGAATTTGAAAATCGTCAACGAACAATGAACCGTGAACATATGGAGGGAGTTGGTGAATGATGCCATTGATTTTAATAATAAACAAAATAACACTAAGAACGCTTCCCTGCGGAACGCCTTCGTCTTGTCTAAAAGTTTGCGATAAAATGTTCCCAACACGAACCTGAAAACACCTCGTCCTTAAAAAATTTGCTAAAAATATTGGAAGGTTACCCCTCAAACCAATCTCGTAAATGTCCTTCAAAATACCATACCTCCACGTGCGATCGTAAGCTTTCTCCATATCAAAAAATATGGAAATCAAATGTTTTTTTCTAACGAAAGCTTCGCGAATTGCTGTTTCAAGTTTTAAAAGATTATCTAAAGTAGATCGTCCATGTCTAAAACCACTCTGAAAGGGAGAAAGCCAACCCTTGTTTTCTAAAATGTAAAGCAGCCTCGAATTGACCATTCGCTCCATGAGCTTGCACAGACAACTGGTCAAAGCAATAGGGCGATAATTAGTAGGATGTTGAGGGTCCTTCCCTGGTTTAGGAATAGGAACCACAACAGCCTTTGTCCATGCAGTTGGAAAGACTTGTTCATTCCATATTCTATTAAATAAAACCAAAATGGTATGAAGTGATTCATCATCCAAATGATTTAGCATATGGTAATGAATGTTATCCAGACCAGGGGCAGTAGGATGAGACTTATGTAGTGCTTTATGAAGTTCATGGATTTTAAAATCGGTGTTATAAACTTCGGGTGTAGACTGCCCGAAATTCAAAGTCTTTAGTTCCTCTTTACGTTTAAAAACAATAAAATCTTGAGGATATGATGACTCTGATGAAACTTCACTAAAGGCTGTGCCAAGTGTGTCTGCAATGCCCTGTATATCAGAAGTGACTCGTCCATTATGATTAAGAAATGAAATCGTTTGACCATTATTGTAGTTACCAGTGATTTTTCGGACCCTGTTCCAAACCACCTTAGACGAAACATGCCCTTGAATTCCGCTGATATAATTGGCCCAAGATTGCCTTTGAGACTGACGTCTCACACGACGGGCCACAGATTTCGCAAATTTAAACGAAATCAAGTTTGCTTGAGTTGGATATCGGCGGAATTTTCCCCAAGCTTTCTTTTGCGCTTTCTGAGCAGCGGCACATTCCTCATTCCACCATGGTTTGCAGAGTTTGGGGATTTTCCCTGATGTTTTGGGGATGGAATTCTCAGCAGCTCTGATGATGGTGTCTGTGATTTTATCAACAGCTACATCTACATTTGTATGTTCTACCATGTCTAAGGTTAATCTAGAACAGGCCTCGAAAAGTGGCCAATTAGCTTTGTCAAAAATGAAACGTCCAGGTCGAGATGGAAAAGTTATATCGTTAGTCAAATATTTTAAAACAATTGGAAAATGATCGCTATTATGCAGATCTTTGTCAATACTAAACTCCCATTTCGGAGCAAGAGAGGGAGAGCAAACTGCAAGATCTAATGTTTGAAAGTTTCTTGTCGGTTGGTGGAAATAAGTGTATCCCGGGTTGTTTAACAGACAAAGGTCATGATCCCCAATAAACTTTTCAATCTGTAGGCCTCGGATGTTATTGTCAGAACTGCCCCAGATAGCATTGTGGCCATTCCAATCCCCCAAAATGATAAATGGAGACTGAAGTTGGTCGACAAGATCGTCGAAGTCGCACTGTCGGATTGGATTATTGGGTGGTAGATATAGTGAACATATTGTTAACAGTATTTTAACCTGAATTTGAATGGCAACTGCCTGCAATGGACTGTTTAATGTTAAAGGACGAGAGGGGAAAGAGCGAGAGTGCATTAATGCAACTCCGCCCACTGCCCTCGTGTTCTGTATATTGTCTTTCCTTGTAAAAGTATATTGGTTAATTTTTGTTTCTATAGCTGGTTTTAAGTAGGTCTCTTGTAGCGCAATACAAACAGGTTGATATGTGTTGATTAAAGCTTTGACATCGTCAATATGACCTCGATAACCATGACAGTTCCAGGATATAATATTAATGGCCATTATTTCTCTATTATGTAACCTTTAAGCTAATAAAAAATGCAGTCTTTTTTTTTTTTTTTCTACTTGTCGACGAATAATGGGGGTGTGGTGAAAAACTTTGATTTGGGTAGAAGATGGGTCGGAGACTCCATGCCCTTTTCTACCTCCATCTCCCCGCTCTCTGATGATTCTGAGCTACTCTCTTCACTAACGTGAGATGTTTTAAGAGTTTTTACTTTTTCAAATAGTTTTGGTTTTTTTACCGAAATATCTTGCTTTGCTTTTGAAGCAGTTTTTTTTGTTTTTTGGGAAACAAGTCTCTGGTTGTTACTGTTTGATTGAGTTTTGTTTTTAAACATTGCCTTAACACTTTGTGCACCTGCTTTGCTACCGGCGGAAGTGGAAGGCTTTGGATTACTTAAAGTATTACTGGAACTAGATTGAAATATAGATGGTATTTTAATTTGATTTACCGGAGGAGATTTCTGTTTAACTTTGTCTATTGTGGGAACGATAACTTTTATTGGTCCTTGGACTTTGCTATTAGTTTGCGTCGTCACTGTTCTGATGTCTTCTGTTTGCGTCTCGACTGATGCACAAGATTTAACTACAGGTGCAACTACAGATGCAGGTGCGGCTACAGATGCATATGAAGTGTTCGGTCGTGGGGAACGGTTTTGAACTATTTTTCTTGCTTCCGGGAAAGATATGTTTTGATTTGTTTTAACAGCTTGGACCTCTTTTTCAAATAAATATTTAGGGCAACGTTTAGAGTATGCTGTGTGGTTTTCCTTACAGTTTGCACAACATTCAGGTTTTGAGCAAGTATAGCTGTCATGGTCTGGTTCGGAACACTTGGCACAGATTGGAACTTTCGAACGGCAATTAGTTTTGGAGTGGCCAAACATCTGACACCGAAAGCAGCGCAGAGGGTTTGGCACAAAGGGTCTTACATTACATTTCAGGTATCCGGCTGTTATGAATGTAGGTAGAACAGGGGTGTCAAATGTCAGAATTACATGGTTAGTGGGCATAGATTGGTTATCACGCGAGATCATAATACGTTTAGCTTCTATTACTTTTTGGCTTTTTAGTTCACTTACAAATTCTTCATCGGTCACCATTCTTAGTTCTTGATTTGAAATAACTCCTTTGGTAAAATTAAGGCTATTGTGCCCATAGGCTTCAACTTCATAGTCTCCAAAACGTTTAATATTCAGTAGGGATTTAGCTTGTTTTTCATTTTCTGCTTCTACTAGCAAGTCTCCGGATTTTTGCTTTTTTATACTTTTAACTGAACCAGCTGCATTGCGTATATATTTATCGATAAGGAATGGTGACATATTTTGGAACTGACCGTTAGCAAGATGTATGATCACAAACAAAGGTACTGCTTCTCCAATATATTTATGTATAACATTTTTGGGGTTTGGTGGGTTTAAGGCCGTCACCAGGGCACTATCGTTGAAATCCATAAAAGGAAAGGTGTTCATCACGGTGGCCCCACACCCCCCATGGAGCCCCACACGGGAAGGCAGTTACCGGCTCTGGAAAAAATAAACAAAAAGCACAAAACCAAAAAGAACCCCAGCCTCGGCACACACCTTAAGGTACCACCGTGGTATAATGCTACAGCTTCGGAGCGTGATCCGCCAGTTCACCCAGGGCACTCCTTAACTGCAGCACTAACCCTTAAATTCCAAATTCCAGTGAAGTCCAGCACCACAATAGATTATTGTGGTACCGGACTGCAGTGTCATTAGGCAAGCCGATTGACCGGAAGCGGGCTCACTCCGGCCGCTCGTCTACGGAGAAGCATGGACCAAAGGGCACGCAACAGCGCCCCCAGGAAACTAAACCCCGTCCTGATATGGGGCGCCGCAGGAACCCCAGGACTCCACTTTCCCCCGATACGAGTCGCCGCACACGGCAAACATGCGGGTCAATAAACGTGACACTGTAAATAATACAAAACAAACTCAAGAAGGGTTACCACTAATTCTTGTATATTGCAAATAAGAATACCAAAAAATTAACCAACGCAAAAAGAAACCAAACGGAAGTAAAAGATCTATATAACGAAATGAGGAATTACGAAACGTATCATCTACAAAAAACTAACAAAAATTATACAAAATCAGGGCCGTCGCAAAAGGAAAGAACGAAAGAAGCTAAGGCCCAGCTAGGGTACCTCGGGGTTGCCAAGCCCGTACTCACAAGATGTGAGCCCCCTGAGGGGGGGTTCGGATAATTAACATCGCACTAGAGATGCACAGTGGGCTATTGGCGACGGTTCAGGGCGTATATCGAAAGAAAGACACGGGGAAAATCCTCGTATTTTTTAACCATGGTCAGGTGACAAGGACAACATCTGAACTGGCACATGACGCAACCTGAATAGGCATCTTCGCGATATTCATTTTCCTCGTAAACCTCTGGTTGCTAACCGACAACGGTACTACTGAGTTTATACGGTACCAATCATAGTTCTAGCAGAAAACTAAATCGAAACCGTGCGGTGGACTTGACAAATTAATAAAATAATCTTTCTAAAAAAAATGAAAACCGACTTAATGGAAAATGCGCTAAAAGTAAAAAATATTTTTTTATTTTACGAACGAGTTGGAAAAAATTGAATTATTTGATATCAATTTTATACTTATTAAAAGTTTTTGAAATCGGCACCAACATTTAGGTATGATTTTTGTAAATTGAAACCAACTTCAGAAAGTTCTAATAAGTATAAAATTGATACTAAATATTCAATTTTTTCCAACTCATTTGTAAAATTAAAAATTATTTTTTACTTTTAGCGAATTTTCCTTAAAGTCGGTTTTCTTTTTTTTTTAGACAGATTATTTTACGTTTCCTTTTTTAAGTTTTTAATTTAGCGTGGGGCTTCGCCCCCTGTTATTATTCACCAAGAAATTCAACTAACAACTTGTGCTTGCATTTTGTCTCAACAATGTATATCATAAAACAATCCCTATCCATGGCAATAAATGCTGGGTAAACTAAATGTCATTGTTATGCAAGTTCTGTTGAACAATGAAAATATTTTGAAACGGATAAATTGTTTAAAAAAACTCCGGTTAATCGATATTTCCGGGTATATAACAGCCGGATAACCGATTATTTTTTTTACAGATTTTGTTTAAGTGGATTTTTCTCTATCCAACAAAAAAAGAATTTTCGAAATCGAATAATATTTTTTTTCAAACGGTCCAGGTAATTGAGAATTCCGGATAGTTAAATGCCGGATAACCGAATACTTTTTTCAAATTGCTCCCAAGTTAAACATCCCTTATCCAACAAAAAAAATTCCAATTAACTGAAGTAGAACCGAAATCCCGCGCGAACATACATAAAAAAATATATAAGAATACATAACGGACGAATTGACAACCTCTCCACTTAGCGAGCGTTGGCGGTTTTAATTTAAAGCTTATGGCGGTTTAATTTTTGAGTTTTGGTGGTCGCGCTGGGCCAGTGATCTTGCGATCGGAAGGTTGCCAGCTTCACTACAAAAATACTAGAAAGTCATCCGGAACATCCAACAATTATACTGGCGCATATACGGAACTAGTGTACGATAAATCTTCTGGGTCCAATGTCCTGGTGCCTATTGAGGTTGCGACCAACGCCAGCTCAGGTGTTGTCCTCGTCATCTGACCATGGTTCAAAAGTACGAGGCATCGTTCCCGTCTTTTTTTCGAGATAGGCCCCGTGCAGATCTATTGCGACGTTATTAACCCAAACCAACTCTCCAGATAGGCCCCCATACGTCGCCAATAGCCCACAGTGCAGCTCTAGTGCGAGGTTTTTATAAAAAAAATCATCAAATATTGACCAGAAGAATCATTTTTTTTTCTAATTTAAAATATGAAATGAGTCATTACTAAATAACTATAAATATTTATTGTCATAAAAATTACATGTGCAAATTGAGTTTTAAATTAATGGGAAATAAGAGTTATAAGATTAACACGACATAACTCATTAATAACTATAACAATGCTAGTTAAATACAAAAGATATATCAAATATATATTTTTTAATTTTTTAAACATCGTGATAAATTTCACTGATCTAAATTTTTTTTTATTTGTCAGTTAGCGCTTTGCTTGCAATCAGATATAATAGTAACCTTATACCAAATTTGATAATTAGACAACACAATGGCAACTACAATAAAAGATGCGAAATAAAACTAGGAGGTTCCGCCCCCTGCTCCGCTAACGCTCCGACAACCCCCGGAGGATTGCTACGCATACCTCATAGGTTTGCTCCGCAAACCACTTCTCGCTTCGCTCGCTAAAAGGTAGGACACAATAACAATGTGTCCTAGTAACAATACTTTTTTAAATTATATTACCAAAAACTTTAAACGTTGAAACTGAATTTAAATAATAATTCATCTTGGCATCAATAAATTTTTTCGCCATGTAAATCAATTTAAAATCATTTAATTTCTTTTAAACTACAAATGAAAACAATGGAACCACTGGCAAGCCATTATTTATTATTTTCCGCGTTATTTTCACACCTTTCCTGCGTTTTAGTTTAATTTTTAACATTATTGGTAGTTTGTTTTGGCATTAATTGACGTTAAGCTTACCATACTCTTGCCTACCAGAAGTGTGTACGTAACTAAGTTAAAACGTCATAAAAATGAAGGTAATAGAAATCTAGTTTTCAAAATTGCCAACAGTTTATATTCTTCCTAATTTAAGCTGACATCAACAAAATAATTATTTACTAATGAATTGAAGGGGCTAATCGTCAAAATGGCTTACATAATGGCAAAATAAAAATACGGGCGCAACAGAATTTCGTAAACAAATTAACTGTTGCCACTCAGCGTACAGAAAAACAGCGTTTTTCAATCACCGCGTAAGAGAAATATATATAAAGATATATCAAAAATACATTTTCCTAATATTTAGATGAATCTTTTGTATTATATCTATGCAAATTTCACACCATTGAATCTTGCACAAACTTGTTCGTAAGGAAAACATATTATCAAACATTTCGTTGTTAAGCGAGACAAAAAAAAATAGAAGAAAATGTCATTTGTGAAAGTTTTAGCCCCTTTCTTTCAGTCACATCTAGTAGTAATTTGCATCAGGCCCATCGCACCGGGGGGAGGAGTCCGACAACCAAATATCTGTCAACCCTGAAAGTTGGAAATTTCAACTTCTAAAAACGAGTTGGGAAAATGTATGCCTGCAGTAAATTAGGTAGTATTATTAACGCTAGGAAAGATTAAAAATTACCCAACTTGTAAGATTACATTTAAATTAGACCTCAGAACGGACAATGCATTGGAATATGGTTGCAACAACTCAATATGCTTGTGAGAGAACTGTTTAGTAGTACCTAATATAGATATAGAAAAGACGGAAACATGTGGATTAGTTGGAACTGAGAATTTTCAGCACTGTCGAGTTGGGAATTTCGAATAGTTGTGTTAAGAATTTGGAATCGTTAAGTTGGGAAATTACTTGTATAAAAAAAATTTCTTGATTTAAAAAAAATCATTAGTAAATTTATTTTAAACTTTTTCTAATTTTATAAGTGTTTTTTAAATGGTTGTATTACAGGACAGTTGGCTCGTTTTTTTCCGTTGGCGACAAAAAAGTCGCCAAACCATTTTTTTTTTTGCGCTGATGAACTTTAGAATTTTATTTATTCAACAGAAACGGTTAATAGACTTTCCTGGTGTTATTGACCGACACTGTTAAGCGCATGCACGTACCGTGAGCTAATGTCACAGACTCGTACTCCGATCATGGCTCTGGGCTATTGCGGTATTCGTCTACTCAGGATCCAAGCCGATACCTCAGCTTCGAGCAGTTGATTAGGGTGCATAAATCCGAAAAAAAACTTACCCATAAATCAACTAAACAAATACAACAACAAAAAATTCCTTCCTTAAAATTGTAGTATCCAGGAAAATTAAACAGAAAATTTATATTTCTAAGTTTACTTAACTGATACATGGAATAGTATTTACAAAAATATATGTAATGCAATGAATGGTTTTTTAAAAAGTTATAATGGGGTTGTCATAATATTAATTTATCGCCTCCCCTCCTTATAAAAAAAACCGCGCCAAATGTTATATAATATATCTATACCGCATTTTTGGGGCCGCTGAGCAAGTACTCTGACATAAATCAGTCTCTGGTTGCTTACAGTATGTAAATACTCATTCTGTATCTGAAGAAGAAGAACTTAATATGCCATTACCATAATACTCATTATTTACGTACGCATAAGTACATTTCGCATACTCCTTCTCAAAGTCTTCCACTAGGTCTTCAGCAAAGTATTGTTGAAGTATATTTTTGAATGATTTAAAACTGTTATCTTCTACCGCAATGGTCATCACAGCAATTGCATTAGGGATAAATGTGTCAAGGAATTTTTGGTATGCATTTGCACCTTTGAAAAGCACTCTTATGGCGGCTTCTGGGGTGTAACCTTCAAACAAATCACGTATGACAGGATATATATGATTCCTAACAAAAATATATTGGTAGTTTTGTGGTGTTTTTATCCACAGTGCATTGAAAGTGCTTTCGTATGCCACCGGCACCTGTGTGTCAATTATGGTTATTAGATTCCTTTCTAGAAGCCCATCTATATTTCTGTAACTCATTTCAGACCACACGAACTCTGACATGGGTACAAGGAACGGAAGTAATGGCCATGGCAGCAAGTGGATTAGACCGCGAGTATAGTGGTAATGAAGAAGTTCATTTATTTCCTCTTCATTGAAATGGGACGCCAAGAAAATAAATACACTACGTTTAAATTTCTTCCTATGCCCCATGACGTATTCTCTCGCCAAGGACAGCATCAATTGATTCAAGCCACAACGGTTCTTCATCTCCCCGAGAAAAAATCTCGTTGCTCCGACGTTATTGTTCTTCACTGCCAATTCGAACAAAAAGTACTCATCATCAGTATAATCATTACAATCGTTTACTCTCCTGAACTTCTTTATTTGCCCATTCAGGTAAGATACCCATAGCTTAAACCACAGCTGAAGACGTTTTGAATAGTCTTCAACAACCAATCCACTTTGCTCTACCTCCTCAAGAACACTGTTCTTAACGATTGGCCAGAGTCGTTGAATGCTTTCGGGATCACTTCCCCCACAAGCCAGTTTAAATGCGTCAATGTCTTCCCATTCGCCACTTGATACACAATTCCCAGCCGTTCTTCCGTAATCGACAATTCCAAGAGATGTCCAACAGAGTTTTCTATGCAAGTTCACGTGGCCAGCTACGGCACTTTGGAATTCTTTCAGCCATGCCTGTATTTGTTCTCCAACAGGCTCAATAAAAGGGAGAATTTCCTTCTTAAGAACTTTCGGCAGTGGGAGAAAGTGGACGTTTTCAGAGGCCGTTAGCGAGCTGACTGTCAATGTCCCGTTTCTGAGCAATGGTTTGTTAAAGTAGAGGCTGACTGAGACTGACAATGCAGACGTGAACGAGAGCTTGGGAACCACATTGAAACTCATTCTAAAGGATTTGTAGGAACCTGTAAAATATGGAATAAATCTTAATCATATTATGTTAATACTTGTGGAAATTGAAATTAATCTTGTAAATACTAGTGATGAACCGGATAGCGATTTTGCCGGATATTCGGTAAACATTACAAACCAGATATCAGATATACAAACTGGTTTTTGCCGGATATCCATCAGATTATTTTATGAAATGATCTTCTATTATAAGTTTTTTAATAAACTATTCATATTCAGACTTATTTTGAAACGGCCGGAGCTGTACAGTATTATGCGTTTGAAAATGAAATATTTCCAAATTGCTGATCTAAATTGCGCTACAGGGTCATTCCATGTGAAATCACCCAACGGGTGTTGCTCCATAGTCACCGATTTTATAAAATTTATACCACTGTTGAATATCACATTCAAACCACCATATCTCATATATTTTTAAAGTTTATTGACAACGAGTCGAAATATAACCATTTGAAAATCAGCCATTTTTCTCAAAAGACAACCATCTTGGATTTGACTACAATGTCTATAAGTGCTTGTAATATAAGAACCAGAGGCTCAAAATCAATAAAATTGGCACAAAATTAAAGAAAAATAACCAAAAAACACATATTTAGTATCTAAACATTTTTTGGATTCAGTTTAATTATTTTTACTATATTCAAAGTTAAAAAAGTGCTTTAAAAACTGATCCAGTTTGAGGGGCCATACAAAAAATGTCTTACTTTTTATTTTGCTATAACTTGGTAAATAGATTATTTGATATGTCTATATTTAATACAAAAAAAATCTCTTGGGTACTATTCTAGATGGCAAAAAAAAAATTATATAAAAAAATGTTCTCTATTTTATACCCAAATAGGGCTATTTGTAACAAAATCTGGCTATTTATTGCTAAACCTGGATTTTTTTGGACACTTTTTAAAGTTGGGAACTATGAGAGATAGTATGCTATGCATAACATATAATGAAATTCTGCAACATATTGCAAAATCGAAGCAATGACTGTCTCATTGCATCATTTTGTTTTAGAATGTATGACTACATCATACATTCTAATCAAGATCCATATTACATAATCTTTTACACTAAGTGTGAGCAATTCTTTTTTGATCAAGCTCATTTAAGTTAGTTTTGTCTAGATGTGAAGTTGTCCAGATATTAAAGTGTTGTAGTTTAATATTAAGTGTAATGCAGAAATGGCTTGTTTTGTGTGTAAGAAACTTAATGTGGCATTGCATAGAGTTTGTTTAAGTGCTTAAATTATCTTTGAATGATGTGGAATATTAAAAAGGAGATTATATTATTTAGAAATCGATGACGAATGTTATGTTAGTGGAAAGAACTGCAAGATCCATAAAGATAATTACTTGAAATGGTACAAACTGAGACAGAGTACATCTTGTGACCCACTTAATAACCATCCTGGCAACAACAAAACAAAATCTTTAAAAATAATTGAATTCAAATTATCACTCATCCGGGCGAACTGATATCAGGGAAAAAACTATGTATTACTTGTTATTCACATTATAACTCATCAGTTGATATAGTGTCTACTCCTCCTTACCCTGCAAATCAATGCACCAAGGATCAAGATTTTAATGATCCCTTACTGTTGGTAGAGCAATTGGATAAAAGCTGTGAAATATTAGAAATATCACCAGTAAAGATGAGTAGAATAAGCGCAAAGAAAAATATAATTACACGCAAAATAAAGTTAAAAAATTAAGCAAACGTGTTGCTACTAAAGCATTAGCCAATGTACTAAGCTATCATTATTGTTGCAGATTTTTCTGAAAATTATGCATGTGTTGAACAAGATGCTATTCAAAGTGTCCATTGGGTAAAAGAACAAACAACATTCTCCCCCCCCCCCTTTCTTGTCTATGCAAAAGATAGTATTGGAACTATAAAAACTATTTCTATGTGCATAATCAGTGACCATCTTATACATGACACAACAATGTTATGAGATTGAAATTGCCAGTCAGAAATTAGAAAAAAGATATGCTTTAGCCGACACAATTCCATGAACTAGAACAAACCACTGTTCTGTACCAATAAATCAATCACAATTAAAGATTCATCATCAACTTTCATAGCTACTATGGCATTTGAAGAAAATATAAAACCATTACATTTGAAAAAAGAACAATACCTTTGTTTTACGGAAATAATTGGTGGATTGAAAACATTTTGAGTTTTTTAGAAGAATACCAATGACAATAAAGTTATGTTCATGCATCTTAATGGCCCAAGTTCATACAAGTGGCCAAATCCCACACATGTATGTTGGATTCCATATGAACACATAATCAAACCTGTGACTCCTCCAACGACAACTACAAGCAAAACATATCAGACCACAAAAATAGAGAATAAATCAATTAAAATGTTATTCAAATCTTGTAGATTGAATATATTGCCTTTTGAAGACTACAAAAAGTATGATTGAATATTATTTTTTAGCTTTATTTAATTTATACCTTTATAAACATTTTAATGTAACTAGTATTTGCAAACATTTTCCAGAATTAGTGTCATATGTTTGGCATGACTTGTTTTTATATGAAGCATAATACCATCTACGTTTTTTTCCTATTAAATGTAGATATATCAAATAATGGTACTTCTCTTCTAAACGGCCTCAAATAGTCGCCAAGCGAAAGTTTGTCGCCGTATTGATTATTTACAATTTTAATGTTGCCACTCACAAAATAAAATGTTAAAAACAGTCGTAAATGATTTACGATTAGATGACGTCAAAAAGTATATTCTAAATTATAGACAATAAGTCGCACTTAACCTGTGCAATGGGCTATTAGTTACGGTTCGAGGTAAAGACTTTCGCTCGTCAGCGGATCTGGATGTATTTTCAAGTGAACATCAAAAGACCGGATGCGTTGCGCATGCGTCTTTTTTTCTGATCTTTATGGTTACTTAAGGAGAAATGCACAATTACGGTTAATTACTCAAACGCTGTGTCTTATTTTCGAACCACGGTGGATGACGTTCACTGCGTAATGGGCTAGCGGTGACGGTTCAAAATTATTTCCGAAGGATTTCTTTAAGGTCTGCACGATTGAATAAAATAACGTCGCACTTGAGCTCCACAATGGGCTAATGTCGACGGTTTAGAATTCATCTCGAAGCTTTGATTTGGTTAATTAACATCGCACTAGAGCTTCACATTAAGCTGTTGGCGGCAGTTCGGCGCCTATCTCGAAGGGAACAATGTCTCGTATTTTTGAACCACGGTCAGATGGCGAGAACATCACCTGAGCTGGCATTCGTTTGGGGCATTTCTATGGCACTCTTAAGCGCACACGCGTTCCGCGCGCTTAAAGTCACAGGGTCCTGCCGTCGATTTTGTGGTCTCCGGCCTGCGGCCTCCGACTACTCAGGATCACATCCGTGACCCCCTCCGGGCTGTCGATCATGGTGCTTACAGGGGCCGTCGTTTGGGGCATTTCTATGGCACTCTTAAGCGCACACGCGTTCCGCGCGCTTAAAGTCACAGGCTCCTGCCGTCGATTTTGTGGTCTCCGGCCTGCAGCCTCCGACTACTCAGGATTACATCCATGACCCCCTCCGGGCAGTCGATCATGGTGCTTACAGGCAATCCTTCGGGCAGTCGTTTGGGGCATTGCGACAGCACTCTTAAGCGCATTCTAAACAAATTTATTTTAATAGCTATCCTAACAATCAAACATCTTTCCAAAATTATAAAAAATATTCACCAAACCCAATTTAAAATCGTTTGAACCAAACCCATAATTTCCAAATATCCGAATTTAAATATTTGTAACTATTAAATAGTTCGCATAGTCGTGCAACCAATCAGAGTTCGTTAAACACTTATATATTCTAACCAATCAACAATCGTAAGGCAATAGACGTTTAATGTCAAATCGCGAAGGAAAATGCACACGCATCCAATGCACGTAATCCAAACAAACTTGTCGCAGGAAGAAAGTAAATATATAATACGAGGCACCCGTTTCCGGGTCTTTCCTTCGATATAGGCCCCGAACCGTGGCCAATAGCCCACTGTGTAGCTCTAGTGAGACGCTAATTACCCATACTAAAATCAACTCCAAAGAAATTGTGTTTTAACTATTTTGAGCAATGACACTAAAAAAGGCACGTTCAGTTTACTCTCCCGTTTTTATTTAGCTCAGTGCACTCAATCATACAATCAACTGAAACGCGATCTTTTGTGTATGGTAATCCCTAAGGTAAACAACTTTGGCGCATTTTCGCTCGTTGGCATACGAGGCCGTATAACCGAAAAGAACCCAAATAATATATCTGCGAATTTTGAGCAAAATAAAAAGTGAACCATAATTTTTTATGGCCCCTCAACCTGACCAATTTTTAAATCACTTTTTTATCTTTGAATATAAAACTATTAAAAGGAATAACTGAAACTGTTTAAATATTAAATATGTGTTCTTTGCTTATTTTTCTTTAATTTGGTACTAATTTTGTTGAATTTGATCCTCTGGTTCTCATATTAGAAGAATTTTTAGACATTGTAGTAAATCCAAGATGGCCACCTTTTGAGAAAAATGGCTGATTTTCAAATGGCTATAACTTGGCTCCTTTTCAATAAAATTAAAAAATATTTGAGATTTGGTGGTTTGATTGTGATATTTAACAGTGGTAAATTTTTTTTTAAAAAATTGCAACAATGGAACAACAAATTAATTCTCAAACGGTTGTTTATATATGGAATGACTCTATCAGTGTTCACTCTAGAAATAAAAAGGGGCAGGGCGCTTGTTGGCAGTAAAAGGGCACAACGTTTTTGAAAAGACACTTCTTGTTTTTAAAAGGGCACTTTAAAAAAAAAAGTTTGGTGTGGGCGTGGCCACACATTGACCGGACCCGTGACCAAACAAAAAAAAAGTTCCGATTTATTGGTCGATATTACGCTAGAGCTGCATATTGGGCTATTGTTGACGGTACGAGGCCTATCTCGGAAGGAAAGACCCGTAAAAAATTGTTTCTTTATAAAAATATTAATTTAAATCTAAAATTTGACATTTTAAAAGTATTGTTTGCCCTTTTAAAAAATCTGTAAGTATGAATCATAGGCAATAGTCCAATTGAGGCCGAAGCGGTGCGGGTTTACCATATTATCAAAGAAGAAAACAATTGTTTATCGCCCAGATAAAAGGTTGCCATGGGCCGCTATTGGAATTTTCCGGAATCAGACCCCTTACAAACTGATAAAAAGGCTACTTAAATTCAAAATTTGGCAATAAAATGCCTAGTCTTGCAACTTTGCTCCAAACCATCTTATCTTTAAAAAAACACCTTAGAATTTCATATGCAGGCACAGGCAACCAATAGGACTCGTGGAATGCCCCATGCTTGAAATTACTGAGGAATCATCGCGATTTCACAACACGCATAGTTAAAAAGGTGTAAATTCACTTAAATCCAATTTACACACAATTTTTTTTTTAATCGATGCCTATTTAAAGACAGCTAAGGAAGTAATGATGCTTGTGCTTGACTGAAAAGGGCAAGAACGGCGGAATTTTTTCAAAAGAGGATGGCATTTTTGAAAAAAGGGGCATGAGGGCGCTATTGAGATGAAAAAAGGACGGGCAGGGCGGACCGCCATTCAAAAAACGCCTAGAGTGAGCACCGACTCTATATTTAAATGCTACAACTAGCTCTTACTAGACTAGAGCATAAAACAATTTCTAATAGGTAACGAACAGAGATGTAGCTATACACCCTACACACAACAACGCACATGGATTATTCAAACTCCAGGTCCGGATAATTAAAAATCAGCCGGATATGGGAACGTCCACCAAAAATGAAACTTTTTACTGAAATTAAAATTTTAACCAAACTGTAAGTGTGGTATATCAATTTAATCCTAGAAAGTTGCTGGGTATGAATTTGTAAGGTATTATTTCATAAGAATAATAGTCTGCAGTGAAATTGTTCTGAAAGTTGACTTATTTCTTCACTTTTATTGGGGCCAAAAATGTCACTTCGATAATAGTATATTATTTTCTTAATTTTGTACATTAATTGAAATAATTATATATACAAATTCATAATCCATTTACATATTTATCATATATATATAGTTGAAATATTTTAGATAAGCTTTTGAATAAAATGTTAACTCTATTTAATAGTGATATTTAACTGTCACAAAAGTAACAAAAAACATATAAAAGTTTCAAATTTGTAAAAACTACTTAACATTTTTACTTGAAACCTTTTAATCTCTGATTTGGTGGAATAAGACATATTTTACACCATTTATTTTTTGTGTGTCATGCATAGAACATCCTCTGTTGTGTTGTCACAAGAGTAACAACTGACTGTGTCACAAGAGTAACGCATAACATTTCTGGCAAGTAAATCAAATAGGTTGTCTTCAGACCAAAACAAAAACAATATTTTAAGTTTATTTGGCTTTGCCCTTTTTAAGAATAAGTTCTTGAGTAGTTTTTCCATAATTAATTACATAATTAATTTAAAACAAATTAATTTGCATTCATTCGTTTTTAAAATGAATGAACTTAATTTTTTATTTACTTTAAAATTACAGAACAATTATGACAGCAGGTCCTCAGAATGTGTGTATTTGTGGTTTTCATAAAAACTTTCAAAGTAATTCATAGGACAGTTGCAGATTTATTTTCTCCATTCCTAAAGATTTATTGATTTAGAGTGCTGTGTAGGCCCGTTGCACCGGGGGGAGCACGGTCCCACTATAATCTGGAAACCCTGAAAGTTGGGAATTTCTACTTTTAAAAATCCCCAATTTGAGAAAATTTATGCCTGAAGAAAATTAGTATTATTAGCAAATGAAAGCTAGGGCAGATTAGAAATGGCCTAACTTGTATCATTATATTTAAATTAGACCTCAGAACAGACATTGCATTGGAATATGGGTGCAACAAATCAATGCTTGTGAGAGAACTGTTTAATATTACCTAAAATGTATATAAAAAAAGATGAAAAATGCTGATAAGTTGGAACTGGGAATTTTCAGCACTGTCGAGTTGGGAATTTCGAATCGCTAAGTTGGGAAATTTGTTGTTTCAAGCCTGTTGTTTCAATTTTGTTATGTTGCTGGTGCTTTGATACTTTACTTGAATTTTGGTGGACATTCAGAATGTGCATTTTGAAAAGATATCATAGAACGACTATTATATAATACAAGACAGATTTTCTGTAAATGTGTTTGCACAATATTTTAATGCAGCATCTCCAAGAAAATACATCGGTCAAAAGTGTATCCAGTTTTTTCTGATAGTTGCACAGGCCAATTTAAACAAAAATATAATTTTTTAAACATGTCAGCACTTAAATATTAACAGTTTTCATGGACAGTTTTTTTCCAACAGCTTATGATACGAGTGCTGTAGATGGAATCGGTGCTGTTTTTCTTTTTTTAAGTGATGTCTATGAAATGAAGTGCATGGTAAAAGGAAATAATACAAAAAGCTGCTGATTTTGCAGAACTTGTTCATGGTGCAACAAAGGTAAACATACTTTATGTACCAAATGAAGAAATCATAGCCAAAGAATTCATTTGCGTATTACTCTTGGAGAATTTGTATAGTGAAGAGCACACAAAAACACACTTTGTCGAAGCTACCAAAAATGCCACTATTTACCATTAACCATAACACACGATAATTCCTACAAAGAGTTCATATTTTATAAAGAAACAGCAATAAAACTGCAAGTGAAACCGACGATGAAGAGGAAGAGCAATTTTGCTCAGTAACAGAACACAAAGGAGCCGAAAACTTGTAATATAACCAGTAGGTGAATGTAAACTATGTTGTGGTCTGTTAATTCTAACAGTATATGATGAATATCAAATAAGGTGCTTTAATACACACAAAAGTAAAAAGAATTCAAAAGTTTGAACCTTATGATCATGCTATTTGATACAAAAGAAACCAAATTGTGGCTAATTTTGTTGCTCTATATTTGTAAAATATTTTTTTAGTAAACTATTTTTTAATAAAATAATTCTATACCCTTTTAAGCTATTTTAGACTCCTATCAATGTTTAAAACTGTTATATATTAAAAAAATTGAGAATTAGCTCATATATTAATGATTTTTTGAGGGTTTTAAGCAGAAATTCAATTGTGGACAAAATGTCACAAGAGTAACGCTTAGCATTTTACTTAAAACAATGCCATTAATTCAGATTTTGTCAAAGAGATTCAAAAGTTTTTTCCTTTTGAAGAGATATAATTGCTCTATTATATTTGTAAATTTGAGTTTTGTATTCTCATATAATTCACAGGAATTCTACCTTAAAAACACTTTTTGTATTTTGCCTTTTCCAGTGGTCACAAGAGTAACAAAATTTTGATTTATTTCCTAGACAACAAAAATATACTAAATTACATATTAGATATGTTTTATGAAGCGGAATGACATGAACTTTTAAATAGTTATTTTTAATTTTATCCTAAATATGTTTAGTATTGTAAAAAATGTACGTTTTTACGAATATTTTCTCTGACCGTCACAAGAGTAACAATGGACGTTCCCATATATGTTTCATCTCTAGTAAATACTTTATCATATTACCAAATATTCAATGTGTATTGGAAGCTATTCGCTAATCCTAACACACACATTACTATAGCGATATAACTAATAAACAGTTTACAAGACACTATTAAATTTTGGATACACAGACTATATTGCTACATTTCGAGGTTTTGTTCAGAATTATTAGTTAATTTAACAGAAACAATAAGGGGGCGTCCATAAATGATGTCACGCCTTTTGTCCCCCCGCCCTCCCCATGTCATAACCCTTCGCCTGCTACATCACATTTTCCTACCAACAATATTAATCAAACACATAATAAATTATATATACACACTGTTCACTCTAGAAATAAAAAGAGGCAGGGCCCTGTTGGCAGTAAAAGGGCACTCTGTTTTTAAAAAAGGCACTTCTTGTTTTTAAAAGGGCACTTTAAAAACAAGTTTAGTGTGGACGTGGCCACCCGTTGACACATTGGATCCGCGCCGAAATAGAAAAAAGTTCCAATTAGTTGGTTGACATTGCGGTAGAGCTGCATATTGGGCATTTGTTGACGTTTCGGGGCCTCGAAGAAAAGACTTGTTCAAAATTGATGTCTCTTTATAAAGATATTATTTAAAATCCGAATTTTGACATTTTATAATTAATGTTTTCCCTAAAAAGCAAACGTGTAAGTATCCCTAATCAGACCCCTTACAAAACTGATGAAAAGACTACTTAAATCCAAAATTTGGTAATAAAATGCCTAACCTTGCAACTTTGCCCCAAACTATTTTCTCTTTAAAAAACACAGAAACAAAAAGGATTCGGGGAATCATCGTGATTGCACAAGTCTCATAGTTAAAAAGGAGTTTGTTTTTCTACTGTCATAATTAACTTAATTCCAATTTACACAATTTTTTTAATCGATGCCTTTTTTAAAGACAGTTAAGGAAGCAAGGATACTTGTGCTTGACTGAAAAGGGCAAGAGGGTCGGGATTCTTTTTAAAGAGGGCGGCAGTTTTGAAAAAAGGGCATGAGGGCGCAATCGATATGAAAAAAAAGGCGGGCAGGGCAGACCACCCTTCAAAAAACGCCTAGAGTGAACACTGTACAGTGGCGGCTCGACCACTACAGCAAGTACAGCCGGGCTGCACCTAATTTTATTAGTGTATTTTAAAACTAAAATTATATATTTTACTAATTTTCTTAAATGAAGATTAGAATTGGAAATGGAGATTAAATTTCAACTCTAAGTAAAAAAAATCTCTGATAAATAGCAAGCGTGTTTCCGTAATGCACAAATTCAGGAGAAGAAAAAACAAAAACTCCATTCAATAAAAATTGCAGCTAAAAAGCGAAGTTCGAAATCGGCTGCATCGTTGCCATGGCAACCTTACGTAGTATGACTTCTCCAGCGCCCCAGCACGCTAAAATGGAGGACGTGACGACACAAACGTAGCGCAAAAGGATTTTTTCAAATTAGCTGTACTAGGGATTTCGAATAAATGATTGGTTCATTGCTGAATCTGCGAGGCGGGGTGGAGGAAAACGATGATTTCAAAGAATCTCTCCAGACGGAAATAGTTTTCAATAAGTTTGCACGTGTGTTGTTGTTGTTTCTTTACTTAAATTAATATTAAAATTGACCGATTTGCAAGTTTGATAGGAGGATTGATTTTATTTTCAAAAAATAAGTAAGTGTTTTCTATTATTTTTACATGTTATCTTTCATAAAAGTTGAAAGGAAACTTTGGTTTGAGTAATAAATTTTAAAGAATGTCCGTTCGTGTATGGTTGTGAAAAAGGCGAGGGGGAGGGGGGGGAGTTACAAGTTTTCGGCTGTACTAACATTTTTGACCACGGGCCGCCACTGACACTGTATACATATGCTGGCAGTTCAGAAACAAATCACTAAGTTATAAATAGTATTTGAAATTTTGTTTTTCAATCGCAACTATATCGATACAAACCGGAAACGGTTCATTTTTCTGAAACTTTTGTGTTTGTTGTTTCGATATACGCATTGTTTTTAGGCGATGTGTGTTATGTTACACTTCTTGTAACCCCCTTCTTTGTCACAAAGTGTCACATATCCATGAACCCCTCCAAGCGCAACATCATTTGTGGACGGCTCCTAAGTATAAGTAAGCACCTAAGTACTCATAGCTTTTACTCTATGAAAGAAAAATAGTAATTCCAAAAAACAATTTGATGTAAAGGAAATTGCAAGGGTAAAAATTAACATGTTTGCCTTAACTGAAAATATTCAGTGTACAAATAGAACACTTTATTATAAACAAAGGAGCAGATGTAGTGACATTTTAAGTGTTTTTTTTGTTGACGACGAAAAAAGTCGCCAAAACTGTTTTTTCGATTTGCGTCGCTAAATTGTAGAACTTATTATGAAGTTTTATGCAACTGTTTTGTTGTATTCTTCCGCTTTCATTCAAAATTACTTTAAAAATAGTTCCGGCAACGCACAAAAACGATTCCGTAGCACGACGTCATACGGATGCTAGATTGAAAGTCACCACAAGAAGCGATAAATACAATGTCATGTGGGTTGCCATACTATAAATGGACAGAGCTAGTTTGCTTGTGGGATAGCATTAAAATTTCACTCAAAACTACTAATCTATTGAAAAGCTCGAAGATGTTTTTTAATAATATGATGTTAAAACACAAGTTAAACGTAATGAATGCAAAATTTGAATATAAAAAAGCGATATTATTGTTTGTTTACCAGTAATCGGCAACTTGCACGTGTTCGAAATCCCACAAACAACGTTAAACTCCGCCCCGTTCTAGTTGTCCATTCATCGCCCCTATGAAATACGCCAAAAACAACTCGCCAAATGTTCGATACTACATTTGTACCAAAACATATTTAATTTATTGAAAATAGTTAAAATCTATAAAAACAGTAAATGATACGTACACTTGGCTTTGTGTTTGTTTCCAAAATGGCTGCACTGCTTAAAAATAATTTAATCTATAAGTCTATCGGAAAAAAAAACTAAGCAACTTAAACATAACAACTTTTACAGTATAAAAATGATAAAGTACGAAGTTTCAGATAGAAATTTTGACTTTGGTATCATATAACCGGATGCAATAACGATATTTAGACTTTATTAAGTTCTTTAATATTTCCGGTATTTACTCTTTTACTAGTTTTGAGCTTTGAATCGACGAGAGGCAACAAATCAGCATCACTGAGCTAAAATAATAATAAACGCTGGAAATAAGAACGAACACTTCTACCGTTAAAAGATAAGGCCTCCGTGGCCGAGCGGTTAAAGGCGTCAGCTAGGTTCCCGGTTCGATGCCAGGTGATGGACTTGACAAAGAAAAGTAAAAAGTAGTGATCTTGTGATCGAAGGGTTGCCAGCTCGGCTATAAAATACTAGAAAAGTCGTCCAGAAAATCCGCAAAAATTAACGGCGTGTATACGGGACTGGTGCACGATAAATCTGATCGGGGTCCAAAGTTCCGATGTCTATTGAAGGCGTTGGGTGCCAGTTCAGGTGTTTCCTCGTCATCTGACCATGGTGTTGAAAGTCAACCGGTTCGACCCAACTACCCGTTGAATACAGCGCAGGATTCTAATTGATAATAAGACATCAAGTTCATAACAAGAATTTATTCTTCCTTGGGACGGACAGAAAGGCACAGAGATACAAACTCTTCATACTTTCACAAGATCTGAAGAGCTACTAAAAAATATACAACTACATTAACCCATGACGTAACCGCAGCGGCCTCTGATTGGCCCGCTATTACGTCACGGGTAAATATGAATTCATGGTGTCGCAACATCCTCCCACCTTTTTTAGTGAAATGCTTTATCACTCAAAAACATATAATTGCTGATTAAATAAATCCAACCTTTTAGGGGGCTTAATCAACCTCCCGGACCTTGTAAACTGAATTTTTACTTTTTCCTTATCTTTGGTTGGGATAGACGCTGTAACACCATTGAATTTTACAAATTTTTCAACACATTCATCTTCTGATTGAATTTCTAGAGGATAAATTCGCTGCACTGGTCTCATGAAGACCCCAGACTGTGTTTTTACTTTGACAGTACGCACCTTATTATCGCGACCTGCAATTAATTCCGTGACTATTGCTAGCGGCCAATTTAACCGCTTCTTATTATCGTCTCCAATTAATACCACTTCACCAATTTTTGGCTCACGAACATTTTTAATGTCGCCTTTCTTCTGTATTAATTGGCCTAAGTACTCTCGCCTAAAACGACTCCTCAACTCAGCCAAAAGTAGCTCTATACCTTATCCTTTTATGTAAACTTTTACTCTCCAATACGTTTATGTCTATGGTATCAGAGTTTCGATTTTCCATGAGAAACATAGAAGGAGTAAGTGGAATTAATTCTTTCGAGTTTTCTGCCATGTAGGTAAGTGGACGCGAATTTATGACAGCCTCACAATCACATAACACAGTCTCGAGTTCTTCATGAGATAAGACCGACTTTCCGAGTGTTCGCCTTAACAACTCTTTGATGACACGCACCAACCTCTCCCACCAACCGCCCCACCAGGCGGCAGTAGGGGGATTGAACTTCCAAATTATTCTCTGAATTTTGAATTCCCTTAAAATTTTATCCCAATCTAATCTAGAAAGTTCATTATAGGCACCTCTAAAGTTACTCCCATTATCTGAATATATAGTCTTAGGCCTACCCCTTCTGGCAATGAATCGACGAACCGCTAGAAGAAAAGAATCTGTCGATAGAGAAGCCACAAGTTCCAAATGTATAGCCCTGTAAACAGCACATGTGAATAATACAATCCAAACCTTTGTTCCATTCTTCAGAAATAATGGGCCCGCCAAATCTACACCTATAACCTCGAAGACTACAGCGTCGGAAACTCGATCTCCAGGCAACGGACAAGGTTCACAAGACATAGGTTTTACTCTGAAACGTTTACATTGCATACAATTATAAATGACATTTTGTACAACTTTTCTAAATTTAAGAATCCAATAATTTTCCAGCAATATTCCCATAAGAATCTGTGTTCCAGCATGACAGTTCTTTTTATGAAGGGATTCAATCAACAATTTGGTAAATACACATTTTCCTGGTAGTAATATGGGTGACAGATTTCTGTCACCCATATTACTACCAGGGGTAGTAATATGGGTGATTTCTGTCACCCATTGATCATCATCCCTATTAGTAATTTTAGTTTTTACCCTGAGAATATTGTTACTATCTTTATATACATCTATACCGTTAAGCATTTTAACATCACTTAAATAACACTTTTGAACTATGCGAATTAAGGATTTTTCAGCATTTTCAATTTCACAAAGAGAAATAGTAGAATCTTTACATAAGTTACCTTTTTTCATACAATTATTTACAAAACGTAAAACATAGGCAAATACATGAATCATTTTATCATAATCTGATATTCTTAGAGCATACCAAGGTACAGTTTCATGTTCTAAATTTAAATTGACCAATTCTGTCTTTTTCTTTTCAGAATTTACATCTATTGGTTCACAACAAATTTCACTAATAGGCCAATGCTCACAACCATTTTTTAACCACAGTGGCCCCTCCCACCATTTAGACTCCAACATTTGTTTGGGAGAACAAGATCGGGATAACAAGTCAGCTACATTCATGTTACCCGGAACATGTCTCCAAGATTGGAATTGAGTTAATTCTTTAATTTCCTTAACTCGGTTGGCAACAAACACAGACCAATTACCATGTTCCTTTATCCACCAAAGTGCCACAGCCGAATCAGACCAAAATATAACTTTAATATCTGGTAAATTAAGTGCATGGATAATAGAATTACAGAGCCTAGCTCCAATGCAACATGCCATTAATTCTAATCGAGGGATACTTAATGGTTTTAAGGGAGCCACTTTGGTCTTAGCACGTATAAGGGTAACTTTAACCTCTAATTCCTCTACTGACCTAACAAACACACAGGCAGCATAAGATGTTTTACAAGCATCAACAAAAACATGCAACTCAGATGTTTCATTAATTAATGTGTAACGTGGTACAGTTACCTCTTTTAGCAAATGTATTTCTCTAAACCACTTCAGAAACTTACGCACTATATCGTTTGGCAGTTCAGAATCCCAAGGCAGTTTTAACTTCCAAGTGTCTTGCAACAGCAATTTGGGAGGCAAAGTTGCCGGAGATAACATACCTGTTACATCAAAAATTGTATGTACTGTTGACAAAATTAATCTTTTAGTAATTTTAGTCTCGCATGTTAAGGCTTTAAAATCAATGTTACACCTTAAAGTATCATTGTCTAAATTCCATATCATTCCCAGAAGTGAAGCATCTCCACTATGTTGAGTAGTATATTTACATGCAACATTGTTTTGCCAACCTCGTAAGTTAAAACAACCTTTTGACATTATCAATTCTGCCTTTTCAATGAAATTCTCTTCATCATTTACATTATTTACACCAGTAAGACAATTATCTACATAAAAAGAACTTTTTAACTTTTGAGCAACATCTTTAAATTCAGGAAGAGAATTATCTAGAAGATGCATTAGTGATGCACTTAATAAAAAGGGCGAAGCATTCAACCCGAAAACTACTCGACAATGTCTATAAATTAATTCACCTTCCTCACTAGGGAAAAAAAATCTCAAATAGTCTCTATCCTTTGGTGCAACGGATAACATTAAAAAGGCTTTCTCAATGTCAGCACTCAATCCAATCGGGAATAATCTAAATCTATCTATTATATCAGGTATTAATTCAATAAGGTTAATTCCTTTAATTAAACACTGATTAAGAGAAAGTTTCCCTTTCTCACACGCAGATCCATCAAATACTGGTCTTATTTTACAAGTCTGGCTTTGCATTTTAATTACAGGTCTGTGAGCCAAATAATGACTTTTGTTATTTAACTCTGCTTCCGGTACGCGCTCAATAACCTTTAAATTTTCCCAATCACTGAAAACCCTCTGATAATCATTAAGAAAATCGTTACATTTCGCACGCTTAATCATTTTCTCATGTCTCATCTTTGTTAATCCTTTATTATCAGGTAGGTTACCTGATGCGTAATTCCAGGGAAGTTCTAACTCATATCTTCCATCTGACATAATTGTTAATTTATCTCGAAAATCATCTAAATGTTCTTTGAAAGAACTCTTTTCACTATCTACTTGAGTTGGATCCATTATTCCAAGATTTTCGAGGCCCCATAACTCAGTCAAATGAATGCTATTAACATGCATTGAAAGACTAGTCGAAACGTTATCAATTCGACATATATCATTTTGCTTTCCTATTACCGTATTTCCTAACTTAGTTTCAAGGACGGTCAAACCCGAGTCTAATACAACAGTTTTTCCAGTTAATAAATGTCCAAAAACATTTGCTCCCACTAACAAATCAATTTCAGATTCTTCACAGAAGGAATCTGTTACCTCAATATCTAATTTCCTTAAATCATCTAAAATTTTACGATCCGTTAGTTTAGGAACAAACCCACATATCTTTTCCTCCGAAAGAGCTTCCAAACAGACAGAAAACACGCCCTTCAAATCGCGCAATTCAATCGAATAAACCCCGTGATTTTTCGGATCGGTTTCCTGACCTCCAAATAAAGAGTGAATTATGGTTTCAGTTCTATGAGGAGCTAATCCTAAGTGCGCAATTACTTTCTCGCTGACGTGGCAGTTCTGACTTGCAGAGTCGAAAAGAATTCGTATGCGCTTCTCGCGGCCTTGACCCCTTATAAGTGCGCACAGAGTTTGTAAATAGACAACTTGATTTGTACTGACATTGGAAAGAGAAATTTCTGAAAAGGGTGCACTTATTGAGTTTACATTTGCCGTTGTTTCTTGTTTCTTACACATAATATTATAATGAGAAAGATTACAAAATGTACATTTTAAATGAACTTTTAAATTACAAAATTTACTCAAATGATTGGCTTTAGTTAAACAGGTAAAGCATGCACCTTTTTTTGACAATATTTTTAATCTTTCATCCAAAGCCATTTTCTTCGCAGCAAAACATTTATGACTTGGATGCGATTTATCACAAAATATGCAAATTGGTCGCTTACCTGGATTGTCTAAACTTACTAATGCTGCTGCTGTAGAGAATTCATTTAATTTATCGTTTGAGGTGGACGGCAGGGGTTCTTTTTTCCGGGAATTGTGACTCGCAAATCCGGTACGAGCCAGGTGAACCATTTCTTCACCTTGCACTTCTTGTCGGAGGAAAATCATTAAGTTCTCTAGGGAACGAGTGTTCTTGTTTTCACCAAGTTCGTGGTGGTTTCTGCTGCGTTCCCAAGAAATAAGAACGTCCTCGGGGAGACTGCTCTCCACTAACGGTGTCAGGAAGTCGCCATATTTCTCTTGCGTGCGTCCGAGGCTCTCCAGGGCTCGAAGTTTCCCTTCCAGCTGATCGTACAAGCTCGGAAGGTCAGTCTTTGCTCGTCCGGTAGAAGCATTTTTCATGACTAATGTTAGCAGATCTCGAACATAGACCTGAACAAGCAAATCCTCTCTCCCAAACCTGTCCTTTAACTGTTCTATTGCCTTCGGATAATTTTCGGCTGTTGCCGGGAAGCTCTGCACAAGTCTCTCAGCCTTGGACTTCGGCTCCACTGCTTGCAATAAGTATTGCATCTTGTCTTCATTCGGAAGGCTCTGGTCATCATGGATTTTTTGGAATTGGCTCCAGAATGCCAAATATTCCTTGGCCTCACCATTAAATCGTTTCAGTTCGATTTGAGGTAAGGTAAACTTTCTCTGCTTCTCCACTCTCTCTATTGGCACACTACTTTGAAGTTCCTTTTCTATCAGGGACGTAACTTCCAAGTACTTATCCCGATAGTTTTCTGCTTCTTCAAAGTCCTCAGAAAAGGTCTTTCCATCGTCCTCCTTTTTGAGAAGCATATCACTAACACCTTCTTGAGATATTTCTAGGCGTTGGAATTTGTCTTTCAGTTGCTCTTTCAAGACAGTAATCTTCTTTAGGTCAACTATGTCTTTTTCAAATTCCGAATCTATCTTCTTTACATTTATAGTAAAAGAAGTCCTAAGAACTCTTCTCTGAGCCTTCAGTTTCTGTATGTCGTCCATCGTCCTGCACTGTCCTGTCGCGGACGCCAATTATGTGGGGGTCAACCGGTTCGACCCAACTACCCGTTGAATACAGCGCAGGATTCTAATTGATAATAAGACATCAAGTTCATAACAAGAATTTATTCTTCCTTGGGACGGACAGAAAGGCACAGAGATACAAACACTTCATACTTTCACAAGATCTGAAGAGCTACTAAAAAATATACAACTACATTAACCCATGACGTAACCGCAGCGGCCTCTGATTGGCCCGCTATTACGTCACGGGTTAATATGAATTCATGGTGTCGCAACACATGGTTAAAAAATAACAAGGTGCATGTATGAATGTGTTCCCGGGTCTTTCCTTCGAGATTGACCCCGAACCATCGCCAATAGCCCACTGTGCAGCTCTAGTGCGACATTAATTAATAAAACTAAACCAACCTTTCCTTCGAGTGACCCCGAACCGTCGCCAATAGCCCACTGTGCAACTCTAGTGCGACGTTAATTAACAAAACTTGAAACTTGCACATTAAAGTTCTAGCAGATAAATAAGAAATGCTTTCTTTTTGCATCTTTTCTTTTTTTATTTCCAGTATGAACTCTGCAATTTATTTAAGTTACCATACTTTAAATTTATAATTCCAAATTTGATTTACCAAGGAAATATGGAAAATAATCTTTCTTTCGTTTCATTTATAAATTTTAACGATTAAATAAAATTTTAATTTGTTTTGTCTTTTCCATAGAAATATTGTTAATATCAGGAGTTTTTATTTTAATTGTTACTTTATTTTTTCAGTGATGAATACTTATAATCAAGCAATGATTAATAAGTGCATGAAAAAAACACATGAGAATAACAAAGTAATACTATTGCTGTGATTCTCTCTTTTATTTACAGACTTGTACCTCGATCATGGCTCCGGGCTATTGTGGTCTCCGGACTTCGGCCTCTGTCTGCTCAGGATCCAAGCTAATACCTCAGCTCGAGCAGTTGATTATGGTGCATAAATCCGAAAAAAACTTACCCATATAACAACGCCAAAAAAAAAAAAAAATTGTAGTGTTGGAAGTCACCACCAGATGGCGACACTAAATATAAGTCTACCAGCGACACCTAGCGTGTCACTGGCGGAATGTATTCCGATTAGGCACTGCCATCTTTATAGGAGCTGCCTGTCCGATTCGCCGTACTTCTATTGTACTAGTTGATGACACTAGTTCACCTATTTGCCGCTTGTGGCGCTAGCACCGTATAACTGCCTGTCAGTGATTACGTGCGGATGATTGAATTTTTTTAATTGTTTTAGACGATAAAAAAAAATTCTGCTTAAGTTACAGCTTGAAACTTTTTATCAAATGGAAAAGACATTTTATTTTATAAAGAGTAAAATATTTAATTTAATCTAGCTTTTAGAAATAATTTAAATTTAATATAATAAAAAAAAAAATTTATAATAAATTTCTAAGCAAGAAATATTTTTATTTGTAAAATATATAAATATAAAATTTATACATACATCTCAATAATATTTATATTTTGCACAACAGGAAATAGGTACATCAGGAAAAGTTTCAAAATACATTGATTTGTTCGAGAAAGTTCAGCACAGGGCTACTAAAATAGTTCAAAGTTTTTCAGGCATGGATTATGCAGATAAAGACATTTGAATATGTACACTCTGGGAGAGAGAAGAGACTTATTTCAACTGTTCAAATTTATTAAATAGGAGGATGTGGAGAGTTTAGATTTAAATACGAGTGATAGAACTAGAGGTCATGCAAGATGCAATACTTGTTAGTATAAAAAACAACATATTTTTATGTAACCAATTTTATATAAAATAAAACAATCAAAATATTTCAATATACTTTTTTTTAACATTGTAATGAAATATTGAATATAAACTATTCTCATGGAAAGGATAAATAAGAACATTTTTAGACCAGGTGTTTTTAAACCTGATCATACATGAAGATTTGAAGACAGTACTTTGTTATTAAACTGAAGCAGGCAGGGCCGGATTTAGGCAAAGGCTGCAGCCTAGGGACCCGCACCACAAACACCGTTGGATACTACAAACTCTTTATGAGGGAGAAAAATTATATTTTCTTAACAGACTTGTACAGCACTCTAATACTTTTATTTTATTTTTAAAAAATATATATTTAATTTGTGACATTACAATGAGATTCTTTGAAATATTGTAAAAAGTATTGAAAATTTACAAAAAAACAATGTATCCTACTTTGGTTGGGATTTCCAATCATAAGCGGGTAGCTTTTGGAGACTTTTTCGGGCGATTCACTTCTCAATCTGGGAATGGGATAATTGTTTACAAATATGAAAGGATAAGAATTTGGGGGATTCGTTCGCAGAATCACGTGACTTCCCGGCATAGGAATTTCCGTGATTGGTTTAAAGAGTGACGTGGTTTTTGTGCGGGATTAAGAATTATTCTATTCGAAAGTATAAGAATTTGTGGGATTGGTTCGGAAGGTCACGTGACTTCTTCGGCTTAAATATTGGGATTTTTAAACTGAATTTCGGTTTCAGTGTGGGCAGTGGACGTGTCGAAAGGAAGGTGAAAATGCGCATTGTGTGTGTAGAATTATTAGGAAGGGTACGTGGTTCCCAAACACACGATTGATCATTGTCTGGTAAGTGCTTTTTCTTCTAAATTTTATACCCCTGTTGAAGTTTTTTCTAAATATTTTTTGGTTCAAGTGTTTTTTCAGTCTTCGAAATGCCCCAAACGACGGCCCGGAGGATTGCCTGTAAGCACCATGATCGACAACCCGGAGGGGTTAATTAACCAAAGCAAAGTGTCGAAATCAATTTTAAACCGTCGCCATTAGCCCATTACGGAGCTCAAGTGCGACGTTATTTCATTCAATCGTGCAGACGCAATAGAAATCCTTTGAAATGAGTTTTGAACCGTTACCGATAGCCCATTACGCAGAAGTTATCCGATCAATCAATCATCCGAAAATAAAGCTTCGAAATCAATTTTAAACCGTCGCCATTTTGTTAACTGTAATTCTGTGTTTACCACCGGAAGCAACCATAAAGTTCAGAAAAAAATACGCGTGCGCAACCACTGTGCGCAACGCATCGGGTCGTTTGGCAACCATTTCAAAACACCGCCAAACCCGCTATCGACGGCAAGTCTTTACCCCTACTTTTGTTTGAACATTTAAAAATGATTTAATTTGCAATTCTGTAATGTATATATTTTAAAAAAATCCCCCTCCCCCACTCGTTAGGAACACATGTACATATTCAGTCTAGGGATGATAAGGAAGAAATAAGATTATAGATGACACGATGAGCAGGTAAATAGGCACGATGAGGAACAAATAAGATTATAGATGACACGATGAGCAGGTAAATAGGCACGATGAACAGGAAATAAGGTTATAGATGACACGATGAGCAAGTAAATATTTGTACAGAGACAGTTTGTCTTCTATGGAGAAGTGGGGCAGGTTGGTTGCAGAGATATTGCAGTATACACGATGAGGAACAAATAAGATTATGTAGACACGATGAGAAAGTAAATATATGTACAGAGACAGTTCATCTTCTATGGAGAAGTGGGGCAGGTTGGTTGCAGAGATATTGCAGTATACACGATGAGGAACAAATAACATTATAGTAGACACGATGAGCAGGTAAATAGGCACGATGAGCAGGAAATAAGGTTATAGATGACACGATGAGCAAGTAAATATTTGTACAGAGACAGTTTGTCTTCTATGGAGAAGTGGGCCAGGTTGGTTGCAGAGATATTGCAGTATGCACGATGAGGAACAAATAAGATTATAGTAGACACGATGAGCAGGTAAATAGGCACGAAGAGCAGGTAAATAGGCACGATGAGCAGGAAATAAGGTTATAGATGACACGATGAGCAAGTAAATATTTGTACAGAGACAGTTTGTCTTCTATGGAGAAGTGGGCCAGGTTGGTTGCAGAGATATTGCAGTATACACGATGAGGAACAAATAAGAAGTGCAGTTTGGCACACAACAGTAAGCCATATCCTTAAAATTATATTAAAAATCTTTAAAAATAATAATAGATCTTTAAATAATAGTTGGCAAAACAACTTTCAAGATAAAAACATCGCTAACGATTGTATTCAGCTATAGAATATCCACAATATGCAACATAAACAATGGTTTGTTTACATATACTCCACTAGCGCCCTCTAACGTCAGATCGCAGCACTACAGAAAATCAAGTCGAATGGATGAACGGACAGGCAGCTCCTATAAAGATGGCAGTGGATTAGGTGAGGCAGTGGGGAAGATAGGGCGTATTGCGGTACTTAAGATAATAGCCTGGCTGCGGTTTAGGCAAATAAACGTATATTTATATCTTCAAAGCCTGTCTTTACTGTCTCATAATCCCACATGGGGGCTCTGGGGGCTTTGAATCAACGAGCGGTTGTAAAAAAAAAAGTAAAAATTTGCGTCGGTGTGAAAACAGAAACATTCGATCATTAAGCCTAACGCCACGAGGAAAACGTGCGGAACCGAAAGCGGCCAGCGTGAGTACGGAATCCGAAAGCAGCGGAAGCGAAATCGCACAGCGATTCGGCGGACTACAGTGATCCCGGAGTGTCAAAAGAATTGAGACCTTTCTTTTTGAACATGGCTTACTTAGCAAGAGCGCGGAAATGTGACTTTCTGGTGCTGATGAGTGAACTGGATATAACTCATCCGGACAATCCAAAGATAGCCCAAATGTGCAAAATAATTGCGGAGCACGCTGACTATAATGAGGAGACGACCAAGAATCTAATGAGTACAATCGTGTTGGAGCGGGAGGAACGAGAACACCGAGAAATCGAAAGGGAAAAAGAAAAAGAACTGCGCCAGATTGAAAAAGAAAGAGATCCGGGAATTCGAATTGGCAAAATTAGGGATCGAAACCGAAAATCGGCAAAATGGCGCAACGGCAATATCACAAAAAAGCGGTACGAATCAGAATACCAACTTAACGTCCTTTATGAAACCATTCGACGGCAGTGATATTAGTATGTATTTATCGTTATTTGAGAAACAAGTAAATCGCCTGGATATACACAAAGATATGTGGATAAGTCATTTGATAGGCTTAGTGCCACTTGGCATTGCCAACTTGATAACACGGGAACCTGACGATGTGTCAAATAATTATGACCATATAAAAAGTGTACTTCTCCGACAATTCCGTATGACTCCGGAACAATTTAGATTAAACTTTACTTTTCAACGAAAAGAGGAAAACCAATCATGGAGAGATTTCGCGTATATTCTGAAGAACTTTTTAAATGAATGGTTGCATGGTGTTGAAGTGAACACATTTGAAGAACTAAAAGAGTTAGTACTAGTCGATCAAATTAGGAGAAAACTGCCTAAAGAAACACGTGAGCATTTTTTGGATGAATTGCCAAAAATTAAAAGTGTAGAAGAACTAATCCGTAAACTTGATGATTTTGATGCCGTGAGAAGCTTAAAAAGGAACAAATTTGAGGAAAGAAGCAGGATAAATTTTCATCCAAGGGACAGCGAAAATTCGTTCCGAACAGCGGGGACTAACCAGCACAATCGACAAGTCAACGGCGCGGGAAGAAGCGAACCGTTCCGGAAGCCAAATCAACCAACGGATAAAAACAAAGGAATAATTTGTTATTCGTGCGGTAATTTAG